>CM076584.1:167301392-168501392 GCA_034641835.2 Pinus albicaulis
ATAAATTTTGGAATATAGAAAGACGTATTTATAAATATGTGGATAGATCTATAACAGAACTAAAGTATTAGTTCGGTTTGAATGTGGACTACAAGTCTGAACCAGTGCGGGGTTAATGAAGTGTGAGATATGTCAAAGCATTTCTCAGTATCATGTATTCTAAAGTGCATGCGAAGTCAAGGCATCAAATGACTAAATTATTGTGATGGGAGAAAGGAAGGAAGCTAAATCTGTGATTTACCTTCTTGAACTCAATACATAAGAGGCAGTATATCCCAATGAAGATTTTTTCAAATACATGTGAAAATTTTGAAAACGGTAAGGTCGAACATACCTGATGAAAGGAGCAACAGCGCTGACAAAAGGAGCAACAGTGCGGACGGGAGGAACAACAGCGCTGACGGGAGGAGCGAAAACGCGCGAACAGAGCAGCAGCGACAGTGACAGAAATTCGCGCGAATAATGAAACCAATAAACAAAGCAACTTCGCGGGCGATTTATTTATAGAAATTAGTTCGGCCATACGTATTTATAACAGAACTAAAGTATCGGTTAAAAACCACAGAACTAAAGTATCAGTTAAAAACCACAGAACTAAGGTCGAACATAACAGAACTAAAGTATCGGTTAAAAACCACAGAACTAAGGTCGAACATACCCGATGAAAGGAGCAACAGAACTAAAGTATCGGTTAAAAACCACAGAACTAAGGTCGAACATACCCGTATGAAAGGAGCAACAACGCCGACGAAAGGAGCAATAACACAGACGGGAGGAGCAATAGCGCGGACGGGAGTAGCAGCGACAGTGACACAAATT
The DNA here is from genome assembly GCA_034641835.2 of Pinus albicaulis. Taxonomy (NCBI): domain Eukaryota; kingdom Viridiplantae; phylum Streptophyta; class Pinopsida; order Pinales; family Pinaceae; genus Pinus; species Pinus albicaulis. The sequence goes on from CM076584.1 coordinate 167,302,212, forward strand.
CACATGAATAATGAAACCGGTAAACAAATCAACTTCGCGGGCGATTTATTTATAGAAAATAGTTCGGCCGAACTATTTTAAAAGTAAAAGTTCGGCCGAACACACGGTCGGCCGAAATTTTGTTGGAAGTTTGGTCGAGCTGACCCCGACGTTTCCATCTCCGGCAAAAAATTATGTTTTTGTGTCGTCGGTGTGCCGTCAATCTAAACGGAATCACGAGTTCGGCCAAACTTTCTAAGAAAGTTCGACCGAACTATTAAATAGTTTGGCTTAAATTTATAAAATGTTCGACCGAACTATTGCCGAAAAAAGTTTTCGGCCCCCGATTCTCACAAAAGTGTAACCCAGCTTCACGTTTCCACCCTCAGATTCCAATCTCACGGTGGCTATTATTGGTAAAGGTAAGCCTTCCCTGTGGAACACCATATAAACTTTTTAAAAAATTGGGGAAAATTTTGATAAAAAGTTTTTTATTATAATTTAATTTAAAAAAAAATCTTATTTTCTCTTCTTATTCTTTTTTTAAATTATATGTTAAAACTTTTGTGAATGGTTTGTGTAAATAAAAGAAAATTGTCAAACCAAAAATACCTCTATTTTTGTATTAAAGTGTCTTATAGGGAAAAAAAAAAATTTAACAAGGAAAAAATTTTCTTTGTTTCTTTATAATGATATATTATGTAAAACAAGATAGACCCATCTTAACTCCCGAGGGATCAAATCTCTCAAGGTGCAATCATTTCCTTAAGTTCAAATTGAGGAAAGGTTTGCACATGCACTTTGCACTTGATAAATCCAAAATTAAAATGAATGAACGCTGATTTAAAAATGAATTACTTCACTTTGCAATCATGTTTGTATTTATAATTTATAATATTTAATTATTTAAATTAAGTGAAAATTTTATTTCAATATATTTTTACAACCTTAAATATGTTTTCTTAAAACTCCTTTCTCTTTATATCCACCCAAAAAAACTAACTCAAAATTAATTAAAAATCTAAAAACTATCTTTATTTAATCTTCAATAACTCATTGTTACATTACTTCAACAATTTTGTAGGGGCTCTATCTTAATTACATCTTCATCAATCTTAATCACATTGTCCTCTCTTTAAAATTATATAATTGAATTAATCTCACTAAATATTTCCTCAATTTTAATCACATTGTCATATCTTTAAATTTAGATAATTAAATTAATTTCACTAAACATTCTCCTACACCTACCACCCTCTTCTCAAATAAATGATGATTGTAGGACCCCAATATCTCTTTCTTTATGGCTATGTTAACACTTCCTCTTGTATCTTCTTTCTTGAACCCCTTCTTGCTACAACTTATAAATCATACTACCTACAACTACCGCACTCTTCGCACATAAAAGATAATTGTAGGACCTCAAATATATCTTTTTTTATGGCTATGTTAAAACTTCCTCTTGTATCTTCTTTCTTGAACCCATTTTGCTACAACTTATAAATCATACTACCTACACCTACCAGCCTCTTCTCACATAAATGATAATTGTACGACCTAAAATATCTCTTTCTTGATGGCTATGTTAACACTTCCTTTTATCTTGTTTCTTGAATCCCTTCTTACTACAACTTATAAATTATACTACTTTAGATCAGTATCATGATTCATAATGACCCCATTTCTTTTTTATATATGTTATAATAATTATTATATATATATATATATATATATATATATATATATGATTTATCTTCTTTAAATTAAACATATTATTGTTATCCTTGGATGGGATGATGATAGAGGTTGAAAGGAGGGTGGTTTCCACCATCGCACCTAACTAATGAGTCAAGGGAAATGGAAAATCATTATCGGTGAGCTTAAATGATAATATATATAGCAATTAAGAAGAAACTACTTGCATAGATTAAATCATAGTGGGAGAAAGGAATGTGGGTTTTTCAAAGAGTTCGAGTGTGTGGAAGCGCATGAACCGTGGTTTTATCATGGTAATTCATTCTTAAGAATTTATAGACAACGATGAGGGGGGTGAAGGGAATCACGGGGATTGCGGGAGAGACACATGTAAGTTGGGATCACATGTTGAGCACGGCAATTAACCTATGGCATAACACGTGCGTTCGTGGCATACTAAAGAATACCCTTAATTTGACTACATATTGGAAAATACCTCTAAAAATCACTTTATTTAACCCCCTACCAATACTAACCCATTGCATTTTCCCAATTTAAAAAACCCCTGCTTTCACTATATATTGTAGGTATCTGTTTTTTCATTAACATTTTTTACACCCCTTTATATTTATATCCTTAACATAATGACATGATGCCTCTCTTATGACCTCACATGAATTCTACAATTCACATTTCTTCTTGTGATATATATAAGAGATGCATATTAGTATTCCCACAATGTGATTACTCAATCCACACTCAAGCACATCTTACTATGATTTGTGGCATTTAATGGTCTAAGGCATACAAAGATCAACCATTTTTTAGGAAGATTGATTATGTGCATGTGTATAAAATAACATATAAATTGATCTCTATGATGATGAAAAATCAATTGATCAATCTTTATGAATATGTTGCACCAAATAAGGTGTTCAATCACAAGTCTAGACCCTCTTCCCTTTGAAAGCTTCTTGTTCAAAAATCCAACTACAACCTCATGTACTCAAACTAGTGTCTTATTAAGGTGGAACAACAAAAGTTACAATTTCGAAGAGTTATATAGAGAAGAAAAGGCAAGGTGAGGATGAGTTATGAGACCCTCCCTTTTCTTTAATGAAAAAAAAAACATTGTTCTCTGTTGTTTTTAATTTAAGTGTTTTAATGAGAGCCCCATGGTATATTTTATTAAGACAAGAATACTTTGTACCTAGTAGTACAAGAATACTACAAGTACATGAATACAACACCACATATTGGTGTGTATTGTGACCATCCGAGTATGATAAGGCCCTCCTTAAAAGGCAATTTAGTGTGGATTTCCCATAAAAAGTGTTTTTTCTTTTAGAAAGAATGCATAAAAATAAAAGGAGAAGGTGGCTTGAAGATCTAAAACTCTAGCCTATCATTTTCTAGGTGCAAGGAAAAAGTGTATAAATCATGCTTGGGGGCTCTTCATCTGATGTGGGGTGTATGATATGTTAATAACCCTTGGTTGTGCCATGATGGATATTCACACTCAACATAGCTTTCTTATGGGAATTTCTAGACCTTGTCTTGATGCTTATGTGGTACACTTCCTTAGATCATTGGAGATGTTGACTGCACAAATATTTTCATGGAATGTTTTGACACCTAAAATGAGCCTTGGGTGCATGTTTCATAGAAAAATAAATATCACCTCTTGAAATCCTCTCACTTTTGGTTTTTTGTTCCCAACAAAAAAGGGGTATCTGTATCACCTGCCTATGATCTACAAATAAATCACTAAGAATGAACTATGCCAACAAGTAAAATAAACAAGGAAAATAGTAATAATATTTGGGAAGGATCCAACAATAGGTGTTTTCCATTGGGTCTTGAAGTCAAATAAGAGATAGAGAATTCCAGTGAGGCATATATGTTAGATGAATCTCACTACGTAACACTATTTTGAACCCTACAACATATGCCTAGACACAACCCTACTCTTATTGTTTAAACCTAATCAGAGGAAATTTCTTACCTTACCAATATTTGTGGTCAAGGACCACTAGGAAAATTCATAATAATCTTAGTGAAACCAGGGGAAAAAGGCCCACACCATGTCACAAAATTAACTTGACTAGGCTGAAAAATAGAGATGTAAGCATTCACCAACAATGGAAAATACATGAGGAAGACGACCAAGTGCCCAAGCTTTACTCATTCTAGATTTTCAGGCATTTACAAGTCTTTTAGATTCTGAATCTGCAATGACAGAGATCAAAACTCCTAGAATTCATCCTCGTTGCAATGTTTTTTTCTTATTTTAAAAAGCTATTCCTCCTTGAAACCTGCACATTAAGTCCCAAAATTCCTGTGCATGCAGCCAAGAATAGAATTAGGGAGGTGTACCCTTCAGTTCAGTATGCATGCATCTGAGAATGCATACCATCCATCTTAGTGATATTCCTCTCTCCTTGTGTGCACCAATATGTTAATCCATCAAATTTAAAAATGTACCCTGTTGCAACAGTCCAAAAATATCCATTGAAATGAATATCACAGGTAAAAAATCATGCCATATGACATGTAGCAAGCATATTTTAGAGTTTTTCAGTAGATATTTTGACTCTATTAGTGACCCTAACTCTATTAGAGACCCTACAACTCAATTTTTGGCCCAGATAACTACAATTAAGGGAGAGGTAGTTTTCTGTTGGTTGTGCATGCACTTGGAACCACACTTAGAGCACATGACTTCTCTATGAAAAGGTTATTTAATTATACTCAAGTCAAGCAAAAATCAAGTGAATTCAAATTGGATTTCTAGTCACTTAGTATTTTTAATGTTAATTTATTCTATTGTCTCCCTTTCTACTTGCAGTAATTAGTGTAGCATTTTATCATAACTAGATCCTATACTTGTGCTTAAAATATAACACTAGCCAATGTCATTTTATTGGGGCAACATGTTCTTTCTAATAATCTTTGGAAGAGAAATAATATGAAAAAACTAAAAGAATAACATATAGAGAATCATTTTCATGTAACAAGTTGCAAGGGGGGCTACAACTTATTTCTTTCCTTGATCAATGATACATTGTCATTCTTTTTGAGCTCTTCATGGTAAGTGAACAAAGGCTTTGACACACTTCTATTACTTAAAATGTATAGATGGAAAAAAAGAGAACCATATTGACGATGTTGGACGGTGTATAATGACTTTAATATGGAGTTGTTGCTACAATAACCCATTGCTACAAACAAAAAAATGCTCATGACAAGAGATCAAATGATAATTCACATAAATAGTTTGGACGTGACAACACCCGATAGATTCCAGCATTAGAATACCTACATCTTGTTTGAAATTTCATATGACGCTCTTCAAAAGAATTTACTTTCTTATAACAGCAGAAAGGAAAACTATTGTTTGGACGTGTCCTAAGTTCAGCAAATCTTTGACGTGATTAAGGAGCTATAGAGAATTGTGTACTTGTGAAAGTTTTGAAGCTGTAGCAAGGCCACTCAATATGGCACCTTCAACATTTGGAGCAACACAAAAATCACCACAAACAACAAATCACTTGTTATCTAACCACAGACATTTGTCATCTTTTGCACTGAATGTTGTTGGTAATGCACTACCCCTGCAATCAAAATATGAAATCAGATTAGCCAGATTAATTTCTTTGAAGTTGATAAGCTTATGGCTAAAATATTGAGTCAAATATATCCTTATTACCCTACATCTATGAAGCATCATTAAATGTCTGTTCACGATGACTAGGATAAACATAATCTTAGCATATAAGGATTTAGTACTAGTAGTTGCCTTAAATCATCCTCTATATGGGGGATTTTAGAATCTAGATGGAAAATTTTATCTTTAGATTAGGGTACAAAAAGTTAATCGATATTTAAGTTGCACTAAAGTGTTATGCCAAACCAAACCACATGTGAGAAATACAAAAGAGAGAAGATTGCTGATACTAGCAAGGAAGTAATGGCATGTAACATACCTCCTCATCTCTGTGCATGAAATTCATAAAACCATCGTGATGATTGTTATGATGGGAACACTTCGGTGCATTCACAGGAAGCAACAAGTAATTCGGCCCAAGCCTATGCCTCTGCGTGTCAGAGTATGAGAAAACTCGAGTCTGGAACATTTTATCATCGGTGTAGTAGATACCGGGCACAAAAACTCCAGGGAAAAATGCCAACTGTTCATTCTCATTGAAAAAGTTATCAATGTTTCTATTCAAAACCATCCTCCCAACAGGCTGCACAAGAAAAGGATCCAATTTTCAACCATGGTTCAATGCAAAAAGCTTGAAACTGAAGAGCATATAAAGTTGAATTACTACCAGAACTTGAAAATTTTGAAGCAAGAAGAATTTATATTACAGATTATATGACTGATAAATTCAGTCTTAAGTATTTTATATGTACTTTACCTGCAAAGGAAATAGATTCTTTGGCCATATTTTAGTATCGTCAAGAGGATCAAAGTCGAACCTATCTTCATTTGCAGGATCCATAGTTTGAATGCATAGCTTCCATTCAGGATAGTTACCAGAAGCTATGGCATCATATAAATATTTGGTAGCATGAATGTGATTGGTACCTCCAACAATTATAGCCTTCTCATCAAGCAAAAACTGGCAAAAACTTGAGTCCACAAGTAGGCTTCCAATGAAACTTGCAGTAGGTTTCTTTACCTTCTCTATTAATAAACTGCAAAGAAGATAAAAAAAAATCAGGTCATCTAAATAGTAATGACAAATTTTTCAAGCATGGTTCATTTGACAACAAATAAAGGATACATTTTCGTTAAGTTCTCTTGACCTATTCTTGTTAAGTTCATTTGCACGACTATTGAATCTTCTTTTCTATATATATATATATATATATATATATATATATACTAGTGAAGAAAAGTTCAATATATGGCAGTTGACAAAGTATATAGGTTTCATGTTCAATGGAGTGCTCTCATGTATAGTGATTAATGATGTGTTGTGCACGTTAACTCACCACATGGCATGAAATTGTTTTAATTCTAGTTTCCTTTCAAGTCGTCCTATCTATAATTTTAACTCATTCTGTAGCAACTGGAGAACATCATTCTCTAACCATAAAATCTGCAAGGTTAAATATCTCAAGTTCAAATCAAGTTGTAATGACATTATGTATATATTTCGTAATAAATATGATCTATATGTGACATTATGCATATATTTCATAAGAAATGTGATCCTTTGAATGGGAAAGATGGATGGTTAATGATGTTTTCATTGCTGGTGTTTAACATTTCCATAAGAAATGTGATCCCATGAATGGAAAAGATAGCTGGTTAAGGATGCTTGCATTGCTGGTGTATAACATTTTCATCAGAAGTCAAATTGCGAACGTATTAGATGTAAATTCTGTGGCATATTCTCTTCCAATGAGGGGAGTTCGTTGATATTTTATTCATATCCAATATATGGATGCCAGAAACCAATTTTTGTACAAATAAACGAACTCCATCACTGTCACAACCGAGTATACCAAAATCAGATTGCCACAAGAAAATAGAGTCAACACTCACAACAGATTGAGTAGTTAGAGCCTAAGGATAATGAGGTCAAGAAGGAAAATTCTACGATTAATATGTATAAGAGGGACCACCATATTGATATAATCACTGATACATACACTTGATGACTAGAGGGAAATTCATAACCCAGGTTTTAGATTACACAAAATCTACACTCACCGAGGTTTTAACCTAGATTATTTTTTCTGGTTGTAGCACAGAGTTGAGTCAAGATGTGGTTCTAGCACTTTTTTCATCATCCCATGTGTTGTAGCACAATTTTACTCAGCCAAAAGTTAGGAAAGATTTCCACTGGGGAGAATTATTTAGAAACTACATATAACTATGGACACAGATCTTATCATGATATTTGTTTCCTTTCCATTTTTGTGATATTTGTGCTGGAAACATATGCAGGGGGTGTGTTTTCCATTATTAACCATAACAGAAACTATAAGCATGTGTGATCCTTTGTCTATCACCATGATTCCAGTAGCTGTGTGAGAGAAGTTGTTGATCAGAGTTTGGCATCACCAAATGATGATTCACTAATGATTACCAGAGATAAATTCAAGGATGAAGAAATAAATCTACCCATGATATCTATTAAACTGCAACTGCAATTTTAGCATCTAAGGCATCTTTCCAAGGAATTTTCAATCAACCTTGCAAAGAATATTCTAGCCTTGCTCTCAGGATTTCTGCATTTTTGTTTATATTTTCATTTTGTGGGGTCATTCTTTTGGTCATATATTCAAAAAGAGACAACATAGAGCTGAAAATTAGAATTCTTCACACTTCTTCTGAAGCTCTTAGAAGAAGCATGGCGTTGTTATTAGTTTTACCTGGGTTAACTTTATTGCTCTTTCTATACTTGGGATCCATCATTGTTTTCCTCTACTTTTCCCATATGAATGGTAAAGTTATACCCAATTCAAAGATTGAAGATTATGAATATTTATGTGGGCTAGTCGGTGGGATTGATTGTTGTATATGAAAAGAGGACCCATGGGTACCTGCCTACTATGGAGTAGCCATTTTCACAATTATATGGTCTGCAACAGCAATGTTTGAGGGTCAAGCGTATGTAATTAGTGGTAAAATTTCACAGTGGTACTTTCAAATATCTGGGACCTCTTCAAATAAAACCATCAGACATTCTGTCAGGAATGCATTTGGCCCTTCATTTGGTACGGTTTGCTTCTCAGACCTAATCTTTGCAGTGGTTCAAATGATTTGAGCAGTTGTTGAAAAGGCACGCACCAGTGGAAAAGTCACTAGTAGATCATCAGATCATGGGGTTTTCCTTTTTATATTTGGTTTATGTCTGAATTGCATATTCTCAGCCATGGAGTTTGTGAATAATTTCACCATCAACTTCGCAGCAATTACAAGATAAAACTACTGCTCTTCGGCTAAGATGGCATACGAGCTTCTCAGGAGAAATCTTCTTTCTGGTGTGGTGGTTGAAACAGTCTCCACACGCTTACTGTTTGGAATTTTCTTTGTTGTGTCTCTTGTTTATTCCATGATGGTCTGGATAATATTGAAGGTTGCAACTTCACTTGGAAGGGATGCGTATTACATTACAGATTTTGTGTGGCTAGTGATTTTCGTGATACTGGGCTTCTTTGTTCATATTTTGGACAATGTGATAGACACAGGTTATATTTTCCCACTTTTACCTTGAGGGGTTTACCAACTTTTACCTTGCATTAGTGACCACTAACATATAATGAAATGACTAAAAAACAAGTTAGTTTTGAGACCATTTTCATTTTTAAGGAAGACAACAATCATTGTAAATCACTATTTCATTGAACAGAAAAACTTCAGCAGTAGGGGAGATCAGAAGATTAAAAATCCTAAGAATGTATCTGCTACCATACCTCTGCGATACAACTAACTTCCACACATATGGAATAAAAAACTCTTATGGGTGAAGTTCCTACTCATAGGTGAATTTTAACTGGGTGAACTCTAAAAAACACACAAACCATCTATAATTAGCACAAATAAAACCACTAACAACAAATATAGAGAATAATAAAATCAAATTCAAATACTGAAACATGACTCTTTCAAAACAAAGTTTTTTTCATATTACTATCGTCATTTTCTACCATGTCATAGCCAATTTTGTACCTTCATCCCTTCACCCCACCATGACCAGCTATTAGCAACTATGACCTGAAGAACCTTTTCTACTGACCATTCCCCATCTGTATGTTGAGCATCAATACGACTGTTGAAAAAATCTAGAATAAAGATGCTTACCAATTCCACACCCCTATCTTGAAAGGATCGGACTTCCTGTAGGAAGTATAAGAAGCCAAATTTTCTATTCTCCATTGGGCAAGCCTAGCTGTAGTGTCAAATCTGTAGCTAGCCTCACCCATTCGTGTAAGAGCCAATGTTGCAACAATCTTCGTGATGCAGTCAAAGAAACTGTCCAACAGAATGCTTGGCTTCCCCAGCTTGACAAATTAGAATATACTCCAATTATCAAATCCCCAAATGCAAACATAAATTGATATCCCCAGTGTGGCAGAAAGGAACATACAGAAAAAATCAAACTTGCAAATACACACATATAATCATATGCCCTGTATTGCAGAATAGAAGATACTCTAATAATTAAATTATCCAGACATAAAAAGTTTAAAGAAATGTAAAGTTGCTTGTAGTAATTTTGGTTCTTTTTCTTCCAATTCTGGGTTGGCAAAGCTCTGGGTTTAATCATAGTTTCATGCTTTTTCAGCACCCATGATCTCATAATGTCTTAGGAGCTCTGCACTGACCACTTAAGAACTTTACAACATCTAGAATTTTACAGCAGCTCATATTTCAGCATCTAAGCAACACAAACCAATCTTTAAACAAAAGGGGGAACCAAGCTTGGGAGCTCTGCATTGGCCACTTTAATTTTACAACTCTTATCCCACCATCTAAGCAACATACATCAATCCTCAAACGAATTCCCCTTGAGGCTTAAGACGATAAACTGGTCTAAATCAGTTAAGGATTCTATGAGACCAGTGAGGTCAAGGCTCTACAGCACAAGCCGAATAACCCTATTGTTTAGAGAGATGACATCGATCCATTTTCCTGTGCATGGTTCCCTGGTTTTCCAAGAGCGAAGTTTTTTGTTTGAATCAGTTGAAGCCTTGAATACCATCAATGCATCATAGTCACTTTTTTGACTGGGCAGTTCACAATTTTGACTGGGCTTATTCCCTCGTTTGAAATGGATACATTCTTCAAAGACCATTACACTTAAGAAAGTGCATATCATTTTGTGGCACCTAACCTATGCATGTAATAGGTAGACCTGTTTACTTGAACTCACGTATGATATTTATCCAACATGTTTGGACAAAATATCACCTATGGCATCAACTAAAATTGTTTACTCGATTAGCATGGTCACACCTGAACGAGGTCTTAACATCAGCCATTGTGTCCCACAATCATATATTGTGCTGGAGGTGAGGCATCCTACACATATGGACTCAACAATCAACATCTTTGTAACCAGACTATGTGGACCTACCAGGGTAAGCGACTAATGAGGACTTCCCAAACCACGGTGAGACTGTGGGTGCTTAATAAGCATGGAGCTATGATAGAACTATGAGCCTCAACAACTCAATAAAAATTTGTGGAAATGGTGTTCAGCAATCTGAAAATCCTAGATCAGTATCAAGTTTAGGTGTTTTCCTTGCAGTGATAATGACACCAATTCAAACCTATTGTTGCTAGCAAGGATAGTGTTATAAATTTGTTAGCTAAATGAATTACAGTAGCGATAATGGGGCAAGATAGGTAGACTTTGATAGCTTTCAGGCTTTGTCATTGCAGTGTAGGATGAGAAATGGAATTAGAATGAGCATTTAGATAATTAACTCATTCTATAAGAAGAAAGTAACACAACATAATTTCCCTTAAAAAACAGAGCATAAATTGATTTATGAATTCAGTTTATAACTCTTTAGAACAATCAGTGAAAGCATAAGATATGAAATGGAACTGAGAATACATTCGATGAAATGAAACATGAAGGAGATACAATGCTATAAAGCCATACCACATGAATCCCAAAATTCTTACTGCAGCTGCCTCTGTATTATCAAAAAAAAAAACTCCAAGTACAATAGCTCTCCTATGATATATCCAATATCCAACCCCCCTCTATTACAAAAACATTTCTTTTTTATAGGCCAAATTACAAGGGCCTATTTTTCCAAAACAATAAATGTATTTTTGCAAAAATAAAAATAAAAATGATATCAAGGTGGCCAAAATATAAATACTTGCAAAAAGACTCTGATGACACATTTTTTGAGCTACAAACTCTGATTTATATGTCCAATTTGAAAAATAGGAAATCCAACTACCACAAAAACATTCAAAATCAAATGCACTTCATGTGTTATCCATTGCTCTGGTGTAAATTTGTTTACTTGAGTGAACAGAAACCATCCTGATTGAACCTCGTGCCATTAGATCCTTGATATCCTTTCTAGCAAGCGAACCATTAATCTAAAAATTCAAGGAAAACATTAACATTAGTGAGAAGAACCACATACGTTTCTTCAAAACATATTCATAAAAAAAGGAACCAATTCTTCTTGCTTTTCGTGATTAAATGGACCAACTTCAGAAGAACCACAGTAGAAGGCATCCAACATAAGTGTTGAGGTAAGGGATACCCTTATATTCAAAATGTATATATGTGTTGAGGTAAGGGGTACATATAGTTATATAGGTATGTAATTATATTGTTTTTATGGAAGAAATACCAAATTAATGTTTGAATGAAACACAACTACAAAAAGATAAATGGCTAGTGAAAGAAACTTACACCAAAAAGTAGGTAGCAAAAAAAGGTTGAGTTATCTCGAACATTCACCATTTGAAGTATTCACTATAACTAAAGCCAAAAAGTACAAAATTAACATCAGATTCATACAAACAAATCAACAAAAATATAACCAAAAACTATTTATAAATAATCCAACATATGGAAATACATAAGGAAAGTGAAAGGAGAATGTTTTGAAAATTAACCTTGTTTAAATTTTTCACAAAATCTGAAAAAACTTTGTAATCACTTTCTTCTAATTTGTATGTATCATTCTTAGCATTGTACGATAAGTTTGCGATTGCTATAACAAATTCAAGTTGTACAAAAGCATGATCAGTCAAATCATACTTATACACGCGTTGCCCCTTCATTCTACTATACCAACATAATTGAAGCTCGATGCCTTCTAATCTATCCAAAAGGTCGATGTCATTATGGTAATCAAACACCCTATTACCATCCTTATTCCTTATTCTTTGAACCCTTCCAATGTACCACATTCCACAAGAAACACCTTGTTTTGTACTTCGAGGAACACCTTTTCTTGCAATACGTTCAGTGGGAGGAATTGAGTTGTTTTCAAACAACACCCCACAATCTGATCCAATTCCAAAGCCAATTGAAACACCCTTTTGTAGAGTATTCCCATCTCCCCTAAAGTAGACCCCACTTCTCACTTTTGTCAACCTATCTTTGGATAATGTTGGATTTCCATTCAAATGACTAACCAAACATGCTTTGAACATATCCTTACCATCAAGATTCACCACTGGTTTTATAGTTTTGCTTACATTTTCATCAGTGGAATCTAAAATTTCATCCAACTCGTGTCTCCACTCACTTTCCATTATTTGCAATTCACTTTCATTTTGTACCAATGAAGATGAAGATTGAAATATAGAGTTGCAAAATCTCGGTGGAGAATCATCAACTACTTCATCCACAATTTGAAATGTTGAATAATATTTATCCTCTGTCCATGGTTTAACCCACCAAGAACATTGAGTGTAATTTTCTGGTTTCATTCCAAGAGTTGATAAAATGTCTTGTGCATCCTTCAATCCATTCTTAAGGGCTTCTACAATTTTAGCGTCTATGGATATTGAATCATATTGCGACAATATGTCAATATTTTGTATTGTTTCTTGGTGCAATTTATTCCAAATGTTTTCTTGCTTCTTATGGGATTTATTAAAATGAAGCCCTTGGGAATTTGATTCTTCTTCAACAACTCTATTAAGGGTTCCAACAACATGAAGCAAGTCAGTGAAATAATAAGCCCTCTCCATTCCAACCATCCCACCAACTTTGCTAAAGAAGTTCTCACATACATCTGACCCAGTCAAGTGCAAAACACATGGCAAGTTAGAGTATTGATCTCGAAACAATCTCATCAACAAAACTGCAAAATGACAAGAAATTATCACATCTTGATATGTCTCTCTGCTAATGAAATTTATGTTGACATTAGTATGAGATTGTTTTTGTACCCAACATAACCATAATGTGAAGAAATGATGAACTCGTGAAGCATTTCGCACTCTTTCCCAGAGGCTCAAACTATGAGACATAAAGATGTCAATGCAGTCAGTAGCAATCATTAGGTAAGTCTCTGTAGCTAGTGTCCTCTCTAACTTTCCACTTGGTGTACTTCTCAACTCTTTCAAACACCTCTGAACATGCCTTGAAGCAATTCATTGTGCGGAACCCCAATTTTGTCGATCCATCCTCTCTATATCTTCACACTTAAGCTTGTGATCATCCACTTTAAAAGTGTGATAAACCATTCTGACATGGCCAAAACTTATGTACTCATTTCCTAAAACCAATTCTCGTCGACCGCTAAACAAAGGATTCAATAGCTTTTTGCCATTGTGGATGTAATCTTGGTCATGCAATCCTATTACATTGCAACCATTGTACAATCCAGTTAGCCTCCACCCTTCCCAAGGAATTTGATATCGAAGACCTGATGTTGAAGAATAATCCTTCAACATAAGTTGTCTTCTTCTGCTATCTCCATCCGAGGAATGACCAACAATAGGTCCCAAATTGTTTTCTATGTGTTTCTTCCACATAAATTCTACCTTTTCCCATTGTTGATAAACAAAATTTGCATTGAATTTATTGCATGTTGGATGAACAACCACAACCAAACAAGGAAGTTTTTCATGTAAAGGGTTTGCAATAATAACACGTGCATAATGTCCAATAACATTGTTTTTAAAAGAATTTGTTATAATCTCATAGCCTGCATCTCCCTCACCAACTGTCACCAAGAAATGTGATTGGCATTGATGTTCTTCTTTCAAACCCCAAAACCCCACTAGTGTATCTCTTTTTGCTACCCACCTAACATATTTTTTCACAATTGTTTCATCTTCTGCAAGGCATACAGGAATTGGTCCATATATACCATGTTTGGCTTTATAAGAAGCATCAATTTTTCCAACTGCCTCAAGAATGTGTTCGTGCTCCCCTGGAATATATGTCAATGACTTTTTAACTTGCCTTAAAGTTGTAGATATTGAAGGACCATCCATATTCAAGCTAATAAAGTTATGTAATCTAGGACCTCCCCATAACTTGATCATCTCATAAAGGGATTTTGTGGATGTACTATACCTTCTCCCTTCTTTTTCATGAGTCAAGTTATGAAATATATCCTTGAAAAATTCCCAAACTGCATCTTTACCTTGTAATTTTCCTTGCTTATGTGCCTCACAAACATCCTTACAAAACCTAAAGACATCCTTCCTTTCTGCCGATTCAAACAACTTTTCCTTTAGAGATCTCGTTCTAATAGAGAGTGTAGCAACCTTTGTCCTCTCCCACCAAAGAGCTTGCATTGTTGATCTATGATTAGCATTTGTAACCCTTGCAGCATTCTTCAATTCATTTTGATTCAAATAGTCCAATCTTCTACCTTTTCCTGTATCTCGTTCACTTCTTTTATTGGTGCACCTTGATTCACGATATAATCGCATCCTGAAGTCATTACATTTTGGAACCAACTTACAAAATCTACATGTTAGTGAATCAAAAGGGGTCCCTGTTTCAGAACCCCTCTGGCAATGAATATGCCTATATGTACCATCAATACGACATTCAATACCCTCATAACATAGCATGATCTTGGTATGCTTCTCTATAGCCCATAATTTTCCACCCCTTTGATCATCCATTAGGACCTTTGTTTCCAATCTCTCCCCATTTCTATCAATATAAGGATACCAATACCCCCAACATTGTAGTAACAAGGGAGACAATTGAGCTATAATAAGATGACAACATAATAAATAAATAATTAGAAGTACGATAAATAAAATAATATACAAATTCATATTCAAGTTTAGTCTAAACTATTAATTAACCACTAATTAACACACCTGAAGTAGGAGTTGCACTTGTAGAACCCCTATGTAAGACTGATGGTGATGATGGCACTAAGAACCTAGTCAAACTTTGTTGGGACTTATCATTGGTAGGCTTCTTAGGTCTCCCAACTATGCCACTCCTCAGCCCAATCTCCTGATGTGAAGCCTCATTTGTCGTAGTAGTAGTGTGCTTCTTTGATTTCATGTGTTCATTTAAAGAAATGACAATATTACCACTTGTCGGAACCAAACAAAACCATTTATTGCATCGTGTACATTCAACTCTCACTTTTTTCATGTCCTTATAGTCTGCAAGTGTTGCTTCCACCACCTTGAACAAATTAGGCTCTTGTGTCTTGTTGAAATCATCTAGAAGTTTGATTACTTGATCAATATGAAATCGATCTCCAACCACCGTTGTTTGTTGTACTTTGTTACATGAAGGAATTTCACTACCACTTGGCATTGAAAGGCGTTGTTGATGGGACGTTGTTTTCATATGATGGTTTTTGAAGTTGTGCATTGTTCGCGCTACCAAGGATACATCACCTGTTCCATAATCAATGCCACAAATTTCACAATGGATCTTTATTTTAGATTCTCCCTTTTCTGAATATACTTTGAGAGTAAGTTTCTCATTTACAAACTCTTCCATTAAAATTTTCACTTTTTTTTCCCAAGATGCCAATACACAAGAATCAACAATTGTGGCTTCTTCCACTGACAAAGGCATATTTTCAACTCTTGGTTGTTTATGCATAGGTTCCTCCACATTCTCTTCAATGTTTTCAAAGATTGGTATTGCTTCCATTGCATCTGGACACCTTGTTTCCACATCAAATGTGTCTATTTTCCTCTTGATGCCTAAAAGTGTTGTATAAACTTTCCATTTCTTCTCTTGCTTTGGATTTAGAGCTACTCCATCATGGATAAAATCAAAAGGGTATTCAACGATTACATCATCCACAATTTCATCACGGATTTCAGCAAATGTACAACCTTCTCGACACCTGACAATGCCAATGACAGGTTTCTCTTCATCGATAGTAATTTTATAAGACAAGTCCATCTGTTTTTGCACATAAATAAATGAAAAAGTAAGTAAAATTCCACAAACATATTGGTTTCTCCAAAAAACATGAATAACTCTTACTATTGCGATGAAACACTTTGATTCAAAATGTACTATCGATGGATTCCTCAAATGGAACTAAAACCAGAAATAAAATAGAGTACTAAAACAGATTTGAGAGTTGATTTATTGAGTCAAACATTGACAAACTTATAAGCAAGCTTAAGCCCTAAATCTGCCTCAATTTTGGCCTTATTTACATCATTTTTTGTGTCCTAAAGAGGTCAAAACCGTGTCAAAACCAAACCATCATAGCTTTTACTATTCGTTGGTATGAAATGGATTCTAAAGTTTTGAATTCTTCGAGACTTTGCTCATCTAGGTCTTGGCTCTTAGTTTCCCAATTCTGATTTTTCTTTGATATATAAAGAAATTCTTCGTATTTTACTGATTGAGAATAAAAGAAATAGAAAGGCAAGATACAAAGATTAAGTGCTCATTTATGCATGCAGTGACTTGATGTAAATTGTTAAGTTGAATCAGCTTTTACATTCCTTGATAATTATCTTGTGCTACATGTAAAGGTACATAATGAATGTGAACTTATGGCGTGCAAAATCTCACATTGAAGAGGAAAAAGTATGAAATGGACATGTTATATGCACATACCTAATAATTAATGTATAGATAAGTACTTATTTCAATTTTTAGAAGATAGAATCCAGTGGATTATTTCATCTATACAGTTGTGGTACCACTATCTAAAGGCTGGGAATAAATGGAGTTGAAGAAACGGTTCGAGTCATATTCTCGTATAATTGCAATCTAACAGACCAAACCAACAAAAAATTCTTAGTGCACACTTGTGTGATAGAAGTATCGTTTTTTAACTTATTAGCAAGAAATATATAGTTGTCACAAATACATATTGAATTTTTTGTGACACTAGTAGGCCCCATATTTATTTTGAATTGAAGATGCTCAGGGAAAACGCAAAGCAGTATGCCTTACTGTTTGAGCACTCATATTCCCATTGAAGCTTGGGAAGTCTTTAACACCACAATAACTTATACCCAAAAGTTGAGTGCTGAGAAAACACTTAGCCCATCCTGTAGAAATCATTGTATTGGACCTACTACCATTGGAGGATATGCAAAAACAAGAAGGAACAAGAAAATATCAGAATGTTTTGAAACCAGTCCTAGGTGTTTTACACTACAATAGAATAAGGCCACCTTGAGATTTCAAAATCCAGCTCTTGCCAAAATGACGGAATTTAATAGCCTGGTTTATTTTATTTTTGTAAGTGTTTCCATCTGGTGCACACCAGGTTTTAGGACGTAAACATGGACTTGGGACCTACTTGCAAACATATTCGCCCCTTTGAAAATCATATCATTTAGATAGGGCAGAGATAACAGTGATTTCCGAGGCCACTGCTTAATATTTCAGCAAATATCACCAGTGAACGAACACCACGTTTAAAACAAGGCCCAGTTTGAAAGAGACTACTAATAAAATCAAATAATAGCAGCATACAGCTTATGCACGTAAAAATCCAGTCAATCAATGCACTAATCATTTCTCATTCCTTCAGATCATCTAGAATATGGAACCTGATACATATAGATTGCAGACCTGCAGAGGATTCCTATGTTTGAGAAACAATGTAATGAGGCATTCAAATTATAAATATATTTTGAACATAGCCATGTGATTCTCAAATTTTTTGATGCAATGCCTGCTTATAAATACCCCTTTTGACCGCTATGTTAATGTAGGT
The DNA here is from genome assembly GCA_034641835.2 of Pinus albicaulis. Taxonomy (NCBI): domain Eukaryota; kingdom Viridiplantae; phylum Streptophyta; class Pinopsida; order Pinales; family Pinaceae; genus Pinus; species Pinus albicaulis. Next base: position 167,320,533 of record CM076584.1, read on the forward strand.
TTACCCAATAGAGTAACAGAAAAATACATTACAGAACATTGCTATAATTTTAATTTAAAGATCATACTCAATTTTAACAAGCCCTCTAACGTGCTTGGGGATAGAGCAGTATGGGAACACCAGCCAAGGGCGTTGAACCATAAAAGCATGGCTTTTATAGTCAACTCTATAGTCTTGGGTCTTAAGCACTCAATTTTTGTGTCAATGCATATCATGGAAGGGAAATCGGTAAGAAAAGGCCTGCGTGCCTATCCTCAGCAGTCTTTGTCATGTCAGATGCTCTTGTAACGCAAAATCTCAGCAATCTGAAGACTATAAATTTGTTCAACTAGTCTGGTTTCCCATCAAAAATCCCAGTAACACAACGACATATCAGATGTAACTTTTTGATAGCGTGATGAAAAGGCCAACCTACAACCTACACATACATTATAAGATAACAAATTATATATATAGATAGATATATTAACAGTAGTTGTTTATTTAAAAATTGTATGTAAAAAAAAACCTCTAACTCAACAAAGTATGCTACAATTCAGAAAATTCCTCAAACAAGATCTCCTTTTAACATCGATGTTAATGTAAGTCTACCCAATAGAGCAATAGATCAATACATTGCTGAACACTGATATAATTTTAATTTAAAGATCATACTCATTTTTGACAAGCCATCTAACTCAACAAAGTAATCTACGATTCAGAAAACTTCTGAACCACAGTTCAATACCCCATCAAGATCAGTTGCTTCAACCTTCCAGTGGACACAAAGAGAAAAGCCCACAGTGAAATATCAACGGGTCGAAAGTGACCTCAGACACAATTAAATCAACAGACAAATTATACAAAATAGAACCAACTCCAAAAGTTGAGGTCAAGGTTATTTTACAGTCCAAGACAGCTGCACTGCATCGGACTTGCCTTCAATTCTGGCATTTGCTTCCCAGGGGATTTTTCAGTTTGTGTAGACACTTTTCCCTATTAGTGGGTTCTCAATATCCCAACCCACCTGGAACATTTGAGCTACAACACTTCTCAATAAAACTCTAACAAAAAGTTAGAACCCCAACTAACAAACCAAGATTACAAGGGTATCATCCTCATCTCATCTTTTATTCATAGATAATGTACTCTTGTTAAGTAATGGATCTCTAAGAGAAGCAACAAAAACTATACGAAATTCTAGAGATATAAAGTGTTGTTATGATTGTGGAGGTTAAAGTTCAAGAAATTGCAATATGCTTGGAAACTAAACTAGAAAGTTAGTTACAATTTTTTCCCTCATATTGAATTCAAGGAAGCATTCAAATGCCTTGGAATCTTTCTAAATCCAAATGGATATGGGAAGAGGGATTGGTTCTAGTTATTAGAAAATATTAAAGATTAAACAAAGAATTAATGTAATAGATGGTTGTTAGTTAGAGGAAAATTGACATTTGGAAGTCTATATTGGTAGTAATTGTAGTACTCTAGCATTCCTTGGCTTATCCTAGAAGGATTTTTGTAAAATATCAAGAAAAAATGCTCATGGATTTGTGGACATGCAAAAAAAAAAAATTAGGGTATCCCCTTAGTGGAATGGAAGAACATAGCTAAGACCAATCATGAAAGAAGTTAGGGATTAAAATATATACATTTATTTGGTCAATCCATAGTGTTTGAGAGTTTATGGAGAGTGTTACCCCTCACATAACACGAGGCCTTGTCCAAGCAAATCATGTTTGGAAGAAGTTTGTTTTGGAGCTAATACACTATTGCTTTCATGCATATGTGTTAATGGACCACCACCTTTTAGGATCTTCATTTCATATTTGGAGGATTGCTAGGATGTTTACCTTAAACACTAAGCATTATTTTTTGAGGTATCCTAGTGTAAATTCCACCTTTGAATGTTTCTCTCACATGGATCCATTCATTTTGACATATTTGGAGACATGTCACATCATCCAATGTATGTGGATTTGGAGGAGTTACATGTTTGCTAAGGGTTTTGTTTAGCATGATGAGTGTCTTGACTATTGCTGGTGTGTTCACATGTGCCATGGCACACTTCTTGGATATGAATTCATCGTTATGGCATAAGGCATATGGTTCTAACTTATTTTTGGATAACATGCCACCCTTTATGCACACATTCCTAAATTGGCCTACCTGCTTTTCATGTATTAGGAATGTAGTTGGTTTACATGGATGAATATATACATTTATTTGCTCAATCCATAGTGTTTGAGAGTTTATGGAGAGTGTTACCCCTCACATAACACGAGGCCTTGTCCAGGAAAATCATGTTTGGAAGAAGTCTATTTTGGAGCTAATACACTATTTCTTTCATGCATATGTGTTAATGGACCACCACCTTTTAGGATATTCATTTCATATTTGGAGGATTGCTAGGATGTTTACCTTAAACACTAAGCATTATTTTTTGAGGTATCCTAGTGCAAATTCCACCTTTGGATGTTTCTCTCACATGGATCCATTCATTTTGACATATGTGGAGACATGTCACATCATCCAATGTATGTGGATTTGGAGGAGTTACATGTTTGCTAAGGGTTTTGTTTAGCATGATGAGTGTCTTGACTATTGCTGGTGTGTTCACATGTGCCATGGCACACTTCTTGGATATGAATTCATCCTTATGGCAGAAGGCATATGGTTCTAACTTATTTTTGGATAACATGCCACACTTTATGTACACATTCCTAAATTGGCCTACCTGCTTTTCATGTATTAGGAATGTAGTTGGTTTACATGGATGAATATATACATTTATTTGGTCAATCCATAAAAGTGTTTGAGAGTTTACGGAGAGTGTTACCCCTCATAACAGGGCCACCCAACAAATCATGTTGGGAAGAAGTGGCGCAGACTGTCCACTATTGTGGTGCATATGTGTTCAATAGACCACCACCTTTTAGGATCTTCATTTCATATTTGGAGGATGCTAGGATGTTTACCTTGAACACTCAATTATTTTTGAGGTATCCTAGTGCAAATTCCACCTTTGGATGTTTCTCTCACATGGATCCATTCATTTTGACATATCTGGAGACATGTCACATCATCCAATGTATGTGGATTTGGAGGAGTTAAATGTTTGCTAAGGGTTTTGTTTAGCATGATGAGTGTCTTGACTATTGCTGGTGTGTTCACATGTGCCATGGCACACTTCTTGGATATGAATTCATCGTTATGGCAGAAGGCATATGCTTCTAACTTATTTTTGGATAACAGCCACCCTTTATGCACATTCCTAAATTATTTCTACTTTTCATGTATTGATATGATTCGGATTTACTACCGGATGAATATATATATTTGTTGGTCGTCTGGTGTTTGAAGTTTATGGAGATATATATATTCACCCCCTCACATGCGCAGACCTTGTCCAAGAAAATCATGTTTGGAAGAAGTCTGTTTTGGAGCTAATACACTATTGCTTTCATGCATATGTGTTAATGGACCACCACCTTTTAGGATCTTCATTTCATATTTGGAGGATTGCTAGGATGTTTACCTTAAACACTAAGCATTATTTTTTGAGGTATCCCAGTGTAAATTTCACCTTTGGATGTTTCTCTCACATTGATCCATTCATTTTCACATATTTGGAGACATGTCACATCATCCAATGTATGTAGATTTGGAGGAGTTACATGTTTGCTAAGGGTTTTGTTTAGCATGATGAGTGTCTTGACTATTTATGGTGTGTTCACATGTGCCATGGCACACTTCTTGGATATGAATTCATCGTTATGGCAGAAGGCATATGGTTCTAACTTATTTTTGGATAACATGCCACCCTTTATGCACAGATTCCTAAATTGGCCTACCTGCTTTTCATGTATTAGGAATGTAGTTGGTTTACATGGATGAATATATACATTTATTTGGTCAATCCATAGTGTTTGAGATTTTATGGAGAGTGTCACCCCTCACATAACACGAGGCCTTGTCCAAGAAAATCATGTTTGGAAGAAGTCTATTTTGGAGCTAATACACTATTGCTGTCCATATGTGCTAATGAATATACCTTTTGGATCTTCATTTCATATTTGGAGGATTGCTAGGATGTTTACCTTAAACACTGAGCATTATTTTTTGAGGTATCCTAGTGTAAATTCCACCTTTGGATGTTTCTCTCACATGGATCCATTCATTTTGACATATTTGGAGACATGTCACATCATCCAATGTATGTGGATTTGGAGGAGTTACATGTTTGCTAAGGGTTTTGCTTAGCATGATGAGTGTCTTGACTATTGCTGGTGTGTTCACATGTGCCATGGCCACACTTCTGGATATGAATTCTCATCGTTATGCATGTATGGGTATATATGGTTCTAACTTACTTTTGGATAACATGCCACTTATGAACGCATTCCTAAATTTGCCTACCTGCTTTCATGTATTAGGAATGTAGTTGGTTTACATGGATGAATGTATCATTTGTTTGATAGATCACCCCACAACATAATATTGGTTTGTCGCTGACGTTCCCGTGGTGACCACTCAAGGACTCCTAGATATCACAATATTCATATGCATTTTGTCATGAAAAGTTGTAACCTAGAAAGATCACTGCTCAGGTTTAATCGATGACTATCTTTGCTTTAGTTGAACTGGTTTGATTGAAAAGCTCAATGACTCTCTCAAAAAAACTTTGTGCTATAGATTTGTGTAAGGGGACTCAAATATTTAATACCCATACCAATAGCTATAATGTTTTAGTAATGCTTACCATCTTACTTTATAATGTTTGTGACTAAATTTTGGCAAGTTAATGATACTAGAGTGATAAGAAAAAACTAGTACTACAAGTTGATTCAAAATTTGTTTTCTTAATGGGTTTTTGTGAGCATTCAAAAATTACAAAGAAATGGAAGACTCTCCAAGAAATTCATTACATACTTTCAAACCATAATTTACCACTTTGAATCAAAATTCTCATTCATGAAGCCTAAGCACACATCTAGAAATATAGCGTAAATAGTGGGTAAATATAATAATCATTAGAAAAGAATAAAAATGGGTGTATAGCTCAGTTGGTAGAGCCTTTGGTCACAAATGAGTCCCTATGCCCAAACACCGCAAAACAAATGTGAACTGATTTACAAAAAAAATGACTATTTGCTTCCGCAAATCGCCCGGTCAGAATGGCTTTAAACTTCCTACAAATGGGTTGGTAGAATGCTTCTTAAAATTCTGACTACACCTCTCTATGTGACCGGATGCATTTCAACTTTTGTCACTGTGTTTCGCAAATTTTTCTAATTTACACCTTCCTCAATGTGACCGAATGCTCCTAAGGCCTACTCACTATCTCCAGCTTATCATGACATGACCTCGTAGGAGCCTTCCAGCCGCTCCTTGCTTCCGTAGGCCACCCACCTACCCTCCACCCCTCTTCTCCACGGGGGTCTGCTACACGGCTCCCAACTTAGGCACCACATACCTCCTTCTGAAGGTTTTCACTCCAGGGGCCATTTACGGAGCCCTTACAGCCACTTCAAACCTACCAAGCCAACCCTATCACTTTGGGTGATTTTTCTCAGTTTTTCTACGGATATTTATAAATTTGCTGAAATTATTTATAATAGCCGTCATATGCTTTATATCTAGGATTTTTCCGCTTGTGGAAATAGGAGACTTAGATTGAATCTCTTCACGGAGTTTAGCCACCTCCTCACGAAAAATTCTAGTGAAGTATTTCTCGCAGAGGAACCAAATAAACCTAATATTTAGCACAACGTTACTTCAAATGTTATGGATTCTCACATAAAAGTTCCAAGCCAGTACATAATTACGCAAATGAAGCTTAGAAAACCTAGATTCAACCCAGTAAAAAGAACTCAAAGATTTAGGTTGCTCGACAAAAGCCATGCTTAAAAATCACATTTTCTTCCTCTGTGGTCTTTGCCTTCCCACCTTGCTCTGCTCTAAACCTGCAACAGTCGAACGTGGTCCTTGCTCTGCTCTAAACCTACAACAGTCGAACGCGATCTTTGCCTTCCCACGACCCTCCTTGCTCTAAACCTGCAACAGTCAAACGCGGTCTTTGCCTTCTCTAAACTTGCAATAGTCGAACACCCACGACCCTCCTTGCTCTAAACCTGCAACAGTCAAACGCGGTCTTTGCCTTCTCTAAACTTGCAATAGTCGAACACCCACGACCCTCCTTGCTCTAAACCTGCAACAGTCACGTGGTATTTGCCTTCCCACGACCCTCCTAACTGCGCTTGGCCATAGAAATTAAAAAAAAATACCCCAACAGTCTTTGCCTTCTCTAAACCTGCAACAGTCAAACGTCCACGACCCTCCTTGTTCTAAACCTGCAACAGTCACGCGGTCTTTGCCTTCCCACGACCCTCCTAACTGCGCTTGGCCATAGAAATTAAAAAAAAATACCCCAAATTATAAATATTTTATATAATAAATAAAAAAAACCCCTCCCCCCTAGTTATAGATGCAATATAATGATTTTTTATTTTTTAATTTTTTTTACCCCAATATGAACGCACGTGATAATATATTGGTTTGTCAGTGACGCCCTCGTGATATTAGAAGAGATGCCCAGAAAACACCTACATATAGATTTTTTCCATACATTCGTTGTGAGTGTAAAATAATGGAGTCCCAAATTTAAAAATGATTGGGGTGGAATTGATAGGCCACACATCCTTAGTGATGAAAAACACATCCTACTTAGTCTTGAATGAAAGTTGGATCCACCCCTTAGCCAATAGAAATACTTTTGGAACATCATAAACAACAAGAGATATGTACCGATCACGCTAAGCCAAACTATTCGCCAACACAAATTGTTTCCCACAACTTCTTCCTACCATTGATTTTTTATCCAATTTTGTACCATATGCCATCTCTACATCATTACCCAACACATAAAGGCATGAGAGTGAATTTAAATTTTAGAGCCCTCAAATTTATTGTATTTTATTTTACCAGGAGGACTTGCAACCCCCTCTTCTTGGATATCTCTATAAAAATCTACATGCATAGAACCATCTAGACCCAAGCCTGAAATAGGGCCCACCATAGGCTCTCCCTTGTTAATTGAAACTTGTGGAATAAAATATAGCACCGAAATTTCCACAGGGTTGATGGAAACCATAGGAAAAGGCCCTACCACATGAGCAAAACTTCTCAAATGATACTAAAACAAGAATAAGGAAGACCATCCACTCAAACTAGGAAGTGGAAAACCAACACAAGGAATACCCTGAGAGAAAGGACTCGTAAGGTTGAAAAAACCTTCAATTGTAAAATATGGAAATAAGGGGGAAATACAACCTACCAAATATGGCTGAGAAAAATCCACCGATGATGGAAATAAACATGGATGTGTATTCAACATTGAAAAACCCTAATATGTGGCAGAAGATTGGTGGTTCCCTGGAACCACATAGATAGGGTTCCATGAAATACCACCAGACGAGTTCAAACTCACACCTGAAAAACTGGAGCTCTGAGTGAAGATACCGCCAATAGATACAACCTCAACATTTGAGACAAAAATGGAACCCATGTTGGGGCTCACCGAGTTGTAATCAACCTCATCCACATAAGCCATGCTGGGCCACTCCACGCTAGCTAACTTAACAAGAAACCTAGGAAACCCAGGAAAAATATCGAAACACAAGTATAATGCCCCAAAAAAATCCACATCCAAGTAAAATCCCAGGTTGATCACATGAGGTTTTGTCTGCAATTGAAAAATATAACTACACATTATGAGCACAAAAATAAATAGCCCGAACTCCACGCCGACTATTGTAAGAAAAAAAACCACTCATGGAAATCTAAAATGGAACCAAATGCTTCCATGAAACCTAATGAAGCAAGCCTCCCAAAACCCTACATCGCTCCGTCTCCCACTAAAGTATTACATCCATTTATAACTTTACTTTTAATAAGTTAAATATATATACATTTTAAAAGAAATATGTAATAACAAGGCTCTTAACCATGGACATTTACCATTATACATTTTAAAATAAACATGTAGCAATATTCTTAATCATGGAGTTTTCCCCTAATTTATGATGGAAATTTGTTACAATAAATGGGCCAATACCATGGATTATTATTACCACATGATAAAAAAACCATATGTCATTTCATATGAAAATTGTTCATGTGATACTATTTTTAATCATTGAACTAAATTAAAATGGAAAAAAAGGCATAACTACATTGAAAATAAATGTTAGCCTTTAGTTTGTTTATACTATTAAGTCACCAAAGTTAAATTTAAATACACTAAAATATAAATCCTATGCCATTATATTGATGGAAAATTTCATCCTCTTATAAATTGACAAAAATAAATATAACCAAATTTCATATAACTAGTTTTGAAAACATTCTCATCATTTGAATCCAGGTCACAATTTCAAATATATAACCTCATTGTTGAACAAATAAAATAATAAAAATATAGTCATCTCAACTTCACCCTCGTAGTGCTCTTGCACAGAGACAACTATTATATCCATATTTGAATTTTGATGATGATTATATCTCTTCCATAAAGCATGAGCTATACATTTGTCTCACAAAAGAAGTAGTTGTGTCGAACAAGAGTAGTGCGGAGTCGAGGACATGTGTGAAATAAAGGTGTTGTCGCTGCTACAACACCCTCCAAAATTTTGTTCTGCACCTTATTTTAGAGCCTACCTTTGTCTTGCATATTGTCGTCACAGACATTGAAATATTTTCCATGTGTTTTCTTTAAGTGTTTTGGTCCCTTTTGTGAGAAAAGAAAAATGTTGTCTTTTCACATGTTAAATGTCGCATGATGTATATAATATCGTTTTGGTGGTTTCAAGGGGTTATATTTGTGAAAATTATTTGATCCTACTATGTAAACATCTGTCGCTCTTATTCCCAAAGTTTTAAGCACTGTCACACAAGTTCCGTTACAATCGTCGCAGTGTATCTTTACTATCGCACTTGTCACAAGTCATTGAACAATTGTCACAATGAGGGGAGTATGTTTTTCACGTGTCCTATATGAGCTATGTTGTTTTGTCATAAAGCGTTCTAGGTGTATGATAACAGTCAAAGTATTATTAATGTTCATATCAGCCTCACCAATCCCACACTTAGTCAATTTCCAAAATCTCTTCAACCAAGCAACCAAGCCTCATCCGACCCTGATAAACTGCACATGGTACAGTCTCAGACCTCTATTTGCGACCCTACCTCTTGAAATTGCACAATGCATAGTTCCTTCCTCTCAGTACTGTGGGATGTGCAGTTTCAGTGGTCAAGCCCAAGCCTTGGCCTCCAAAATTACGCAGTTCAACCCTCTAGCCTAGCCTCAACTTCACATTGTGAAATATATGACCACAATATTAACCATTGAGCTCCTAATATGTGTACTTGTGTAATCACCCAACCTCCTCTATGTTATGGAAACACACAATAGGTTGAATTAGTGCCCAACCCCTCAACCTAGATCACTGAGCTCCCAAGCTGCACAATTGTTTTCCTTAGTCTATCATGAACTGTGCGTTGCGTATTCTCAAGGCTCAAGATTCACCCATGAATTCCTGATCTGCAAAATTAATAGTCATTGAGCTCCTCCCTCAACCTACCACCGGATTTTGGCACAGTAAGTGGATCAACATGCACCATCTTAGATTAGGGATTTATCAGACTGATCTATTCTCATCTTGAGTGAATTGCTGATGCAGGTACCATATCATACCATGAAAATATGATGAAGAAGGAGATGAAGGAGGGAAACATGATGAAATACATATTTTTAGCTAATTATGGAAGCTAATCAATCAAGAGAAAGAAAAGGGATACCAGTTTGCGACCACAACTCAAGACTTGATATCATTGAAGACTCCTTACCTCTAAGTGATATGGAGTTGGATAGTAGATAATTTCAAGAAGACACATAACAAGGAGTAGCAAGAATGACTTGACATTTCCATATCATCAAGAAGTCCATGTCAGCATTTTCAGGTCATGTCATGTCATGAATCGTCACATGCCACATCATGATTGTGGATTAAGTAATTTATGATTCAAAAATGTAATGTAAAGTGGAAGTCCAAAGGACATGTACACAATATGAAGAGTCATGTAAAGTTTACAAGTTATAGGAAGTTAAACATACATGAGGGTAGTCAAAGAGTCACAAGGAAGGTGAAGAGTCACCTTCCCATTGGTTATATATACACCCTCATTGTATGAGAAATATGTTAGAAAATTAAATATTATAGAGCAATGAAAAACATAAAGTATGCGTAAAACACAATCACACAAAACACATAAAACCAGAGAGACATAGATATACGTGGTTCACCCAGTTTGGGCTATGTCCACCCCGAACAACCAATCCTTACTTTCTATTATCCAACAAAAATGAAGAGACACAACCTACAACAGATCCGCTGTAATATCCTATGTTCTCTCTCACAGTCTCCCTCTATGTTTCTTGCTTCAAGAATACACATACCATATACAGCCGCAATACAATACCTTCATACTAGGGAGGGGGTGCCTCCTAGGGAAAAAAACCCTAAACTAAACATAACTTCTACCGTCAGATTATCCGCCTAATGAACGACCTAGATTGACTTGAAATTACTATACTTTTACAAGGCAATTTTACATCTACTTTTAGCTTTGGGGGCACTACCCCCGAAACACCCCCACCATGGATGGGCTCCATAAAGTCACAACCACCCCCCCTGGACCCCCCAGGTAGTGTTTAATTACGGGCGGAGTTGCCGCTCCAATAAGGTACATGGGTCCAACGCTGTGATACAAATTAAACAAGATAATCAGGCTCCACACCCAACAATAATTATCGGCGGCGTTGCCGCCCCATTAAGGTACAGGGGTCCAACGCTATGATAAAAAATAAACAAGATAATCAGGTTGCACACCCAAAAAAAGAGACTTTTCACCCATAAGGAATCAGAGAGACAAATTTATTACTTTTGGGGAGAAAGTCATGGCTCCAACAATCCACTATTGGAGCTAGTGATGTTCATTGTATACATGTGTCCCGGAACTTTTACTTAATATATGAATCCTGATGGCCAGGACATTATTCATGCATGAATTATAAATGTTTATAAGACTATTCTATGAATGTTTATGATTCATATTTTTTTTTCACCTATACTAAAGTAGTTGAACTATTTCAGTTGTTTTAGTGCTCATCATATTAATAATGTGTTGTAATGGTTGCAATGACCGTCGACTATTTGTGTATTATTCCACTGGATGTGATCTGGATTTATGAAGAAATGCAATAGAATAAACATATAACCATAAATACAAAGATGCAATGGAAATAACACTTCATTTCATGAATATCAAAGAACTAAGATTTGCTTACAGACAGAATGGAAATAAACTAGCTAGGGCGCTGGTAGCTAGGGACGAAGGCAGTCCACATTGAATACTAGGTGTAGACCAAGGAATGGTGTAATACTGAGCTCGAAGAAATTATTCCCTATAGCCTTGATGATGGTGTACAGCCCGTATCGGAGCGGGCAAAGCTTGCAGTGGGGTCCAGTGAGGTGCTCCTTCTGCAAATGTAGCCAAACTTTGTCGCCCACCTGGAAGTTTTGTGGCACCCGATGTTTATCATGGCGTTGCTTGTACTTAGCATTGGCTCTATCTAATATGTCATGAACCTATTGGAAAATGTGCTGAATGTGCTCGATGAAGATATTTTCTTTGTCAACTTCATACTGGACATGAGCCGAATCGGCCCGAGTAGCCGCAAATGGCATGGCTACGTCAATGGGACATAGTGGCTGGAACCCCAAGCCCACCTGAAAGGGGCTGTGGCCGATTGAGCTTTGGAGAGACCATTTATAACTATGTTGTACATAGGGGAGGCTCTCATCCCATGTGCATGGATGCTTTGAATTGTACATGCAAAAAATGTGTACAATCATTCTGTTGACGACCTCTATATGACCATCTGTTTGGGGATGGAAAGCTGCGGACTTGGTGAGCTTGGTGTCCAGCATTGACCAAAGGCTGGACCAAAATTTGCTGAGGAACCTGCTATCCCGATCTAATATGATAGACTGTGGGATCCCAAAGTGCACCCACACTCGTTCAAAGAAGAGTTTAGCAGTGGCTTCTGCTGTGATATTCTTCTTGCAGGCTACATTAATGGCCATCTTTGAGAATCTGTCGATGACCATGAAAACACAGTCATTTCCATGCTTAGTAGAAGGCAGGTCTGACATGTAATCCATGGATATGGATTCCCAAGGTCGACTAGGGGTAGGTAGCAGAGTATATAGGCCTTGCCTCTTGATGGTCGGTTTGGCAATGGCACAAGCAGTGCAGGATCTGATGTGCTTCCCAAAATCCTTTTGAAGGTTCGGCCAATAGAAATACTTCTGCAATACTGCTACTGTTTTCTCAACCTTGAAATGCCCAACGACTCGACTGTAGTGTGCTTCCCATATCATGTTGGCACACTCACTTGAAGGAACACAAAGGTGTCCCATGGAACTTGCGTACCCCCCAAGTGTGCCTTGTATGTGTGGCCGAATTCTGGGTCGCTCTCGTAGAGAATTGGCCAAGTAGAAGTCTTGTGACCACAAGAGTTGAGAATGGTGGTGAGCGCCACGATCGGTGGTCGGTTGAGGCAGTCTGCAATATTATTGGTGCTACCCTTCTTGTACTTGATGTTCAAATGAAACTATTGTAGATATGTGTGTTAGTCATCAGTATTTTTCACTGTTGGTGATGAATAGTTATAACAGTCAAGTTTTCTAGCAGCTGATCTAAAAATTTGTCAAATTCGCCAACTGGAAAACACCCATAAACATTTTTTTCCCTCCTACCTTTTTAATCCGCCCATGACTAGATGAACCTCATTATCAAGCCCTATCTAGCCTCAGACATACTAGTTTTCCCATCAGTTCCAAAGAAACAATCCAAATCTATCCAAAGAAGTTTCCCCTAAGTTAGGTAGTGGCGCTTTAGACATTCCTCCCTTGGCAAACCACTCTAAAGCCAAAGAACCTCTATCTGCTACAGCCTAGTCATAACAGACCTTCCCATTCTGCAAATAAAGTTGGTTACATCCTAGGTCGCGCCACTAATAAACCCTCAAGTCTCAGCAATACATGTACCATAGGTCAAACTGATTTTAGGTGGTTTTACATTGTTTTAAATGGATCTTTCAAGAACAGAAGTATACCAGCATTCCCAGAAGACAGTATTTATTTCCATATGAGAAGACAGATGCTTTTCATGTGATTTTGAGCTTGGAATGTAGCTACAGGGCAGAGAGTGGTTTCATTAAGCTCCTGCGATCACAGTCAAAGCATGACAAGACAGTGAAAGGAAAAATAACACTGTTAACAGCTGATGAGATGGCATGACTGAAAAACCTCCTTCATCTACAAGCAGAGGGTTGAAGACTGAGAGTGCCTCCTTCATCTATAAGCAGAGGGCCAAGGATAAAGTTTGACTTTTAGAATTACAATGACTATAAGGCAAAAATTTTGAGTACAGTGAGACAGCAACTAAGGATCTCTGCATAAAATGTTGTTAAAGGCAGAGGCAAAGCAGTGGTGTTTTTCAAAAATTGTTTGCATAAGCCCCATTATTACTGAATTACAAGGTGAAGCTAATAGGTTGATCATGAGTGAAGAAATATTATGAAGTAGATGGTAAAAAGAGTCAAACAGTCTTGGGCTCAAACTAGCTTCTGCCATCATGTATAAAGGAAACCACTATCAGTATGTTCATCAAACATTCTTCATTTTAGTTGAGACAGAGGCTGAAAAGAAACTAGGAATTTGTCAAAGAGGGCCTCCTTCAGCTACGAGCAGAGGGCCAGAGCAGTGATTGATTTTAGGGTTTTCACTGATTGAGAGACAAATGGTAAGAACAATAGGAGACAGTTGAAGGTTTCTTAACAGAGAAATGATATTAAAAACAAAGAAGGAAGCAGGGGTACTACTGTAATCCAAGAGGTTGATCTTATCTCTTATCATAGTTTCTTTCAAAATCAGTCTGGAGCCCAAATAGAACAAATTTGCTGATGGTTGAGAGATGGGTAATGACACAGGCCAAAGAATGATAATTGTTTTTCAAAGGGTCCTGTTCTTCCTGTTCATAAAAAATTTCTTTCAAAAACTCATCATAATAGACAAATGCAGTTTGAGTTTAGTTTTCCCAAAAAGGCACTGCAAATAGATACACAAGGTCATAAAGGTGCCAGAAGGATTATGGTATGTATTTCAAGGTCAGAAAACACACTCAAAGCAAATAGAGCATGCCACTGTTATGAATGAAGGCATGTTCTTTATGGAAATGTGTCAAAGGTGATAGTGAAGCCCAAGTGATTACAACTGAGTTTCACCTCACAATCAAAGAGAAGCATCATTTGGAGAATACATCTACAGTCCTTCATGTGGCTTAGAGCAGAATTTTCCTTCCACAGTGCAGATATCAAAAGGAAAACAAATTTTCATTCCTTAAGTGAGAAACAGTGAAAGTTTTAAATTCTCAAAAAAGGTTGTTTTATTTCAAAAAGGGGTCAGGCTTATAAAATAAATGGTCATTACCACTGTGACATTTATTCGAACAAAAAGGTATCAGGTTATGTTTTAAAGGATAAGGATTTAATTTTTGTCTAAAGCAAAGGCCTTTTCAAACATCTCTTAAAAAAAAAACCCTCACCAATCAAGTGTGAAAAAGACTTCGGCTTTTTCGCTTTCAAAAGGGGTTAAGGACCGTTGCCAATCTATTTTTCATTACCAAAACACAAACAACACCCCCCTTTGCTATTCACTAGACCAGAGAAAGAGTTTTTGAGAAAAATTCACAGAATTTTGGGCTTGGAGACTCCGCGGCGCGCCTGTAGAGTTGCGCGGCGCGTTCAGGCGGAGTTTTACCAAAGGGTTACACTGTCGTGCGGCGCGCGGCGCGCCTGTAGGTGCCGGTCACGACCACTCGTTAGTGACCCGAAAACTTGCTTTGCACGACATTTTCCCTAGTAAACGTGCCGTGCCTGTTTCAAAAAATACAAGTGCCTCCAAACAAGTTCTGAAGCCGCTCATTTCCTCAAGAAAAACGACACCATCGATCTTCAAGGTATTTGGTTGCCTCCTTGCTCATTTCAAAACTATTAAGTGGTGGCAAAAAGATGAAACTCATGGTGTAAATCACATTGCTGAGTATTTTAAGGAGATTTGTGTTTTCTATTTGAAACTCAAAATTGCTGTGGTTTTGTTTGCCCAACCCTGACATAGTGAAAGTAGTGGATTTTTATTGTTGTCAAAAGACCTAACAAACTGCCCTCAAAACAAGTTGAAAGGTGGAGGCAGTGTTTAAAGGGAAGCGCCTGGCACATAAATTGAGGAAAGATACCTCAAGACTTCAAATCTTGGCCTCCGCTTCACAACATGTTGCTGAGAACCCTTGAGGGTCATGCTCGCCAAGTTTGGGCGAAATTCAACATATTTTGGTTTTTTTGTCATTTTTGGGTTTTTGGCCAAAACTCATGGGCATCGCCATTTCAGTTTGGGGCATCATCAAAGGATGATAATGGTATCCTTGGATGCCATAATTTCAGGAGCACATACTCAGCGTTTTTCAGAACATTTGAAGATCATTTGCTCCCCCGAAATGGCGAAAAATGCTCACTTTTTCGACACTCTGCCCGGTCTATCGGCGAGGCTTATTTTTTGGGTTTTTACACACCTGCCTATTTTTGGAGGACGTCCAGGCATAAAATTGGGAAAATTCAAGTTGTTCCAAAAATGAGACACTTAGATCTTTCCAACGAGCTATCATGAGCCTCATTTCGACATCGGGAAGGCTTCCAAAAGTTGTCGGCAAGTCAAGGGACCTTTTGCTGATGTATTTTTTGAGTATTTTTGTAAAAATTGAACCTTTCAAAACTACTTTTTCCTCATGTGCATTTAGCTATTTTTGCACATGAGAAGTTATGAAAAGTCAATTTATTTACCTCTTTTAGCATTTTTTAGATATTTTATGAGATATTTTGTGCCTTGGGCTTTACAAAGCCTCAAGGACAAAATAAGATATTTTGGATAGGCCAATGAGATTGCAAGTTGAACTAAGAGGTTTTCCCCACTTTGGCCCATATATTCCAAAGGCTTTCATTGTAAAAAAAGGCTGAACTTGATGAATAGAAGCAATATATGGTCATATAATCTTTGGAAGAAATACTTGTCTCATGCTTTTGGATAGTTTCTTGGATGTTCTTGGATGATGAAAGAGGATTGTTGTGGGATTCCATGACTTGGTAGAATGGTATAGTGTCTCTCTTTGTTTTGTTTCCTGTATTTTGTCCATAAAACCATGTTTATGGCTTTACTATAGGACAAGTAGAGAACAATGGAGTATTAATGCCCTTTGAGGCACTCAACACTGCTTTCATAACTTCCATGTTTTCTTCATTCTTAGTCACATTAAAGAATTCTTGATTGCTCTTTAATAACTTAAGGATATTGTTGCTTGTTTCATTCATGGTTTTATGCATGTTAAGTATGATTTACGGTATGCCCTGCTTACTCATGGCTAGCCATAGCTCCATCCATGAAATTTCTCTTTGACTGATTAGATTGTCATTTGTTGAACCAAGGAGGTCTTGTTCTGATCTTGCCCTTTGTCTAAGACTATGCAATCTTGTTTTCAAAGTGCCCAATAACTTGAAGTACTGTGTTTAGGAAAACCGGCATAGTGATTTGAGTTGTTTGTCTATCTTAAGTGTATTTCCCCAAAGTCTGATAGCCATTTCCCAAAGTTAGAGAGTTATATATCTCTATGCATGGCTTGAATGTTTATTTCTATGTATTGATTAGCTTATAGTTACATTTCTCATGATTAATGGTTTGCCCTACCATGTTTATGTCAGCTATTAAACTAGTTATGCTTGAAATCCCTTGTTGTTCACAAACTCGATGTCCATTTTACTCCATTTTGCCCAAAGATCCTTTCTACCTCGAATCAAATCAGCCCTTCAACAGCCTTGTATCACCATCTGAAAGATTTCTTGACCTTTTCGACCCCATAACCCAGTTGATCTGACATCTTTTTACTTATCTTATATCTTTGATCAGTTTCATCCCTCACAACCTAAAAACCAAAACCAAAAAACCTACCTCATAACTAGCCTAAAATCAGAACACAATAATCAAACACACAGATATCCCTTACACAAATAGAGAGAGCCCTCTCTGAGTCCAGGAAGGCTAGGTCCTTGGGCTCCAAATATTGGTTTGATGTTACACTATCATTTGGCTTGCCAATCAGCCAAATCACGAGACCCTAACATA
Organism: Pinus albicaulis; assembly: GCA_034641835.2. NCBI lineage: Eukaryota > Viridiplantae > Streptophyta > Pinopsida > Pinales > Pinaceae > Pinus > Pinus albicaulis. The sequence goes on from CM076584.1 coordinate 167,337,866, forward strand.
ATGGTGATCACGGTGGGACTCTGAGTACATGAAAGTCTAGCGAACTCTTATAGACTCTTTAGTCCTTCAACATTAAACTTAGACCATCAGCCTATAAAATCATTTAGAGTAAACTCTCTGTTTCACCATCTTAGCAAAGTGATGAATCAGGTTTAGAACACTCTTACAAACTAGGCTACACATAAAAACTCAAAAAACCCCAAAAACTCCCTTAGATTGGTTTTTGTCAGCACTGGTGGTGGACCATACCAATATCCCCTCAAAACAACTAAAATACACCTGGCGACTCCACTAGCCTCCAGTAGGCCTTACTACCTTGTTAAAATTTAGAATACTATCTGATCGTCCTATCCCACCGCTCACTAACATAATGGCAATCATGATGGGACTTTGAGTCAAAACATCCTAGGTATCCCTTAGGAACTCTCAAAATCCCAGTCAAACTTAGAAGAGTAGAATCTGGTTGTCTCACCATCCTAGAAAAATGATGACTCAACTGTAGGACACTCTTACAAACCTTAGGACTACATAAAAACTCAGAAAAAATCCAACAAAAAACATTCCTAGATTGGTTTTCCCTAGTTATTGGTGGTGGACCATAACTACATCTTTAAAAAAACAACCAAGTTCCACCTGGCGACTCCACTAGCCTCCAGTAGGCCTAGAAACTCCATAAAAGACCCAAAATTCATAAACCATACCTTCCTGCTGACTCATCCTTCCAAAAACTTAAGCTTAGGGTAGAAGCTCTGTAATCAGTGAAAAACTAAGTATAACTTAACGATTCAGAAAACCTCACCTAAAACATAGGAGATAAGCAGAAGTCTTCTTGCCAAGAGAACCATTAGCTTGTCCATACAGCCTAGAAAACTGTTAAAACCAAGTGAAACACTCTTCTTTGCAAGTTCTCCATCTCAAAGTGTGCTATAAAAACTTTTTCCCGAAGCATCTTTGATAAGTATTGGTGGTAGACCATAGTTCTCATAGAAATCTACCTGGCGACTCCACTAGTCCATCCTTTTTGTTTTTGACCATCCTTCACATTAGTAAAACCTTAGAGAGGCCATTCATCCGAAACATTCACAAATACCATCCTCTCTAAACTCTAGGTTCGAAATTTGGCTTCACGAAGAATCAACACCATATCTCATCCAGACCCAAATCCCCCTATCATAGTAGATGACCCAGAGAAGATTCTGTGGCAAGCTTCCAAAATTGGAAATTTAGCTACCGATAGTTCCATCCGTAAAACAAGATCAGTACCTGAACATCTCACTGCTCTACCGGATTCCCCCTTTGACATAGAATCAACATAAACCATTTTTAGAAGCATGTCACAAAGCAAGATATACTTTGACGATCTTGAACCCCTAGATCTGCCACAGAGTCCTAGTAGAGAAGCCTCACCTACCACACCTCCCGACTCTCAGCTTCTCCATCACTTTAGCTCCTACCATCCCAGATCTGCTCAAAATCAGATCACTAGTCCAAGTACATCCGCCACACCCATCCAAACCACTACTATTCAAACCACCTCAGCTCATCCCGCAAGCCCTCATTTTGTACATCATCCATCAGATCTCGTCATGGCAGCCTGGAACGCACCTTTGGTGTTGCCACAGCCTTTGGCTCCCTTACAAGATGACTATCAATCCAAAATCCCACACTTTACCGGAGCTGAGGTTGCCAGAGTCCAACAACATGTAGATAGGATTAGTGATGCATTTGAATACATGGAGATAGAAGACAAGACCATCAAAATGAGGATGTTCGCCCAAAGCCTGGGCAGAGAACCTAAAAAATGGTTTAAAATCTTAACTCCAAACAACATCCACGATCTCCCAGAACTCTACCAAACCTTCATAAACAAGTGGGAAATCCGAAAGAACCCCATTCAAATCTTATCAGATTATAACAATCTAAAACGGGAAAATGGGGTAAGTGTCCAAGGATACTGTACTAGGTTCAACAGTGTGTATAACGCCCTCCCCCCTCACTTCAAACCCCCACTTGGCTCAGCCTTGGCGAAATTCCCCGAGGGCTTTAACCTAGAAATGACTTATCAATTAAGAGACGAGGACCCCCATACCTTAGAAGAAATGCAAAAAGTGGCTATAAATTCATAAGCCAACTTAGCAGAAAAAAGAGCTAGGATAAGATCAGAAAAGGGAGTCACTTACCATGACAAATTTGCCCCCTCGGTTTTTTCCTCAGATCCTAGAATAGATGGCCTGGTCAAATCCATGACAAAGATGTGGGAAAAAATGAGTGAGAAAGCACCTCTTAAGGACAACCAGCCAAATCCTCAAAACCACAACCAAAACTTTAGAAGAGACCAATCTCAAAATAAAACAAGAGGGAAAGACCAACAAGTCAAGCCATCCTTCAGTGAGAATTATATTGATGAAGAGGATAGGGATACTGAACCCATTGATGAAAATCATTTGAACCTCATAGGGTCTGATAATGAGAGTGAGGTGTACCTCACGGAAGAAGAACAAGCATTCTTCTCTCCGAATCAGGATGAAACCAACTATGAAGATCCCGAGGATCCTGCCATAGATTTTCAGAATTCCATAATAGAAGTTCATAGGTAGTATGACCTTAGAAGCAGAAAAAACCAAGACAACTCCAAGAAATACAGCTCAGAAACTGCTAAAACCCCTGATACCATCCTTAAAAAAGCAGTGAACAGCAACAAAATCGTGGTCAAGAAAATTGACCAAAACAAAGATAAAGCTATTAAATCAAGTCTTGGCTCAGATCATCCTAGTACTTCCACAAAGATTATCGAAGTGGTTGTGTCAAACAAGATCCCAAAACAAAGGAAACAAACTCAGAACATAGAGAAAGTCATGGTTGAAAAAGCTGAGGCAAACCTGTCTAAACTACAAATGCCCTTCAGTTTTCAGGGATAGATTGCCAAAATAAACATCACCATGTCTGTCATTGAACTTATCACCCACGTCTCTTATAAATCCCAAGTATTAAAGGTCCTAAATATAGGAAATGATGCGAACACCCTTAATCTAGCTGATGACACTCCTGAAGTGTTGTTTGGTCCGAAAATAGAAGGAAAATTCCAAGACGGAACCACTCTTCCCTTTTACATTAGTCTGAATATCCCTGACCAAATCCTTCACAATGCCATGCTAGACTCCGGAGCCTCGCATAATCTCATGCCGAAGGTTGTAATGGAAAGATTAGGCCTGGAAATCACAAGACCATACAAAGACTTATATTCATTCGATTCGAGTAGAGTCAAATACCTAGGTTTGATCAAAGACCTTTGTTTCAGTTTGGCCCAAATACCTGCAAAACATCTAATCATGGACATAGTGGTAGCAGAAATCCCTCCCAAGTATGGAATGCTTCTATCCAAATCTTGGGGAGCCAAGCTCCAAGGAAATATTCAACTGAATATGTCCTATGCCACTATTCCTGTGTTTGACCAAACAAGAATACTCTATCGAGAGTCACACATGAAATACATGATCAGTATCCAAGAGAGGCCAGATAACACCCCAATGTATTCCTTGCATTCCGACCTAAAATATTTTATTCTACACACTGATGGGGACATTGAAGAACAGTCAGAAGAAATTGAAACAAACTTGGACCCACCACATCAGCTGCCCCTAGTTCTCTATGATGAACTAGACACTCAAAAATACCATGATCATGAACAACTATGTCTTGAGGGAAGAAAGTGTGTTCCTTTTGAAATAGATATAGAGCAAGAAGCACACACCATTATGTACTATCAAGCAAATCACTTAAACCTTAGTCAAACATCAACAGTAACATCAGGAAACTTTTTCAGAACAAAGGCATTAGAAGACTTATATATCACAAACCTCTTCGAAACTCAGGAGTAGGAAAGCTTAATGTTTTTGCCATACCTCAAGGATTTACCATCGCATAACTCTACCACTGCAAATGAAACCTAGACTATGACCATAACAGCTCAAAAAACCCCTGATAAGCTTCCTATGAGCAAAGATGATAAATGTAGTCCAAGCATACCTGAGTTACTTGAACTGACTAATATTCTTTCATTCCACCAAGGACTTAGAACTACTAGGATTGGAAATCTCATGCAAAATACTAATTCATACAGAGAAAACAGTGAGAAACACTATGCCACTACCGTAACTCCAAGAAACAACTTCAAAAAAAGGAAATATAACAATCTGAACCAATCAGTAATAATCAAAGATAAACTAGCTGGTCATAGGATCTGTTTTGATTTTAGAAACTCTAATACACATCCTTGTAACATAAATTTTATCCTTCCTGCCCAAGACCATGATATACTGATGATAAGTGCTTTTAATCATATGTCTTTGCAAGATGATGTTTCAGGTTATAGCCAAATGATTCCCTTGCAAAGTAGACAACTCAAATATTTTTTCCAGTATGCTGGAAATAGTTCAAGTTTCAGACTCATAATCGCAAAATCACTGGATACAAAAAATATGTTCCTAAAAGCCATGTTTCCAGTCTTGAATTTCTGCATATTGACATACCTTGATGATGTCATTATATATTTCAAGAATGACAAATAATATATACATTACTTGAAAAATATGTGCAGTAAAAGAAGGAGTGGTAATCAGAGGTATCAAGAGGTACAACGAGAAGATATGGGTTTGTTCAGAGATTCTTGCATGAATCCTTATGTCATGCTTGAAAGAGAAAATTTTCCAAATTTCTCTTTTCAGGAGTTGAGTGGACCAAGAGTGGTAGGAGATCCTTATGAGGAAAAGATGCTTAAGTTTTTCCATTTCCAAGATTTCTGATTTTTAAAGTAGTTTCAATCATTGTATATACCATTGTTTGAAAAGTAGATAAAAAGCAGAAAAGTCAAAAACAATAGAAAAGAAGAAAAATAAAAAACAATAGAAAAGTAGAAAAGAGGGCGGTTTGAAAAATAGAAAGAAGGCCCCATGTTAAAAAAAAAAAGTCATTCAGAAAGCGCGCAATTCTAAATGCCGCTACTAGTGCTCAAATGTCTTGTTCAGTTATCTAGCCTAATCATAGCTGAACATGTTTTAAACTTATTTGCTGATAAGTTAGCGAGTGAAAAAGATGGTCAACATTGTGTAAGCTTGACTTATCAAAGAGAATAGATTAGGAAAAGATACTAGTTCCACATGCTCAAAACAGAACCAAAGAGGGAAGCGGGGATGAAAAAAAATTGTGCATCCTAGCCCCATTTTTTGTAGATTTCATTTTTTGCAAAATAATATTTGTGGGCAGCTTGTCCTTCATGCCGCAAGTACATGACAAATCAGAATGTCTAACCCTGATTTGATCATTTTAAATTTCATGTTTTAGATTAGAGAACAAAATCCTGTCAAACAGCTTAACCTTGACAGTTGATCTAGCATAGGTAGAGTAATGAAGGAGTTCATCAGTTTAATCTGAACTCCCAGCAGATATAAGTGTAGAAATAGATAGGTTCATTTTTCAAAAAGAAAAATATATATATTGTCAAAGGGTTTCCAGTCCAAATGCACCCAAAGGAAGAAAAAATGTTAGGAAAGATAGTGGTGTAGGTAGAAATATCATTGATGCTAATCATGCTGTTAATTTTCAGAAATAGCATCTAGGAAGAATGAAATTTGCGCCAATGGATAAGGCACTGGTCCTCATAAGCCAAAGATCTGAAATTCTAGACACTGCCTGAAAAGGAGCTGCCCTCCCCAAATGGAGCCACTGTTAGTCATCCGTATTTTTCACTGTTGGTGATGACTAGTTATAACAGTCAAGTTTTCTAGTAGCTGATCTAAAAATTTGTCAAATTCGCCAGCTGGAAAACACCCATAAACATTTTTTGCCCTCCTACCTTTTTAATCCACCCATGACTAGATGAACCTCATTATCAAACCCTATCTAGCCTCAGCCATACTAGTTTTCCCATTAGCTCCAAAGAAACAATCCAAATCTATCCAAAGAAGTTTCCCCTAAGTTAGGTAGTGGCGCTTTAGACATTCCTCCCTTGGCAAACCACTCTAAAGCAAAAGAACCTCTATCTGCTACAACCCAGTCATATCAGACCTTCCCATTCTGCAAATAAAGTTGGTTACATCCTAGGTCGCGCCACTAATAAACCCTCAAGTCTCAGCAATACATGTACCATAGGTCAAACTGATTTTAGGTGGTTTTACGTTGTTTTAAATGGATCTTTCAAGAACATAAGTATACCAGCATTCCCAGAAGACAGTATTTATTTCCACATGAGAATACAACTGCTTTTCATGTGATTTTGAGCCTGGAATGCAGCTACAGGGCAGAGAGTGGTTTCATTAAGCTCCTGCGATCATAGTCAAAGCATGACAAGACAGTGAAAGGAAAAATAACACTGTTAACAGCTGATGAGATGGCATGACTGAAAAACCTCCTTCATCTACAAGCAGAGGGTTGAAGACTGAGAGCGCTTCCTTCATCTATAAGCAGAGGGCCAAGGATAAAGTTGGACTTTTAGAATTACAATGACTATAAGGAAAAATTTTTGAGTACAGTGAGACAACAACTGAGGATCTTTGCATAAAATGTTGTTAAAGGCAGAGGCAAAGCAGTGGTGTTTTTCAAAAATTGTTTGCATAAGCCCCATTGTTACTGAATTACAAGGTGAAGCTAATAGGTTGATCATGAGTGAAGAAATATTATGAAGCAGATGGTCAAAAGAGTCAAACTGTCTTGGGCTCAAACTAGCTTCTGCCATCATGTATAAAGGAAACCACTATCAGTATGTTCATCAAACATTCTTCATTTTAGTTGAGATAGAGGCTAAAAAGAAACCAAGCTTTTGTCAAAGAAGGCCTCCTTTAGCTATGAGCAGAGGGCTAGAGCAGTGATTGATTTTAGGGTTTTCACTAATTGAGAGACAAATGGTAAGAACAATAGGAGACAGTTCAAGGTTTCTTAATAGAGAAATGATATTAAAAACAAAGAAGGAAGCAGGGGTACTACTGTAATCCAAGAGGTTGATCTTATCTCTTATCAGAGTTTCTTTCAAAAGCAGTTTGGAGCCCAAATAGAACAAATTTTCTGATGGTTGAGAGATGGGTCATGACACAGGCCAAAGAATGATAATTGTTTTTCAAAGGGTCCTGTTCTTCCTGTTCATAAAAAATTTCTTTCAAAAACTCATCATAATAGAAAAATGCAGTTTGAGTTTAGTTTTCCCAAAAAGGCACTGCAAATAGATACACAGGGTCATAAAGGTGCCAGAAGGATTATGGTATGTATTTCAAGGTCAGAAAACACACTCAAAGCAAATAGAGCATGCCACTATTATGAATGAAGGCTTGTTCTTTATGGAAATGTGTCAAAGGTGATAGTGAAGCCTAGGTGATTACAACTGAGTTTCACCTCACAATCAAAGAGAAGCATCATTTGGAGAATACATCTACAGTCCTTCATGTGGCTCAGAGCAAAATTTTCCTTCCACAGTGTAGATATCAAAAGGAAAACAATTTTTCATTCCTTAAATGAGAAACAGTGAAAGTTTTAAATTCTCAAAAAAGGTTGTTTTATTTCGAAAAGGGGTCAGGCTTATAAAAGAAATGGTCATTACCACTATGACATTTATCCGAACAAAAAGGTATCAGATTATGTTTTAAAGGATAAGGATTCAAGTTTTTTCTAAAACAAAGGCCTTTTCAAACATCTCTTAAAAAAAAATCCCCTCACCAATCAAGTGTGAAAAATAATTCGGTGTTTTTTTCTTTCAAAAGGGGTTAAGGACCGTTGCCAATCTATTTTGCATTACCAAAACGCAAACAACACCCCCCTCTACTATTCACTAGACTGGAGAAAGAGTTTTTGAGCAAAATTCACAGATTTTCGGGCTTGGAGACGGCGCGGCGCACCTGTAGAGTTGCGCGGCGCGTTCAGGCAGAGTTTTACCAAAGGGTTACACTGTCGTGCGGCGCGCGGCACGCCTGTAGGCACCGGTCACGACCGCCTGTCAGTGACCTGACAGCTTGATTTGCGCGGCGTTTTCCCTAGTAAATGTGCCGCACCTGTTTTAAACAATCTAAGTGCCTCCAAACAAGTTGTGAAGCTGCTCATTTCCTCAAACAAAACACCACCATCGATCTTCAAGGTATTTGGTTGCCTCCTTGCTCATTTCAAAACTGTTAAGTGGTGGCAAAAAGATGAAAATCATGGTGTAAATCACAGTGTTGAGTATTTTAAGGAGAGTTATGTTTTATATTTGAAACTCGAAATTTCTGTGGTTTTGTTTGCCCAACCCTGACATAGTGAAAGTAGTGGATTTTTATTGCTGTCAAAAGACCTAACAAACTGCCCTCAAAACAAGTTGAAAGGTGGAGGCAGTGTTTAAAGGGAAGCGCCTGGCATAGAAATTGAGGAAAGACACCTCAAGACTTCAAATCTTGGCCTCCACTTCACAACATGTTGCTGAGAACCCTTGAGGGTCATGCTCCCCAATTTTGGGCGAAATTCGACATATTTTGGTTTTTTTGTCATTTTTGGGTTTTTGGCCAAAACTCATGGGCATCGCCATTTCAGTTTGGGGCATCATAAAAGGATGAGAATGGTATCATTGGATGAAATAATTTAAGGAGCACATACTCAGTGATTTTCAGGAAATTTGAAGCTCATTTGCTCCCCTGAAATGGCGAACAATGCTCGCTTTTTCTACACTCTGCCCGATCTATCAGCAAGGCTTATTTTTTGGGTTTTTACACACAGGACTATTTTTGGAGGACTTCTAGGCATCAGATTGAGAAAATTAAAGTTTTTCCAGAAATTAGACACTCAAAGCTTTCCAACGAGCTATCATGAGCCTCATTTCGACATCGGGAAGGCTTCCAAAAGTTGCCGGAAAGTCAGGGGACCTTTTGCTGATGTATTTTTTGAGTATTTTTGTAAAAATTGAACCTTTCAAAAGTGACTTTTCTTCATGTGCGTTTAGCTATTTTTGTACATGATAAGTTATGAAAAGTCAATATATTTCCCTTTTTTAGAATTTTTGAGATATTTTATTAGATATTTTGTGCCTTGGGCTTTGCAAAGCCTCAAGGAAAAAATCAGATATTTTGGATAGGCCAATGAGATTGCAAATTGAACTAAGAGGTTTTCCTCACTTTGGCCTATATATTCCAAAGGCTTTCATTGTAAACAAGGCTGAACTTGATGAATAGAAGCAATATATGGTCATATAAGCTTTGGAATAAATACTTGTCTCATGCTTTTGGATAGTCTCTTGGATGTTCTTGGATGATGAAAGAGGATTGTTGTTGGATTCCATGACTTGGTAGAATGGTATAGTGTCTCTCTCTCTCTATTTTGTTTCCTAGTTTTCATTCATAAATCCATGTTCTTACTTGCTATAGGACAGTAGAGAACAAATTTGAGACATGCCCTTGGAGGCACCTCAAATTTCCTGTTTCTTCATAGCTTCCATGTTTTCTTCATTCTTAGTCACATTAAAGAATTTTTGATTGCTCTTTAATAACTTAAGGATATTGTTGCTTGTTTCATTCATGGTTTTATGCATGCTAAGTATGATTTATGGTATGCCCTGCTTACTCATGGCTAGCCATAGCTCCATCCATGAAATTTCTCTTTGAATGATTAGATTGTCATTTGTTGAACCAAGGAGGTCTTGTTCTGATCTAGCCCTTTGTCTAAGACTATGAAAATCTTGTTTTCAAAGTGCCCAATAACTTGAAGTACTGTGTTTAGGCGTTCCGGCATAGTGATTTGAGTTGTTTGTCTGTCTTAAGTGTATTTCCCCAAAGTCTGATAGCCATTTCCCGAAGTTAGAGAGTTATATATCTCTATGCATGGCTTGAATGTTTATTTCTATGTATTGATTAGCTTATAGTTACATTTCTCATGATTAATGGTTTGTCCTACCATGTTTATGTCAAATATTAAACTAGTTATGCTTGAAATCCCTTGTTGTTCACAAACTTGATATCCATTTTACTCCATTTTTCCCAAAGATCCTTTCTACCTCGAATCAAATTGGCCCTTCAACAGCCTTGTATCACCATCTAAAAGCTTTCTTGTTTTTTTCGACCCCATAGTCTAGTTGATCTGACATCTTTTTACCTATATTATATCTTTGATCAGTTTCATCCCTCACAACCTAAAAACCAAAACCAAAAAACCTACCTCATAACTAGCCTAAAATCAGAACACAATAAGCAAACACACATATATCCCTTACACAAATAGAGAGAGCCCTCTTTGAGTCCAGGAAGGCTAGGTCCTTGGGCTCCAAAGATTGGTTTGATGTTACACTGTCATTTGGCTTGCCAATCAACCAAATCACGGGACCGTAACAATGTGGACCACTTCTGATGGAGATCATTCTGCAACTTCCCTTGTGTATGTATGAACTGCAGGGGCTAGTGGTCTGTGTGAATGATTGTTTCCTTCCCAAAAATGTAATGCTTCCATTGTTGACAAGCTTGCACAATGGAATACATTTCTTTGTCATAAGTGGGATACTTGTGAACTGTGTCAGACAATGTCTGACTGTGATATGCCAATGGATGTCCCTGTTGAGTAAGAAATGCCCCAATATCATAGTCAGAGGCATCTGTCTCGATCTCAAATGGTTGCTGCAAGTTTGGTAATGTGAGCACTCGGTCAGAACACAGGCGATTTTTCAATTCTGTGAACGCCTTCTATTGAGATTTCGACCAAAAGAAATTTTCTCTCGCTCCTTCGTTGGTGGCTTGACTCAAGGGCCAAGTGATATGAGATAATCCTAACACAAACCTACGGTAGAAATTAGCAAGAAATAGAAAGCTGCGAAGCTCTGTTATAGTGGTTGGGCTGGCCAATCCTGAATGAATTGGATCTTGGTTGGATCGACATCACCCCCCTTTCATCAATAATGTGTCCTAGATATTGAACCTAGGTCATGCCAAAAGTGCACTTCTCCAAATTGGCACACAAATTGTGTTGCCGCAGTGTTTGGAGGACTTGTCGGATGTGGTGGAGGTACCCTTCCCAAGTCTAGCTGAAGATCAGAATGTAATCCAAGTACACCACTACAAATGAGTTGGTGAATTGCCACAAGACGTCGTCCATCAACCTCATGAAGGTTACGGGAGCATTCGTCAACCCAAAAGGCATGACCAACCATTCGAAAAGGCCTTCCTTGGCTTTGAAGGCAGTCTTCCACACATCGAAGGGTTCAATTGGTACCTAGTGATACCCAGACTTCAAGTCGATATTGCTGAAATATTTCGCCCCTTTGAGTTGGTCTAGAAGGTCATCAATCCATGGGATCGGGTACCTATTCCGGACAGTGATCTTGTTCAGCGCTCGATAGTCAATACAGAGTATCCACGTCCCATCCTTCTTCTGTACCAACACGATCGGGCTCCCATAGGGCGATGAACTTGGTCGGATGTGACCTTTCTGCAACAGCTCGTGAATCTGCCTCTTGATTTCATCGTTCTCCAAACGAGATCTCTTATATGTTTCCATTGGGTAGCGGCACAGGGTACGATCGATCGTGTGCCCGGCTGACGATGCGAAACCCACATGGGTGAGTGAAGATGTCCCCGTACTCCTCCACAACCTTGTCCATTTGTTGTCATGCGAGAGAAGCCCTATGTAGGAGTTTTGGCCACAATATTCTTCTTTCTGGGGGCGGATCATCACGAGGAAAAAAAAAATTAAGTTTGGGAAATAAGGCTTGCGCATTGTTTTGCGGTAACTTGAATAAGCGGCGAGGAGGTGGTACCTCTGGTATCCTGTACAACTTATTTCCCAAAGTAACAATAATAGTGCGAGGCCGAGACTCATACACAACCTGACAGTTCCAAAAGTATGGTTGTCCTAATAATACATCAGAAGCATCAATAGGATAAACGTCATATAATACCTCATCCATGAAGGGCTTGATGTTATAGGGAAGGCGGCCCTGCTGGCTGACACGAAGATCTCGTCCTTGGTGAAGCCACCCGATTGTGTATGGATGTGGCTGAGTTGTGGTTGACAAGCCCAACTGCTTCATGGTGTCTACTGAAATGAGGTTCTTTTGGCTCCCATTTTCAATAATGAACTGTACTAGGGAGCCCTTTAATCACATCTGGGAGTGGAAGAGATGTTCCTCCTCCTCTGGATCTTACGGTTCCTCCTTATGGATCTTCGTAGTGGCAACAGTGGCGTTGGGCTCTACATCAATAATATGTTTCCCTTTGTCATTCTTCTTGTTAGGTTTTGATTTAGAGTCAAAGCATGTATCTGACTCAGAAGCCCTCATCTTGGCCACTAGCGACTGCTTGGCCCAACACTCACTTGTGTTGTGAGTGGAGCTCTTATGGAGCTCACACCACTTTCCCATGTCCTTCTTTGGATTTGCGGTGCTGTTCTTTTCTTGTGGCTTCGATGAGTTATCTTTAGCCACCATGCCTTGGCTCTATCCTTTGTTCTGTGGTTTGGAAGCACCTTTCCCTTAGCACCGGATCGCGAGATCAAAATCTCGCTTCTTACGGTGAGATTTGTGCTTAATACGGTGATCAACAGTTGTCATTGATGTCAACCCAAGCAGCACCAGGGGCTAACCCAATATTGCATGGGAATTTTGACCTACTAAATTAATATATTCTGGGTCAATAATGCTTTTTATGGTTTCTACTTGTCGAGATGTTTCCATTGATATATGGCACACCATGTAATTCTTCACGGTTTGAGAGATATTCATGTTTGAAGTTTGTACCCCCAGTTAGTGGGCTAAAACCCCATGGGGTTGGGGCATGGGTCATTGAAAAGTCATAATTAATATTTTTTCAGCTTCTAAAATCCCTCCCATGTTCACTTGTTGAAGTCCCTCTCAACCTAAGCATTTATATAAATTGTGATCCTCATTTCCTCCTTATGTAAGGGATTTCGCCATCTGAAACAGGTCATCGTGGAATTTTCACTCTAAATTTTTTTCTATGAAGGTTCAGAAGCTAAAATTTTTATGAGGGGAAGCCGAAATCCTAAGGAAGCTGCTGTAAAAATTTCTAATCAAGGTGCACAATAGTTTTGGAGATATGATCTGTGGAAGTAAGGGTTTTTGCAGGCTCCTGAAATTAATCGCAAAGAAATGACCTTGGTAAAATTGTCATAACTCTCTCTCTGAGTATCAGATTGGAATTAAATAAAAAGTGACAGATAGTGCACAGACTGTAGTTTTTTCTCTATCAATTTCAAAGCTGAATGAAGAAACAATGACATGCAGAACACTATACAAGTTCGCTCTGCTGAAACATTCCATAATTAGGACATTGTGAGAGATTGGGTATAACTCGCTCTTGAAGAATCCAAATTGGGTAAGACCTATGGAATTGGAAAGATGACTCAGAGGACTACTATAGAACCGAAAATCAGATATTGATTATCTGAAATAACAGAGATTCACCAGATTCAATATCGAGCTCCTAGAAGGAAAGAAAAAGCTAGATCATGTGTTGTCAAGGGTTGCAAAGGACCAGACTTTCTATGGCAACAAAGCAAAGCAAGGTGCAGCATAAGGTAGCATGACAAGATCAGCAACCAAGGTGCATAACAAAAGCAAGAATTTCATCATATGAAGTCTTCAAGTGGGCAGCACGGCATACAATCATTGTAAAGTTATCATTGTACTAAGTCATTGTAAATACATTATTGTAAAAATTGTACTAGTGTCTATCTGCCAAGGGTTGAAGAGGCAGTGTTGGGAGGTCTAGGATCATCATTAGGTGGTTGTGTCAAAGCTGGGGTTATGGTCTAGTATATCTTCTTCTTCTACATCATTTTATATCATTGTAAAGTGGACCATTTTCCCTGGTACAAGAGTCCATTCTTCTTTTATTCTTCTATAGGGTGGTAGGGTGGTGTGTTGGCCGGATAAATCGATCTTGCAGACAAGATCGATATCCCTAGTATCAAAAGATGGTCTAGCAAAAAATAGACAATTAAATCTATCTTTCTTTAGATATATCACGATTTATAAGTAAATGCTACAAAGGTGTTACGATCCTACCTTAGATCCAATGCTTGCTTGTAGTAGTCGTCCTTCAGTCGCCCAAAAGAGTTATCTTCGAAGATATGCAATTAGAAACAAATAAACATCAAATAGCACTTGCATAGCATATATTCGTAAATCATATCTATTATGGTGATCAAGGAATCCATAAAATAAACAATCAAATGACAGCTTATTGAGAAAAACAAACTTATTTGTATTAACTTGGATATAGTAGAAGAACCTTACAACCTTTTCAGCCTTGATGTTGAACAAGTCTTCCTGGGGTCCGAAGCAGGAATTTACTTTACTCTGACAAGCCTTTCACTCTTCCAACTGAGATACATACAAGTATGTAACCTTTCCTCATAAAATCTCAGCTAAAGGAGTCTAAGTTCCAACATCATTTTACCTCAAATAATACTAAAGCTTGAACTCCCTTTGAGGCTACCCAATGCCTCTTTTTATAGTGCAAAACAGGAGGTTACAGTTCCACCTATGAAGGGATAGAATCCTCCTTCAAAGGGATAAGCTCCTCACATCAAGGGGTTAGCTCCTTAAGGTATGGGATACATGAACCTAAAAAGAGTGGAATTGCCACCGCAAGATTCCTTCCAAAAGCTTCTAGAAATGACTGAAAGTGAGCTTTTTGAGTTTACTTGTGCCCTTTTAATCTTTTACAGGGGTCCACACCCTTAACACAGAGAAAGTGTGGTCAGGTACGTAGGAGACATGACCATTAGGTGCAGGACTACAGGTAAGATAAAGAGAAAGTGCGATACCAGAGTTTTAGAGACTTTGAGAGCCTTTCTCTAATTTTTAAGGCTTGACATGAGGATCTGATGTTTTTAGACTTGCAAAGGAGGAAAGTATGAGTGATAATGAGCTCATACGGTCAACGAAATGTCAAGGTGACAATTTTCAGTGTAATAGATTGCCCCCTAAAGTGCGAAGTCTGTAATAGATGAAGATAGAGTCTGTCATGTATGAAGAGTGAAGCACTTTATCATTTCAAAGATCATCCCATGGACACCCCAGTCATAACCTATAAAAAAATTCAATGAAAAATATATATATGTAGACATATCATCGCTGAGGTAGGCATTCCCATACTCAGATCAAAACTAACTAGAAAACTGACTTAAACTCTTCTGATACAAGAATGATTTTTCAATACATCAACAATATAGACATGTGTAGACACAGTATGGATGCAGCCATCTATTTATGAATAGTCCACTATATAAATCAATAACAAAATTCCTCGTAGCCTGGATGGTAGAAACTAGATCCAGGGTCTTGATTTCCACTTCCTGAACTAGTACGATTCTCTCCATGTGAATGAATGTGTCGAAGTCGAACATGGTAGAAACCACTTGATTACCAGTCAATAATGTGAAATGTTAACAAGTGTGAGAGTAACCACCAGTAACGTCAATGGCCCTCAAAGTAATCTGTACAATCCATGAAATGTGAATGAATGAGCTAAAGTTGAACATGTCACGGAATCATTCGATCGAAGGTCAATGATGCAACCTGTCATCGAAGGCGAGAAACCTGCCATTAAGGCATGCAGATTTCAAGGTACTGACGATTTCTAGATCAATTTCCTAGATAATGAGCTGTTGTCGATAGAAATTAATCCATCATAGGCAAGGCCACAACACGAAATCATAGATCAAGTTTTTAAGAAATATTTTGGCAAGGACTGACTCAGGGATGGTCAAAATGGAAGACAAATATTTTGTAGATGAATGGTTTGTTTGAACTATCCTCTTGAACACATAATGACACTGTAGATGGCTTGGTGACAATTGACCCAAATCTAATACCCAAAAATCGGCTGAAGATTTTCAAAATGGTTTGATTAACTGTTAGGAAAAGGATTTTCCCAACCCAGGTGAACAAAAGTGTCATGTTCAACAGTGGTTAATGGTTTTCCGAAAATCAAAATGTAACAAACAGGTTCGTTTCTCTCCCTTTTCCCCCACCATTTCTGGTAAGTACCTCTTTATTTTTTATAAGCTTGAGGAGGATAACATTTGCTTGTTTATAAGCTCATCCTTTGGATGAGTCCAACTTAGTTTAAAATCGAACCCTAAGAAGGAGTGGATTTAAGTTTCTGCTTAAAATTGAACACGAGGTCCTTTACTATTAAATTTTAATGAGTCCACGGCATATGAAAACTCGGTCTTTTTCAATTTTATAGAGTGGAAAAAACTTAAGAAAACTCCGTGGGTGTTCTTTTTCGTAAATTTAGTCTCTCAGGCCTGAAAAAGGATAAAATAATGCGAGAGAGAACTCTATTGACCATGATTAGTCAACGTATACCTTTTTCGTAAATAGTCCATTTCAGTCCGGAAAAGGGGTAAACATTAGGGGAATTTTGAGGTCTAAAATGGTCCTCCTAAGAAAAATGTACAACAAAAATAAACTTTATAACAACCAATAGGATTCAAGATGATGATGTCATCCATAATGGATGATTCACCATTTTTGGAGTAAAAAAGTAAAAATATTAAAAAATAATAAAATAATAAAACTACTTTTTCAACTCGTATTTTAAACTTATCTCCCAAATTTTTTACTCAAATTTTGAGCAGGAGTACTCGTTGGATGCTAAATTTAATTCCTCATCCAAGGAGTACCCTTGTTGCATACTTTCAATGAACTCTTCTACACGAAAAATGAGAAATACATAAAAAAAGTGATTGTAATCACGTTTTTTTATGTGACTCATTTTTCGTGTAGTAGGACCCATCGAAAGTATGCAAAATGGGTACTCCTTGGATGGGGAATTAAATTTTGCATCCAACGATACTCCCGCTCAAAATTTGAGTAAAAACTTTGGGAGATAAGTTGAAAATATGAGTTGAAAAAGTAGTTTTTCCATTTTTCCCTCTAAAATTTGATGATGTCATCAAATCTTATTTGATTTTTTCCACTATTATTTTATAATTTCCTTAGGAGACCCATTTTAGACCTCAAAATTCCCCTAATTCTTATACTGAAGGGATGACTGTTCATTTCCTTTAACGAGTTCGAATAGTCAAGTACTCGACAATCTTTTCATCTTTAGAGAGTTTGAAAAGGGCTTAAAATAGAACTCCATGGTTTCTATTTTTCTGTAAGTTTTAATGAGTTTGAAAAAAGGATAAAAATGTACTCATGGTTTTCATTTTTTCATAAGTTTTAACGAGTTTGAAAAAGTGATAAAAATGTACTCATATGGCCGACTTTCAATTTAATTTACAAGCAGGAAAATACAGAAAGAACTCGACATTTTCATGTGTTTTATGAGAATGAAAGATAGCAAAATAATCTCTGGATTGTCATGAGTTTAACGAGTCTTGAAAATAATAAAATTGACTCGAGATAGGTTTCATTTTTACAAAATCTTGAAACAGAGAAAAACTATGCTTCAGATAGGTTTTAATGCCCCCTAAGCGTAATCTGTTAAAGCGCATGCCCCCCCCAGCTTCATTTCATTCAACTAAATAGACTACTAATAATTAATAACTGGATGGAATGAAGGTTCATTTACGAGATCATTTGAAAGACCCGACCTAAAACTGTAAGAAAATTATGCAAAAACTGAAATAACTAACCTAAATATATGACTTAACATTTACGAGATCTAGTCAAAGACTCGACTCAATTAGGGGGGGATTTGTTTCATTTTTTAACGAGCTTGACACAGGAAAATAACTATGCTCATGGAAACGTGTTTCATTTTTTTTAACGAGGTTGACACAGTAAAAGGAACTATCCTCACCGACATGTTTCATTTTTTAACGAGGTTGACAGAGTAAAAGAACTGTCCTCAAATCTACTCTCTACAATCTACCTATATAACCTACTGATTCATTTTTTAATGAGGTTGACACAGGAAAATAACTGTCCTCATACCTGATTCATTTTTTAATGAGGTTGACTTAGTAACAGGAACTATCCTCTGACCAACTGATTCATTTTTTAACGATGTTGACACAGTAAAAGGAACTACCCTCATAAGAATCTTTTTCATTTTTTAACGAGGTTGACACAGGAAAAGAACTTTCCTCTTGGAAGCTTGTTTCATTTTTTAAACAAGCTTGACACAAGAAAAGGAACTATGCTCTCGACTAACTGATTCATTTTTTAATGAGGTTGACACAGTAAAAGGAACTATCCTCACACTCACTGATTCATTTTTTAATGAGGTTGACACAGTAAAAGGAGCTCTCCTCGAGAGAATATGTTTCATTTTTTAATGAGGTTGACACAGGAAAAAAACTTTCCTCACACTGACTGATTCATTTTTTAACGAGGTTGATACAGTAAAAGGAACTTTCCTCGCAAGAATCTGTTTCATTTTTTAACGTGGTTGACACAGGAAAAGAACTTTCCTCACACTCACTGATTCATTTTTTAACGAGGTTGACACAGTAAAAGGAGCTTTCCTCGCAAACTTGATCATGGCTTCCAACTGGAAGAAACATAGGTCAATGGAAACACCTTGATCATGGCTTCCAAGAGGTCTTCCTGGGAAGGAAGAACAATTATTTCGAAGGAACACATGTCAAGGGACTCAAAAGGGATAATAACATCGCGTTCAAGTAATCCCATAGAGTTTTCCATGTCAATTACCAGATCTAAGTCAAAGGAAGACGAGAAAACAGTGAGAGGATTTCTTACATCGGTAACTGAAAACATGGGACTAGTTGCCACATAATTAACCCGTGGCGAGGTAGATACCACTTTAGTATCAAGAACATTTAGGGGTGTCAGATTTTTGGTAGTCGAATCAAGACTGGGGAACGAAAGCCGGTCTACAGTCACAATATTTCCATTGTGAGGGAAAGACATCACGCGAAAGAGTGTCGATACGACAGCTTTCATTGCATAGACATAGTCTCACCCAAGGAGTAAATTGAAATCCAAGGGGCCTCGAACTACCATAAGATCAATACAGAAAATTTTACCTTCCAAAGTAATATAAAACTTAGGAAGGATCCCTAAAGGTTCACTAATGGTTCTGTTAAAAGCTTTCAGATTCTGCGTAATAGGCACAAGCTGAGGGGAACCCAAAGCTTTCCAAGCAGTTAAGGATAAAATACAAATAGAAGCACCTTCATCTACATGTGTGCAGTGTATGTCCCTACCACCAACCTTCACAATGATTTGGAAAGGGATGGAGGAAGGAAGACGAGGTTCTGTGAGTCTATTCCAATCAAAGGAAAAGACCTCAGTACTTGGAGGGGGTTCTGTAGAAATAGGTGAAATGCCCCCTGGCGTAGAAGAATCTGATGTAACAAGAAGAACCTGAGTGGTATGAAGTTCACACTCTTCAGGGAGAGTGGGATCAACCGAATGGGAAATTGAATCAACCACTTGATCAACTAATGGATCATCAACCTGAGTGATATGAGTTTCACTCTCCAATGGAAGAGTGGGATTGACTGTACTTGGAATTAGATCAATCACTCCATCAGTTGACGGTATGTTGGGAGAAATTTTACGGTAACCAGCCGGAAGTTCTTGCTGTGGAACAGTTAGGTTTTCCAACAATTTTGAGGCTTCACCCATGTGAGGGAAAATGTGAGTTTAATGACTCCCTTTGCATAACTTACAAGGAAACCTAACTTTACCCTTTTTCCCAGGAACCTGAATATCACTGGTTGATGGATCAACAGTAAGTTGACAAGATTTTTCTGACCATACTTCCAAGACCTTTGGGATACCGGGACAATTGATAAGGAAGTGGTCACCCTTACAAAGCCTGCAAGGTTATTTGGGTTTACGATGCATGTTGGAGGTTTCCTCAACACTGCTAACATTTACAGCCATGGTTGGTTGGTTGACTTATTTCTTATCTTGCTTCTTCTTCTTCTTCTTAGTCACCTGGTTACTAGCGTCAAGGCTTTTACCAAGCGAAGAGGAAGAAAGGGAGGAAGACATATTGGGCGAAGAAGGTAAAGGGTCAACATAAGGTTGGTGATGTTGACATGGTGAACTCTGTTGAGGTGAAGCATTCGGTTGAGGTCGAACAATTGGAGTATTCGGGGCCAACGAAGTTGAAAATAACCATATCGGTAAACCTATTGTAAATCCAGGTAATGACAATGTAGCCATATAAGGAGGACCAAAATTTCCAAAGCAAGGAAAAGTACTAGGATTCTCATTAAGAGGGGTTCCTTGGTTGGTAAATTCCATAACAGTTGCCATTATATTCAACTTTAGTGAATTTTATTAATAATTTAAAACTAAAATTAACAATTCAGAATTAACACCTAACAATTAAAATTCACAATTCACACCTATGGTCTCTAAAAGTAAAAACAAACAAATGAACATGCGATATCAAATCTAGGAATCAAACCACACACAAACAGTAGATTCCCGCACTAAAAACACTAGTTGGTGATGAAATACAACATCGTAGAATTTTAAAGCAGAAATGGTGGTTGGAACAATTACCCCGACAACCTGCTTAATGAAACAGACGAGTGCAAGTTTCTCCACTATGTCATCTCGAGTGAAGATAACCCTTCGGAGAGTCCAAGTGAGTCTAGCCGACATTTGCTCCAGGTACAGTAGGATCTTCCCTCCACCGTCACCTTGGGAAAGAATCCTAAAGTTTATGGCCACTAACGTTACCAATAGAAACAAATATACCTGGGGGAACAGTCTAAGATCCGACACACACACAAGGGCAGAGTAACAAAGCTCAATCCCCTTGAAGGCGCCTTGACATAATCCAAGGTTTACCGACAAGTGACCCCAGGAGCCTAAAAAATGGTCAATCTGAGGTTTACCATTGTTAATACGTGTATATCTACTATCGTTCCCAATGAGGAAGGATTGATTACCTCACTGGTTCATATATGATCTTGTGCTTGACTCCTTTAGGAGGAGCTTTCTAGAGCATACATGCAACAATTGGAATTTTTCCTACCGCAAGATCGATTAATTTTTTTTGCTGTCTTGGAGAGTTAACTAAAATCTATTCCAAGACACTAATCCTGAGCTATATTGGTGGAAAGAGCCCTAAAAATGTAAAAATTACTAGATGAATTTTAATTAAGCGCTGTGTTATTTAGGCTGTTATTACTCAAAGGGTAAATGGATATGAAACCAATGGTGTTATGACCCAACCCAAAACTGAATGCAATCAAATATGATAATGTAATATTTTCAATTCGATGAATCCTAACTAAAGTAAAGAAAGAGTTTCCATTCACTTCCAACAATGCAAAAATTGATCAATAAGAGAAAATATGACAAATTCTCGAATGCACTAATTTCATCAAGAAAAACTAATGCTAATCAATTCAAAACTATTTTTTTTATTTTTGTGTTTTTAAAACAAGTATAAAAACATGTAAATTCAAATTAAAGAAACTGATCTAAATCTACGATTTATTTTTCATAATGTAAACTATGCAGTTGTAATCTATGCACAATTCACTTGAAAAGTATGCAAATGTAATCTATGCACATTTTTCATTCATATTCTGAAAATGAGAATTCTAATTATGGAAATGTGATCTACGCAAGATAATTCTCGAACACAAGATGATTCTAATGTAATCTAAGAACCAATCAAGTGTATGTAAAGAAAATTGGGTGAGAGTTCCAAAGATCAAAAAATAAAAATACTCAAAGGCGATTAACACTTAGAGACAATTTAGCCCCCCCCCCAAGCGAATGAGGGGGGGATTTTTTTTGCAAAAACAAAAGCAAAAAGATGCAAAATTGTGAAAATACTGAGACAAACCTCCAAGTAATGACCAAAGGAAATCAAATTAATAATTTCTCAAAAAAGAGACTCAAAACACCCAATTAACTTAATAGAGATTGATGAGATAAAAAATTACCGAAATAAACTCATAAACAAGGCTTTTTGACAGAAAAATACAGATCTAGGTAGATGCTAAGAATACTAAATTAAATCTAAACTCAAACTGAAAGGAGAATCCTTAATTTTTTCAAAAATTTGATAGGGTCTGCAGGCTCCAGAGCAAACAAGTGAAGTCCCACACTGGTTACTCAAGGAAAGTGCGGAGATGCCCGCACTGTGTGTGAAGACAAAGTGCGGTCCCCATAAAAATTTAGGAAAAACAAAAAAGTTCTAAATTTTTTTGAAAGCAAAGTAAAACTAAGCTACCCAAGCCAATATACATCAATCAAAAACCAGGAAAAATCATTTTCTCAAGTCAAAATAAAAGAAAAACCAAAAATCAAATTCTTTCCCCAATGGAGTCGCCAATTTGTTGGCTGGATAAATCGATCTTGCGGACAAGATTGATCTCCCTAGTATCAGAAGATAGTCTAGCAACAAAAAAAAAAAAAAAATCTATCTTTCTTTAGATATATCACGATTTATAAGTAAATGCTACAAAGGTGTTACGATCCTACCTTAGATCCAATGCTTGCTTGTAGTAGTCATCCTTCAGTCACCCAAAAGAGTTATCTTCGAAGATCTGCAATCACAAACAAATAAACATCAAATAGCACCTGCATAGCATATATTCATAAATCATATCTATTATGGTGATCAAGGAATCCATAAAATAAACAATCAAATAACAACTTATTGAGAAAAACAAACTGATTTGTATTAACTTTGAAATAGTAGAAGAACCTTACAACGTTTTCAGCCTTGATGTCGAACAGGTCTTCCTGGGGTCCGAAGCAGGAATTTCCTTTACTCCGACAAGCCTTGCACTCTTCCAACCGAGATACATATAGGTATGTAATCTTTCCTCATAAAATATCAGCTAAAGGAGTCTAAGTTCCAACAACACTTTACCTCAAATAATACTAAAGCTTGAACTCATCAATTGTCTAGTTGTTTAGTAACCCTTTGAGGCTGCCCTATGCCTCTTTTTATAGTGAAAAAGAGGAGGTTACAGTTCCACCTATGAAGGGATAGAATCCTCCTTCAAAGGGATAAGCTCCTCAGATCAAGGGGTTATCTCCTTAAGGCATGGGATACATGAACCTGAAAAGAGCGGAATTTCCACCACAAGATTCCTTCCAGAAGCTTCTAGAAATGACTAAAAGTGAACTTTTTAGAGTTTACTTGCGCCCTTTTAATATTTTATAGGGGTCCACACCCTTAACACAAAGAAGGTGCGGTCAGGTACATAGGAGACATGACCATTAGGTGCGGGACCGCAGGTAAGACAAAGAGAAAGTGCGATACCAGAGTTTTAGAGACTTTTGAGAGCTTGTCTCTTATTTTCAACGCTTGATATGAGGAACTGATGTTTTTAGACTTGCAAAGGAGGAAATTATGAGTGATAATGAGGTCATACGAAAAACGAAATTTCAAGGTGACAATTTTTAGTGCAACATGGTGCTAGGGTGAGTTGTAGCTCATTAGGTGTTGGGGCATCTGTTCAGTTGAATACTGAAGAATCTCGGGCGTTGGAGCGTCCATCCAGTGGGAGCTGGAGAAGAATTATTTTCTAGATTCTAGGAAGTTGGAGCTTTATTTTCAATTGGAGTTGAAAAGAATTATTAGAAAAACATTAGGTGGTTTTTGTCCCAGAGTGGGTTTCCACCTTAAAAACTATGTGCGTTTGTGTTCCTCTTGTTTGCTACTATCATTGTACAAACACTGATAATAATTGAAGATTAACTAATGCTCTAATTGAAAGGAATACTGATTCACCCCCCCTCTCAGTATTTCCAACAATTGGAATCAGAGCTTGGTTCCTTCAATAGCAGTTTAACAGTTGGAAGGAGGTCATGGAGCATACCAAGAATGGTGTACCTCTGTTCAATGAAAATAATTATGCACTATGGAAAGGAAGAATGGAGGTCTATCTCTTGGCACAAGGTTATGAAGTATGGGACACTGTTCAAAATGGATTTACATCAACCGCGGATGAACAAGGTAAGAAGAATTTGGTAAATGACGCAAAAGAAAAGAATATTATTATCAGTGAACTTATTGAATGTGCTCATTGTTGGGACTCAGAAATGTCATATTTTTATCCACCTTTTCCTTCACTATTCCTTACATTTCATCATCCCATTAACCTTTCATTACATCATTTTCATAAATATATTTGGGTTTCACCTTCTTATTTTCCATTTTATTCATTTTTGTATTATAAGTGAATTTATGATTAAATATTATAA
Organism: Pinus albicaulis; assembly: GCA_034641835.2. NCBI lineage: Eukaryota > Viridiplantae > Streptophyta > Pinopsida > Pinales > Pinaceae > Pinus > Pinus albicaulis. The sequence continues at coordinate 167,361,996 of CM076584.1, forward strand.
AATATACATATTTTTATATATATATCTCAAGAATATGTGAGCTTTGTAATGTGTAGGAAATATGTGAAGGATTAATTCCAAGATACGTTTCAAATATCTCCTCCACCATATTAAGGAGATAATTATTCAAGCCTATTCCTAAGGAGAAGATCATGGAGGATTTGGTTGGCATATCTTATCCAAGATATGCGAGAGATGTGTGGAGGATTCAAAGGGATAATATCTTGTAATAATGGAAAATTAGTTGAGAGTGCTTGAGAGAATATTGGATATGTAATTATGAGATGGTTATCTTCCTCATGTATATAAGAGAGTGCTCTCTCTTCATTTTGATAATAATGGAGAAATAGAGTTTTTGAGTTTGGAGAAATAGTTTTGTAATTAGGAGAAGGGGATTCTTAGTTTTGAATTCATATTGTTACGCTTTCATGATTTGTAATTTGATTCTTGTAATATAATTTGAAGTTGTGAGCTCACATATGTTATTTGTCATTCAATTCTTCACATGTTGTATTGCTTTTCCTTTATGCAATTTCCTGCTTTCCTAGTTAGTGTTTCAATGCTTTTCTAGATTAATTTGATTTTAGTAATTTAGATTAGATTAGTTGCACTTCAGTCCTGCATATATAGTGCATGTGTCTCGTAAGTCTACGAACCTCGGATTGACAAATTAAATAATTGGGTAAATACTACAACATAATTAAATGAACATATTTTCACCCAAACATTTTGGCGCCATTGATTTTCACCCAAATAAAACCTTCATAAATTTGTTGTTGAGTTGTAGTTTTTTTTATTATTTTCATTATTAGTTTTGTTAAAAAAAAAAAAATCACCATAAATAATAAATTAAAAACTTTTGTTTTTTAATTTGTTATTTATTAAAAAAATAAATTTTCTTTTTAATTTATTTAATTCAACACCAAAATAAATGATAAAATATTTTTTTTTTCATTTTAATTTGAGTTAAAAAATAATAATAATAATAATAATAATTTTGCCCTCATTCATTTACATAAAAATTCATAAAAACCAACTACTCATTCCCTAACAAATACAAAACCTTTTCAATTGTTTTAAATCAATTTTATTGTAAACCAATAAAAACATTTTGAAAAAGTACATTGCATGGGGACATGCAAAATTTCTAGCTGGGGGGGAAATAAAAGTATGCTGGGTTTTATCATTTATTTTACAGTGAATTTATGGGCAAAAGTTAGGATGCATATACTAACAAGATAAATGAGATTGGTGTTGTGTAGGTCAACAGGAAGCTTATGCACAAAGCTCAACATTACGATGCGACACCTTTTTCATCCACAATTAGTGTAACTTTGAAAAATAATTAAAAAATGGACATTTCATAAATTCTTGAAAATGAGCTAATTTGTTTTTGAGTCACTTCATACAGGAATTATCGATGGGGATGGCACACAAAGGCAGAAATTTTTATGCAGGAATTGAAGACAATCATGAAGGCGAGATCTCTAGAGATCACATGCATCATGTCATGACATTTACCATTACAAAAAAAACCCTTTTGCATCATGACATGATTACTCAATTTACCATTACCCTTCCAAGCGCCTAAATCATTCTTATGTTGCAGCCCATCTTCCATTTCCTTATCTTTCACGACTTCATGCACGCCTATTTTTCTGAATCGCATACATTCCTTTATCCTTTAGTTTGCCTTCTGAATAAAACTTATTCCATTTCCATGATTACATTGCCTTGTTTTCCTCGCCATGCTGATCCACACTGCTTGTCTGTGAGTTCTTTCCATTTATAGTCCTACCAAATCTTTTTGTACAAACTCGCGTTGACTGATGTGGAATTCCTTAAGGCCCACCTTTCAACAAGTCTTGCCCCATCGACATCAACACCTTATCTGGGAAATAGACTAGAGTTCCTTTTGAGTACCTTGAGACTTGCATGCCTTAATGGCAAGTTCTCTTGCTGACAATCATGGGAATACATCAATGTCCCTTGATCGTCAGATCTTGCAAATGGCTCGACGTCAACTCCTTTATTCGCATTTCGCAAGATGTACTCGGGTACCTTGGCACTCATCGACATCAATGGTGAGTTTGCCTCGCATTGGTTAACGGCATTCATCAATGGCTGGTAATCTAATGATCTCTTTTCATGCTCGACATCAAAACATTCTTTCGCATGATTAGACTTGTACCATCAGTTTTGTAGCAGACGAAGACTATACATCTTTTTCACGACTCCCTCAGCAGTTATCGCAGCATGAATTCTGATCGACGAGAGTACTACAGTTCCACTTTCAGCATGATTCAGCGTCATCAGTTCAGATTCCTTCATTTCCTAGGATCTAGTTACAACAACATCAGTCACATTTTACTGATCCAGCAGTAGCAGCAGCAACTACATTCCTATTGCATAGTTCATCATTCTTGGGTAAGTAGAGGTATGTTGCTTTCTAATCTTTAATCATGAAATTCATTATATGCTAACTTGAATATTTTGGAAAATTCCCTCACCATGCTACATTTCCTTTCATGAGCCATGTCAAGTTGCAACCAATTCAGTTGGGGGGGGAACTATATTCGCTACATATTCACTACCATGATTCCATTTCTTCACCACTATCACTCCATTTTTTTTTTTTTTTTCCTCATTTACCATTCACCAATATTTATTTTCCAACGATACTTTGTTGCACTTTTCTTCATACGCATTAAAATACATATTGGCATGCTTCATTAATATTACAAAAGGGCTTTCTTATGCACATTATGATTTCCAGTGAATGTTTACATTATTATTGCAGCAAGAGAACAGAAAACGAAATGAATGTTGTGAACACAAGAACCAACATTCTTTGTATTCATGAGAACCAACCATAAGAAAAGAGAACAAAAAATGAAATGAATGCTGTTAACACAAGAACCAACATTCTTTGTATTCATGGTTGTCACACAAGAACCAACCATAAGAAAATGTAAGTTGTTACTCATGTCTTTCACATATCCTGGAAACATTCATTATTAAAAGACATCATCATGTAAAGCCAAAGTTCAAGATGCCAAATGTTCTTAAAGAGTTCCATGCATGGTTGCATGAGGACATGCAACAAGTTCAGTTGGGGAGGATGTTGGGACTCAAAAATGTCATATTTTTATCCACCTTTTCCTTCACTATTCCTTACATTTCATCATCCCATTAACCTTTCATTACATCATTTTCATAAATATATTTGGGTTTCACCTTCTTATTTTCCATTTTATTCATTTTTGTATTATAAGTGAATTTATGATTAAATATTAGAAAATATACATATTTTTTATATAAATCTCAAGAATATGTGAGCTTTGTAATGTGTAGGAAATATGTGAAAGATTAATTCCAAGATACGTCTCAAATATCTCCTCCACCATATTAAGAAGATAATTATTCAAGTATATTCCTAAGGAGAGGATCATGGAGGATTTGGTTGGCATATCTTATCCAAGATATGTGAGAGATGTGTGGAGGATTCAAAGGGATAATATTTTGTAATAATGGGAAATTAGTTGAGAGTACTTGAGAGAATATTGGATATGTAATTATGAGATGGTTATCTTCCTCATGTATATAAGAGAGTGCTCTCTCTTCATTTTGATAATAATGGAGAAATAGAGTTTTTGAGTTTGGAGAAATATTTTTGTAATTAGGAGAAGGGGATTCTTAGTTTTGAATTCATATTGTTACACTTTCATGATTTGTAATTTGATTCTTGTAATATAATTTGAAGTTGTGAGCTCACATATGTTGTTTGTCATTCAATTCTTCACATGTTGTATTGCTTTTCTTTTATGCAATTTCCTACTTTCCTAGTTAGTGTTTCAATGCTTTTCTAGATTAATTTGATTTCAGTAATTTAGATTAGATTAGTTCCACTTCAGTCTTGCATATATAGTGCATGTGTCTCATAAGTCTACGAACCTCGGATTGACAAATTAAATAGTTGGGTAAATACTACAACAGAATTAAACGAACATATTTTCACCCAAACACTCATCATAAGGTGTTGGGTTGTAAAACCGCAAAAAATTTATGGGACAAGCTTGAGAATATATATGCAAGTGACTCAAATGTCAAAGAAGCAAAGCTTCAAATCTATAGAGAAAAATTTGAGCAACTCAGAATGAAATAAGATTGCAACATTGTTGCATACTTCCAATACGTTGATGAAATAACTAATACTCTGGAAGGATTGGGAGAGCCAGTTGACGAGAAGACTATTATACGGAAGATTCTTAGAATGTTGCCAGGGAGATTCAACCCAAAGGTATCAGTCTTAGAATACAGTGCAAATCTGGACAAACTCATCAAGGAAGAATTACATGGAGTTCTCATAGCATATGAAATGAGACTTGATGAAGAAAAGGGTACTTCAAGTGTAGAAACTACGTTCGTTGCATCTAAGCAAACCAATAAGGACAAACAACCTTCAATTGAAATGACATGCACCTACAAGTGTGAAGAAAAGGGAGATGATGGAGAAGGTCTTTCAGATGAAGAATATGCTTACTTTACGAGAAAACTAAAACCTGGTAAGGGAGAATTCAAAGGTAAACTTCTATTCATATGTTTCGGTTGTGGTGAGGTTGGGAATTTCATAGAAAAATGTTCGAACAAAAGTGATGGCAACTCAAAAGGAAAGAAAGGCTTTAATAAATTCAACAAGAAAGGAAAAAAGAAAGGATCCAAAAGGAACTTTCTCTCTAAAGAAGATAGCTCATCATCCGATGAAGAAAGTGACAGCAAAGAAGAAGCCAATGAGAAAGTATTGTTTATGGCCAAGCAGAATAAATAAGAAGTATCAAACAATGAAGAAGAAGGGTTGACCATAGAAGAATTTTATGAGGAGGCAATCAATCTTATAAAAGAGCTCAATGCTGAGAAGATCCGATCCCATACTCTTGAAGAACAAGTTCAAGGTCTCAAAATTGAGGTTGAAGAACACAAATGTATTGAAGAGTCACTTCAAAAGAAGTTGGAAGAAAGCAACAAAGAAAGGGAAGCATTAGAAGCCGAAGTAGTCTCGCTGCGTAAGGAAGTGAAGAAGGGAAAAACAGTCCAAAACTATGCCAACAGCTCAAGGGCATTGGAAGAACTCATTAACAATCAATGATCTTACAATGACAGAACTGGCCTCGGTTACAAAGAAGAAGAAGCGAGACCTTCTACAACAAAATACAATGAACCTATGAGAACTGACATACATGTAGACTTCATTGGACAAGATTCGCAAGCACATCCTTGGAAGATGATTCCTCGATGAATATTTTCATCCAGGTACCAACATATTTTTCGTGGCTATTGTTATTCATGTGGAAAATTTGGTCATAGAGCTGTAGAATGTCGCACATACCCTAGGAACCAATACAATTCCAAGAGATTCTTCAAATATGAACCTCCCAGGTCTCAACGAAACATCAATAGATTTGAAAATTTAAGAAATAATATGGAATGTTTCAAATGTCAGAACTTTGGACACATAGCCAGAGATTGCAGACTTGAAAATCCTCCAGAAGAATCTTCAAAGCCACAGAATGAATGAACATGGAAGAAGAATAATACTGATAATTGTGCTCTCGCTCTCAAGGCTCAAAAAAATAAAGATGTGTGGTATGTTGATAGCGGTTGCTCAACGCATATGACTGGAGATAGAAGGAAATTTGTATCTCTGAAAGAGAAGAAGGATGGTGTTAGTGTCAGTCTTGTCATATTGCCATCAGTGATCAAACTTACTCTTTTGCATTTGCATATTAGGAGTCCCATACCATAAATTTTCATCATTCCATTAGGTCATGAATTCATTGATGGTAGTGGTCTTTCATCAGTTTTCCCTCATGTGAAACTTGTTGATTCCCCTCTCTATGGTCTTAAGTCATAATTCACTTTCATTCCCAATTCGTACTATCAGGTCATAGGGTTGGTATCATTAGGTTCTAGGGTCTCATCATGGTAAAATTAATGAGTCAAGTGTCAATAAATATCAGCAAGGCCATGAGGAGGTCAAATAAGTTCAGAGGCACAGTATCTGGAAAGATCGAAGAATGGTTTGGTGTAACTTTCACCTCAAAACCATGTTTTGAGGTGAAAATATAGTACTTTTCTTTTTATTATCATCTTTTATGTAATTTTATGTCTTCATATGTAATAGGTCGCACTTCAGAAGCTTCTATCTCCACAAAGCCACCACCCTTGCCTTTCAGAGGTTTTTTCCACAGTGTTTTCAATGAAAAATCATGTTCTAAGTATTTCCATCAGAAAGAGCCGGAAAGAGCTTTCCAACGGTATATTATACTCTCAAAACTGACTTCTGGATTGGAAATTATGCCTAAGTGAACAAAAGTCCCCAAAAGCCTAACCCTACCCCTTTTCTTATTTGTCCCTTAGACTTCATTTCATAAAATTTTAAAATTTTTCATTATAATCCCCTCTGATCCGATCACACCCTTTTCTCCGATCCAATCACAACATTGAATCGCATGGTTGTGATTGACCCCACCCCAATCACATCTGGACCATTGATCTTCCCAGCAATCCGACGGCCCACATCCGATCACAATCATTTGATCGCATTGCAAATTTGCAGTGCTCCCAACTCTTATTCCCGCTCCTTTGATTTTCTTCGACGGGATTGACCCCCGCCAATTACATCTCCGCCGTCGATCCACCCATCCGATTAGATGACTCACAAGCCGTTGTACCATCGCAATCAGCCATTCCCGCAGTTCAACTCCCACTCCACTCCTCCGCCGATTTGCGATTGCAATTGGCTGGGTCCTACCATAAACCTTTCCGCCCGTTCCAAACAAAAAGGGGTTTTCCCTTTGTAAAAACTGATTAACCAATTTTAAAGAATTTCTTAAGTGTTTCATGGCATTGCGCATTTTCACTCTCCCATGTTTAAGCCTCCGCGCTCCCCCACCGATGCGATTGATCGTGTATCACTCATCACAATCGGTGGATCACACGATACAGTACACCCGCTCCCATTCCAATTGTGATTGCGATTGTCCCCGGTCCCACTAAAGCCCTCTGCTCTTTTCAATGAAAATTCATTTTTCCTTTGTAAAAGCGCAAAACTCATTTTATTTTGTTTTAAGAGAATTTCTTCCATACTCCATCGCATCGCAGTTTTCATCGCATCACTTCTTTTTTCAATACAACCTCCCCCTTCTGATGCGATTTGCGATTGCGATGAATTGCATATCGGAATCAGAAAATCCCCGCCAGCATTTCGCTCCTGCTTCCCTTCTGTCGCGATTGCGATTGCGATTTCCTTTGGGCCCACCTCCCTTTCCCTTCGCTCTTTTTCAATAAAAAGGGGACTTTTCTTCATTAAATGGAAAATTTCGGTTTTATTGTCTCCAAAGGACATTTCTCGACATAAGGAATTTTCAAACCAAAGGAAAGAAATAGTCAAGGCCGAGAAACTAAATATGAAATAGAGAATTCTACAACAAAGATGAAAAAGGGATCTGTTCCTCGGAATTATTATTTTCATTCATTGGGTGTAACAGCAAAATCTTCAAGATGGTCAAATGTATTGTTGCTCCTTCTTTTCAGGGGTAGATCGTTGGTCTTCTTCCTATGTTCATATTTTGGTTCCTCAGCTGGTGAAACAACTCCTTTTTCTGTGGATCTACTCCCCTCAGATTCTGTATATTTAATGAAATTCTTCATCATTTGTAAAGGGGGGGAATAAAGGGTGGAATTAGTTTGGAAATCATTTAGGACGATTTGTGCTCCATTTGTAACAGTTTGGCAGGGAATTAATAAAGATATGCAACTCTGATTTGTGGGATCCCTGCGGTATGGATTTTAGCATTGTTCTTTCCTTTGTGTTCATCTGTTAATTGTTATGTTTTTCCATTCATTCATTCATATCTCTGGTTGAATGCTTTCAAGATAGATAGGTAGAATCCATTGTATAATGCTCTGCCTTGGGAAATTATTCAACACTCTATGTTTTCTGCTGTTTGAAAATGATCCATCTCATATGCCCTTTTCAGCTCCTCACCAGTCTTAAACATCCCATCATTATTTAAACTGAATTGTTAAAATCCCTACCTACCTTGCCCCATGAAATACCCTGTATCTCTGATTTAATTCCCCAAATTCAAACTTCCCCATATGCTCCATACAACCCTTAATCTATAAAAACATCTCCAATTATTATACCTAGCCTAAAATCAGTTTACTCTTATATTTCATTGAATATGTTTCACGGAGAGAGCCCTCTCCTGACCTTGTAGGGCTAGCTACAAGGCTGAGCGTGGTTTGAGGTTACCCTGATTTGCCTTCTTTCAGCCTGAGGTTCAAATTAGGTGCTAACAGATGGAACCATATCCTTTGGAAATGATGGATCTTCAAATGTTATAGGATCAGGTACCGTCACTCTCAGAAAAAAATATGTTATAGCCAAGAATGTTCTATTGGTCGAAAACATGAATCACAATCTACTCAGTGTTGGAAAAATGTGTGATAAAGGACACACAATGCTATTCAACTCCACAAAATGTGAAATCAGGAAAGGCAGGTATGGTAAAATTGTGGCTACAGCAAGTCGAGCTCCAAACAACATATATGTTTTGGATGAAGCAACTAAAGCATGTCTACTAGCTAAAGAAGATGAAAGATGGTTATGGCACAAACGAATGGGTCACATAAACTTTGACAATCTTGTCAGGATAAGAAAAAAGGAAGCAGTACGATAAATGATGAAAATCTCAAAACCTTCCAACACACTATGTGAGGCATGTCGCATGGAAAGCAGACAAAAGTCCAATTTAAAACAAAAGAACACTTTGCATCACATCCATTGGAATTGATACATATTGATCTATGTGGTCCTGTGAGAAAAAAAGGCTTAGATGGAGAATTATATTTCATGTTAATGATAGATGACTATACCAGGATGACAGTCGTCAGTTTCCTAAAGAAAAAATCTAAAGCATTTGAGTGCTTTAAGATCTACAAGGAGTTGGTTGAAAATGAAACTGATTTGAAAATAAAGTGTTTAAGATCAGATAATGGTGGAGAATCCACTTCCAAATTATTTCAGCAATACTGTGATGAAAATGGAATAAAAAGGAAATTTTCAACGGCATGAACACCTTAGCAAAATGGAGTTGCTGAAAGAAAGAACAGAACCGTACAGGAAATGGGTAGAACAATGTTGAAGGACTCAAAATTGGATGAAAAATTCCGGGTTCAAGCAATTGATACGACAGTCTTCATTATCAACTGAAGTCTTCTCAGAAATAATTGCAACAAGACTCCATATGAATTATGGAAAGGAAAACTAGCTAATGTAAAATATTTCAGAATCTTTGGAAGAAAATGATATATCAAAAGAGAAGATCAAAATTTGGGTAAGTTTGAATCACATGTTGATGAAGGTATCTTTGTTGGTTACTCACGCAAAATAAAGGCCTATAAATTCTATAATCTAAGACGAAAACAGATAGTGGAGAGCATAAATTTTACATCTGACAAATATGGTGTTCTAGTGAGTAATGATGAGGATCTAGAATCTTTGAAACTTGAGACAGAGCTGAAAAAGACATAGATAAAATTGTAGAACAAGAAGCAACTATCAACTAGGAAGAAGTAAACAATGATCATCAAGATATACCAGAACAACAACAAGAAGCTCCTCCAAGGAGAACAAAAGAGTGGATTCAAAAGAACCATCCATCAAATCAAATCATTGGTGACATAAATGAAGGTCGACAGCTTCGTTCATCACAACAAGCTCACGTTGCTTTTCTAGCAACCTTTGAGCCTAGTAGTTTTGAAGAATCTAGCCAGAATGAACATTGGGTAGCAGCTATGAATGAAGAATTGGATCAAATTGAGAAGAATAACACCTGGGAATTAGTTCCATGACCAAAAGATAAAAATGCCATTGGGAGTAAATGGGTGTTCAGGAAAAAATTGAATGAAGATGGGCAGGTTACCAGAAACAAAGCAAGATTGGTTTGCAAAGGCTATGCACAAGTGGAAGGAATTTATTTCGACGAAACATTTGCACCAGTTGCCAGAATGGAAGCCATCCGAATGTTTCTCGCCTATGCATGTTCAAGAAAAATCAAAGTCTACCAAATGGATGTTAAGTCAACATTTCTGAATGGAGAATTAGAGGAAGAAGTTTACATCGAACAACCTAAAGGTTTTCTACTATCACAAAAATAAGACTATGTCTGCAGGTTAAAGAAGGCTATATATGGTCTCAAGTAGGCTCCTAGAGCATGGTATGCTCGTGTTGATGGATATCTACGTCAATAAGGGTTCAAGAAAGGTACTGTTGATAGCAATCTTTATGTACAAATAGATAAAGATAATTTAACAATCGTTGAGGTATATGTGGATGATATAATATTTGGTAGCAATGATGATCGAATAAGTAAGAACTTTTCTACAAAGATGCAAAGTGAGTTTGAGATGTCTTTACTTGGTGAGCTGACATACTTCTTAGGGCTTCAAATATCTCATCAAGAGAAATGAGTTTTTATATGTCAAGCCAAGTACATCAAGGAAATGCTCAAGAAATTCAAAATGGAAGATTGTGAACCCGTCCTTACTCCGATGGTAATAGGTTGCAAATTGAGCATAGATGACTCATCTAAGGATGTGGATTAGAGGTTGTACAGATCTATGATTTGTAGTCTTCTATATGTAACAGCCTCTCGGCCAGATGTTATGCAAGCTGTTGGACAAGTAGCAAGATTCCAAGCAGCACCAAAAGAATCACATATTATTGCCGTCAAAAGAATTCTTGGATATCTAAAAGGCACAGAAGAATATGGCTTGTGGTATCCCAAGGGTAACAATCTCATTATTCAAGCCTTTACAGATGCATATTGGGTAGGAAGCATTGATGATCGTAAGAGTACTAGTGGAGCAGCATTCTATCTAGGTGGTTGTCTCATATCATGGTTGAGCAAGAAGCAAACTTCAATCTTTTTATCTACATCAGAAGTAGAATACATTGCAGCAACATCATGTTGTACTCAAGTCCTTTGGATGAAACAAACTTTGCAAGATCTTCAAGTACAATTCAGTGAGCCTATTCCCATATTCTGTGACAACACTAGTGCCATTAGCATCTCCAAGAATCCTGTCATGCATTCAAAAACGAAACACATTCTGATCAAATATCATTTTGTTAGAGAACAAGTCGCTAAAAAGAATATCAAACTTGAGTATGCTTATACAAAAGAAAAAATTGCTGATATCTTCACTAAACCTTTACTTTGTGAAGAATTTGAATATCTTCGTCAAAAGCTTGGGATTCTCCCAAGTTATCATTAGATTACAGGTCTGTAGGATGGTTGTGTGTCAGCAGAAGTGGAAGTGTGTACAGGTCCGGAGGATGGTTGTGTTTCAGGGGGAGTTAACCTTTTCCATTGATGTCAAAGGGGGAGAGAATGTTGTAGAAAGAGGTGTCATGATCGCAGGGGGAGTACTTGTGTTGCCATCAATGCCAAAGGGGGAGATTGTTGATCTGTGGTTGTCATTGATGTCAACTCAAGCAGCACCAGGGGCTAACCCAATATTGCATGGGAATTTTGACCTACCAAATTAATATATTATGGGTCAATAATTCTTTTTATGGTTTCTACTTGTCGAGATGTTTCCATTGGTATATGTCACGCCATGTAATTCTTCACGGTTTGAGAGATATTCATGTTTGAAGTTTGTACCCCTAGTTAGTGGGCTACAACCCCATGGGGTTGGGGAAATGGTCATTGAAAGTCATAATTAATTCTTTTTAAGCTCCTAAAATCCCTCCCACGTTCACTTGTTGAAGCCCCTCTCAACCTAAGCATTTATATAAATTGTGATCCTCATTTCCTCCTTATGTAAGGGATTTCGCTATCTGAAACAGGTCATCGCGGAATTTTCGCTCTAACTTTGTTTCTACGAAGGTTCAGAAGTTGAATTTTTTATGAGGTGAAGCCGAAATCCTGAGGAAGCTGATGTAAAAATTTCAGATCAAGATGCACAACATTTTTTTGGGATATGATCTGTGGAGGTCAGGGTTTTTGCAGGCTCCTGAAATTAATCGCAAAGAAGTGACCTTGGTAAAATCGTCATAACTCTCTCTCTGAGTATCAGATTGGAATTCTGTAAAAAGTGATAGATATTGAACTAACTTTAGTTTTTTCTCTATCAAGGTTAGAGACGAATGAAGAAACAGTGACATGTGGCATGTCGTACAAGTTCACTCTGCTGAAATAATCCATAATTTGGTCATTGTGAGAGATTGGGTATAACTCTCTCTTGAAGAATCCAAATTGGGCCAAACCTATGGCATTGGAATTATGACTCATAGGACTACTAAAGGACTGAAAATAAGATATTGAGGATCTGAAATAACAGAGATACACCAGATTCAATATCGAGCTCCTAGAAGGCAAGAGAAATCTAGATCATGTGTTGTCAAGGGTTGCAAAGGACCAGAATTTCTATTGCAGCAAAGCAAAGCAAGGTGCAGTAGAAGGTAGCATGACAAGAGTAGCAACCAAGGTGCATAACAACAGCAAGAATTTCATCATATGAAGTCTTCAAGTGGGTAGCACTGCATACAATCATTGTAAAGGTATCATTGTACTAAGTCATTGTAAACACATTATTGTAAAAATTGTGCTAGTGTCTATCTGCCAAGGGTTGAAGAGGTAGTGTTGGGAGGTCTAGGATCATCATTAGGCGGTTGTGTCAAAGTTGGGGTTATGGTCTAGTATATCTTCTTTGTCTACATCATTCTATATCATTGTAAAGTGGACCATTTTCCCTGGTACGAGAGTCCATTCTTCTTTTATCCTTCTATAGGGTGGTAGGGTGGTGCTAGGGTGAGTTGTATCTCATTGGGTGTTGGGGCATCCATTCAGTTGACTACTGAAGAATCTCAGGCATTGGAGCATCCATCCAGTGGGAGCTGGAGAAGAATGCTTTTCTAGATTCTAGGAAGTTGGAGCTTTATTTTCAATTGGAGTTGAATATTAAAGAATTATTAGAAAAGCATTAGGTGGTTTTTATCCCGGAGTGGGTTTCCACCTTAAAAAATGTGTGCATTTTTGTTCCTCTTGTTTACTACTATCATTGTACAAAAACCGATAATAATTGAATATTAACTAATGCTCTAATTGAAAGGAATACTGATTCACCCCCCCTCTCAGTATTTCCAACACAATCTTGGCAGCATACCGGTATGCCGTACCGAGCGAGGAGATGTCAAGGAACTCCATTTCCTCCTTAATGTATCTGTGTAGACAACTATGATACTTTAGCAACAGATGTTTCTCTGAATATTTGATACCCAACTATGAAACCGATTCGTCAGTTCATGCACATCTTGATCCCTTTGTTGTCGCAGCGTGGTCCATTGTATGTACTTTTCCTCATAGCTCCCCATGGGATAGTATTGTTCCTTGATGGAATCTCGGAAATAATTCAAAGTGGGTATGACCAAGAATAGAGAGGGTTTTGTCTCATCCTTTTTCTCACAGTAGGTTTCCCACTAGTCCTTGACATGGGGGGTAGCTTTGAGGAGTGCAAAAATAATCTTCTCCCGGTCGGAAAAGTCATGAACCGAGAAATATCTTTCTAATATATTCAACCATATATCTACGACATCTGCATATATTTGACCCTCAAATATGGGAATGTCAAAATTTACTTGTACCTTAAAGGGAGTCGCACCTCTAGAGTGGCTACTGGATGTAGATGCGCTGTCGGTGGGTAGTCGTTGAAGGATTTGAGCAAAGTTATCCATCATCGCGTTCCTTTGTTTTTCGAGGGCCTCCTTGAGAAATATTTTGATAGGATCTCCTGCTCCCTCATATTTATTTTCGTCCCCCATGGGCATTCGTCGGGGTTTGCGAGGCTGATCTTGCAAAGGTTCCACCAAATCGAGCCCTAACTCCTTATACACCGACCTCGTTGGGGACATGAAAAGAAGGATCAAGAAAAAAAAGATTGCTCTGATACCACTGATCCAGATTTATGCAGGAATGAAATAGAATAAACATATAACCATAAATACAAAGATGCAGTGGAAATAACACTTCATTTCATGAATATCAAAGAACTGAGATTTGCTTATAGACAGAATGGGAATAAACTAGCTAGGGCGCTGGTAGCTATCTCTGAGAAGCGATGTGGCGGCTATAGGCCTCTAAACTGCGTTAAAATGAGGCTCGAGGGCCTATTTATTATTTAGAAGCAATGGAAAACCCTAAACATCCAAAACCCTAACCGTAGGAGATGAAGCACCAAAACTATGGGCCCCATTTGCATAAATTGGTGTTTCAACTTCCCGGGGATGTAACTTTGGCATACGATCTCCGTTTGATGAAAACCATACCTTGTTAGAAAGATCTATCTGAGGAATACAATTTTTGAGTGAGCAACATCAATCCATGGACCCATGTTGCTCCCAGTTTTCCCAAAAAACGTCATTTAGAGCCTCAAAACGGCTCTGGAAGTTCAGGACCCGAAAAACTGCTAAAAATAGTAAGTTGTGCCGAAACTGAAAAAATGAAAGAGACAATGGTGGGGCCCAAAGTGGAATAGGTGGGTGACCACCAATATCCACCTGGATCAGGATGCTAGACATATATTTCTTCTTTTATTGGTTACATGAATGTCACATCTTTGTGGACTATTCTGCTGGATGTTAGACAAATCTTTCTTGTTTGTGTGTGTATTTACTAGGGTGGTACTATTACCTCTCTCTTAGGGGCTCACATATTGTCTCTCTGCAGTAGAAGAAAATTGACACACCTACAACTGAAAACTCACTAGGCACACTCACTTTCTTTTCGAATGCACATATGTGATCCTCTCTCTTATTGAAATCTAAAGCCAAGGAAAATAAATAAGAATATATGGAAACTGGAATGATACTTTAGATGGGGTTGCTAATTGAAAAATTGTGAGGTATAATTGGGTCTTCACATTGGGTTGACCCCCTTAGTTAATGGATTTCCAGCAACATCAAAAAAAATTTGCTAGAAGGAGGACCAGATGACAATCTATTCCTATTGAGTTTTTTTTTAATATCTTATCATAAATGGATCATCCTAAAATCATACTCCTGGGGTGTTTTTCCAACCTATCCCCTACTAAAGTTTTAATCCCCGATGAGCCTATTTATCACTTGTCTCAATTGAAGTTTTATGGTGATGATGGAACATCCATAACTGATCACATTTATAATTTTCTTAAATTTTGTGAATATCACGAAATCAATGATGAATATTTTTCTTGTATGGATTTCTTCCTCACCCTTGATGGTCAAGTTAATCGATAGTGTCATACCTTACCATCTACTTCCATCCATTCTTTTCATCATTTCCTCAAGGCTCTTTATCAAGCCTTCGATAGGTATGATTACCGAGATGCTCTTAAAAGAATCAATCAAATAAGAATGAAGCCTAGTGAATTAGTTGAGGATTCCACTGATCGATTCCTTCACCTTTGTTATGAATTTCCTGAAGAAGACACAAATTGGGATTTATTTAAGAAAAATTTTGAGCGTTTGGTTCATATTTCCTTACATAGTGAATATGAACCTCTTGATGTTTCTACTTCTACAACTCTTGTAAATCATCAAACACCTCTAATTTTAGAGGAGGAATCTACAATTCCATTTGTTCCTTGTCCTCCTCCCTTTTCAGTTATGATGTGGGTGCCTCATTTTGATGATGTTGAAGTTGGTAAGTTTGAAAATATAATTCCCAATCCATCTCTTCATCATCCTCCCGCTTTTCATGGTGCATATATAATTTAAGAAATCCCATAATGTCTCATGGAGCCTACCGTGAAGGCTAATCCTTTCATTACTCAAGATGAAATTGACACTCTTAACATCAATATTGAATCTAGTTCCATTGAAAGTGTTACTTATTCAAGGAACATCTGTAATATTCTATCATATACATTTCATGACTCTACATATAATTATTTTATTGATCAATTTGCTTCACCAAATAGCTCTTCATGCTCTCCTAATTTTCAAGTTGTTGGTTCAAATTGCAATTAGATACGAAGCAACCACATTACATCGGTAGAGGAGGAAAAGTGTGAAGATAATTTTTGATCTCTCTTCCCTTTATCAAAGTCCCCAATGTCAAGATGATACAGTTCCATTATTGGATGATTTTTAATATTATAATATTGGTAGTGAATTAAATGTAATCAATTCTTCCTATCAATCCGTAGCCTTGGGAAACAACTATTTTGATGAGGATGAATCCATCGATATATATGATGATGAATGCATAATTGAACCAACTGATATTCCAGTTCCTTAAGACAATTTTAATTTAGAATATTTCAATGTAAATATAGAATCTAATTCAGTCAAATAATATGTTCTTATCGAAACTTCCTTTTCATCTCACTATGTAATGTGCTCTACTATTCCTAATGCATATATTTGTGATGGATACAGTTCATGATATTCAAGTTCTTCATCCGATGAGTTAAATTATCAATTACAAGGTGGTGAGGATATCCATGATGAAAGAGAAAAAAATAAAATCATCAAATATCCTTTCCATCCCTCACCATCTCTTGTGTTGCATAAAAAAAATTCTTCAAATAAGCTTGCTTAGGAAATTTCCATGATTCATTCATCTTCAGATTTTCTATCAAAAGAATCTTTTGACTTGAGTAATAGATTTATTGAAGTTATAAAATAAAATAAAAGAAGTGAAAAATATGGTTTTCGTACAGTTAGTAGTGGTATTATTGAAATCAACGACATTAGCTATCATCACACTGTGCATGATCTGATTCAATCTTCAAAATGCGATTTTACAATCCTTGAAGGTTCTAGGACTTTTCAGGGAGTCGAGGAACTTAAAATTCCATTGAAGGTTATGTAAGGATCTCGCGACTCTGGTAAGGCCCCAAAACTAAATTTGGTTTATCGCGTGAAATATATCTCTTTGCATGGTTTCACTGAATGTAAAGTCCTTCGTGAAATATTTTTGGTATTGTAGATATAGCCTTTCGAGCTTTCAAGATGTTTTTTTTGATTGGATTCATGAATCTTCCTAAGTTGATTCACCTTCATGCAAATATATTGTATCAGACTTAGGTTTGGAATGTGTATCTCTCATAGAATCATGGAACCGTGAATTTGGTCATTTCAAGAATCATCTTTGGCTGAAGCAATCATGCCTAGCAGATTAATTTCATAATAGTCATCTCCTGGTTTTTCTTACAAATTTATTATTATGGATATTTCCCTTCATCACACCTAAAATACTCTTGAGTGACTATGAATTAGAGATTTATCTTGCGAATAAAATTCTTCTTCACTCATTTTATCCTAATCGATTTCATGTGTTTGTGGTACTGAAAATCATTTTCACATATTTTGATGATTGCGATGCTAGTGCAATATGTTACCAGTTATAAGGAAACAAGTTTTCATATATATCATGCGAGTAAAATGACTCATTTGTTCAAGAAATTTGAAAATATGTTCAAATTGATTCATTTTTGAACTAAGAATCTTGTGCCATAAACTGTCCATCTGATCATAATATTAACTGTTATTAGTTTTAACATTTTCCCAATAGTATATCCAATGAAATTTGTTTCATGTCATTTGATATTCATGGTTTAAAATTTCATCCTTCAAGTAATTTTCAAAAGGTTGAGGCACTTCAGCGTTCACTGATGGTCATGTTGGGTCCTCACTATCTTGAGAAGCCGACTAAATAAATCATATCATTTGTCTCTCAAAATATTCTCATCCTGACCCTATGCTGCTCATTGAAAATTGATATTTTCAAATATTTCAGGGTTCTCGAGAGGACTATTCCAAATTTTATTATCCAATCGCTGAATGGTTGGAACAATCCTACTTGGAAATATCTATTGCAAATAAAAATTTTCGATAGTTCCTTATGCTTGTCAAGAAATACCGTGCACATGAAGATGCATTCACAAGAAGTTTCCAAGGTTTGTTGAATGATGATTTTCATTAAAAAGGTGGGAATGTGAATTGGTTATAAGTAGTGGATATGGTCTATGTTTCTACTGATAGGAAATACCTTCAATTTTTTGTGCAAGTTATTCAAGTTCATATATTTTCTTTTTTCACATTGTTTTCTCTCAGTTTTAATCAATCATATATTTGTTATTGCAGGTTAGGAACGATTATGGTGGCTACATTGGAAATTTTATTATACATGACCCCAAACCCCTAGTTGGTTAGGTTAGGAGTAGGTTTAGTTACATATTAGTTACCTGCACATTCATTTTGCATTCATTTTCTGTAATTTGTCTCGTGTTATCTGATTTTGGTTTCACATCATGTTTTGGTTTAGCCTTTCCATTTTTCTTCTAGTTTTATTTCCTTGTTGTGTGTTTTTTTTCTTTTGTTTTGTAAGATCTTGCATGAAGATGCTCTGTTGGCTCAAAAGGTAATGTGACAATATATAAAAATGCTTTATGACACTGCAACATTTTTATAACTCTCTGCCCTTATTCTTTGTGTTGGTTACATATTTTGGTCAATGAAGTTCTGATGGAAAATACGATCTGTCCATAAGGAGAATTTTGGTCGAACCATGATACTTGTGTCTATTTAGGAAACCTCATTCCCACACTCAATTATTTTTCTTTAAGTGTTTTCATGCTCTTAGAATAAGTAGAAGAGGAAAATGGGAAAATCTAAATGAGAAAACCTAAATAAAAGATCTCTATATGCTTCTTTGAAGGAACAACCTCTCTAGCTCTCAATAAGTCAAGA
Source organism: Pinus albicaulis (assembly GCA_034641835.2). NCBI lineage: Eukaryota > Viridiplantae > Streptophyta > Pinopsida > Pinales > Pinaceae > Pinus > Pinus albicaulis. The sequence continues at coordinate 167,380,801 of CM076584.1, forward strand.
TCCCTCTTCTTCCCATAAAATGAATTAGTGCTAATGAACAACCCTCTTTACATATCTAAATAAAGGAAAAATAAGAGAAAGACTTCCTACGTAGAGAGGTGAAACAAGAAACTTCGTCAAGGTACTGACTAGTCTCACTCGCAATGGAGCAATGTTTATTTTCCTGTAGTGACTCTTCCGGGGTACTGCCTAGGCTTGTTGGAAGTGAAGCAACAATAGAGATGAAAAATTATACTATAAAAATATTAAAATCATGAAATTTACTACCCTTTCCAATTTGAAACATTGCAATATTTTTTAATCTTATTTTTTTTTCAATCGAGAAGGTATAAAGGGACCATGTTTGTTCACAGGGTAAGTGGGGAGGCTAGAGTGATCTACACAATGAATCAATACTCCCTTAAGAACTGATACCCCGCATAGAAAAATAAAAAAATATAGAGAAGCTATAATTCTACTAGTGTGTTGCCAAGCGTTGTCACTGCTACAACACCCTCCAAAATTTTGGAGCCTACCTTGGTCTTGTATATTGTCATCGCAAACATTGAAATATATTCCATGTGTTTTCTCTAAGTGTTTTTCCCCTTTTGCGAGAAAAGAAAAATTTCGTCGTTTTGCATGTTAAGCTTCACACAATTTATATATGCTTCTTTTGGGGGTTATCTTTGTGAAAATTAGTTGAACCTACCATGTAAACATATGTCACACTAGTTCCCAAAGTTTTAAACACTATCACACAAGTGTCGTTATGATCGTCATAAAGTGTATATTTAGTGTCACACTTGTCGTAAGTCATTGCATAGTTGTCACACTTAAGGAAGTATGTTGTTCATGTGTCCTAGATGAGTTATGTTGTTATTTCGTCAAGTGTTCTAACTGTGTGATCACAGTCAAAGTCTTATCACTTTTCATATCAACCTCACTGATCCAACACTTAGTAAATTTATGAAATATATTTTAACAAGTAACCAAGCTTCATTTGGCCCTCCTGAACTGCATATTGTTTAGTATCAACTCTCTAGCTATTACCCTACCTCTTGATACTGCACAATGCATATTTCCTGGCTCCCAAGACTATGCACTGTGCAGATTCAGTGCTCAATCCCAGACCTTGGCCTCCAAAATTGAGCAACTCAACCCTCAAGCCTGGCCTCAACTGCGCATTGAACAATATCTGACCTCAAGATCAGCCCTTAAGCTCCTAAGCTGCACAATCACCCAACCTCCTCTACATTCCATAACTGCACAATAGGCTGAATTTGTGCCCAACCCCTCACATTGGTTCACTAAGCTCCCAGAATGCACAATTTTCTTCCTTAGTCCAACCTGAATTGTGCATTACATAGTCTCAAGGCTCAAGCTTCACCCCTGACTGCCTGAGCTACGCAATTGCACAGTCACTGAGCCTCTCCCTCAACCTGCCACCTGTTTCCGACTCAGCTAGTGGATCAACATGCACCATCCTAGACTAGGTATTTATCAAACTTATGTTATTTCATCATAAGTGAATTATAGATGAAGATAACCTATCATACAATGATAGTATGATGAAAAAGGGGATGAAGGAGGGAAACATGTTGAAATACATATTTGTAGCTGATTATGAAAGATGATCAATCAAGAGAAATCAAAGGGACACTAGTTTCAGACCACAACTCAAGTTTTGATATCATTCAAGACTCCTTACATCTAAGCCATATGGAGGTGGATAGTAGACAATTTTCAAGAAGACACATAGCAAGGAGCAACAAGAATTGTTTGAAATTTCCATATCATCAAGAAGTCCATGTCAACAATTTCATGTCATGTCATGCCATGCATCATCACATGCCACATCATGATTGTGGATTATGTAATTTATGATTTGAAAATGTATTGTAAAGTGGAAGCCCAAAGGACATGTATAGAATATGAAGAGTCATGTAAAGTTGAAAAGTCATATGAAGTCAAAAAATCATGAGGGTAGTCAAATAATCACAAGGAAGGTGAAGCATCACCTCCCCATTGGTTATATAGACACCCTTATTGTATGATCAAGGTAATTTTCACCTTGGATTCTCCCATAAGGCATCAGAGAGAAAAATTTAGTACTTTTGGGGAGCAATTCATGGCTCTAACACTCCACTATTGGAGCTAGTGATGTTCATTGCATACATGTGTCCTAAATTTTTTAATTAAAATATGAAACCTGATGGAAACCATGTTCTTAATGCATTAATTATGAATGTTTATAAGATTTTTATGTGAATATATATGGTTCATGTTTGTTTTTCACTATACTGAAGTAGTTAAACTATTTCGGTTATTTTAGTTCTCATCATATTGAGAATGTGTTGTACTGGTTGCAATGACAATCGCATATTTATGGGCTATTCTACTGGATTCTAGAAAAATATTGCTTCTTCTATTGGTTACATGATTGTTTCATCTTTGTGGACTATTCCGTTGGATTTTAGGCAGATATTTCTTGTTTGTGTGTCTCTACCAGGGTGGTAATATTACCTCTCTCTTAGGGGCTCACCTATTTTTCTCTTCGTAGTAGAAGAACCTTGACACACCTACAACTGAACACTCACCAGGAAAATTCACTTTCTTTTTGAAGGCACATATGCGATCCTCTCTCTTGTTGACAACTAAAGCCAAGGAAACCTGGCCGATACTCCGAATGGGGATCCTGTTTAAAATGGTGTGAATTCTACTTGGGACTTCACTTCAGTGAGACCCCCTTGGTTGATGAATTTCCAACACTGTCAAAAAAATGATTTGTGAAATATGGGTTATGTGCGTGAGAATAGGTGCAGAAAGGAAATGCATGTACAAATCAAGTAACACAAAATTTTATCCACACACATGGAATTCGAAAAATAATATATTGATTGTTTCACTAGTAAAATTGTAATAGAAATATTGTTTTTATTTTCTTTTAGAGAGTTCAACCTGAGTCATTTTAGAAAATATATTCACACCATCTATAAACATTTTAAAAATTAATGTAGCACCTTGTTATCTATTTTGGTTGTCTACCATGCACTGTAGGGATTATTGCAGTATATATAATATGTGTATAGCTAAATCCTGTGCAGAAGAAAGACACTTCACATAAAAAAAAATGAACTTAAAAATGGAATTTTACTAAATAGTAAAATAAAAATAAAAATAAATTAAACAATATTATAAATTATAATAAGACAAATGTGGATTTTGAGACCACACCACCATTGCATTCATTATCTGGGACTAATTCACAGTGCATCATTTAAAATTGTTGAGGGTTGCAGACTAACAGGAGCTACGAGACAATGATTTATATGTCATTTAATATAAAGTTTCAAGTCCTATCATGAGATTTCATTTAAGGAATTATGCCTTAATAGTAAGAGATCAGGGTGCAGTTATGGGAAGCGATAAACATCAAAGTCTTATGATAATGTGAAATTTGATGTTGCACAATAGGAATTTTATAAAGTTTTTTCCTCGAGTTCTTAACGAAAGTCTCCCGCTTTGGAAAATATTACCAAGTAGCATAAAATAGGATGTAGACACCAGTTTGACTCCTCTATATTTTTATTTTCCACTAATGACTTCATCGACTTTAGTTTCTGTATTTGTTTTCACACTTTTCTATGAATCTTCTTCCTAACTAGTTTCATTTCCCTTTTGTATGATGTTCAATGACTAATGGGTTTTACAACTCTTTTCAGCATGTTATATGACTAATGGATTTCTCAAGAGCACTATGACTATACTATATCAATGTTAACTTAATTTCTTCTTCATATTTATGCCATTGCATTGTTGTTAACTAAATTTTCGTTTCATACTTCACATAAGTAGATTGTTAAGCCAATAAAATGCATGTAACTTGAAACACAAAAAAATAAAATGAATATTGTTAAGCTAACCAAATGCATGTAACTTGAAACACAAAAAAAAACGAATGCATGTAAACATAGGAAGGAAAAAGCCCAAAAAAAACCAAAAAAATATGTTTCAACTTGAAACACACTGAATACAAATGCTTTGAAAACAAAAAAGAAAACCAAAGAAAGCATAAAAATAGGATGCAATTACCACTTTGAATCCTCTATATTTTTATATATTTTGTTGACAACTTCACAAACTTTAAGTTCTGCATTTTTCCTCTTCACACATTTCTACAAATCTAATTCATAACAAGTTTCAAAGCTCTTAATGTAATGTTAAATGACTAATGGGTTTCACAACTCTTTGTCGGATTTTATATGACTGAGGGACTTTGCAATTGCACCTCTACTTATCCACACCAAGTTTTACAACATGAATCCAAAATTTACCCCTCTACAATCAAGGGGGCATATTAAATGTTCAAGATGTTTTAATATTTCTACAAATCAACAATCAAATTCGATCATCAATGTTCTTAAATGACTATAATAATTTTTTTTTAATTAAATTTTGATGTTCACTCCCAAAATTCAAGTGAAATGGCACTTACACTCTTCAAGTTACATTTTAATTAAATTTTGGTTTTAATTACATTTGGCTCAAACCTACCACTTTCTGACGGAGGGATTTTATTATCAATGTTTGTATTTTTGAAGTAAACATTCACTTTTTTTTTGTTTACTAAGATGTGTGAATCCTAAGATGAATTCATGCTTATCCTTTAGCTTGAGAAACCATTACCAAGGGGAATATAAGCCATCAAAATCACTGAGGTATCGCATTCGGCTTGAGCCATGCCAATCCTTAACATGGTTGGATTTTTTCCATAGAGTTTCAAACTAATGACCTTCACATCACATAGTTCCTTAATAGTACACCCCATCACCCTATATTCTACATCCCGTGGGAAATTAAAATTTCACTTGAAATAAGTTTAATGATTGTATTTTTTTATTAAGAAGAACACATATAGTCTCAAATAAATGTCATTTTCCCACGATTTTATTTCAAAGTCTTGAGAAATACAAGACATTTGTTTTTTTTCTTTATTATTACTTTTGAATAAGGTTTGTCACATAAATTTTCACGTAAGTTTGTCGCTATGATTACGAAATCAAGGCATGTGTGGAGCCAAATTCTGCGTGGAAGTAGCACATGTGTGTAGGTATAAGGGTAAATTCCATTACTCCACACAAGGTGGGATAAAATTCGAAATATTAAATTTAAAATTCTGTTGCCAACTATTTAGACTTGGGTGTAAATGTTAAATAATGAAGTTGTGAAGAAAAAATAAAGAAGAGGTAATAAATGATTTATTTATCTTATTTGGAACTTGACTCGATTATTTAAAGCACATATGAACTAATAAAATAAGGAAATTATGAAAATACATTAGATATTTGAAATAGGTGTATGTTACTAGCTATGTAGATGCTAAAATTTATACAAGGAGCCCATATTTGCACTTCATGCATACAAAATCTCTTCTATTATTGATCATTACTTGCGGAAATTAAATCAATTGCATGCACACATTGAAACCATAAAAATTCACACATATGAACACAGTGTTTTAATGGGAAAGCCTGAAGCTAAAAACCCAAACTATCTGTATATAATATATGTCATAGAGATCATGTAACAATACTCATACAAAGCTGATCATATCAGGCTCTCAGTACAATACAATCGCTACACAATAATCAGGCCCGATCCAGGAAATCCATGCACCGAACTTTGCCACCTGCTAGCCTGCCTCTACTGCGCAATCCCTGTTGAAGAATGGCTCTGAATGAACTCGAATTGGTCCAGCCTTGCTCACGCAATCCTCATTGGCATCTCCAATCACTGTGTGTTGCAAATCATGCAACACTATAGTCACAACCGCCAACCCGCTCTTTCACCTACCTCTTCACTGGTCTCCACTGAAACTGTCCATGCACTGTAGTTAACTGATGTATTCTTCAGTTGATTAATGAGTTAATAATTAGTGAATTAATTAATAATTAATTCACACCACTCTCACTAGTGTATCAATCAGTTGGACTAGATACAACTAGCTCAACTGTGTCTAACTGAGTTAGACTGAACACAACTCCACCAACTACCTCAATAACTCCACCAAACTCTGTCACATGAGTTCTAATTGAAGTCTCCATGCAATAGCTCCACTTAACCCTCAGGAATAGCATAATTCCTTCTGTCAGCTCCTGTGCCACATCTGTGCACTTAACTGAAGTGCTCCAAGAGAATAAGATAATGTTTATAGTCCAAATATTATTAAGAGCTAATAATATTCGACATATCTATTTTTAGACTGGAAATCTAAAAATAGATTCTGCCCAATGTGTCTAAAAACAGAATTCCATATATTTTTCCAACTTGACCAACCATCCACAAATAGCATCCTGCAACTCATAGAATATGATTGACATGTCTAAAAAAAGACATAGTCTAAAAATAGACTTGCGCCAAAAATAGCCTGCGGGCCCACTTAGTGAAGGAAACTCTTTTCACTAAGCTCATCATCTTGTTGAAATCTCAACACTCCCTCTAAAAAAGATAGGGATTATTTTCCACCCCGATCCTGCCTCTATGGTATTCGAATTTACTCCTGGTGAGCGCCTTCGTCAAGATATCAGCATCCTGATCCTTCGTAGGAATGTAAGAAAGTAACGATCTGACGCTGCACACAATCTCTGATATGATGATATCGGTTCGTGAAGCCATGCAACCTCAACTCATCCTCCTATCTGTACCAAGATCCATATCTCGATGTGCCTCTGAGATATCTCAATACATGCTTCCCCGCCTTCCAAAAGAGCTTGGTAGGCTTAACCATAGCTTGTGAAATCTGGTTAACAACATAGCATATGTCCGGTTGTGTATTGACTAGATACATGAGCGAACCAACCAACTGTCGGTAAACAATGGCATCCACTACCTCTGCTGATGTAGCATCCTCTTTCCTCCAACCACCAGGAAGAGGAGTGTTGATAGGCTTGTAGCCTTGCATGTTGAACTTCTCCAGTATCTCCCGGGCATACTTTCCTTGAGACACAAACAATCCATCACTTCGCTGCCAAATTTCCAATCCCAGGAAATAATGAAGGAGGCCCAAGTCCTTCATCTCAAACTCTTTTGCAAGATCAGCCTTGCATGAGAGTATCAACTGTTCATCAACCGTCAAAATCAAATCATCTACATAAAGTACAATGATTAGAAACTTACCCTCCACCACAATTTGGTATAGGTTTAGATCCGCCTCACTCTTGCTGAATTCAAGACCAGTGAATAACTGTCTATCCCGTGTGTACCAAGCACGAGGTGCTTATTTCAACCCATACAATGCTCTTTTGAGCCTGCACACATGCGACTTGCTGCTGAAGATCTCGAAACCTTCGGGCTGCTCTATGTACACCTCCTCCTCAATGACTTCATTGAGGAATGTAGTCTTCACATCCATCTAATGAATGTGCCATCCCATCTGCGCTGAGAGAGCAAGGTGCTCTGTATGGAAGAATACCTTGCGACAGGTGCAAAGGTTTCCTAAGAGTCGATCCCCTCAATCTGTGAGAAGCCTCGGGTAACAAATCTTGCCTTGTACTTCTCGACGCTCCCGTCAACAGCTTGCTTCAATTTTTAGATCCATCTTGAACCTACCACTGATTTCCCTTCCGGCCTTGGGACAATCTCCCATGCACTGATTCTGACAATCGAATCATACTCTTCCACCATGGCATCTACCCATGCAGGGTCCTCCACAGCTTCCTCGAAAGAGGATGGTTATGTCATGATACACTTGCTCATCAGAGCCATGTATCTAGTATATCGGTCAGGTGACTGTCTCTGGCTACTCTGTGATGTAGGTGCTCCTACAATCTTCTCTGTATCAAGAGTCAGTCGCTCAGCTTCTATAGTGCGCTTCCGCCCTCTGATGCTTGGCACTGCATGAGTGGTTTCTTCCACTCCATGAACCTCCTCTTGTGGGTGATCTACATCTTTAGGCTCATCCTTAGGAACTAATAGCTCCTCATTTGCATGCAAGTGTGGCTCCCTCTCAAGAGAACACTTCATGGCCTTCTCCTCATGAAATTTGATATCATGTCGTACAACAGTCTTTCGACTGTTTGGAAAATACACACGATAGTTGTGGGGTGTTTCTGTGTACCCAAAAAATATCCCAACCTCTGTGGTCGGCTCCAGCTTCTTCCTATCATCCTTTGTCACATGAATGTAAACAGGTGAGCCAAAAATCTTAAAATGAGAAATATTAGGCTTCTTACCAGAAAATGCCTCTTTGGCTGTACTCATGCCAAGTACTTTGTGAGGACAACGGTTTTGTACATAAACCGCAGTATTGCATGCCTCAGCCCACAAATGTATGGGAAGGCCCTGATCATGCAACATCGCCCGTGCAACACCCATGATCGTTCTATTCTTTCGCTCCGCGACCCCATTCTGCTATGGGTTATGAGGCGCTATGACCTCTCTTCGAATTCCTTCTGCGCTGCAAAAGTCTTTGAATTCACCAGAGATGAATTCACCACCATTATCGCTCCTAAGAGCCTTAACCTGCTTCCCCGATTCTTTCTCCACCAGTGCCTTAAACTCACAGAACTTATAGAATGTCTCGCTCTTCTTCAGCATGAAGAAGATACAGCACTTACGAGAAAAATCATCAACAAATATCACATAATACTCGTGCTTTGTTGTCGAAGCTAATGAGAAAGGTCCACACACGTCTGTGTGAATTCTCTCAAGGATTGTCGTGGCATGACTATCCTTCTCATGAAAGGTGGCTTTCACAAATTTTCCCAAAGTACATCCCTTGCACTGATCTAACTGCGCAAGTGTACCTTTGGGAAGCCTGGTATAAATCTGCTGCAAAATTTTCAAAGCACCATGGTGAAGATGGCCCAATCTCCTGTGCCATAGCTCTCCCTCATCCTGGCTCACCACTCCTTCCTTTCCTGCCATTTCTGCACAGCCATCTACCTACAACTGATAAAGGTTCTTAACTCGAACCCATATCCTCCGGGTTTCACAAGTTGCCTTACTACGCAGGAAAGCCTTTACCTCACTAAAGACAACTTCATATCCCTTGTCTTCCAACATCGCCACAGAGATCAGATTCTTCTTCAATCCTGGAACATGCATGACATCCTTCAAGATGAAAGGTTTGCCAGAATCCCTCTCAAAGGAAATGGTCTTAATACCAATCGCATTGTATCTACCATCATCGCCCATCTCGATGTGCATGCCAAGATCCTTCTCATCCAGATCAGTAAACAAATCTTTGTCTCCAGTCATATGGAAAGACGCACCACTGTCAAGAAACCACACTGAATCCATCATACTTGAGACCAAGCATGCGATCAGCAAAATATCCAGCTCAAAATGCGAGGCCAAGGCCTCTCCAACTACAGATCCAACAGCCTGCTTATTTTTCTTCATCTGTGGACAATTAGTGGCATAATGTCCGTGTTGGTGATAGTGAAAGCACTTCACCTTGGACATGTCCTCCTTCTTGACTTTTGCACCAGATTGAGAAGTATTTTTCTTGCTCTTCCCCTTCCTTGCTTTGGAAGCCAAAGCGCAATTTTCTTCATCTTCATTCTTCGATGAAGATCCATCCCTGGTACTCCGCCTTATCTCCTCCTGCACAAGATCTGACCAAAGTCGCTCCCATATTGATAGTTTCTCCCGACCATTGACAGAGTCCTCATAGGAATGCCAACTCTTCGGAAGCCCAAGGAGAGCCAAGCTCACCAAGTCCTCTTCATCTACAGTAACCCCCACACTTCCCAACTCATCCCTGTACTGGACAAAATTCGTGAGGTACTTGGGTATACTGTCGCCTTTCTCCATTTTTATTTTCCTGAGCTTATCCTTGAGTGCCAACTTCCTCTGGTTGCTCTTGCTTTGGAACAAGTCTTTCAAGGCTTTCCACATCAAGAATGGAGAATCTTTGCCATGAAGGCTGGACACTATGTGATCCTTCACACCTTCCAACAGAATCCTTCGACATTTTTCTGTCTTCTTTTGCCATGCGTCAAGTGCGGCAACATCGCTAGAAGCAGGTTTTGGAATTTATGCATCTATGAACTCCTTCAACCCATTATCCTCTAGAACAGCCTCCATCCTATACTTCCATGCAATATAATTTGAGCTGTCCTCAAGGGCATATTCCAATTGCAATCCATTGAAAGACATCTCAACTTCGACACCAAGAAAACACTACTGCAAATTCGAATTCCACTAGCACAAAACTCAACCACTTCAATGATTTGCAATTGCTCCAATGATCAATATCCCTCTAATACCATGTAGAAATTATATAAATAATGTGTTATACATCCAAGATTCTCCTGATCACACACTATTTTAATTCATGCATAATACAGAATCTCTTTTACTATTGATCATTACTTGTGGAAATTAAATCAATTGCATGCACACATTGAAACCATAAAAATTCACACATATGAACATGGTGTTTTAATGGGAAAGCCTGAAGCTAAAAACCCCAACTATCTATATATAATATATATCATATAGATCATGTAACAATCCTCATACAAAGCTGATCATATCAAGCTCTTAGTACAATACAATCGCTACACAGTAATCAGGCCTGATCTAGCAAATCCATGCACTGATCTTTGCCACCTGCTAGCCTGCCTCTACTGCACAATCCCTGCTGAAGAAAGGCTCTGAATGAAATCAAATTGGTCCAGCCTTGCTCATGCAATCCTCATTGGCATCTCCAATCATTTTTTGTTGCAAATCATGCAACACTATAGTCACAAATGATAGTCAACCTGCTCTTTCACCTACCTCTCCACTAGTCTCCACTGAAATTGTCCATGCACTATAGTTAACTGATGTATTCTTCTGTTGATTAATGAGTTAATATTTAGTGAATTATTAGATATCATTTTTTGGATTCAACTGCGTTAATTTAGTCATTCATATATGACCATTTCCATGAGAGGTAGTCGTAACTGACTAATTTCTCATGATTTTTGAATAGTCCAATTAGCACTCATTGCATCGGGTGATGCTCATAGGGGTGAAGAAGTGGGATTGAAACTACTGAAATGAATCACATAGCATCAATCATCACTTCCGGGGCTTGCACCTGGTAACCAGGACTTCCCGGGAGGTCACCCATCCCAGAACTCCTCTGGCTCAAGCACGCTTAACTGTGGAGTTTTCCCCACAATCAAGCCCACTTAGCCTGCTACCCCATTTGCAAAACCTTAGCAACTATTGTGCCTCATGAACCATTCAAGAAGAGATCCCTTTACTCTTAGTATTTTAAGTATGAGGGGTTTCCGCAGTGCATTATATTAGATATCATTTTTGGGATTCAACTGCGTTAATTTAGTCATTCATCTATGACCATTTCCATGAGAGGTAGCCATAACTGACTAATTTCTCATGATTTTTGAATAGTCCACTTAGCACTCATTGCATCGGGTGATGCTCACAGGGGTGAAGAAGTGGGATTGAAACTAGTGAAATGAATCACATAGCGTCAATCATCACTTCCGGGGCTTGCACCTGGTAACCAGGACTTCCCGGGAGGTCACCCATCCCAGAACTCCTCTGGCTCAAGCACGCTTAACTGTGGAGTTTTCCCCACAATCAAGCCCACTTAGCCTGCTACCCCATTTGCAAAACCTTAGCAACTATTGTGCCTCATGAACCATTCAAGAAGAGATCCCTTTACTCTTAGTATTTTAAGTATGAGGGGTTTCCGCAGTGCATTATATTAGATATCATTTTTGGGATTCAACTGCGTTAATTTAGTCATTCATCTATGACCATTTCCATGAGAGGTAGCCATAACTGACTAATTTCTCATGATTTTTGAATAGTCCACTTAGCACTCATTGCATCGGGTGATGCTCACAGGGGTGAAGAAGTGGGATTGAAACTAGTGAAATGAATCACATAGCGTCAATCATCACTTCCGGGGCTTGCACCCGGTAACCAAGACTTCCCGGGAGGTCACCCATCCCAGAACTCCTCTGGCTCAAGTGCGCTTAACTGTGGAGTTTTCCCCACAATCAAGCCCACTTAGCTTGCTACCCCATTTGCAAAACCTTAGCAACTATTGTGCCTCATGAACCATTCAAGAAGAGATCCCTTTACTTTTAGTATTTTAAGTATGAGGGGTTTCCGCAGTGCATTATATTAGATATCATTTTTGGGATTCAACTGCGTTAATTTAGTCATTCATCTATGACCATTTCCATGAGAGGTAGTCGTAACTGACTAATTTCTCATGATTTTTGAATAGTCCACTTAGCATTCATTGCATTGGGTGATGCTCACAGGGGTGAAGAAGTGGGATTGAAACTAGTGAAATGAATCACATAGTGTCAATCATCACTTCCGGGGCTTGCACCCGGTAACCAGGACTTCCCGGGAGGTCACCCATCCCAGAACTCCTCTGGCTCAAGCGCGCTTAACTGTGGATTTTTCCCCACAATCAAGCCCACTTTAGCTTGCTACCCCATTTGCAAAACCTTAGCAACTATTATGCCTCATGAACCATTCAAGAAGAGATCCCTTTACTAAATACTCTTAGTGTTTAGTGAATTAATTAATAATTAATTCACATCACTCTCACTAGTGTATCAATAAGTTAGACTAGATACAACTAGCTCAACTGTGTCTAACTGAGTTAAACTGAACACAACTCCATTAACTACTTCTACTAACTCCACCAAAATATGTCACATGAGTTCTAACTGAAGTCTCCATGCAATAGCTCCACTTAACCCTCAAGAATAGTGTAATTCCTTCTGTCAGCCCCTATGCCACATTTGTGCACTTAACTGAAGTGCTCCAAGAGAATAAGATAATGTTTATAAGTCTGATACTTATTAAGAGCTAATAATATTCAACATATCTATTTTTAGACCGGAAATCTAAAAATAGATTCCACCTGCGCATGTCTAAAAACAGACCCCATCTATTTTTCCAACTTGACCAACCATCCACAAATATCATCCTGCAACTCATAGAATATGATCGACATGTCTAAAAATAGACATAGTCTAAAAATAGACTTGCGCCAAAAATAGCCTGCAGGCCTACTTAGTGAAGGCGACTCTTTTCACTAATCTCATCATCTTGTTGCAATCTCAACATCAACAATTAAGCATAAAATAAGTTTAACAGGAAATAGAAAAAACGAGGACCATTATTTATAAATTAATATAATCAAACATAGCAACCAACAGAGCCACAATAGCAAGAATTCAATCATATTTATAATTAATACTATACACAACAGGACTTGGGAAACTCATTCTCAATTAATACTTTTTTCCATTGTCATAGGATTGAAAGCCATGCAAGATTTCATACATAATGGTATCTCATAATTATTTACATCATTCAAGAGAAAAATTTGAATATACAAAATAGAATATACTATACTGGAACAAAGTAATTAAACACAAAAAAATATACCAACATTCATACTAAATCACTAGAACTAAATTTGAATACATTCTTTGGAGCTCTTGATTTATGGCGATCAACCTTTGTATCATGGACGGTGATCAAATCCAACACTAAGAATATTTTTCTAGTTCAACTTCCTAGCTCACCCATTATGCCATTATTACACGTTCCCTCCTCAGTTATCTAGTACTCCATTCTGATAAATAGATGCAAAATAAAATTCATAAAACCTAGTTTCAAATATTCCATGATTCCCAAGATCAAAGTAAATGAAAAATTTGGATGTAAATGATAAATAATAAAGTTGTGGTGAACAAATTAAGAAGAAGTAATAGATGATTATTTATATGTAGAGGTGTTGACAGAATAGAATGTTCTTCCAACAACAAGGAGATCTCCCTGGTATAGAAGCCCAATTAGACTCCACTAATTGGTTTGGGATTCCCATCTAGTATGTACGCTTGACAACCATCACGTTGTTTATTGATTTGATTTGGGAAAATGAGCAACAATAATTAGAGAACAAAATAAACCCATTTGAAAAATGAAAATACGTGACTTATGGAAATTAAGCACATGAGATGATATGTATATAAAAATAAGTAGGTATAAGTGGCATGATTCTTAAGAGAATTAATGTTAGCAGAAGCTCAAATAAAACCCATAAGTTTGATAGAAAATAGCTCACTGATCATAAATGAGTTCACAATTAATGATCTTATGCAATGATATAAATACATACAATATCATACATAATATACGATTAAATAAATTAAACAATTCACCAATAATAAACATAAAATAATCTCAACACGTACCATCCGATCATCACAAGAGAAATCTCACAATTATTGATAACACATGAGAAGATTGCACACTTAGGCAGATTCAAAATTTTGAAATACTCATCACACCATCACATGAAAATTCCATGGAATCCATAAGTGGAAGTACAAAATCACCACTTGCATTCACAAAGGTCCACTAGTTGTCAAAACAATATGCACCAATACTGTCCAAAGCTAAGAGTCCATTACAATGATCCACATGGATATATTTATAGAAAATGAGGTGACCTTTCATCTACCTCTGTGACTCTTGAGTTACCTCATGACGGTTCATATTCCTACATGAATGTCTACTCTAGCATATATATTTCTAACAAAATATTAGATAAAAGAAATAAAATACAGTAAATCTACTAATCTAGTAATAAATATATATGGTACATACACATGTAATTCCTGCACGAGATATGTATTCCAAAGCTTGTTTATTTAGCAAAAACGATGAATTTATGTTGGTATTCATCCCCATGCTTGTGAAAACATTATAGGGAATCTGGAGGCAGAGTGGGTTATTTTCCTTTACTTGATTTGACAGGGTGACAAGCTTGGTGTATATCCTTATAGACTCCACCACATATTTATTAATTTCCTCCTTGGTAACCTGCAAGTTTTCTGTAGCAACAACTTACTTGAAGGTACTCACAAATTCTTGGATCTCTCGCTTCACCTATTCACGTGTCCTTACTTCACCTATTGAAACCTTATTATCCTCTGCTATTATCCAATGTTTATTTGGAATCACTTATGGTGCATCTGGATATTGCATGTCATGCATGCTCTTGATAGTTGTAGTGGAAAGTTTAAGACTTGCTCCCCATTCCTTAGATTCTACCTGCATGGATGGGAATGGTGATAAAACCTGATGTAGTTTCATCGTCTCTTGGTAGACCAGGTCCATGACATCCTCCAATATTGTCACCTCCCCTATAATAGATGGATGCAACTTGTTTTTACTAAATGGGACATAAGAAAGGCTTGGTTCTCATTTTTCACTTGTGAAATCCTTTGCTTTGAAGTTGTAAGCTTGGCTTGTAGATTGGAAACTTGTCTATTCAATCTACTAACATTCGTCTATGTGGCCCTCACAAATGTATTTCCAACTGAGGCAATCATTTCTAGGTTCATGGTGGTATTTATGACAATTTCTTTCTCCATTATTGACATAACAATTTCATCTATCTTGCATTATCTTGTATTGAATCTAATTGAAAGTAAGCATAGTGATGTCTAAGATTTATTCCTCTTCATCTTGCATAATTACCCATTCTTGTAGTGGAATATGTCCACCATTAATTGGAGTGGATGGAATAATGTCCAACATAGGTAAATATAATTTCATCGTAGACTCTTGTAACTACTGATCATCTACTGATTTTATTTATTTCTCTTTGAGGAGTTCTTGCTCAATTTTCTTAGCTGGGGATTCCCACTGCCTTTTGACTTTTTCTTCTTCTTTCTACTTATTGTCTTCTTCTACCTTTCTCTTTTGTTCTTCCATTACTCTTTTTTTGAGTTATTCCTCCACTTTATTCTTTCTCATCTCCTCCTCTTCTTGTATTTTATTTTTTTCTCCCTCTTATATCGTTCACTCTTCTTCTTATAATTTCTACTAATTCTCATATTCTACTTGTTTCTTCGATAGTTATTTCTCTTGTCTCTTTTGATCTTCTTCTAATTTATTGTTCAACTCCTCTTTTCGTTTCCTTCTCATTTCCTGCTTATTTCGGGCTATTACTGTATTCCTTCCTTCATGGTATTCTTCCTCATCCTATCCTTCCCCATCATGTTCTTGATGGGTTCCTTCTTGCTGGTCAACATTTTGTTTTTTTTGTTTTTCTTTCATTTCCTCTTTGCCGCTTCTTCCTTTTGAGAAAATATCTTATGTGCTTAAGACTCATGTTTTCTTTTTACTCATCATCATATTTCTCTCCTTCTTCCTCTTGTCATTAATTCGGTCCTAATGCCCTGGAAGCATTATAGAAACTCTTGAT
Source organism: Pinus albicaulis (assembly GCA_034641835.2). Classification (NCBI taxonomy): domain Eukaryota; kingdom Viridiplantae; phylum Streptophyta; class Pinopsida; order Pinales; family Pinaceae; genus Pinus; species Pinus albicaulis. The sequence continues at coordinate 167,397,050 of CM076584.1, forward strand.
TTTTTCTTCCTTATCTCATTTATAATGTACATAAGACCACATAAATCCAAATTCTTTACAATGTGCAACTGCAACACCTTTTGGATTGTAATTTCAATATCTCATATCAAAAAAATAGAAACATTTCATTTCTTCAAATTTCGGTTCAACCTCTTTTAATTTTTCAAGAGAACATGCTCCAATTGTTAAAGGGAATACAAAACACGGTCCCTTTTTTCCTTTCACTAATGTCTTAGCTAACCTAGTGGCCAATTGATAGAAAAATTCTTACAAGAGCACTATGTAAGTCACTATTGGAGGGAGAGCATGAGGAGGTTGATATGCACCAAAATCTTGGATATATGTTGTTTCCCTAATTGGAAACCGGTCTGCCACATCCATGAGGGTATTACGGGATCTTTCTAACATGCATGTTGGATCATGGACAAAGAGTGTCTGATATAAAGGAGCGATGAAATATTCTACAGTTTTTTCATAAAAACCTTTATATCTTGGGTTCCAAAATATTTTATAATAAATATGCATAGGCTCTTGTACCTCTGGAGTCCATTTCAAAATCCATCCCTTGAATTCATAGTTTGTGCACACTACATCGAGAAGATAAGAATCCATATAAAACTCTAATGCCTTCCCCTTTTACATATTATTGGTTGCATGGATGTTTGTCTTGAGTGTGGATGCAAGGATACTTTCTCAATTGAGTATGGTCCCTTTACTGGCCACTATGTACATAAGAGGAAACCATGATTCTAGGAAAGTGTCGATATCTTCTCTTCCATATAACCTATTCATCATGGCTTCAATTAGCTAATACCATTTGCTAAGGCCTCCCGTCTTATAGATTGGTCTGACCTAGCCCTAAACTTGTTGGGATCCTACCACCATGATTTTAGTACATTTTTAGTAGACCCATTGAAATATGATAACCATCTAGTGTTAAATGTTTCTTCCCACTCAAGAAACTTGTAATAAGTTGTAATGTTGACAGTTTTGAAAGATGCCAAGACTTCTTCGTCATGCCTCTTGATTTCCCAATGATCCTCATATGCACACTAGAACATCCAGTCTATGGTCTCGAAAGAAGGAAATACTGGCGGGTGAGAAACTACTTTGTGAAAACAAGAACTTTTGGTATTGATATATACCCTGAAATATTATTTATCTTGAGGGATATCTTGGTTGGAAAATTTTGAATAAATGTCCCACTAGGTTAGAATCATTTTATTATTGCTATTACAAGAAATGTCTCCATAATTTGGTAGAGTTGGTGGAATTTACACAACTCCTTCAATACTGCTTTCCACTCTAGAAAAACTCCTACCCAAACCTTTGCGAGAAACTCTGACCATCGGTGTTGCCATCTCTCTAGAGAAGGATGATATGATGATAAAATCCATATTGATGTTACCTGGAACTTAAAATATGTGATCCTAAGACAAATATGTAAATATGAATATTAATATTAATTAACCACAAAAAAATTATTACTGTCACTCTCATATACGAAATATAGAGATGGTCCCTAGGTCATAGGTGTACTTAAGGAGATAGGTCAAAATCCTATGGTAGGTCAAAAGAGACATTGACTCTAATGAATGCACGATTGAGATTATGCGACTTAGTGGCAGTCTAAGTGAATCGAAAAATAGGGGAAGTCAAAAGTCACATGGAAGAGCGAGTCACATTTGGAGCTACCCTTCTTCAATGCGACCATACGACTATGTAACCAGGGGAGAGGAAGGATTGGTCACATGGTAAATTGCGACCTTGAGACTATAGGTAAGGAACATAATAGTTACAATTTGCAATCTAATCAAAGTTCGCAAGGTAGAAGAGTATCATTTGTGTGAGCTTGCAAACTGGCAAGGGTTGCGATTTGAGACAATTAGAAAGTTGCGACCTAGGGTGATGAGAGGTATAAAATTGAATCATTGGGATTCATTTTTTAGGAGAGCACATTGAAATTTTTTCCCAATGGTTTTGAATTGAGCCTTAAGCTCTGAGAGAGCCAATAAACTAGAAGGAACCATATGAATCTACATGAGCCAGAGGTTAGATTTGTATTGAATCTTAGCTTGAGTTAAGACAAGGGGAAAGAAAATTTGGGGTACAACGCTTGGGGGAGGTATCACATGATAGAATGGAATCAGGGAGGTTTATGAAGAAGGGAGTTCTAGATGCACAATCATGTGATTGGGTGCTAGGGTAACAAGAGGAGTGATGTTTGATTTCCATTTAAAGTGACTGAAGGGATACAAAGGTTAGGAAGAATACACAAATCCATGGTTTTGATGAGGTGGAAAAGTGTCAAATAAAAAGACATAATGATTTCAGGGGAAGGTGAATCATTACCTACCTATTGAGGTCGCACGTCGTCGACGGTTGCTGGAGAAGAGAGTTCGCTTGTCAAAAATAATAGATATAATGATTTGGTAGAGGGGTGGTGAGTGTTTATATAAATACTACCACATGTGTGAGGATTAGTTTCATAAGATAAATGAGCAAAGCAAGGGGTTGCATGTGAAAGGAATTAGGAGGCATGTCACAAGGAGGAAATGCGCAAACGCTTGGTTGCACACAACTTAACCTAGGAGGTTTTGTTACAATGTAGAGGTGTGAAGGAGGTAGGTCGCATGTGACTAGATTAAGCCATATTTTTTAGGTTTCACCTTCTCCTGGTAATCACAAAATAAGAGTTGTTGTGTGATGCGATCTGGTGACTTTGTGTATTCACAAGTATATTTTTCACAAATAAAATGGTCACATGCAACTAGTTTTGGAGAGGTTTGAAGATCACACTATGAACTAACAAAGACAAATGTGTAGGAAAATTAGTGACCTAATAAATAAGCCATAGATAAATATCACAAATCATGATTTTAGGGATGAACTTGAACCTTATCAATGCGACTAGTGACTAGGATAAAAAACCAATCTCAAGCTTTCTTTTGTAGGTTTTTCTAAGTCGTAAGGAAAACCTAAAATTTAAAGAGAGAATGGAACCCAAAAAAATCTTTGGAAAAATTTGAAAGAAGGTTAAATTATAGGGGATCTCCAAAATTTTGAAAAGGGATACATTTTGGGGCGGTTGTAGCTGCTACAACTAGAGGCAAGGCATGTGCAGAGGGAATGTATGTGCAAAGAGAAGGTTTTTTTCCATAGTGGGAAAACTTATCATAATTCACTTTTCATACCAAAATTGAGGATAACCATCATTGAAAGTTATCCGTGAATGTAAGCTGACTCATCCTTGTTATTCAAGGAAAACCACACCACCTAAAATTACCCATTGGTGGTTCATAAGGGGGAAAGCTTTCACTTCTACCAGATGCCTCTAGGTCTTGGACCGTTAACATGTTTCCTTACGTTCGAGGAAGATGATATCTTAGCCAAACATAATAATTTTTAGAGCATACTCTAGGTGTGTGCGTGTGCATACACACACATTACACTTCATATTTTTTAATAATTTATAATTTTATTAAATTTTTTATATCAATATAAGTTTTTCATTCTACTTAGTAAACTAGTATAACCATATGAATTGAATGACATGTAAATTCCGATAGGCATCAATCCATAATAAAAATTGAAACAATTCATCATACATCTCAAGTTACTAGAATAAAAAATCATAAGAATTAACTAAATTATAACTTTATTTAAAATAATAATTATTATTATTAACGATAAAAAAAAAATATATAAGTTAAACATATATACATTTCAAAAAAATATGTAACAAATTCATAACCATGGAGATTCATCCCCACTTTATTATGGAGATTCTTAATATGTAAATAGGCGTTCTTATAATACCATGCACCCATACTATGGCTTATCAATACCACATGCTCAAAAAACCATAATTAATTTTGTATAACACTTGTTCATATGATTTGTTTTAATTAATGAACTTAAATAAAAGGAAAATAAAGACATAACTAGATTTGTTTTTTGAAGAAAAAATTGTAATTTTATTCAACCTGAAAATCAAGGAATAAAATTACATTTTGGAGATTCCCAAAAGAATTCAATCGGATCAACCTTTCGGCCAATGCAGAAAAAGAGAGAAAAAAAACAAAAAAATAAAAATTACATAAAATTGTTTCGGCTAAGTGTGATAGTAATCAATTAGTTTCCCCCCTTTTCATTTATTTTTTTTCACTTTTCGCCAAACTCCTTGATTGGGAGTGACTGATACTATTTCTAGTTGGCTTCCTTCCACCTTTGTGGGAACTTATTTCTATAAATCCAAACTCTCAGACGTATGGGTTCACTTTATGGCCCCTACTTCCTTTTTTAAGGGTATTACTGCCTTCTGCCGCTCTACTATTATGATTTATGTTGCACTTTGGATGTTGTCATTTCCTCATGTTGATTTCCTGGAGTTTGGATAGCTACTAAATTGTTGGATTTTTCGACATATTTAGTAAAATCCTTCAGCTTCTCTTTTCTCTCCTCCACTTGAGAGCCTTGTTGATTCTATGCTTGTGGCTGTTGAATACTCTCATCCATTTCTTCATCTTCATTATCTGAAGAACGAGAATCTAAAAATTTCCACCCCTTTGGATTTTGTGGTCTTTTCTTTTTCATTTTTTTTTCGCTTGAGGGCATGAGTTTTGTAGGTGCCCCATATGATGGAAAATCCGACACCTAAATGTAGTATTTTCAAATTCTAGCCATTGATGAGTTAGATGGATGTAATCTGGTAGGCATTTTCTTAGTTCTATCTCCACACAGATGCGAGAAAAAGTAAAGATACCTTTGCACATTCTTTATCGATCCATTTTTAAAAATATCTCAAATGATTTTCCAATTCCTTATAAAACTTGATGGTGCCAAAAATGAAGTGAGAGATTGTGCAACTTACCCATACTGACATATTTGTAACCACCATTGTTGTGGCATCAAAAGTTGGAAATCATGGAGTGATGAAGAGACCTGCCCTTCCCCAAAACCATGGTCCTTCATTTATGACATAGTCCATATCTGTCTCATTATCAAATTGAACCACAAAAAATCCCTTAGCACATAGGCATATATCACAATTTTTAGTCTAGTTGAGGTAGATCCATTGATGTAGATATTCAGACTTGGGCTAGAATCCATTAAATTGGCAGATCATAGCTCTAGCTTGGAGAACAATGAAAATCCCAGTCACTTCTATTAATTTTACTGAAAAATTGGGCGCTTTCTCCACCTTCTCAACTAAGTAAGTCCCTAGGATAGTCAAATTTGGGGTTTTTGTGGAAAATTTACCACTCATTTCATGTTTAAAAGAACTTGGACCATTAACTGATGAAGTTGTTCCAAGTGGAATGCTCGATCTTGGGGCTCCACCCCACAATCTGAAATTTATAATGATTGTAGAATTGAAATCGATATCATACTCTTTTAATTTGATGGCATCCTATAATAATTTTCCCTCATAAATTAGGTTCTGAACATTTGTTGTAAACGCTAATTTTTCCTAACTACTTCGTGAATAAATCTCAACCTTTAATTTGTCTATACTAAAAATATTTTAAAATATTTTATGGAGGTTAGATCCCTACCATCCACCTAATAATTATTGATAATTAAATTAAAATTTTAGAAACCTAATTATAAAATAGATATACCTATCATCATAATTATTTTTTCTTTGCTTGAAAAAGAATAATATTAAAAAAAGAAGAAGATAAAAGTAAGATTCCCCAAAAAAGAAAGTTATTTGATTTCTTACATCCTTAAAACGATACTTCATTTTTCTTTCCAACCGCTCTTATTATACATTTATGTAAATCACCGATTTGCATATCAATATTGATGTTATAGTACTCGCCCAAGAAAATAAGTCGCTTGTATCATAAATGGGAAAGGCACAAACATTGCTACTACATGAATGTGTCGTAAAAAAAAAAAATTGAATATGCATTAAGGTTGGATTATTCATAATCTCAGTAATCAATGCTAATATTTACATAATACTTTCTAGTGTAATCATAATTTCTTCAATTCAATAAATACTTATCCTTTCTACCTAAAAATAAAATATAAAAAAACATTTTTAATTGGAATCATCACATTTTACATTATTCAATTTATTAAATTGTTTTTTCTACTTTAAAAAAATAATAAAAATTAAAAAAAATTATTCTAAACCAATAAAATCCAAAACTTATTGATAGTTTAAATTTTTGTCACACTATTTCTTATTAAAATAAAAATATTTTTCTATCATTATTTTCAAATATATTTGAAGATTGTGAAAAATATATTTCTTTGATAACTTCTGAAACTTGTGTTCATGCATATAAGAATTGCTAGATTAGATTCATCTTAACTCCTGATCTATGAAGCACCGATAAGGACCAAATATGCAAAGGTGAAAAAATCTCTTTTGAGTGAAAAAATTGAGGAAAGGTTTGCACCTCGAGAGTTGATCCCTATCAATGCTTAATAGATCTGGATTTAAGATGGATCTAGACTAGTTTAATTATTAATAATTAACAATTTTTATTTTTTTTATTTTAATTTATTTTTTCCCCGGATGGGGTGACTAGAGAAGAGTGGGGATCAAGAGGAAGGCTTCCACTGCCCCATATGACCAATAGGCAGGGGGACATGGTAACATGCCCTGTGAAAATGGTAGAGTAGTGTGAGATCATGACTCATTAATATATGTGTCGTATGAAATTCCTAGGGTAGGGGCAAGAAAGTCATTTAGATTAGGAAGGCAAGTGGACAATGAAGTCGAGCATGAAAAACTTTACGAACATGGAGGGATTTAGGATAAGGCATATTTTTTGGGTGATGATGCTGATATTGCAATTGTTGAGTAACCAACTCCAAAAATAGAAGAAAAGAGATATCAACGCCTTAGAAATAAGCCACTTCGAGGGGGCAACCTCCAATATATTACATAAATGAACAATTATTTGATGATACAATTTACAAAACCTCCTTTCTATATATAGGAGTCCATGTGGCCCTAATGTAATCCTAGTGGGCCACAATGTAATCCTAGCTGACCTAACAATAATAATTTAGGCGCACAATAATAACAAAATGGGGGTTACAAGGGTACAATAATAACAATAAGGGGGTTACACTAATAACAATAAGGGACTATACTAGTAATATAGGGACCTAACATGCCCCTCTCCTTCGAAAAAGTGTTGTCCTCAATGCTTGAGTAGCTCTGGGTGCTTCTGTATAAACTTCTCATCCTCCCATGTAGAATCTTCAGTGGGTAAGTTCTTCCACTTGACGAGATACTCTGGAATTGATCGATTCCATAGCTGTCGAGTTCTTGTTTCCGTGACTGCTTCAGGTTCCAATATGATTTTTCCTTCCTCATCAAGTTCTGGCAATATTGTTTGAACTGGAAGATTTTCACCTATAACCTTATTTAAGCATGATACATGGAAAACTGGATGCACTCACTGTTGGAAATATGATGCAGGATGTTGTCCTTGATGGCAACCCACTGAATGAAGATGAAGACGTGCGACTGTTGACATGTATTGTCCTTGATGGCACTCCACCTGATGAAGTTATTCTTGACTTGATGGACTTGGTAAATGATGTAAATCTGATGTGATATGATGTTTATATGATGCTGAGTGTTGTCCTTGAAAGGCAACCCACTTGATGAAGATGATGACAACTTACTTGATGAAGTTGTGCTTGATAGCATATGTCCTCGATGAAGGAAATCTGATGTATCTATAGTGTGAACAAAAGGCAATGAAGAAAGGAATTCAGAATGTACTCAAAGTATGATGAAAAAGAGTATGTCTCTTGGTATACGCGGATTGGACTAGGGGAAATCGCGTATGCACACGGAAAAGAACGTGCCAAGTCGCGTATGGGCTAAAGCGCTCAAAAAGTGAAAATCTAGGGGCCCGTGGTATTGAAGGCTCATGGTATTGAAGAAGGCGCCCGTGGTATTGAAGGCTCATGGTATTGGTGCCCGTGGTATTGAAAAAGGGGCTCATGGTATTGACAAAGGGTAATCATATATAAGGAGAAGAAATTCATTGTGCAAATGATGAGGGTGGGTGCAAGATGTCTCAGCTTGAATGAATACTTCTCTCTGAAGTAGATCTGATTGGAAAGGGTTACACTTGAAGATAAATATGAGTGTATGATGCACCAATGATGAAGAAGGGGATCTAGATCTGAAATGCACTTGTATTTACTAGATCTGCTTATGGAAGGCCTAGATCTGTGATGAGGCGAACATCAAGGCGAACATCTGTCTGAAGAAAAAAGGGTAGATCTGAACTGAATATCTGATCTGATGAAGTATGCTGCTCTGTAATGATTGAAGATCTATACGCTACTTCGCCGCGGAGGAAGCGCGTATATACGCAGCTTCAGCGAAGAGAAAGCGCGTATGCGCAATAAAATATACACTGAGGTATACGCCGGTTTGTGTGGACGGAAGCGCGTATATACGCGAAATCAGTGAAGTAAAAGCGCGTATGCATACTAGGGTTTTCTGAAGCAAGGGGTATGAAATATCTGATCTGTTCTGCTGTGTTTCTGCTATCTGATCTGTGTTGATATGAATCTGTTGATGATGTATGGTTGTGCTTAAAAGTATGGAAAGGGTTCGGTATGGAAATATGATGAATTTTGGCCTACAAGTTGTGTTCTATTGAAGTGGTTGGATCCAGTGTGAAAATTGATGAAACGTGGTCCAAGGTGGTGCTGAGGGTTGTAGCCTTCAGTCAGGGGGTTGTAGCTCCCTTCCAGGTGAGGTTGGTAAACGAGATCGGGGGGTTGTAGCTCCCTTCCAGGTGAGGCTGGTAAACGAGTCAGGGGGTCGTAGCTCCCTTCCAGGAGAGGCTGGTAAACGAGTCAGGGGGTTGTAGCTCCCTTCCAGGAGAGGCTGGTAAACGAGCGCAGGTGGGTGCCTGCGTGCTGGTCAAGTCTGCGCCAGCAGATATGTTGTAAGATGTTTTCTCCATAATAAAATATTGAAGGCTGAGCAACTGCAGCGGTGGTTTTCTCCCGATTTGGGTTTCCACCTAAAAATCCTGGTGTTCATGTGTGATGCTTTTTGTGATGGTTTATTCTGTTCTTACTGCACCTGTTTACTGCTTATTGAATATCTGATGAATAAATGATGGAATGGTTTAAGTGAAGATTTAATGACATATCTAAATCTCTGTGTATACGCTAGTTTCATAAAGGGGATCCGCGTATATACGCTAGTTTACCGAAGTAAAGTAGCGTATGGGTTTTAAGGAATGAAAAAGTAAAAAGTTTGAATATGCAGTAAATACTGATTCACCCCTCTCGCATTTTTCCCAACACTCGTGAAGAAGCAGGAAGCTCCAATTCGTATGCCATAGTACCAATCTTTTGTAACACCTTGTAAGGACCATAGTACTTTGGTGATAATTTATTATCCTTCTTATCTTGCTTGAGGGAAATTTGTTTGTATGGTTGTAGCCGTAAATACCCAGTCTCCTACATCAAAACTTATCTCACTGCGATGTTGATTTGCCTGTTGTTTCATTTGATTTTGTGCCAAATTCAGGTTATCCTTTAAGAGTTGGAGAAATTCTTGTTGATGCTTGATGTGATCTTCCACTGCTTGAACCTTCTAATTTTCCCTTAAATATGATGTGATCGATGGTGGATGATATCCATAAAGTGCCATAAATGGGGTCATTTTTGCTGCAGTATGGAAGGAAGTGTTATACCACCATTCAGCGAGAGGTAACCACTTGACCCATTGTGTTTGTTTATCAGATACAAAGCAACAAAGATATCCTTCCAAACATTTATTTACTATCTTAGTTTGACCATCAGATTGAGGATGATAAGATGAGCTATGAGCTAATTGAGTACCCAAACAAGAAAATAACTCCGTCCAAAAATTTCCAGTAAAAATGGGATCTCCGTCGCTCACAATAACCCTTGGGCTTCCATGTAGCTTTTGAATTCTATCCATAAATGTAGTAGCAATTGTACTTGCTTTAAATGGATGAGATAATGCACAAAAGTGTGCATACTTGGTAAGTCTATCAACTACCACCATGATGACACTCTTTCCTTCGGACTTAGGTAAACCTGTGATAAAATCCATTGAAATCTCCTCCTAACGTTGACTTGGAATGGATAAAGGTTGTAGAAGTCCTGGGGTCTTAATTGTTTCCACTTTATTCTGCTGGCAAACCAAACATTCTGCCACAAAATTTTGAATATCAGATTTAAGGCCATCCCAAAAAAAAATCTTTCTTCACCCTGTGGTAAGTTTTTAAAAATCCTGAGTGTCCTCTTAAAGGAGAAGTGTGCAATTCCAGAAGAATCTTTTGTTTTAGTTGGGAATTCTTACAAAGATATAAGCGATCTTTGTACCATACGGAATCATTTTTCCAACTAAATGTATCGGATGTACTAGGGATCTTGCTACAACTTTTGAATGAGTGTCCATACATCTTTGTCCTTCTTCCATTCATCTCTTGCTTCGGTTATCCAATCGGTAGGATAATATAAATGGCACCAAAGCAATGCTTCTACCTCTTCATTCTTTCTTGAGAGTGCATCTGCAACAACATTAAGCTTTCCTTTTTTGTAGATTATTTCAAAGTCATAACCCAACATCTTTGTGACCCATTTTTGCTGCTCTTCTGAAGATAGTCTTTTTTCCAAAAAGTGTTTAAGACTATCATGATCAGTTTTTACCTTGAAGTGTCTTCCCATTAGGTAAGTTCGCCATTTCTTTAGTGCATGCAGTATTGCTAACATTTCCTCCTCATAAATAGGTTTCTGTAAATACTTTCCTTTGATTGGACGACTTTCAAAAGCAATGGGTCTTCCTTCCTGCATTAAAACTGCACCAATTCCATTTCCTGAGGCATCACATTCCACAATAAATATTTTTGTGAAGTCTGGTGTAGCTAAGACCGGTGCTAGGCACATTGCCTCTTTAAGACGTTCAAAGGCCTTAGTTGCTTCAGGAGTCCATGAAAATGCATCTTTCTTCAATAATGTTGTTAGAGGTGCTGCTATTCTCCCATAATTCTTAACAAACTTGCGATAATACCCCGTTAACCCGAGAAATCCTCGCAACTTCTTTATGGTTGTCGGGACTTTCCATTCCTTAATGGCTTTAATTTTGTTAGGGTCTACTTTAACACCCTCGTGAGATATAATATGACCCAGATATTCCACCTCTTGTACTCCAAAGAAACATTTGGATTTTTTTGCATATAATTTTTTCTCCTGCAATAGTTTGAGCACCTCGTCAACATGTTCAACATGATCCTTCCAAGACCTGCTGTAGATTAGTATATCATCAAAAAATACTAGCACAAATTTTCTAAGGAAGGGTTTGAAAATGGAATTCATCAACCCTTGAAAATGTAGAAGGTGCATTGGTAAGGCCAAAAGGCATGACCAAAAATTCATAATGACCCTCATGAGTTCGAAATGCTGTTTTTGGAATATCTTCAGTCTTCATTCTAATTCGATGATATCCTGAACAAAGATCCAACTTGGTAAAATAAATTGCTCCATGTAATTCATCCAATAATTCATCAATCACAGGAATGGGAAATTTATCTTTAATGGTGAGATTATTGAGCTCCCTATAATCCGGACACATTCGCCATGATCCATCCTTCTTGTGTACGAATACTATAGGAGCGGAGAAAGAACTTTGACTAGGTTGAATTATACCTGCCTCTAACATTTCTGCAATCATATGTTCAATTTCGCTCTTTTGTACGTAAGGATATCTATAAGGCCTGATGTTTGGAGGAACACTTCCTGGAATCGGATGAATAGCATGATCATGATCGCGAATAGGTGGGAGTCCTTTGGGAGTTTCAAACACCTTGGAATGATTGTCCAAGACTTGTTGGAGATCTGTAGAAATAAATGATTTTGATGTTGGAACTTCTAGTGAGCATAATTGTGAAATTACACCTCGTTGTTATTTATTTAGAAGCTTTGTCATGACATTAGAGCTTATTATCTTTCCCAGCTTCCCTGCAATACCCCGTAATTCGGCTTCCTTTCCTTCTAAAAAAAATTTCAAGAAAAGTTCTTGAAAATTAAAAGCTACTGTCCCCAAAGATTGTAAGCATTGTACTCCTAGTACAACATCAGCACCTCCCATAGGAATGGAAAGAATTGGACTAGTCAATACATATTCCCCCATGGTTAGCTTGATATTATGGCATTTTCCAGAGCAATTTATAGTTCCTCCATTTGCAACCATCACTTGAAATTCTGGTGCTAGGTATAGGAAACAATTTAATTCCTTGGCTACCTTACAATGAATAAAATTATGGGTGCTACCTGAATCAATCAACACTATTACCTTTTTTTTCTTGATTTGTCCTTCTATCTTGAGAGTTTGAGGAGTGGTAATTCCTGCCAGTGCATTACACGATATGGTCGGATTCATTTCTTCCTCTTCTAGGGCTAGTTCCTAGTGTATATCCTCTTCTTGTTCATTTTCTTCTTCCTCTTCACAATCTATGTAAAATAATTTCTTCTCAGCACACTTATGACCTTTAGTGTATTTTCTATCACAACTATAGAAAAGCCCTTTTTCTCTTTTTTCTTCCAATTGTTGTGGTGTCAACCTTGTAGGTTGTGGAAATCTAGGCGTAGCAACACTTCCTTCTTTATAGAATTGAGTGGTAGGCTTCCTTGTCACCATTATTTTACATTCAACTTTTCTTGCCAACCTGAATGCCTTCTCCAATGAATCTGGTTTCAAAACACAAACTTCATGTTGGATGTTATCCTTTAAAATGCCTATGAAGAGATCGATCCTATGTTCCTCTGGAATATTAGTTACCCTTATATTCAATTTTTGGAAGTCCTCAATGTGATGCCCCACTAAACCCTTTTGTTTGAGATTTATCAATTGGCTAAACAAGGTGTTGCTCTTTGTATCCTCATAATGTGCTATCATTTCTTCCGTAAAAATTGACCAAGTGAAAATTTTTTTACGGGAGCAAAGCCATCGATACCATACAAATGTATTTTTTTCTAAATGTAAAGTTGCAATGCGTACCTTTTGTGTGTTTTGCATGTTATGGAGATCAAAATATTGCTCCATCTGTAGTATCCATGTTACAGGATCCTTTCTGTCAACCTTCCTCATATCCATTTTTGGAATATGGTGCTTCTTCCCGCCAACATTAGAGTTTATGAAATCACGATTAACATTTATTTTGTTGTCATCATGAGGTTCTTCTACTATATTTTCACCATTAGAAAACATTTCTTGTATCAACTTTGTCAAACCTTCGATGTCTGCTTTGAGATCATTCTTCATGTTTTCCATGTTGTCTTTCATGTCATCCATCTTAGCTTCCATGCCAGCTTCCATGCCATCCCTCTTAGCTTCCATGCCATCCATGTTAGCTTCCATGCCTTTCTTAAAACCGTCCATCTCATATTTTGTTGCTCTTTGCGAGAGTGAAATTTGTTGCACTTGCTCTTGTAATTTTGATAGATCATGCTGCAATTCTTCATCTTCATGAGTCATAGTAGAGCCTTCTGAAGGCTTAATGGGTGTTGAATTATTTTTATGAGGAATCTTTTAGAACCCAATTCTGCTATATATTCTACAATATGCCCTTGGAATCAATTCAAATTGATTCTTCAAAGAAGACTTATGCAATTTGGAAAGAAAAAAAATATACACACCTTTTTCTTGCTTTCGAGGAGCTCGATATTGAAATTGGATAATATCTATGATTGCAGCACTTCAATATTTTAATTTCAGTATCAGCGTAGCCCTCTGAATTATATTTTGAATGCCACAGGTCTGACCTGATTTGGATTCTTCAAGACAAAGTTGTGTCCAATCTCCCACAATGACCGAATTTCTAGACTGGTTCAGTAGAGTGAACTTGTAGGACTTTCCACGTGTCACTATTTCGTCCTTTGTCTCTAAAATTGATAGCCAAGAAACTACAGTCCGTGCAATTGCGACCACTTTTTATGGCACTCCAATCCAATTCCCAGAGAGAGTGTTATTGAAATTTTCCCACAATCACCTCTTTGAGATGAAATTCAGGAGCCTAAAAATGCACTACCTTCCACATATCATATCTCCAAAAATGTTGCAAACCAAGCTCTGCAACTTTTTGACGAATTTCCTCAGGATTTCAGCTTCGTACCATACGAATTTCAGATTCTGAACCTTCGTAGAAAAACAATTATAGCGCAAATGCCACGATGACCTATTTATGAGCTTGAAAAAAGACCTAACTTCCACAGATGATATCTCCGAAAATATTGCGAACCAAGATCTGAAAAATTTTAGACAATCTTCCTTAGGATTTTGGCTTCACACCCTAAAAATTTCAGCTTCTGAAACTTCATAGAAAAAACGTTATAGCGAAAATGCCACGATGACCTGTTTGGAGTAGCAAAACCCTAGAATCCAAAGCTCTGATACCAAATGTTGAGTAACCAGCTCCAAAAATAGAAGAAAAGAGATATAAACGCCTTAGAAATAAGCCACTTCGAGGGGGAAACCTCCAATACATTACATAAATGAACAATTCTTCGATGATACAATTTACAAAACCTCCTTTCTATATATAGGAGTCCATGTGTCCCTAATGTAATCCTAGTGGGCCACAATGTAATCCTAGCCGACCTAACAATAATAATTTAGGGGCATAATAATAAAAAAATGGGGGTTACAAGGGTACAATAATAACAATAAGGGCGTTACACTAATAACAATAAGGGACTATACTAGTAATATAGGGACCTAACAACAATCATCCTTGATCCAGACAACAAACTGACAAATAGATCACAAGTTAGCAAGGTAGGGTGATGAAAATGAACGTGGGAACATAATGAAAATTAAGTGGAGTAGACCAACAATAAATTTTGTGTGGGAATTTACATTTGGGTTGGCATAGGTGACAAGATATTCAACATATCAACTTGAGCAGCAGGAAATTAGACACACTATAAAAGGGAGAGCTAAGTTGTAGGATCCTCCTATTTTGAAAGAGACTTCCCATTGGCAGTAGCATAGCATGGGAAAGGATAAACTATTTACAAGAGAAGGATAGAAAATTGGGTTAACACATTTATCATAAAATGAGCAGATTTGGAGTGGTGAGATTATCTGAATGGGAATATTAGAGTTTCCTGTGCTAAGATCAAATTTAGAATATAAACAAAGTGCTTGAGGATTAAGAGGTAAATTTCTTGAGCAAATTAACATAAAAAAAACACTGAACAACATCATCTAAAAGACATGAACATCACCATAAACAGTAACAAAACAACACATGATGAAGGAGTTCACCCCGCCCCGACTACATCTTCTTGGTCCAAATTCTAATGGATTGGCCCTCTTATATTATTCTCAAAAGTGTGACTACATATGTTTACAATGCTAAAACAACTATGAAACCTGTTCCATCAACTCTTGAATGCCAAAAAATGCCTGTGTAGCCTCTTTCTGCATCGAATTTGGTAAAAAAA
This sequence comes from Pinus albicaulis, assembly GCA_034641835.2. Taxonomy (NCBI): domain Eukaryota; kingdom Viridiplantae; phylum Streptophyta; class Pinopsida; order Pinales; family Pinaceae; genus Pinus; species Pinus albicaulis. The sequence continues at coordinate 167,412,533 of CM076584.1, forward strand.
TGACTTATTTTTGACTTCCCCAAGTTTCTGCACTATTCACTCCACATTTTCCACAAAATTTGGAACCATCATACAAATCTGCCCAAAATTGTTCTAACTAAGCGTCGATTTTCTAAAAAATGAGGCAAAATTGTTGGCACTCAAATTTTCCCACTAACGCTTAAAAACCGGATTTCAAACCATATCGGATATGGTTTAATGATTATATATATATATATATATATATATATATATATATATATATATATATATATATATATATATATATATATATATATAATGCGAGGTTTTATTTAACCGTCAGCATAATTCGCTAAGGGTGGACACATGGGCATAAATTTAATGGATGAAATTATGGTTAGTGGCTTAACTAATCGGTGATCCCGACAGTCTTGTGGTATGTCACATGGTGACAGTGGAATTTAACATTGTAGTTTTGGACCGTCGGGGGGGGCACGGGGCTAGCCTCCCGCACATGGTTCTACCTCCTGCGGTGACTAGGTCTGGGGCTAGACCTCGGCCCCCTCCCCCCATGGCAAAAAAATTATGACAATAAAACAAAATGGAAATCATAGTGTAAAGAAAAAAGCACGGGGAAAAATGGTAATGTGTTAGCCTTGTGGCGGTTAGGTCTTGTGTTCGACCCCCACGGGGTGCGGTTTGACACTTACCATAATTTTGGTGGCCCTCAGGCTGCCATGTGGCGGCCCCTAGCTAGGCCACGTCGTAGCCTGTGATTGTCCTCCAAAACATCCAATCATAAATAGTGAATTTAAACCAATAAAAATGTGCCACTTGGCACAATAACATACGTCGGGCGAAAACCATTGACTAAGTCAACCTGCACAGTCACCCTGCCACATAGGCATGCCTAGTCAACTATACAAACTACTGAGTGGGTTGTCCTGCATTTTTTTTTTTAATTTTCATGTTTGACAAAGTGGGCAGAACCCGTTTCAAGGAGCATACGATGTCAGTTTTCCATGAAACGAGTTGCGCTAGATTCATAATGACGAGATCTACGCAGGTGTTTAGGTTCCACACCATTTTGACAACTTTCATTTTTTAGCACCTTATCACTCCTCCCCACTATAAGGTTTTGGACCCCAAAAGATCACTTTTAGTTGTTCAGCAGATGAGGGTACAATTCCCTTACCTTTCCAATCTCGATCCATTTTTCCTTAGAATGATTTGTGCCTTTGAGCCCCACATGAAGGTAGTCTACACTCCCTCGTTTTGATGTCCTTGTTCTTCTATCAAGAATGGTGTCTTTCTAAAGCTCATCAAGGTATTCAGGAGAAAAGTTTTCAATGGAAGGAATCTGAACTTATTCTCCTTGATAATCAATCAATGGAGGCCCATACAACCTCAAGTTCTCAACATTAACAACATAGTAAATTTTCATATATGAAGGAAAATCTAACTTGAAGGCATTTTCACTAATATTTTCCAAAATTATGAAAGGACCATAATGGATTGGTTTCAATTTTTTACCTTCCCCATGAAGCCTCTATTTGCTAATGTGAAGCTAAAATTCATCACCAAATTGAAACTTGTGAGCTACATGATGCTTGTCATGCCTTGCTTCGTACTTGCCTTGGCTCTTCTCAAGCTGATCGTGAACTGTTTGATGTATCAATTGGATTTGTTCAATGAAATTCTTGGCTTTTTCTATGTCAATATGGCCATAAATAGAAACATCCTTCCCAAAAATGAAATCTAATGGAGATATAGGAAAGTATCCAAGACATGCCTCAAATGGCGATGTTTTTGTAGAGAAGTGTTTTGCACGGTTGTAAGCATGCTGAATGTAGTGCAAGTTTTCATCCCACAAATTAGGATGCTTGTTGCAGTATCCTCGAAGAAGATGTATGACTGTTCACTTGACCACCTTGGGTTGACCATAGGTTTGTGGATGAAAGGTTGCACTCTTTTTCAACTTGGTATCCTTAAAGTCCCACAAACTTGACCAAAAATTCCCAACAAATCGAGAATCTCGATCACTAACATTGGATGTGGGAAATCCAAAATGAGCCCAAACATGCTGAAAGAATAAGTGATTTGTTTTTTTGGCTCTAATTTTATTTTTACATGGAATTACTATACAGATCTTGCTTAACCTATCCAAAAATACATACAAATAATCATGAACCTATTCAAAAATTATTTTGTGATTGCAAGTATTACAATGGTTGGTCATCGGTGTGTATGATGGTTTCCTTTCCCATCAAGTAGTGTTTCCACTTTTTCAAACTTTGAACCAACACATAAAGCTACTTGTCATAAGTAGGATAGTTAATCACTGCACCATTGAAAGTTTCTGAATGAAATGAAATGGGCTTACCATGTCGCATAAGGACTACGGCCATGGCATAGTCACTTGCATTAGCTTGAATCTCAAATGGTTGTCTCAAGTCCGGTAGTGCAAGTACTAGGGATGAATTGATCTTCTCTTTGAAAGAATTAAATGATTTGTGTTTCTCTCCTCCCGTGGAATAAATTTTTCACACTATTCAATGCATACAATGGAGCTACGATAGAAGAGAAGTTAGCAATAAACTTATTCCAATATTGGGCTGCTCCCAAAAAAATTCTTACCTCAATGAATGTCTTAGGTGTTGGCCAATTTAGAATGACCTCAACCTTAGAGGGGTCTATCCTCAACTCACCTCCTCCAACAATATGCCCCAAGTACACCAAAGAGTTTTTACCAAACTCACATTTTGAGATCTTCAAAAACAATTGTTCTTTCCTTAATACATCAAGTAATTTTCTTACATGGATGACATGTTCATCAATTGATTTACTAAAATTTAATATATCATCTAAGTAGACAATGAAAAAATCATCAAGACATGGCCTCAACACATCATTAATCACACAGATGAAGGTAGCAGGAGAATTACATAAACCAAAAGGCATAACAAGCCATTCAAACAAAACTTTCTTTGTCTTGAATGTTGTCTTCCAAATGTCACCTTAAAAAATTCTAATTTGATGGTAGCCACTCCTTAAGTCCAACTTAGTAAAATACTTTACATATTTCAATTGATCAAGTAAATCATCTATTCTAGGAAGTGAATAACAATTATTTACCGTAATTTTTTTCAATGCACGGAAATCCACACACATGCGCCATGTTCCATCCTTCTTTGGCACCAACACAATAGGTGACCCACATGGCGAAGTACTTGGTCAGATGATCCCTTTGTCCAACAAATATTTAATTTGATTTTTGATTTCAGAACTCTCCATCACCGACATCCTATACATGCCAATGTTAGGAAGAGGAAAATGTTGTTGCAACTGTATTTCATGCTGGATTCCCCTCTTAAGAGGTAATCCCTTTGGTTCCTGAAACATATCATTATTTTGATTAACCACTTCAATCAAATCAAATTTCAAATTTGGATCACAACCTTGAAATTCTTCATAATCAACATCATTCTTTGATGTAATCATAAGAAGCACAAAACTCTTGCTTGAATTCACTAGTATTTTAATTTTCTTTGCATTAACTAAGGAAAGATTTAGTTTCTTGCGATGAGCTCTCACAATATACTCCACACCATCTTTGAAAAATTGGTACTTGTTTTCATGGTGATAGAATATAGCTCTTCTATCATAGAGGTAAGGACTACCCAAAACAATTCCTAAAATATCAAGCGGTACAACATCTAAGTTAACTTCGTCAATGAAGTTTGTTGTGATTGCAAACCGAAGAATGCACTTTCTTGTAACCTGTAAATTTGTGTTCTTGCATATCCAACCCAATGGATATGGTTTTTGACGTGGAATGGTTTCAAGATTAATTTTCTTGAATAAGTATTTAGATATCAAATTGGCTTGATACCCTCTATCAAATAGTGTGTCGATTTTTGTATTTTTTGAAATAACCCTCACATGAAATAATTCAATCCTTGTTTCTTCATTTGGAGTGATAGTGTTCTTGTAATGGATTCTTTTCCTTTCATACCCATAATTGTAATTTTAGTTTCATCAACCGAGTCGGATCCCAAATCTTGTTGATTGGTTGCAACTATTTTTTGTTTCTCTTTGATGTTAAAATTCTTAGGCCTCATCTCTGGATGAAGGTTCCAAGAATGGTCTTCATCGTGACCCTCTTTGGAACAATGTTTTCATGTCATTTTATCTCCTTCCTTTTTAAAATATGCATTTTTCTTTACTTTTCCTTGAAACCCTTTCCTTTCTCTCCACCCTTAAATGGCTTATTTTTACCCTCATTTGGAATATTTCCCCCTCTTTCCTCAAGGTGAGTGGCTTGCACACAAACCTCATCTATTCTAGTGGGATTGAACATAAGGATAGTATGCCTTAGGTAGCTATATAAACCCCCTATATACTTCAGCAACGTGTCTTGTGAATGCAAATAAACACCTAACATAAGATCTCTTTTTCTAATTCTTGGGTGTAGTCTTGCACACTTTGACCTTTAAGTTGTCTAAAATTTTGCCAATTCATGATGGATTTTTGCATATATGCAAGAGGTTAAAATCATATTTTAATTGCAACAATGAAATTATACCAAGAGAGTGATATCTTACCATGTTTTTAATCTCATCTTGTGCCTTGGCTTCCCACCATACTAGTGCTACACCCTCCAGTCTCAAAGAAGCTAGATAAATATTTGTATCAAGCAGTACAACATCTAAGTCAACTTTGTCAATGAAGTTTGCTGTGATTGCAAACCGAAGAATACACTTTCTTGTAACATGTAAATTTGTGTTCTTGCATATCCAACCCAATGGATATGGTTTCTGATGTGGAATGGTTTCAAGATTAAGTTTCTTGAATAAGTCTTCGGATATCAAATTGGCTTGAGACCCACTATCAAATATTGTATCAATTTTTGTATTTTTTGAAATAACCCTCAAATGAAATAATTCAATCCTTTTTTCTTCATTTGGAGTGCTAGTGTGCTAGAAATGGATTCTTTTCCTTTCATACCCATGGCTGTAATTTTAGTTTCATCACCCGAGTCGGATTCCAAATCATATTGAGTGGTTTCAACTAATTTTTGTTTCCCTTTGATGTTGAAATTATTAGGCCTCATCTCTGTATCAAGGTTACAAGAATGGTCTTCATCATGACCCTCTTTGGAACAATGTTTGTATGTCATTTTATCTCCTTCATTTTTAATGGATGCATTTTTCTTTCCTTTTCCTTTGAAACCCTTTCCTTTATCTCCAACGTTAAATGGATTATTTTTACCGTCTTTTGGAATATTTTCCCCTCTTCCATCAAGGTGAGTGGCTTGCACACAAACCTCATTTATTCTAGTGGGATTTAACATAAGGATAGTATGCCTTAGGTAGCTATGTAAACCCCCTATATACTTCAGCAACGTGTCTTGTGAATGCAAATCAACACCTAACATAAGATCTTTTTCTAAATTCTTGGGTGTAATCTTGAACACTTTTACCTTTAAGTTGTCTAAAGTTCTGCCATTCATGATGGATTTTTTCATATATGTTAGAGGTTAAAATTTTATTTTAATTGCAACAATGAAATTAGACCAAGAGAGTGAGATCTTACTATGTTTTTTAATCTCATCTTGTGCCTCGGGTTCCCACCATACTAGTGTTACACCCTCCACTATCAAAGAAGCTAGCTGAATATTTGTATGACCATCTTGAAGGTTTTGAATTCTGCAATAGACCTCCAAATGATGAACCCAATTTTCAAGCTTCTCTGAATTCACTTCACCATTATACATAGGCAGTTCAAATTTAATATCAAGTTTTAACAAGGGTTATTTACCAATTCATTTTGAGGTATGTTGATGAGCATGAGTAAGGGGTAGTAGTGGAAGAGGATGAATATGAAGGTGAAGATGGTGGTGAGGATGATGGTGGAGTAGATGGTGACTTATCACCATTTACATTACCTCCTCCTCCTGGATAACCCTCTCCTCTTGGAGGCCTAGAGCTTTAACCCTACAACCTTGTGTTCCTCTCTTCATAGAGGACCTTCACCATCTCTGTCATGTAAAATAAATCCTTCCTAAAATACTTCTCATCCTCTTTCATGTTATCATTTCCTCCTTCATGATACATGCTTACTAAATCCTCCACTAGAACTAGAGGTGAATCTTGTGGTGGATATTGTGGCAACTGTGCCTTCCTTCTCCTTGTTCCAACTAGAGAACCTACACCCACAAGCTTACCTTATCCTCTCTTGAGCTTCAACCTTGTAAGCATTTAAACACTTGCAAAACAATTAAATCCTGTTGGCACAGGTAAACCAAGTGCTCTAATACCAACTTGATCTGAATGGGAATATTAGTGTTTGTTGTGTTAAGATCCAATTCAGAATATAAACAAAGTGTTTGAGGATTAAGGGGTAAATTGAAAGTTAAACATGAGCTTTTATGTGAATTTATTGAGAAAATTAACATAAAAAAAACATTGAACAACAATATCTAATAGAAATGAAAATCACCATAAAAAATAACAAAACAACAGATGATGAAGGAGTTCACCCCTCCTGGGATACGTTTGCTTGGTCCAGCTTCCAATGGCTTGGCCCTCTTCTATTATGCTCAAAATTGTTTTTACGTATGTTTAAAATGCTCAAACATCTATGAAACCTATTACGTTAGCTCCAGAATTCCCAAAAATAGTTGTGTAGCCTCTTTTTGCATCGAATTTGGTCAAAAACTGACTTAGTTATGACTTCCCCAAGTTTCCGCACGATTCGGTCCACATTTTCCACAAAATTCGGCACCATCCAACAAATCTGCCCAAAATTCCGTTAACTAAGTGCCAATTTTCCCAAAATTTGGACGAAATTGTTGGCGCACCAAGTTTCCCAATAATTATTAAAAACAAGATCTCAAACCATATCGGATATGGTTTAATGATTTTTTTTATATATATATAAAATGTGTTTTTTTGTTTAACCATCACCATAATCCGCTAAGGGTGGATACATGGGCATAAAGTCTAATGGATGCGGTTATGGTTAGTGGCTTAACTAACTGGCGGTCTCGGCGGTCTCGGCGGTCTCGTTCTATGTCACATGGTGACAGTGGCATTTAGCATTGCAGTTATGGACAGTTGGGGGAGGCACGGGGCTAGCCTCCTGCCCATGGTCACGCCTCCTCCAGTGACCAGGGTTGGGGATAGACCTCAACCCCCTCCCCACATGCCAGAAACATTATGACAATAAAACTAAATGAAAATCATATAGTGTAAGGAACAAAGCACGTGGAGCAATGGTAATGCATTAGGCTTGTGGTGGTGAGGTCTTGTGTTCAACCCCCACGGGGTGCAGTTTGACCCTTACCATAATTTTGGTGGCCCTCAGGCTGCCATGTGGCAGCCCCTAGCTGGGCCACGTGGAAAACTGTGATTGGGCTCCAAAACATCTAATCACAAATTGTCACTTCAAACACAAACATGCCACTTGGCACAATACCATACGTTGGAGGAAAACCATTGACCAAGTCAACTTGCACAGTCACCCTGCCAGGTAGGCATGCCCAATCATCTGTATGGACTACTGACTGGGCTATCGTGCATTTTTTTTTAAATTTTCCTATTTGACAAAGTGGATAGAACACGTTTTTGGGAGCATACGGTGTCGGTTTTCTGCGAAATGAGTTGCGCCACATTCAAAACAACGAGATATACGCAGTCGTTCAGGTTCCACACCATTCCCAAAATTTTTATTGTTGAGCATAATTTTGAGCACCTCATCATGAGATGAGCCACTGTGGTAAGTTTTGTGGCACAATGCTCAGCACATAGTGAAAAGATTGAATTGGAATTAGTTTGGGCATCTCTAGTCCACTGGGTGAAGCAAGTAGGCATCACACATAAATACTATTTTTTCTTTGTTCTGGCATCCATCTATTGACTATTATAACTATTTTTTTCATATTTATTCATTGTAAGTTTCCCTCCTTTCTCACTATGGTTCTGGAGGAATTGAAGCCCCATACTTCTATTTATTTTGTATTATCCTAAGTGTGGATTAGAGAGGGGGAGGAAAAATATAATTGGACATATTTTCATATAGTGGAGACCAATTCTTATGGTAATAAGTTACTCAGTGTTGGGGATGTAGTTTCTAAAGACTAAATTGTCCTGGTGTGTAGATGAGGCTCGACTTCTAAATTTAATTCTAATGCTTGGAGAAGGATCTAGTTCAGGATCGATTTTATTCTATACAGAAGGGCATTTGTAAAACCTAGGTCCTAATCCAGGGTGAGGGGAGCTTTATTCACTATGTTATAAGTAGTGTGGAGCTAGACACCATCTCATGCCATCACTTTTCCAAGTGGGAGGGGTGGTGTATTCCCTCCTTTGTTGTGGTTTGGGGTTGTGTATTGGGGGATGGGAAATTTTTTTTGAGTCAATCAGATACCCTATGCTAGTGGAGTTGATACTGATCACTTCAAGAAAAAAAATTATTCCAACGTAGGTCTCCCCATCCAGCCTATTATGAAATTTAACACAACTCAAATGGTTTCGAAGATTTCTTCTCATCCAGTCCAGTTTGTTGATTTTGTTTCCATTGTGCCAAGGGATAGGGGCATACAAGGAAGGGGAGGCACATATTATGAAGAATAAGGCTGCTCACGGAACTATTTCCTACAGGACATGGTAACAAGATCTATAGCATGATACTATGAGTAGGTGCCTCTACTTCTGCAACAAGAATTGACTCAGTTATAAAGGGAAGTATCCACCAAATAACCTTCCCCCTATGACGCTACAGTGAGGGAAGAATGGGAATATTGGATGCCAGATATAGGTCAAACACAAAGCAGGACAAGCCAATACAAGCATACTATTGAATTATATTAGCAAATGAAATTAATCTGGGAAGTGTATTAATAGATATTCATGAAGCAAGGAGAGACATGCAAAAAACCTTAGACCATCTGCATGACCATCATTTGGACCTATTGGATGGTTAATTAGCCATAATAGAGCAACGCTTTGGGATTCCTCCAATGAATCCTCAACTTTCAGCTAACCCAGCAAGCCTAATCTGAGTAGTTGGATCAGAATTTGAACCCATTTCTTGAATAGACGATGAATTCGGTTTTAGATTTTTTTTTGCAACTATTTTTGTTAGTGTTTGGCTAAGCCAACAACATTATAAAGGCCTTTTTTTGGTTTTTTTATGCCATGTTTTTTTGGTCAATCATGACCCTCTGCAGGTTCTAATTTTGGTTATCTTCTAGTCTCCCTTCTGAGAGAACATAATGACATATGTAGCCTTCTATTGTAATACCATGTTTTGAGATAATAAAATTTCAATTTACACATTTTTTTTTTTTTTACTTTTATGTAATTTGAATGAGTCCAAATTTTTAATTAATAATTATCGTTATAAATATTAATCTGTTAGTTGCACCGAGAGGCACTCTACAACCCAATATGGGATACATGTTTTCAAGTAACATTACATTAAAATAATAACAACATTGAAAAATTCTAACAACAAAAATATTTCAATATTGAACATAAATATTAATAACAAAAAAAAAATTCAATATCATCTATAAACAAAACAATTCAATGTCAATGGTAAGTGTTATAAGTACACCATCTTTAAATAGAGAGAGATAAAGTAATTGATGGTAAATTTTTTGAATTTTGTCCATATGTGTTGTTGAACCTCCAAAATGTCCTCTTTTTGACAATCCACTTTTCCTTTCTCCACCCATTTTGTTACACATTTTCAATTCGTTCCATCTCGTTTATAATTTAAAGGTCATCTAGGACAATCAAGTGATAATTAAAGTTAATCATCCATAAATAGCCCAAAATATATGTTTTCTTTATGAAACTAGTTTAAATTATGTTATACCTACCAAATTATTCACTTTTTGCAGCTAACTTGAATTTCCGCAGCCAAATCCTAAGTTTTATAGGTTAGCGTGTGATAGAAGACTGCCAAAGCACATGAGAAGTTTCCAAATGTCACCTACATGGACATCAACCTGCTAGTCACAGATGGAATCTCACAGAATAAGCATGGATCATTGGTCAAACTTGCAGTCAATGTGGCTATGGAATACCTTGTTCACAAAATTTTCATTAATTCATGAAATTTATTTTATGATGTTTAACAGAGGAATTGTTTTTGGTCACCATATTTCAGGTGATGGAATCAAGGTGGATACATCAATCATTTTTTTTCTTGAGAAAAAATAAAACTTTTTATTAGAGTTAACAAAAAGTTACATTGTATATGTCCTAACATTCCATAAGTTCTTAACTCCCCAACGAGGAGCAAGAGAAACCGCCATCCAACATCAGAGTGTGGGATTTTTGGCAAATAAAAAAAATACTCAGGGACCAAAAAGACAAAAATTCTTCTTAAATGGTAATGAGCATCGACCATGTGCTAGAAAAACTCCAAAACGGGCCTCCCAATCGGGATAAACACCCGAAAGTAGCAATGATGGTAGCAACCATATGAATCCCGGTCTTATGAAGGCCGGGAATAATAAAAATAATAAAAACAAGTCTTTATACATAGTTTTAAGAGTTTGAAATAAATACGCAACACCACAAATATGTTTATAAGTCTTAGAACCTAAGTACAAAAATATGCAACCCCTCTAGGAGATATAACAATGTTGGAGAAAATAAAAAACATGGTATGAAAGAACATCTGGAGAAGATGGGGAAATGCCATCAATAAGGTCTGGTGTCCAACAAAAATACCTCCATACCATCCGTCTCTTCAATCAGCCATGAACCCTGAGCCTGTCCAAGACCGACTTTAGACAGGCTATCAACATGCTGGTTCTGCTCCCTGTAAATATGGCAAATAGAAATGCATGTAAAGCAAGTTTTTAGTGAAAGAATCTAATCAAGAATGGGAAGTAGTAAATAATTTTGACATCTTTGAGAGTTTTTAAACCAATTTATGGCATTCAAAGAATCCCAAAATATCTGAACCGTCTTGATGTCTTTGTGTAGAAGCCAACACCAAAGAAGTTTAAGAGTTTGAAGCTCCGTAAAATGGTTTGTTCCTAGACCCAATCCCACCGAAACCACAAAAGAAATATTTTAACTTTTGTGAATGATCATGTCAGCCCCACAGAGCCACTGAGCAGCTACACCATCAAAATAGGCCCATGGAACACCCGGGGTAATAATATCACACAACACCTGTCTGGGACGACCTGCCCTAGAAGGTGAAGAAGAAATTGAGAAAATGACACCGCATTCTCCAGCCACCAGAGCAGGCGAGGAGACCGAGTCTTTAAATATACATTTATTCCTTGAAATCCAAAAGCCCCAAGAGATAATCAGTGGTAAACACCTATGATCTGGGTCTTTGCATTGTTCCCACCAGTTATTCCATGAGATATTGCATTGTTCCCACCAGTTATTCCATGCGATATTGCATGTGATACCCATCCACAATAAGTCCACCTTTCATAAGGACAGGGTGTAGATCCACACCTGCTTAGTGAATGGGAAAGTAATGAAGAGGTGATCAATGGATTCCTCCTCTTTTTTACAAATACAACACCATCATGTACCTGTGATAAATATTTTTTGAACGGTGTCCTGTGTCGGCACTTTTCGATGAAGTATGTTCCAGAAAAATAGGATAGTCTTGGTCAGACATTCTATCTCCCACAGAGTCTTGTACCACCATTCCTTATGCCCCACCTCTGTGGATGCCACAAGATGGGCATATCCGACCTTGGGTGAGTAAGAACTTGATTTTGAGTGTATCCAAACAAGACTATCAAGAGAGACTTTTAATCAAACCCGAGTATTTTATAGATCCTGAATGTAGCCCTGCCATTCCTCGAACCATTCAGGATTCATACCAATCTCCTCTGCCGATTTCCATGCTTGGATCCATAAGTTGGCTCTACTTGGGTTGTCAATTTGATCGAGAGTGCTGAGGCCTTTTTGAATAAGAATTTCCATGAGCCCATCAGATAGGGAGTAATTACCATTGCAACCCACCCATGGGTCCAAACCAATTTTTCATCGCTTCCCATTTCCAATATTCCACACCAACGCGTGGCCGATCAGGTTGAAGACCTTAATGGAAGCTTTCCATATGTTAGAGAATCTCTTTATTTCTTTGACCAGAGTCCTAATCCAATCATCCAAAGGGACCGAATCAGTATATTTTCTTCTAACGACCGAGGTCAACAAATTGTTCTCTGAAGTAATTCTCTAGATGGACTTCGCAGCCAGCACATAAACAAAATTATTTAACTGTTTGATGCCCCCCCCCCCCCCACTCCTTAGTTTTGTAAATCGAGTTACAGGCCACCCAAGGGAGAAAATTTTTATCCTCCTTACCCGACCAGAGGAAATTACTACAGATACTTTTTATTTTGTTGAGTATGCCAATGGGAACCCAAGACAGGCTAATCCAGTAGACCGGGATTGTGAGTAGGACCGATTTAATCAGGACTAGTCTCCCCGCTCTAGAGAGCCACTTGTGACTCCAAGAAATAATTCTTTTCTCAATTTTATATACAAACCAAAACCAGTCCTGTTTACGGTACCCATCAGGTTTTAACAGGAAACCCAAGTATTTGATGCTTGCCTCCAAAGGCGCCTATATGAATGGGAGAAGTTCAAGTGTCCATAACAGGTTGGCCTCCGGAATACCTTCATAAGAAAGGGAGGACTTTTGGTTATTGATTGCGAGTCCAGTGGCCTTCATAAATAGGTCCAAAATAATTTTTAAAGTTCTGATCTCACTTTTGTTGCCTTTGCTAAATTATAAGATTCCATCCACAAAATGTAGATGTGTAACACAAAGATAAGGAGCCACTTTGATACCCCCAAAGTTCCTTCACGTCTGGCCTGTTGGATGAGTTGACTAAGACCTTCAGCCGCCAAAAGAAACAGAAGGGGGGACAGAGGGAAACCCTGTTTGAAGCCCCTTTGATTTGAAAATAATTGAGAGGTTGCTCCATTAATAAGAGCAACAAAAGAAATATTAGTGATAAAAATCATAATCCAATTAATAAATACATCAATCATACATCAAATGTTGAGGTCATTTCCAAAATTTTAGTACCAAAATTCCAAAAAGATGCTAGAAGTTTTCTCAGTTTCATAGGTTACTATAGAAGATTTATTGAAAACTTCACAAAAATAACTTCACCACTTTTGAAACTTCTTACAAAATATTGTGAATTTGTTTGGAATTTTGACAGCCAAAAAGCTTTTGAATCATTGAAATAAAACATTTCTAAAGCACCAATTTGAATAGGAACAAATTGGTCTCTCCCATTTCATATTTCTACTGATGCTTTAAATACAACTTTTGGGGTTGTACTAGGAAAACAATAATTGACTCCTTATGTTATTTATTACATGAGTAAAAAATTGACTCATGTAGAGTTCAATTACATAGTCACATAAAACAATATTTTAGTTGTTGGTCTTGCCATTAATAAGTTTATACATTATATCAATGGTTATGAGACTTTTATTCATACATATCATTATACTATTAGGTACTTAATGAACAAACCAATTACTAATGGCAGGATAACTAGATGGATTTTATTATTGCAATAATTCAATATTACTATTCTAGATAGGCCAGGAAAAGAAAAATGGTTGTTGATTTCCGTTCCAGGATGCAGGACGTTAATAATGATACTCCTGTAATAGATAATTTTCCTAACGAATATATTTTTGCAATCTCTACTAGAACTCCTTGGTTTGCATATATTGATAACTATTTATCTACACAAAAATTTCCTTCTCAATTGTTAGCCAAAGAAAAGTAAAAATTCATCAAAGCAGTGAAAACTACTCTTGCATAAAAGGGGGACTGTACCAAATTGGACCTGATTTTATCATCCAAATATGTGTTCAAGAAGATGAAGTACTTGAGATATTAAAATCTAATTGTCACAATGAACTGTGTGGAGGAAACTTTACTGATAGAAGGACTACATATAAAGTGCTTCTTTTGTGATATTATTGGCCTTCCCTTTTTAAGGATGCCAAGGAATATGCCAAAATATGTGATAGTTTCCAAAGAATGGGGAAACCTATTCAATCAGAAGAGATGCCTCTACAACCATAGGTATTGATAGAGCCTTTTGAAAAATGGTCTCTAGATTTTCTTGGACCCATCAAATATCCATCTAAACAAAAGAGGTATATTCCTTTTTACAAGTATTATGTTACAAAATGGGTAGAATATAATCCACTTACTTTTTCTACTAAAAATGTTGCAGTTACATTTATTTTTGAGGATATTTTCACTCGATTGGTATTCCAAGAGAAATTGTAATAAATCAAGGTGCTCAATTTACATCAAAGTTGGCCCAGAAGATTATGGAGGAGTACACGATTAGACACCACAAATCTACTCCATATCATCCACAAGCCAATGAGAAATTGGAATCCACCAACAAATTACTTGAAGTCATACTGACCAATATTGTCCATTTTCATAGAAGGGACTAGGAAGATATACTTTCAGAAGAAGTTTGGGCACGTCGTACCACATGGATAAATACTATTGGACATACTCCTTATGAGATTATATATGGGAAGCAAGTTTTTCTTCCAATTGACAAGGTGGCATGATAAATTCATCAAATTCAAAAATTTTAGGCTAGGTGATTGTGCTCTTCCCTTTGATTCCAAGTTAAAAACTTTTAAAGGAAATTTCAAATGCATTGCCCTGGTCCCTATGAAATAAAATCTATTTTTGATAATAGGGAAATTAGAATTAGGACTAGTGATGAATGGATCACCTTCCTTATCAATGGGAACAAAATCAAAGTTATATCATAAGCCTTTGAAAAGAAAAGAGTTTGTTAAAAATATGCAGGAAAATTATGATCTAAGGTTGGTAGGAAAAGGAGATTCTCCTCCTCTACCACCAAGAGAAGTGTAATTTCATTTTCTTTTGAAGAAAAAAAATAACAAAATAAAGGAGAGAAAAATAAGACACACACACACACACACACATATATTATTAAATCATTTTGTGGTGTAAAGGTCAACAAACTCATATAATTATATCAATATATTTTTGGAAGACGTGTTTTTTAATTTTAATATAAATATTGCTTATAAGATGTAATATTAAATCATTTTGTAATGTAAAGGTCAACAAATTCATATAATTATATTAAGGGTCGTCATCTCAACATGATTATGACAGGTTAGATGTTCTTGGGTCACTATTTCTCAAGTCACAAGTCAAACCTAATCTAATATCTAATAAACTCAAACCAGTAAACAAATCAAAAAATTCAACAATATTAATAGAAATTTCTAATGGATAAATTTATCGACTATTATTGATTCAAAATTTCTGAAAAACCTCAGTAGATTTCATCTACAATATATGCGTAAAAAGGCTTGCACAACCCGCCTAATTTTACGCCCAACGTCATCACTCTCGTCGCTCAATTTTATAAATTCTGGACAATTTGATTTTATAAATGCCATGTTGTCCAATCAAACTCCAATTCTAGTTTCTTCCACCTGTACCATCTCTTCTCTAAAATTTTTGGCAGTGCCATTATGCATTTTCTTTCAGAGTCCATGCAATGGCTGCAAGTTGCGTGTGTATCTTAGAGGTTTGAATTTCATGCTCCACAACTGTTAAAAAATATTATACTCTAAATTAAATAAAAATTTTACAGTTCCACAATTACTAAAAAGAAAATGTCATATAAATTAAATAAAGATCCAAACCTCCAATATTAATCCACTTGTTAAGTCACTGATACCCTTAGCATTATAATTTATAATACTATAAGAATATTTTCTATGGACTCTAATTATAAAATCAATATATGAAATGTATTTAATTGGGGTAGCTCATTAATATATGAAATGTATTTAATTGGGGCAGTATGAACTGATGAGAAAAAAAATTATGTAATTTATACTTTTATATATAAAAGATAAAAGTTTTCTATTTCCAGCTACAGGAGTGTCTTCTAGCATGATATACTTCTCCATCTCTTTCTTCATCATCCTTTCATGGCATGATAGAGTACCTGTATCTGCAATTCACTCATGACAAGATGACATCAGTCTGAAAAAATCCTAGTCTAAGATGTTGCATGATGATCCAATGGCTGAACTAGAACTGGGTGAAAGACTAAGAGAGAGGCTCAATGACTATGTAATTGCGCAGCTCAGGTAGTCAAGGGTTAGGACTTAGCCTTGAGACTTTGCAATGACTAGTTTAGGCTGGATTAGTCTTGAATATTGCGTGATGAGGGCTTGAGCACTGAAGTTTCCTATTGTGCAATGATGGAAGGACAGAGAGGCTAGGTGATTGCGTAATTGCACAATTCAAGAGATCAAAGGTTGCGCTTGAGGGCTCAGATTGTGAAATGTGTAATTCAAGCCTGACTGGAGAAAGTGATTGCACAATTTTGGAGCTCAGTGATTGGGCTTCAATACTAGGATTGTGTAGTGTTTAGTTCTGGGAGGAAGAAAATATGAATTTCACAGTTCCAAGGGACAAGGTTGTTTCTTGAGGGCTGAGACTGCACAATGCGCAGTTCAGGGTGGCTAATAGGGGATGAGTCGTCCAGTCAGGGAATTTTTTCTCTCTTTGACTAAGTGTTGAATTAATGCCATGAATTTGAACAAAAAAAGACTCTGAGCATGATATGACACTTAGATTACTTGAATACGAAACAAGGAACACTCATAACACATGCATAACACATGCCCTTCAATGATACAACTTTGTGATGGTTGGCACCAAGTGCGGCACCAAATATACACTTTGCGATGGCCGTGAAGACACTTATTTGATAATGCTCAAAACTTTATAAATGAGTGCGACACATGTTTACAATGTAAGACCAACTCATTTACAAAAATATTATCCTTTGAAAACACCAAAACTACCTTTTGTACATTATGCAACACTTAACATGCTAAAAGAAGACACTTTTATTTTCTCGCAAACACAACCAAAACACTTGGAGAAAACAAAAGGGATGACTCTTGATGTTTGTGACAACAACATGCGAAGTCAAAGTAGGATATGAAATTTGAATGTAAGCCAAAATTTTGGAGGGTATTGTAGCGACGACAACATAACCTTGTGAAGGGGTTTGGTAACCACATTATATCAACATCCAAGAAAATGAAACTCTAAGTGTGTTTCCAAAATGTTCCACATGGAACGCCCTCTCTCTCATATATATATATATATATATATATATATATATATAATAATAAAGAAAAAAAATAAACAAAATAAAAAGTATAGTTATGAAAACCAGCATTGATGACATTCCTATGCAGAAAATCTTAGTTGAAAACACAAGGATCCTTTGCAACTTAGATTTTCTCATTTCCCTTCCTTCTTCCCATTTTTCTTTATCCCTATCTTTCTCTGAAAAATAAAGTTTTCAAGTTCAAGTAAATTTCTTTGAAGACTTTTTTTCTCTTTTAAGAATAACTTACAGTAGTTATCAACTTCATCAACCACTATCAACATTCAAAATCAACAAGAATTTAAGTAGCAGACAATAGGATTTAAGACAAAATTACAGAATTGCTAACATTCTGTAGCTGATTCCACATTCTGTAGCTAGTTTCCTCCAAGATAAATAATGGATTTTCAAGGAAACAAATAAATATATATAAATTAAGTTTTGAATTATGAGGTAACTATAAAAATAGTGAAGCAGTTTCTTTAAAGTGAATTATAGATTTTTGAGTTTATGTATTTATTAGAACATTATTAACATACCTTTTAGATTAATGACATGCACTTATTTTATGATTACAATCATATTCTACATACCATCGCTTCATACTCCCATATATCATTCTATCATATAGAGAAATCCTCTTATCATATGAAACTAATTCAAATCCAAAAAATTATGCCGATTTTAATGGATCCAATCCAAGTAAATCATGGGTAATTATGTATTAAAAGGATAATTCTACTTCAAAATCACCACCACCATGTCATTATAACCCTACCACTACCGAATTTCACCCATTATGTAGCTCAATTATCCATTGAAACCCCATCGAAAAAAGATAATTCAGAGGTGAAACTCTTCCTCACAACAATGAGGGTTCTTGTTCATTATGAAGCATCCAGGGTTCATTTTCTCAACAATTATTCTCAACTTCGAGAAAAACTGTAGAAATGAGGATGGCTCAGGTTCTTTGATATGTTCAATGGGTAAGAAATTGAGGTCACGAAAGAGTTCTTTCCCAGGATTTTGATGGATTGGAGGTTGAAATTATAGATATAAGGTTGAAGATAACCAAGTCTTTCATTGCAGAGGCGAAAAAAATTCCAGGGTATGATGAAAGTTGGTTTAAAAACTAAAGACCGGGGGATGAGCGATGGAATCCTTTCTTCACAATCCAAGTATGGATCTTTTATATTTCAAGAAAGGCATTCCTATGTCTGCAATAAATTTTAAATTGCAAAATCTACTGTTAGTATTGCAAAAATTTATTACCTACAAAGGGAGATAAGGGGTCGTACTCTTCTATAATGCTAGACTTCTAATGAATTTTATTAAAGGAAAGGAAATCAATATTCCTTACTATCTTACGTGGAGCTTTAAAAATGGATTTCAACATTCAAAGGGATTCTGGGAACATTGACTGAGAACTATATCATCATGGGTTAATAAAACTCCTTGTGGAAGCATGGTTAATAACCAATGGTGATTATTGGCAAAGTTTCCTTGAAAGAAATCATTTTGTGGAGTTCACAGAAGAAGAAGAGGTCAAGAAAACAAAGAAAAGCTATATGATGGTTTTTATAAACCCTAACCTTGAGCTTGAAACAAAGGAGAATGAAAATTTGGTCACAGAAGCTACAACAAGGACATAGGATCCAAATGTTGAGGATGTAGAGGACAATATTTCTCTCAGAAAATTCAAGAAGCATGCAAAATATTCCAAAGCCATACCAAAGAATAAGTTACAAAATAAAAATAAGAGAAAAATGAATTGAAAAAAATTAGAATAAAGAAATCCAACAAGAAAGTATAACAAACAAATATACCAAAAGAAAACAAATAACAATCACAAAAACAAATAAATAAAAGGAAAGGTACTCAAAAGATAATGGAGTGAGGACAACAACCAAGAAGGAGTAGGAGAATCAGTAGAAGCACGAGAAAGAAAGTAAGTTATACCTTGATGAGACTGATAAGGTAGAAGCATAGATGATGTAAGAACCCATAGATGGCTATAATCCTTCAAGGAAGACTCCAGAAGTTGACTTCATCCAATAACATGACTATAATTATTTTGAGAATTTTGAGAAAGAGGTGCAGTAGAAGGTAAATTCTCCCCCGAAATTAGAATTTGATGATGACACTCCCATGCTTGATCCACCTGAGAAAGAGGTCAATATTCATTCTCCTAAAGATAAAGAGATCATTAGAGCTTTGAAGCAAAAGGTTTATGAACTGGAAGTGTTGAATAAGCACATAAAGGATGAGAAAGAAGTAATAAAATATCAGAATGATACTATACTACTCAAGATGTGTTACTAGTACAAGAAGAATAAAAAACTAAAATAAAATAATAAGGTTCTTAAAAAAAAAGCTAGAGGGTCACAAGGGAATATCGTAATGAGAAAACCATGGTGGTCATTGAATGTAAAGAGAAAAGGGGCACAAAAAAAATTAAATGTTTTGATCGAGCCATCAAAGGTAGTCTTGTGAAGCAATCCCTATAAGTTTTAAAATTTTGTGTATGAGGACATGCAACACCTTCGGCGTGGGGGAATGTTGAACCTCCAAATTTTCCTCTTTTTGACAATGCATTTTTCCTTTTTTCACCCATTCTGTTACACATTTTCACTTCATTCCACCTCATTTATAACTTAAAGGTCATCCAAGTCATGCAAGTGATACTAAAAGGTAATCATCCATCAATAGATCAAAATCTATGTTTTCTTTATGAAGCTAGTTTAAACTATGCTATAGCTACCAAACTATGCACTTTTTGCAGCTAACTTGAATTTTTTCTCTATAGGTTAGCATGTGATAGAAGACTAAAAAAGAACATCATCAATTTCCCAAATGTCACCTGCATGGACATCCACTCACTGGTTACATGAAACTCATAGAATAATCATGGCTCATTGGTTAAATTTGCAGTCAATGAATACTTCGTTCATGCAAAATATCAAGAGACTGACTATACAATCAAGCGAGCGTGGAAATTGAAAGTGAAAAAGATCTGAAGACATGAGCTTAAGCTGATGATGTGTCAATGAATTCCTTCTCATGATTCACTCCTTTAGTAGCGAATCATGAGAAGTGAAAGTCCTATTTTCGTCTAGACGCTTAAATGTCAATTCTAGTTCTTGATTCTAGGCAATAATTTCTTAAGTTTTTAATCTTGAAAACATTATAAAAACGCTTCAATTTGAAAGCGAAATGTGTCCAATTAAGTTCATCACTATTTTTATTATCATTTCTTGTTGTGAACTTTGTTTTTACACTTCAAGTAGTGCAAACTCTATTCATGGAATCTTTGTGATTGTGTTGTTCATTCATCTCACGGTTCGAAGTTTTAACCTCTCACACTCACCAGGAGGCCCCCTTGAGAACGCGTGAGATAGTTTAGTTGTATTTTGTCATTTTTATTTAATTTATTTATGCTGTACAACTATATTAGAATCTAATTTATTTCGTTATTCAATTGATTTAGATATTCAATTTTATTTCAGTACTTTATTTTAAAATTAAAATTGCACACATTTCTCCTTATTTCATTACAGGTCAAGCACTTGATAATAAACCAAAAACACCAAAAGTTTTACTTGAATTGTATTTTAATCTTAGTCTTAGATTTATGCATGATACATTAGTAATACTTTGAGGCTTCCATAACTGTTATTTCATTGTTCTATGTTTTCTATACTCCATAATAGTTTTTAGATTCTTTTAGCTTTTAAATAAACTTTACTTTCATGAATAGATAGCTTAGATTTCCTTTAAATTTACATAGTTTATATTTTATTTCAAAGTTTCATAGAATAGATTTTCTTCATGGTTTCATAGAATAGGCTTCTTTTTCAATTCGAGTAGACTAAGTTTCATTTCAAAGCATAAGTAGAGTAAATTTGTCTTTTAAATTTCAATAGAATAAAATTTCATTTCCTTGTCTCATAAAATAGATTTTGAAGCATTCACATTAGCATAGTTTGTTTTGAATTCGTTTAATTCCCAAGTCTTGAATTTTATTTAGGCCCCTAAGAAATAATGCGTGCACATGTTTACTAAGATATTGTCATAAATAGGTTTAATTTTCATCTTACAATTAATTTTTTCTTTGAATTAAAAATTGATAGACTAGCATATATAGTGCAAGTGTACTTAGTAAGTTCACAAACCCTGTATTGATGATTTAATGTAAGTAATTTAATAAAAAATTAAGGTACCAAGGAGGATATGTGAAATTCATTCCATGCTTGACATAGAGTTTACATGTGACATTTAAAAAATAAATGGTAATAACAAAAAAAAAATTCCATATTAAATAACATAATTTTATATCAACTTTATATATAGAGTGATAAATAAATTGGATGTAAAAAATTTCTCATATATATATTTTTTGTAAGATTGCAAGGACTACATCTTCATCACGTCCAATATATCACCCTGATCGGGGTGGGGAATTGAACCGACGACTTCACATTAATGAGTGCCTTAACAGAGCACCCGATTACTATCTATCCAAGACCCCATGGACAAAAAATTTCTTATATGTTTAATTTTAGAGTAATATTTTACTTTCCATATTAAGTAACATAATTTAAGAACAACTTTATATAAAAAGAGATAAAAAATTTGAATATAAAAATTTTTATTATACATTTACTTTTGTAGTGTGATTTAGCTATGTAATTAGTCCATATTTCGATGTGTAGTTTGGATAAAATATTTGAACATTCATGTTACCGGATATATATATATATATATATATATATAGAGAGAGAGAGAGAGAGAGAGAGAGAGAGAGAGAGAGAGAGGTATTTTAATTTTCACAATAAATAAAATATTGTAATGCATACCTTATGTAAAATAATTTTATATCAATTCGATGAGAGATAAAATATTATATAGATATTACTTATTCTATTGATAATTGTTTTTTTATTCATGGTATGAGGGTGATGTGTAATGCCTTCACTTCTTATTGTGGGGATGACATGTAGTGTTTTACAATAATATTAATAACAAAAAAAATTCAATGTGTGTATCTATATACACAAAGAGATAGAGATAATGTGTGTGAAAGAAAGAGTTCCTATTCCATAGATATATGCTTTCTAATTTACAATATGAGGGAGTATTCCATTTAGAGATATTTCAATGTAAATTATGTACATATTATATAAATTAACAAAAATAAAAATTTCTTATGGTTAAAACATTTTATTTGTGTGTTGTTCAAAATTATACACACACACACACTCACACTTAAGCTTGGATCTATCAAGGGCAAAGAGGGATCAAAGCTCTAGCATGCACACTTTTTCTAAAGTTTTCCACTCTAAAAGAGGTTTTCACTTTAAGAGATTGATCCCTCTCCATGCTTGGTAGATCAGGGTTCAAGATTAATCTATGTTGGTGTTATGTAAATGTGAAAATATAAATATGGATTTAGAAATGTAAAAAATTTGTTGGCCAAAACTCTATCCATTGATTGATTTAGAGGATGAATATATTAATATTTTTTATTCCTAATTGTAAATCAAAAATTTAATTTAAATATAGATTAATCTATAAATATTCAATAAAGAGATGTTTATGGACTTAAATAATTAAGTAACTAACAATATACATGTGAAATATATATTATCTAATCTCATGTAATTGTGCAGGTATGTATGTAGACATGCTTAATTTGAAATAGGCCTTCCAAAATTTTAATTTAATTATCAATAATTATTATATGGATGGTAGAGATTTAACTTCCATAAAATTTTCTTTGGGCATGTGGTATTGATAAGCCATGGTATTGTAACAGTAAACTACTCGGTAAAGTGAGGGTGCATGTCTATGGTTAAGAATCTTGTCACATGTTTTTTCAAAATGTATATACATTTAACTTATGTATAAATTCTTTTTATCATTAATAATAAAAATTGCCGCAGGGTAGCTTTGTCCATGTCACTCAAGGTATACATTATTATTCTGGAAAAATTGCATAAAAAAAATATAACTTACATTGATCAATGCTAAATTAATAGTGGTCAATAGGTAAATTTAGTTTTAGATGTTTGTCCTACAAATATAAAGGTAAATTGATTGTTAGAGTCTTGTAGAGACTAATAATAATAATTTTAAATAAAGTAATAATTTAGTTAATTCTTATGACTTTTCAAATTTTAGCAACTTGAGATGCATGATGAAAGTGTTTCGATGCTTATCAAGATTTACCACCCTAGCCCACATATACACTCACTTAAGACTATCTACACTAACCTACATTGATCAATGCTAAATTAATAATGGTCAATAGGTAAATTTATTGTTGGATGGTTTACCTGCAAATCTTAAGAAAGGTAAATTGATTGTTAGAGTCTTGTAGAAACTAATAATAATAATTTTAAATCAAGTAATAATTATGTTGTAACGTGTTTTTATTTGAAAACAACTTTCCTAGCTTCCAATGTGTCCATGTGTGAGCCATTGGATCAAATGTTAGATGATTGAAATGTTTTAGGTCATTAGATCCACAAGTAAATAATTTTATATTTATTTTTTTATAACGTTATTTTTATTTGAAAACAACTTTCCTAGCTGCCAATGTGTCCATGTGTGAGCCATTGGATTAAATGTTAGATGATTGAAATGTTTTAGGCCATTAGATCCACAAGTAAATAGTTTTATATTTATTTTCTTATAACGTAAAATAATAATAAACTATAAAAATAGCCCATGGTATTGACCTTATTTGAAAACAACTTCCCTAGCTGCCAATGTGTCCATGTCTGAGCCATTGGATCAAAAGCTAGACGATTGTAATTTTTTAGGCCATTAGATCCACAAGTAAATAGTTATATATATTTATATATATATATATATATATATATATATATATATATATATATATATATATATATATATATATTTTATAATGTTAGCTTTTTTTTAATAAGTTAGATTGATTGAGTGTATAAAATAACCCATGGTATTTATGTGGAATATTTTATTAAATTATTTCACAGAAATGATTTATCTTGATCAATAATGATGAATGTTCATAATTCTCTATTTCTTAAATAACACTAAATTTACCTTTTAATTACTTATCTCGTAATAGTTTGTACCTACGTAATAGTTTGTAACTACATACATAATCTTATCCAATTTTTTTTTGTTAATGAATATCAAATTTATTCTCATTAAAAAATCTCTCTCATTGCTTTCTCGCAGAACTTGTTTTTACTTTGAACCGATGAAAGCAATCATTGTTTCATATAGGAGCATTTAATTCGATAAGAAAATTGCGATACTCTATATTATCCCTTTTTAGTTTTTTAATGATTCAATTAGTTGTCATGAGGATATTTTTTATTTTTCATGTCAATTACCTTTTATAACTCTAGGAGGTTCTTAATATTGCCTTTGTTTTCAATAAATGGAACTCAATTATATATTTAAAAATATGATTAGGTAATAGAATTTTAGGATTATAATTTTTTTTTCTAAGTTGAAAATGTGAATATTTATTTACCTAAATTTGGCTCCCATGTTCAATACCTCCCCATGGGGTTTGAAGATAATAGATAATGGAAAT
The DNA here is from genome assembly GCA_034641835.2 of Pinus albicaulis. Lineage (NCBI taxonomy): Eukaryota > Viridiplantae > Streptophyta > Pinopsida > Pinales > Pinaceae > Pinus > Pinus albicaulis. The sequence goes on from CM076584.1 coordinate 167,437,318, forward strand.
TCAACGAGATATAAAACAAATAATTTATACATCAAAAAATCAGTTCTTTGGCATACAATAATTTTTTAATCAAATAGTAGGAGAAAACATATTCATAATATAATTTCTTTGAATAAATATATGTGTGTAAAATATTTTAATAATAAATTAGATTTGTAATTATAAAATATAAAACTATAACTTAAAATTGTGAAATTACTTTGTATTTTTTGTATCTTATGTATATAGAGAAAGAATAAACCAAGTTTGGTGTTAAGAAAATAAACCATAACATAAAGAACAATATCGTCTTCCAAAAATGTCTCCATATTAAAATGGCATTCACTTTCTTATATACCAAGACTATCGTTATTCATATACAATATAAAATTTATTGGAATATGTAGATGAACTTGGAGTAAACTCTATTTTTGTTAATAAAAAATCTCTTTATTTACATATATGCTAGATAGATCGTACTTGAATGTATTTAAACTATCTTATTTGAGTTACATGCTCATTTAATGCTTGTTTTAGAGGATTATTAATCACCAAACGATTTTCACCCCCAATTTCTTATTTCAATATCTATAACAAATTTTTTATATATGTGAACATATTATGCTGGTTTATATATATGTTTTCACCCAAAATTGCCTATTTCAATATCTATATTATGTTGGTTTATATATATGTTTTATATATAACAAAATTTTCTAGTTGATAACTCTTATCATCAATATCTTTGAAACCTCCACGACCTACTTCCATGGAAGCAAAAAATGCCTTTCATTCCTTCACAATGGCTCTTTCTTTGCAAAAACTTATTTCTTCTAGGCTACTCTTTTCTATGCTATTTCCTTACGACGTTTCTTTTGCAACATGTGGTGCAATTTCTAGTTTAGTTAAATTTAGAAACTTAAGATGTATGATGAAGTAAGTGTTTAGATGCTTATCAACATTTACCACCCTAGCTCACATATACACTCAAGATTATATACAGTCACTTAAGAGTTCACATGACTCAAAGATATTACAACAATATCATTATAGATGTATGATGAAGTAAGTGTTTCAATGTTTATCAACATTTACCAAGCTAGCCCACATATACACTCACTTAAGAGTTCACATGGCTCAAAGCTAATACAACAATATCATTATAGCTCATCATGTCACTATTAGTGATTTGAACCTAGGTAGGGAAGATAACAATCATTTCACCCTACGAGGAGAGATAACTCCAATTTTATTTTTTTTTATTTTTTTTTTAATAAAAATATTATTTTTATAATTTAATTTTCTGCCTCGTTCACAACAAATACATCAAAAATTACATAGCTAATTCATCAAATTTTTTTTCATTTGATTTCTCCTTTACAATAGGATTACATGGTTTTCCTGAGGATAACATATCTTAGCAACGAAAAGTGGGATTTTGTAAGTGAATACCTTACAAAACTACCCAAACAAAAAACAAAAATTATAACACATAATGCTAATAGATTTCATCCGCCATTAGGGAGTTATAACAGGCCAGATTTGGCAATTTTTAATTCACCTATCTTCAATTTACACCCCTCATTAGCATACTTTCATGCTTCTCTATGGAAGTCTCTTAGGACATGGAAATATGTTTTGGATGAGATATATTTCACAAATTTCCTAGTTATTTCATGATGTTTTCCATAGATTTCTCCTATTGGAGGGAGCCTTAGCTGATTCAAGATTAGGAGAAAACGTTTGTCCACATAATGTTCTTTGGTTAGCAAAAGTCCTTGGTAGAGACCATATATATCTACTTGATTATTTGTCATCTAATCAAGACCCCATAAGTGCTTGAACACTTTTTCCTCCTCGAAGCCATAAAATAATCCATCCTTCACCCTCTTAGATAACTCCAAATGATTAAAGATATATTTTAACTTAATTTAATAATATATATTTTAATTTATTTTAATGTAATTGTATTGAGAATAACTAGATGTTTTAATATTTATTTTAATAAAAAACTTATCATAAAAAAATAACATAAAATAAAAAATTGGAAAATAAAATGAACAAAATAATCTTAAATAAAAACTAAATATCTAACTAAATCAAGAAATTAATTAGTATTTAAAAGAAATTACATAAAGTTAGATTTATCTTAAGTTCAAATTCAAACATAAAATGAACAAAATAATCCTAAATAAAACTAAATATCAGATTAATAAAACAAAGGTTAATATTTAAAAGAAATGATTTGAATATTAAATTAATAAAACAAAGGTTAATAGTTAAAAGAAATTGAATCAAGTTAGATTTATCTTAGATTCAAACATGAAAAAGATTTATTATTATGTAATTTTTTAAATTACGCTAAAGCGTCTTTCTTTGAAAACAACTAACAATCTTTCTTTGAAAACAACTACCCTCAAATGCCACTTGTACCATTGTGTACCTATTTTAATGTTATACGATTGAAATAATGCCTACCTTAGGATTGAATATTGTTATTAATAAATTACAGAAATAATAAATAAGGAAAATAATTTTAGGTACTCTACACTTTGAACATGAAATTGGAAGAAATGTCAGGGAAAAATGTATCTGCATGTTCACTAGAAACCATTACCAGACTTAGATTTGACATCTTTCGCAATTAACTGCTGGTGGTATGTCTCTTATTTTCCTTCATTCCTTTACAAGGGTTTGAAAGAGTATTTCCAGTCAATTTTATTAGATTGTTTCATTTTGTTGAATTAATGAACATATTCATTAATTCACAGGTGTTGGAGGCATTAATACATGTGGAGACGTTAATACATAGAGGACATAATCTATTTGAGAAGCACCCGAAACTTTGGTTTGGGTATGTTTTCATTCAAATCTCAAAGAATTCAAACATGTGGCTGCCTCCTTCACAATCTAGGCTTTTGTGAAAATTTCAAGATGGATAAAAATAATTTTGGTGTTTTGCAACATTGAGCCTACAGGCATTTGTAATTTTGAGAGCGAACATTATGCAATAGCCTTCCAGTACCACCAAAATAAAGGAAAAGGCAGATTCGTTGCTGAATGGAAGACAACAGTCACCAAAGCCTCGGAGATTTGTGGAATAATCTTTGAAACTAATAAAAGGTAAATATTTATTTTCAGTTTTGTGATTTGAATTGTGTTGAGTTGTTTCTTTTGAATCCATCACATTGATAATTCTCTTTTTGAGATTTCAAACCATTTTTCAGGAAAGATGAATTGGTAAAGTCTATTAACTACTCTGATTCATCATCATCAAGAAAGACGAACTATAAAGTCTATTAACTACTGTGACTTATCATTTTCAAGAATTATGAACAGTAAAGTCGCACCAATTAGTGTGATTCATCTCAAACAAAAATGGCAGTTACTTGCTACTAAATTGCTAAATTGCCAATGTATTGGATCCCCAAAAAAACTCAATACATATTTAATATTTATCACTATTTATTAGTAATCTTGGATCCATCAGTCTTTTCTCTTTTCCCCTAATTCTTTGTTGTGTTGTTTTTTAGTGACTACGGAGAGATTTTGGGGGAGATTGTGAACGCTATATTAAAAGAGGTAAAACGGGAACCATTGGAGGTGGCTATATACCCAGTTGGGCTTGACCAAGCAGTGTTGGATTTCCAGAATGAAATTCTAAAACACATCGAGGTAACAGGTACAATGGTGGTGGGAATTGTGGGAATAAGTGTGATAGGTAAGTCAACTCTGGAAAAACATTTCTACAACTTGAAACACATCGATTTCAGCCGATCTAGATTTCTGTCGAATGTCAGAGAAGCAGATTTACTATCTTTGCAGCATCATCTTCTTTGTGATTTTTCAAGCTGTAATACTGGTATTGATAATACCAGCCATGGAAAGGGTATTTTAAGAGAATCTCTATGAGGGTACTAAGATTTTATTGTTTTGGATGATGTGGATCATGATAAGAAATTAGATAGTCTACTAGTTCCAGATGTTCTGGGACCGGGTAATTTAATTTTGATCACATCTCACAATAATGAGCTATGAACTATCATATAATGTAAAGCCATTGCAAAGAAAGCATGCCCAGGAGCTCTTTTTGCGGCATGCATCTGGTCGAATGGAACCATACGAAGGATTTGAAAATTTGGCTGATGAGTTTCTGCAAATTTGTGGAGGGGTGCCTTTATGCTTGAAGGTTTTGGGTGGACAGCTTAGGGCCAGCCATAGGCAACTCGTGCCTGATAGAGAGAACTGGGAGCAATAGTTGAAAACGATCTCGAAAAGCCTTCCACCCAAAATAATAAATACAATCAAAGAGAGTTACGAGTGTCTGAATTGTTGGAATTTCTGATAATTCCAGAACAATATGGAGAGAATAATACTCCCCTTCTAACACAGAGAATAAATGACAGAGATTTACAGAATAAAACTTTTCTTTCTATTTCATTAACAGAACTAAAAACTATTACAAAATGTCTTCCTCAGTGGATGGATTCACAAAAATATGATCAAGACTGCTACAGACATAGTGCTCTTTAAAAACTTCTCTCTGTCTCTCAATACAAAATGCACAAAACAATGCTCTGTTGGTCTTACTGTGTTTTCTCTGCCTGCGGGCTCTCACAGTGATACAACAATACTATCTCTTTTTCTTTTTTTCTCTTACAATGCCTCTCGGGCTGTTTCACTTTATATATGACGCGGCGGAAAAATAAAACATAAAAAAAATTATAAAAAAATACATTGCCAAATCATAAACTTTATATGCGCGATGTACAAGTGGGGGCCACTTCGCAATTAGCAATCGGCGAATCGGCTTGACGACCAAACTTGTGATTGGCAATGTTGCAATTGGCGAAACAGTCGCAATCAGAAATCAACAATGAAACAAATGAAACGTTTGAACAATAGACATGTGATTTTGTGATTGCGATTGGATCACATCGCAAACATACAACCAACGATTACATATGATATGGGCGGAACACTTGAGACTTACGATTGTGATTGCGATCACATCGCGGCTTTCAATCGGCGATAACATATGTGACATGCGATTGTGATTGCGATTGTGGTGGGACCACATTGCATCGCATCGCGATACTCTTATAACTGTGGAAAATTGTGGTACTTCGTTCCTTTGCGATTAGCGCTTAAGTGGTGGGGACCACTTATCGTGCCTTTTCAAAAACTTAAAGTATTTTGTTGTTTAAAAATTTTTGTTCATTTTTGGTTGTTGAGGGCTTAAAAGCCCGAAATTACTGTTCTCTCCGTAAAACTGTTCTTTCGTGCTTTGGAACCACGAAAGTATTCGTCCTTCTGCAAAAATGGCTACACCCATTCTAACATTAACTTATCCTCTGCAAACTTGGCTGCGGCAATCAACATTGATTTCATCCTTACGATTTTCCCATTCTTTTTTGAATGCGTAGTGTTGTGCATGCAAGCTCCTCTACTGCCCCTGTACTCTTTTTCTTCCTGCTCAAAGGCTAGCAGATGACTTTAATATTTTCAACACTCCCTCTTAAAGTTAGCTGTTGGGTTATCTGTCATACCCAAGAATTTTCTTAAAAATTCAAAGGTCTTCTGCCCCAATGGCTTTGTTAAAATATCTACATATTTCTCCTCTGTTCTACAATGTTGTAAAACAATTTCTTCATTGTTCACTAATTCTCTGATGTAGTGATACTTGGCATCAATGTGTTTCGTTCTCTTGTGAAACACTAAATTCTTTGACAATGCAATAGCTGAGCTATTGTCACAATAAATCATTGTCCCTGTTACTTGTTCTTGGCATAAACTTCTCAACATTATTCTCATCCAAATTTCTTGACACGTTGCTGCTGTAGCTGCCACATACTCTGCCTCTGCTATAGATAATGCTACAATCGGTTGTTTCTTAGAAGCCCATGAAATGGCTCCTGAACCCATATGAAAAACATAACCGGAAGTGCTCTTCCGACCATCTACACTTCCAGCCCAATCACTGTCAGTGTATCCAACTAACTCTAAATTTTCTGAAGCAGTATATAAAATACCAAATCCTTTTTTACCTTTAACATACCTCAAAATTCTCTTCGCTGCCTGCCAATGTGTTTCTTTTGGTTTCTCCATAAATATGGAAATCAAACTAACAACGTGCATAATATCCGGCCTAGTTGCAGTCAAATACATGAGGCTGCCAACTATGCTTTTATACAAACTTGGATCAAAATCCTTGCTGCTGTCATTTTTACTCAACTTCAATCCCATTACTGTGGGAGTAATTGCAGCTTTGCACTCCTGCATATTAAATCTTTCTAAAACTTGATTCACATACTTTGCTTGAGATATAAAAATACCTTTTTCACTTTTCTCTACTTCTATTCCTAAGAAGTATCTCAACAAGCCCATGTTAGTCATTTCAAATTCCTCTTTCATCACTATTTTAAAATTTTCAACAAGGTAATCATCATTACCTATAAAAATTAGATCATCAACATATAACACAACAATGAGCATTTTACCATCCTTTTCTTTGATGTACAATGTGGGTTCTCCATCACATTTCTCAAACCCATTTTCCATTATATAGGAGTCTATCCTACTGTACCATGCTCTCGGTGCTTGTTTAAGCCCATAAAGAGCTTTCTTCAATCTGTAGACTTTATGCTTTTGGCCTTTCTTCTCATAGCCTAGAGGTTGTTCCACATATACCTCTTCCATTAAAACTCCATTTAAAAATGCGGATTTTACATCCATCTGATATACTTTCCATTTTTTTTGTGCTGCTATTGACAACACTGCTCTAACTGTCTCCATTCTTGCAACTGGTGCAAAATTTTCCTCATAGTCTCTTCCATGCTGCTGCTTATATCCCTTGACAACAAGTCTGGCCTTGTGTCTTTCTATTTTTCCTTCAGCATTGCTCTTAGTCTTATAAACCCATTTTACTCCAATGACTTCTTTACCTTCTGGGAGATCAACCAACTCCCATGTTTTGTTCTTCTCTATGGCATTAATTTCATCATCCATAGCTTCTATCCATTTTCTATATTTAATAGCATCTTCAAAATGAATAGGATCATCAACTTGACAATACAAAGAAAATAAGGAATTCATACGTTCATTTTCCGCTTCCTGCTCAGAAATCTCATTAATACTTCTGAACTTTGTTCCTCTTTCATTTGGTGTAGTCGTGCTTGAAGAAGCACTTGAATTTGCTCCATGTGGTGTTCTTGGAGATGCACTCTCGTTTCTTCTCAAGGGTGTTCTCGATGCTGCTTGAGGTGTCCCTTGCTGTCCTTGTGTTGGTGGAGGTTGTGTTGCCGATGAGTTTTTAATTTCAATCACATCTTCCTCATCTTCATCATGAGATAAAAAACTTTTAACATTGACTATTTTCTCAATGCTTCCATCCCATGCTTCCTCTTCAATTAACTGCACATCTCTGCTTATCACAAACTTCTTTGTGGATGGATTATACAATCTGTATCCTTTGGAATCTTCACAATATCCAAGGAAAATACACTTCTCCCCCTTACTATCCAACTTCTTCCTCAACTTGTCTGGAATGTGTGCATAAGCCACACATCCAAAAATTATCATGTGGGTGACTCCCTGTTTTCTGCCACTCCACGCTTCTTTTGGAACTTTGTTCATCACAGATTTTTTAGGGAATCTATTTGAAATATACACCGCATAGTTTGCTGCTTCTGCCCAGTACTCATTCGAAAAGTGTTTTGCCTTCAGCATACTTCTCACCATTTCCATTATGGTTCGATTCTTCCTTTCAGCAACTCCATTCTGTTGCGGTGTGTACCTTGTGGTAAACTGCTTGTGTATGTTGTTCTCTCTGCAGAAACACATAAATTCCTTTGAGATATATTCTCCTCCTCTATCAGTTTTGAGAACTTTGATATACAGCTCGCTCTGTTTCTCTACAAGAACTTTAAAATGGCAAAATTTCTAAAAGACTTCACTCTTATATTTTAAAAAATAAACCCACACTTTTCTTGTGAAATCATCTATGAAGGTTAGCATGTAATTGCTGCCTGAAACTGATGTTGTTTGCATCAGCCCACATAAATCTGAGTGAATGATCTCTAAGGGTGCTTTTGCCCTTATTCTTTTCCCTGATGGAAAATTTTCTCTGTGCTGCTTTCCCAAGATGCAGCCTTCACATAGGCTGTCAGGCTTCTCAATCAATGGTAAGCCTCTTACCATTCCTTTTTATGCAACAAATTTAATCCTCCGAAATTGAGATGTCCAAATCTCAGGTGCCATAACCAATTTTCATCTTTCTCTTCCTTCTGAAAGACTTCTTGAGTTACAGCTGCTACGCTCTTACCTTTTCCCTTCAAGTTAGTGTTGAGCTTGAGCGGAAACATTCTATTGCTGGTCATTTGTATTTCAGCAATGATTTTCTTTCTTGGAGGTATATCCTTTATGGTGCACACATCGTCCTTGAAAATTACACTGTAACCTTTGTTTATGAGCTGCCCAACGCTCAAAAGATTACACTTCAAACGAGGAACATAATACACATCTGGAACAAATTTTTGCTCACCATTTCTTGCTCGAATACTAACTCTGCCTTTTCCCTTGACAGAGATCTTAGTATCAGTCATTGTGGTTACTTCTGATTTAACCTCTTCATCTAGATTGGCAAACATTGCTCTGTTTCCGGTCATATGATTACTACATCCTGAATCTAAGCACCAAACATCATCTTCTCTATCTTGTGCTACATTACATGTTAACAACACATTACTTGGGTTCTTTTCTTCTTTTTCTCTATTAGCATTTTTCCTATTTTTCATGTCATTTTGCTTCTTTCTACATTCATTGGCATCGTGCCCATGTCATACCTTTTTCCATGCGCATGTTGGTGTCCACCTTGCTGGCTGTTGCATTTGCCGTGGCTCTGATTCTGACTGTTGCTGCATCCATGTGAATGTGAAGGGTTGTCCCTTCCACCTCTGTTTTGGCTTTTGCCTCTTCCTCTTCCTGAAGGCATCTAGGTCTTGAAGGTGTGCTCTAGAGATGGATTCACTGTTCTTTCCACTCTCTGTTCATGGGTCATCAATGAAGCATGAAGTTCATCCACTGTGAACTTTGAGAGATCTTTGGTCTCTTCTATGGTGGTAACTATAACATCAAACCTTGAGGGTAAGCTCCTCAAAAGTTTCTCCACAATCCTTCTTTCTTCAAGAGTTTCTCCATGGGACCTTATCTGATTTACAATCCCAATCACATGTGTAAAAAATGAGTCTATACTATCTGACTCTTTCATGCAGAGAGTTTCAAAATCTCTCCTTTGCAACTGTAGTTTTGCTGTCTTCACTTTCTCCATACCTTGGTATGCTATTTTGAGAGTATCCCATGCATCCTTGGATCTCTTAGCTGTTGATATCCTTGGAAACACACTCTCATTTACTGCTTGATACAAATAGTAGAGGGCTTTTGAGTCCTTCTTTCTATTGCTCTTCAATATATCCTTCTCTGCTTGAGTTAAGGCATTAAAAGCCTGCTCATCAGCTGGTTCATCAAAACCATATTCTATAAATTCCCATAAGTCTTGTGAGACAAACAGGGCTCTCATGGTAATGGCCCAATAATCATAATTCTTTCCATTGAATTGTGGAAGCTGAGCATTTCCAATACTCATACCAGTGCTTGGTCCAACCATTACTTTTAAACTGAACTCTGAACTTAGACAACCTGTCTTTCCTTTTCTAAAAGAACAAACTCTTTTAAACAAAAAACAACAACTCTGTTTTCTTTGAGAAATACCTGAACTTTATCTTCTGCTGAGCTTTCACACTACTGGAGAAAAGCTACAAGTCTTCTTATTCTTTCAGCTTCTTTGACATTTAAAGAGCCTGAACTAGCTCTGATACCATGTTGGAATTTTTGATAATTCCAGAACAATATGGAGAGAATAATACTCCCCTTATAACACAGAGAATAAATGACAGAGATTTGCAGAATAAAACTTTTCTTTCTATTTCATTAACAGAAATAAAAACTATTACAAAATGTCTTCCTCAGTGGAGGGATTCACAAAAATATGATCAAGACTGCTATAGACGCAGTGCTCTTTAAAAAATTCTCTCTGTCTCTCAATACAAAATGCACAAAACAGTGCTTTGTTGGTCTTACTGTGCTTCATCTGCCTGCGGGCTCTCACAGCGATACAACAATATTATCTCTTTTTCTTTTTTTCTCTTACAATGCATCTCGGGTTATTTCACTTTATATATGATGCGGCGGAAAAATAAAACATAAAACAAATTATAAAAAAATACATTGCCAAATCATAAACTTTATATGCGCAATGTACGAGTGGGGGCCACTTCGCAATCGGCAATCAGCGAATCGGCTTGACGAACAAACTTGCGATTGGCGACGTTGCGATTGGCGAAACAGTCGCAATCGGAAATCGGCGATGAAACAAATGAAACGTTTGAAAAATAGACATGCGATGTTGTGATTGTGATTGGATCGCATCGCAAACATACAACCGTCGATTACATATGAGATGGGCGGAACACTTGAGACTTGCGATTGTGATTGCGATCGCGTCGCGGTTTTCAATCAGCGATAACATATGTGACATGCGATTGAGATTCCGATTGTGGTGGGACCACATTGCATCGCATCACGATACTCTTATAACTGCGGAACATTGTGGTACTCCGTTCATTTGCGATTAGCACTTAAGTGGTGGGGACCACTTATCGTGCCTTTTCAAAAAGTTAAAGTCTTTTTCTGTTTAAACAATTTTCTTCATTTTTTATTGTTGAGGGCTTAAAAGCCTGAAATCACTGTTTTCTCCATAAAACTGTTATTCCATGCTTTGGAACCACGAAAGTCTTCGTCCTTCTGCAAAAATGGTTACGCCCATTCTAACATTAACTTCTCCTCTGCAAACTCGACTGCGACAATCAACATTGATTTCATCCTTACGATTTTACCATTCTTCTTTGAATGCATAGTGCTGTGCATGCAAGCTCCTCTACTGCCCCTATACTCTTTTTCTTCCTGCTCAAATGCTAGCAGATGACTCTAACATTTTCAACACTCCCCCTTAAAGTCAGCTGCTGGGTTATCTGTCATACCCAAGCATTTTCTTAAAAATTCAAAGGTATTCTACCCCAATGGCTTTGTTAAAATATCTGCATATTGCTCCTCTCTTCTACAATGTTGTAAAACAATTTATCCATTGTTCACTAATTCTCTGATGTAGTGATAATTGGCATCAATGTGTTTCGTTCTCTTGTGAAACACTGAATTCTTTGACAATGCAATAGCTGAGCTATTGTCACAATAAATCATTGTCCCTTTTACTTGTTCTTGGCATAAACTTCTCAACATTCTTCTCATTCAAATTGCTTGACACACTGCTGCTGTAGCTTCCACATACTCTGCCTCTGCTGTAGATAACGCTACAATCGGCTGTTTCTTAGAAGCCCATGAAATGGCTCCTGAACCCATATGAAAAACATAACCGAAAGTGCTCTTCTAATCATCTACACTTCCAGCCCAATCACTGTCAGTGTATCCAACTAACTCTAAATTTTCTAAAGCAGTATATAAAATACCAAATACTTTTGTACCTTTAACATACCTCAGAATTCTCTTCGCTGCCTACCAATGTGTTTCTTTTGGCTTCTCCATAAATCTGGAAATCAAACTAATAGCATGCATAATATTCGTCCTAGTTGCAGTCAAATAAATGAGGCTGCCAACTATGCTTTTATACAAACTTGGATCAAAATCCTTGCTGTTGTCATTTTTACTCAACTTCAATCCCATTACTGTGGGAGTAATTGCAGCTTTGCACTCCTGCATATTAAATCTTTCTAAAACTTGATTCACATACTTTGTTTGAGATATAAAAATCCCTTTTTCACTTTTCTCTACTTCTATTCGTAAGTAGTATCTCAACAAGCCCATGTCAGTCATTTCAAATTCCTCTTTCATCACTGTTTTAAAATTTTCAACAAGGTAATCATCATTACCTGTAAAAATTAGATCATCAACATATAACACAACAATGAGAATTTTACCATCCTTTTCTTTGATGTACAATGTGGGTTCTCCATCACATTTCTCAAACCCATTTTCCATTAGATAGGAGTCTATCCTACTGTACCATGCTCTCAGTGCTTGTTTCAGCCCATAAAGAGCTTTCTTCAATCTGCAGACTTTATTCTCTTGGCCTTTCTTCTCATAGCCCAGAGGCTGTTCCACATATACCTCTTCCATTAAAACTCCATTTAAAAATGCGGATTTTACATCCATCTGATATACTTTCCATTTGTTTTGTGCTGCTATTGACAACACTGCTCTAACTATCTCCATTCTTGCAACTGGTGCAAAATTTTCCTCATAGTCTCTTCCATGCTACTGCTTATATCCATTGACAACAAGTCTGGCCTTGTGTCTTTCTATTTTTCCTTCAGCATTGCTCTTGGTCTTATAAACCCATTTTACTCCAATGAATTCTTTACCTTCTAGGAGATCAACCAACTCCCATGTTTTGTTCTTCTCTATGGCATTAATTTCATCATCCATAGCTTCTATCCATTTTCTATCTTTAATAGCATCTTCAAAATGAATAGGATCATCAACTTGACAATACAAAGAAAATAAGGAATTCATACCTTCATTTGCCGCTTCCAGGTCATAAATCTCATTAATACTTCTGAACTTTGTTCCTCTTTCATTTGGTGTAGTCGTGCTTGAAGAAGCACTTGAATCTGCTCCATGTGGTGTTCTTGGAGATGCACTCTCGTTTCTTCTCAAGGGTGTTCTTGCTGCTGCTTGAGGTGCCCCTTGCTATCCTTGTGTTGGTGGAGGTTGTGCTGCCGATGAGTTGTTAATTTCAATCACATCTTCCTCATCTTCATCATGAGATAAACAACTTTTAACATTGACTGTTTTCTCAATGCTTCCATCCCATGCTTCCTCTTCAATGAACTGCACATCTCTGCTTATCACAAACTTCTTTGTGGATGGATTATACAATCTGTATCCTTTGGAATCTTCACAATATCCAAGGAAAAGACACTTCTCCCCCTTACTATCCAAATTCTTCCTCAACTTGTCTGGAATGTGTGCATAAGCCACACATCCAAAAATTCTCATGTGGGTGACTCCCTGTTTTCTGCCACTCCATGCTTCTTTTGGAACTTTGTTCATTACAGCTTTTGTAGGGAATCTATTTAAAATATACACAACACAGTTTGCTACTTCTGCCCAGTACTCATTCGGCAAGTGTTTTTCGTTCAGCATACTTCTCACCATTTCCATTATGGTTCGATTCTTCCTTTCAGCAACTCCATTCTGTTGCGGTGTATACCTTGTGGTAAACTGCTTGTATATGCCATTCTCTCTGCAAAAACGCAGAAATTCCTTTGAGATATATTCGCCTCCTCTATCAGTTCTAAGAACTTTGATATACAACCCGCTCTGTTTCTCTACTAGAGCTTTAAAATGGCAAAATTTCTGAAAGACTTCACTCTTATATTTTAAAAAATAAACCCACACTTTTCTTGTGAAATCATCTATGAAGGTCAGCATGTAATTGGTGCCTGAAACTGATGTTGTTTGCATCGGCCCACATAAATCTGAGTGAATGATCTCTAAGGGTGTTTTCGCCCTTATGCTTTTCCCTGATGGAAAATTTTCTCTGTGTTGCTTTCCCAAGATGTAGCCTTCACATAGGTTGTCAGGCTTCTCAATCAATGGTAAACCTCTTACCATTCCTTTTCAGTGCAACAAATTTAATCCTCCGAAATTGAGATGTCCAAATCTCAGGTGCCATATCCAATTTTCATCTTTCTCTTCCTTCTGAAAGACTTCTTGAGTTACAGCTGCTACGCTCTTATTTTTTCCCTTCAAGTCAGTGTTGAGCTTGAGCGGAAACACTCTATTACTGGTCATTTGTATTTCAGCAATGATTTTCTTGCTTGGAGGTATATCCTTTATGGTGCACACATCGTCCTTGAAAATTACATTGTAACCTTTGTTTATGAGCTGCCCAACGCTCAAAAGATTACACTTAAAACTAGGAACATAATACACATCTAGAACAAATTTTTGCTCACCATTTCTTGCTCGAATACTAACTCTGCCTTTTCCCTTGACAGAGATCTTAGTAGTCCCTGTGGTTACTTCTGATTTAACCTCTTCATCTAGATTGGCAAACATTGCTCTATTTCTGGGCATATGATTACTACATCCTGAATCTAAGAACCAAACATCATCTTCTCTATCTTGTGCTACATTACATGTTAACAACACATTACTTGGGTTCTTTTCTTCGTTTGCTACATTAGCATTCTGCCTGTTTTTCATGTCATTTTGCTTCTTTCTACATTCATTGGCATAGTGCCCATATTTCTTGCAATAATGACATTGGACATTGGATTTGTCATACCTTTTTCCATGCGCATGTTGGTGTCCACCTTGCTCGCTGTTGCATTGGCCGTGGCTCTGATTCCGACTGTTGCTCCTTCCATGTGAATGTGAAGGGCTGTCCCTTCCACCTCTGTTTTGGCTTCTGCCTCTTCCTCTTCCTTTTCCTTGACCTCTTCCTCTTCCTGAAGGCATCTGGGTCTTGAAGGTGTGCTCTAGAGATGGAATCACTGTTATTTACACTCTCTGTTCATGGGTCATCAATGAAGCATGAAGTTCATCCACTGTGAACTTTGAGAGATCCTTGGTCTCTTCTATGGTGGTAACTATAACATCAAACACTGAGGGTAAGATCCTCAAAAGTTTCTCCACAATCCTTCTTTCTTCAATATTTTCTCCATGGGACCTTATCCGATTTACAATCCCAATCACATGTGTAAAAAATGAGTCTATACTAAGTGATTCTTTCATGCAGAGAGTTTCAAAATCTCTCCTCAACAACTGTAGTTTTGCTGTCTTCACTTTCTCCATACCTTGTTATGCTATTTTGAGAGTATCCCATGCATCCTTGGATCTCTTAACTGCTGCTATCCTTGGAAACACACTCTCATTTACTGCTTGATACAAATAGTAGAGGTCTTTAGAGTCCCTCTTTCTATTGCTCTTCAATATATCCTTCTCTGCTTGAGTTAAGGCATTAAAATCTTGCTCATCAGCTAGTTCATCAAAACCATCTTCTACAAATTCCCATAAGTCTTGTGAGACAAACAGGGCTCTCATGGTAATGGTCCAATAATCATAATTCTTTCCATTGAATTGTGGAAGCTGAGCATTTCCAATACTCATACCAGTGCTTGGTCTAGCCATTACTTTTAAACTGAACTCTGAACTTAGACAACCTGTCTCTCCTTTTCTGAAAGAACAAACTCTTTTAAACAAAAAACAACAACTTTGTTTTCTTTGAGAAATGCCTGAACTTTATCTTCTGTTGAGCTTTGACGCTGCTGGAGAAAAGCTACAACAAGTATTCTTCTTCTTTCAGCTTCTTTGACCTTCAAAGAGCCTAAACTAGCTCTGATACCATGTTGGAATTTCTGATAATTCCAGAACAATATGGAGAGAATAATACTCCCCTTCTAACACAAAGAATAAATGACAGAGATTTGCAGAATAAAACTTTTCTTTCTATTTCATTAACAGAACTAAAAACTATTACAAAATGTCTTCCTCAGTGGAGGGATTCACAAAAATATGATCAAGACTGCTACAGACACAGTTCTCTTTAAAAACTTCTCTCTGTCTCTCAATACAAAATTCACAAAACAATGATCTGTTGGTCTTACTGTGTTTTCTCTGCCTGCGGGCTCTCATAGCGATACAACAATACTATCTCTTTTTATTTTTTTCTCTTACAATGGTTCTCAGGATGTTTCACTTTATATATGACGTGGCGGAAAAATAAAACATAAAACAAATTATAAAAAAATACATTGCCGAATCATAAACTTTATATGCGCGATGTACAAGTGGGGACCACTTCGCAATCGACAATCGGCGAATCGGCTTGACGAACAAACTTGCGATTGGCGACGTTGCGATTGGTGAAACAGTTGCAATCGGAAATCGACGATGAAACAAATGAAACATTTTAACAATAGACATGTGATGTTGTGATTGCGATTGGATCGCATCGCAAACATACAACTGGCAATTACATATGAGATGGATGGAACACTTGAGACTTGCGATTGCGATTGCGATCGCATCGCGGCTTTCAATCGGCGATAACATATGTGACATACGATTGCGATTGTGATTGTGGTGGGACCACATCGCATCGCATCGCGATACTCTTATAACTGCGGAACATTGTGGTACTTCGTTCCTTTGTGATTAGAGCTTAAGTGGTGGGGACCACTTATCGTGCCTTTTCAAAAACTTAAAGTCTTTTGTCGTTTAAACAATTTTCTTCATTTTTGGTTGTTGAGGGCTTAAAAGCCCGAAATGATTGTTTTCTCCGTAAAACTGTTCTTCCGTGCTTTGGAACCACGAAAGTCTTCGTCCTTCTGCAAAAACGGCTACGCCCATTCTAACATTAACTTCTCCTCTGCAAACTCAGCTGCGGCAATCAACATTGATTTCATCCTTACGATTTTCCCATTCTTCTTTGAATGCGTAGTGTTGTGCACGCAAGCTCCTCTGCTGCCCCTGTACTCTTTTTCTTCTTGCTCAAAGGCTAGCAGATGAATTTAATATTTTCAACATGAATTACATAGATAAGAACATGTTTTTTGACGTGGGGTGTTTCTTCGTGAGAGAAACCAGAGACCTGGATGTTCGAGAACTAGAGGGATTAGGTAACAAAGATGCCCGGGATGGCCTTGAAAGTCTCCGACAGAAATTCCTCCTTGAATATCGTTATGAAGTTCAGCGTGATGATAGATTTGGCCGAACTGAAGAACTTGTCAGTATTATGGAATTGTCTATGTATTTTGGTTTTGAAATTTTTTGATCAAAATTCTGCAAAACACTTTTTATTTAATTATTTTTATATTTTTATTTAATCAATTTTCTCCAAAATATTGATCATTGTGGATTCTTACTTTCCTTGAGTTGCTGTTTTTGTGAGTGTGGAGATAGTTACTACTAGAATCTCTATTTACCACTATCAAAGGAAGAGCATCTGCGTAGGTTATAAAAAAACTATTTTTTTTTACAAGAATTGAAAACATAAAAGAAGTGGAGCAGAGGATCGCTCTTCTTAGTATTACGAATCAGTTAAATAATATTACATTGGGAAAATAAACATTAAATAGATGTAGTGTAACTCGACTAAACTGGACTAAATGAAAGTTAAATGGGACACTTGGATGAACGGTTTGAACATCTATCAGGTGGTTGGAATTAGATTCTCCAACACCCCCCCTTAATTACAACCACATAAAAATTTAATTAAGATACCTGATGTTCTATGTCTTAGCGAGGCTTACAATTTAAAAAAAATTGAGTTCAACTGATTTAGTTTTCTTCTTCTCTTCCTCCAAATCCTGTAGCCTCTAAATTGTTTAAGCATTTTCTTCTTGTTGTATTCTTCAAACCTCAGTTTTTTCATTTTCTCGTGCAGGTATTCTATTATTTCAGGCTGTCTAAGCATGTCCTGAACTTCTTCAAGAAATGACTTGTATGTGGGCTGAAACCACATATTGTCTTCTTTATTGTGTTTTCATCATCAATCTGTTGCAACATAAGATCATAATGATATTTTATTTCTTCAAAACTCCAATACCTGGAAATTTCATTCATGTGTTCGTCATGCATGTTGTCTTCAACATTCATATCTACAGCTTCTGTGTAGACCTCAAATAGACATGGGGTTGCAATCCATGTTTCAAGGAACTTTAAGTCCTCTTCATAATTAGTTTGTTTACCTGCACATTGGAAATCAATGGTAAGTGTAAAAACTTCTGCTCGGCAATGAGAGCTTTCTCCTATTGCACTTCCTTCACTACCTCTTCTTGTGTCTCTGTTTTTGTCTCCTCTTGGTTCTGGTCATTCTGCTATGCAATGAGAGTTTTTTCTTTTTGCGCTTCCTTTGCTACCTCTTCCTCTGTTTCTGCTTTCCCTTTGCAAACTTCTTTCTTTGCATCTATCTTTATCTTTGTTTCTGTCTTTGTCTCTTCTTCACTAACTTGTTCTATTGCAAACAAGTTGTCTTCCACTGACTCGAGTGGGTTATCTCATCAAATAACATCATGTTAATATGATCTTTTTTTTGCATCATCTGCAACCAATTATCATTAGAAAAAAAATCTCTATCAAAATTTACATCAACTATATTCATCACTGGATTTACCATAGTATTTTTACTCTCATTAGTAATCTCTATTGCTAGTATCACCAAATCGTCATTTGCAAGCTCTATTGCTGGATTGATCAAATCATCATCAACAAGCTTTGTTGCTGGAATCACCAAGTCTTCATAAGTGAGCTCTGTTGCTGGATTCATCAAATTGTCATCAACAAGATGTGTTGCTGGATTCACCAAAATTTCGTCAGCAAGCTCCGTTGTTGGATTCATAAAATATTCGTCCACTTGTGGCTCTTCACAGTGGGGTTCACGAGAATCTTCGTGTCACTTCTCTGTTGCTTCTGCAATTTCACAGGCATCATCCACTTGTGGCTTATCACAGTCGGATTCAACAAACTTTTCATCTCGTTGTAGATCTTCTGCTTTAGGTCCAACTTCATCTTCAACTTCAATGCTCCCCCTTCCACCAAAACACCTCTCAAGGGTATCCCATGCCTCCTTGGTTGTCTTGGTATCCGAAATCAGAAGGAGAATGCTGTCATCCATAGATTATTTTATGCATTTTAATACAAATGCGTCATTTTTCCTCTTCATTTCCAGATCTAAAAAGATCTCAAACATCTTCTATTTTTTCTTTAGCCTCTTGGATTTTACCATTTGTTGAGTGTTGGCTCACAATGACTCAATAAGTACCACAAATTGTAGACAGGACATCACTTCTTGGAATCTGCAAAAAACATTTCTTGCAAACTCTTTTCTTTAAATAGTACAATGCCCACAATCAATTTTAAACCTTTTAAACCATACCTTGACGCGGTGCGGCTCCATAACACCTGTTATATTTACCTATTAGAAATAATGTTTCCTGGTGAAATGGTATTTACATCGGTATGTTGTGATAATAATGTTTCTTAAATGTGGCTTAAACCACTGCTTGTTCTTTTGGATTTTTCCTTCTCGATCCTCACCTTTTGTTTCAGATCGATAGGGACTTTTATTAATAAATTTCAACAATAGCAATCAAAGTACGAATTGAGTGAAAAACTATGATGTTTCTATAATTAATGGTTCCTCTCTCGATCGAGGGAGATAGAGGTGTGGAATCTCTCCCCTCGCCTAATGGATTCTCAAGGTTGGTTTCTTTGGTGGGAGTTGCTATGTAGTGTATTGTCATGTTTATGTGGGGTTGGGGTAGGATGATGGCACAACAGATTATCCCCATCATCCTCGTCTAAAGCATTCAAGTATCAGGATCGGGGTAGCTCAGGTTCACCACCTCCTAAAAGAAAGAAAGCATTCAAGTATCAGGATGTGATACTCAAGTTCACCGCCTAAAATATAGAAAGATATAGGAGAGGCTCTGCTTCCCTTTCCAAGCACTCACTCCATGCATTAAATTAGAGTCTAGTTGAGCCACTTTTATCATCTAGCTAATGATGTGATTCAGGAGCCCTCAACCTCTGCCATGGAATAAAAATAGTGGTAACTCCGTCTTGGGCTATCTCTTTATTAATATACGATGCCCCATTCTTTCTTTAAGGACAAGTAAAAGACAATTATGTAACACATAAACTATTTCATATTTATTTTATAATTGAAATTCTGGAACATGTGCTATCATTTCTGGAACAAGTGCTTTGGCACTCTTTTTTTAAGTGGTTGCATTGATTTAGCTATGTCTAGGAAAACCTTAGGAACATCGCCAAGTTTCAATACATAAAACTTCAAAAATATCATATAAATCAATTCATTCTCATTTCCCAACTCATTGTGAGTTGCTCCACACTCTCTTTTTCTATGAAGGAAAGAAAGCTCTCTAGTACCATATATATATATATATATATATATATATATATATATATATATATATATATATATATATATATATATATATATATAGGTTAATTTTCATGCAAAAACAAACACAGTGTTTGTGTGTTCGATGGTAATATGCAACCTCCCTTGGTTGTTTTCCTTAGTAATGAATGCCCTGTAAAATCATAAAAATATGACAGAAAATAATTTTTTCATTACAAAAAATACTCAGTGAATGAATAGAAATTGAAACATGGTTTAAATGTAGGCAGATTCTTCATTAGAGATGAACAAGTTATTTCTTCTGATCTTTCTTTCCATCTATGGGTAGGAGATGGATTAATTTCCTCCTCATAGAACTCAAAAGAATCCACCTCTTGAATGTAAGTCACATTCATTTTCCTTTTCAAAGTCAATTGGAGGGGCTTCGACCCTTTTCTCTAATTTTCAAAAAGAGAACAATGAACCAACTTGTCTATGATACAATTTCATGTTAGGATATTCCGATACATAGGAAATAGTTAAGTATAACTTGGTCTAGTGTAGAGGTAGGTAAAGAGTGTTTCTTTACTATTTTCATTTGTAACTTATAACCTGAGAGTCATGATTTGTAGTGATCTGACAGTTCACTCTCTCCTCGGTATTAAAAACACTTGATCTGTGGCTTAACACTCGATTGGTCCATGATATATATTTAAAGAGCATGGAGGGTCATTTCTCCGATAACCGTTTGATGCAGGGGCATCCAAACAGTTTTATTTGGGACAAAATTTGGTTGTTAAAACAGAATTAGTTTTCTGTAACTAATCTACGCGGTTGTAAAACGGTTGTAAAAACCTATAAATGAGAGCTCGTATTGTAGTCATAGGAAGAAATGCGTACTGACGCTGAAATGAGGAACGAATGCAATGTAGTCATAGGAAGAAATGCGTACTGACGCTGAAATGAGGAACGAATGCAATGTAGTCATAGGAAGAAATGCGTACTGATGCTAAAATGCCTCAGATGTAATCTTGTGTTTGTATATAAAATAGCAATATACTGTTATGGATTTTCGGTGTACGAACATGGTTTATTTATGTATTGGTTTTATGAGTTGACATCTTTGTGTAAGAGATTGCGTGTGAATCAATTTCTTTGTTCACTGTAGCTTTCAATTCTTTCTAAAAATTCTTGAGTTATATATGTTGTGGAGAAATTCAAATCTCTCCGCGAAGAACCATTTTTTGGATAAATCTCTATGTATAAGGTTCTGATCAATTCAAAAACCCATTCTGAAAATGATATGAATCTGTGTAAGGGATTGGTGGATTCGATTCACATAATCGACATCAATTTTGTCAAAGCCACAATACGTAACCAGTAGAGAATGCAATTATATGTGAAGGGTTGATAAAATTCGATGACGTTATTACCTTTTTGGGCACAAATAATTTTAATCTCTGATTATTGAATAGGTATCAAAAATATGTTTTGATAGAGTCCGATTTCAATAAAGTCAGAACTTCAAATCTGCAACTGAGCGTGTTATTTGAATTGATATCAGATTGAGGCCAATCCACAGTATTAAAAATGGAGCAACGAGGTTCTGAGAAGAATGAGAGATGAAACAAAATCCCAGTCAACACATTTATTTGCAGAGTTTCTGAGTCAAAGGTGTAGAAGAACAGTGAAGAGCGGTTTTAGGAAACTGCTGGGGATCATCGCACAGCTTCTGGCGAGTGGGTGGTTTTCATCCGAGTGAATGCGATCCAATACGGTAATATCATGGCATGAGTTGTTTGCAGAAATCTGTATTGTAGAGTCAGAATGCACAAGGAATTAAGTATGCGGAGTCCATGTTGAAAAGTCGGAAGGCAAACCCGTGAGTTGTTAAACCTGTGATTCAATTTCACAAGATTGAAATCGAAATGGAACGTTGTCGTGGATAAGGTGGAATCTTAAGCAGTGGCAAAAGGGAACTATGAAGGCGGGCTTTTAAAACCAGAATTGGGCTTCGCATAAAAAATATGTGGTAAGTTATATATGTCGTGGGACCGGAAGTTCGTTTAAATATGCGGTGGTTTGAGTTTTGATCCAATGTCAAAGACTTTTAGTATTTGTTGACATTTGGATATGCATTGGCTATTGATTAACCAAATCAAAATATGAATGGTAAAGTTGCGGGAAATGCATGCATTCAGAATTTCTAAAAGAAAATGGAGAGTGAAAGTTTATTAATGTGAAGTTTTGTTAAGTTTCGGTGATCCGAATGGAAAATGGCATCAACCCATGGTATTCATCTACCCATGTTATCCATCCACCCATGGAATTTACCCATGGTATTGTAAATGGCATCGACCCATGGTATTCATCCACCCATGATATTTATTCGCCCATGGTATATATAAGACCCATGGTATCCACCCATGGGTGACGAAAGATAGAGGAGTGAGATCCTATCAAAATATTGCTCGAGGAGGCCCTCGAAAAACAAAGGAACGCGATGATGGATAAATTTGCTCAGATCCTTCAACGGCTGCCCACCGGCGGCGCATCTGCATCCAGCAGCCACTCTGGAGGTGCGACTCCTTTTAAGGTACAAGTAAATTTTGACATTCCCATATTTGAGGGTCAAATAGACGTAGATGCCGTAGATAGATGGTTGAATCTATTAGAAAGATATTTCTCTGTTCATGACTTTTCAGACCGGGAGAAGATTATTTTTGCACTCCTCAAAGCTACCCTGCAGAGATCAGAACTACTGAGAATACTACGTAACCTCTGCTTCCTACGTACCAACTTTTTGAATTCTCTTGCAGTGCTGCCAAGGAACAAGAGAGACTATCCCATGGGTAGCTATGAGGACAAGTACATACAATGGACCACGCTGCGACAACAAAGGGATCAAGATGTGCATGAGCTGACGAATCTGTTCCATACCCTGCGCACAAAGTTGGGTATCAAAGATTCAGAGAGACATCTGGTGCTAAAGTATTGCAGCTGTCTGCACAGATACATTCAGGAGGAAACAGTTCACATCTCCTTCGCGAGCACACGCAAGGCAGATAACAACACGTATACGCTAAGATTGAGAAAGGTAGAATTCAAACAAAATAGTGATATGATAATTGTCGCCTTACAAAGTGAGTGAGGCTTGTTATTTATAGCCTTTTTGAGATACAATACCATAGGTGGATACCATGGGCCAATACCATGGGTAGATACCACTTACAATACCATGGGTAAATCCCATGTGTGGATGAATACCATGGGTGGATACATACCATGGGTCACTTATAATACCATGGGCAAATAAATATCATGGGTGGATGAATACCATAGGTCGATGCCATTTACAATACCATGGGTAAATTCCATGGGTGGATGGATAACATGGGTAGATGAATACCATGGGTTGATGCCATTTTCCATTCGGATCATCCGGTTTTAACCCTTAAAGGTGGACCAGTGTTTGATGACTGGTCAAGGGTCTATAAAATGTCATTGTTTCGTTTTATTTGCCTCCAATATATTCGTGATAAGGCAGGGAAGTGCGTAGCGGAAGCATGGTGGCCTATAACCCACAGGTCCCAGGATCGGGACTGAAGATTTGGATAACGAATTTGCAGTTTTGAAAAGGAAATGAAGATTGCAGATTCATTTTGTTTAACTGGAAGGTGAACCTGCTTTTTAAGTGGGTCCGTTTTTCGTCACCGTTTATGAGAGAAACATATGTAAACTTTATTTTTATATTAATAAATTGTTTGAAGTGGCTGCGTTGGCTCAGGCCGTGGACTGTTTCCCTCTTTGAGGGTTTTCACCACGTGATATACTGGTGTACTTATTTGTGATATGTTTGTGAGCGGTGACCTTTGGTGTTTGATCTAAGGAACTTACCTTGTAAATTCCTACATTTCATGCATCTAATTAAGTAGAATTTGCAACCAAGATTCCGAGATTAAGGAAATTATAATTAAAAATTGAGATAATGTGTCAAGAGTTATTAGTCACATTTGGAAAGCTTCTTTTGGTTTTCTTCTTGGGCTGCTTTCGGGTTGCTTTCGAATTTCTTTCTTTTCATTTTAGGTTTTGAGCCCTTTTCGCGTGCAAAGACAATGCTTTTCCTTCCAATGTACCACAGATTTAACAACCAATTCTCATATTGGGAACTCTGTACATGCTTCCCGTGTCTCCTAAAGGTGAATATTTCATGTACAAAATATATCAGCGATTTGTTGAAATTTCAAATTCAAGGAATGACTTCGCTACTCGTTCAATTCAAGCATAGAAACAACTATTCCCATTATCTTCTTTCTATGGGAATTTTTTAGTCTTTCGGAACAATATAATTATGCTCTAAAATAAATTGTTTATCCGCTATGAAATATTTTGAGATTGTTCGAACCGAAAGGCATATGGTCTGTGTGAGGCTTATAATTTGGAGGCAGGTAGGAATAACAAAGAAAGCAAGGAAGCAAGGTTGTTGAGTTTGTCAAGGCTTCCATTTGGCATATAACCATACACAGGTAGAAGTTTTTCCTTATACCTATACCAACTTTTAAGCTGAACTAAGTTCTTGTGCCTCAGCCGACCAATGCTTCCAATCTATACAATGAATTCCCTCACCCCTTGCTTGGATTCATGTGAAACCCACTTCAGTGCAACTTCTTACCTAGTGCTGGGAATAACGCGCTTATAAACCCTGCCAAAGCCTCCAAACCCCAGCAATTGTTTGTCCCTGAATCCCTTTGTGGCCAGTTTAAGTTCACTATAGGGGAATCTAAGAGAACCATATTCAAACTCCCATTCTTCAATCACGTCACTCTATCGAATCACCCTAATAAGGTAAACTGCTGTCGAAACTGCAACTTACAACAGCTAAGGATACCCCAACTATGAACCCTTATAGTCACTAGGTTGCGATGAATTCATCAACTGGATCTCAAAAACCACTTCAGTAGACTTCATAAGCAGACTGGATCTCAAAAACTGCTACAACATCTCCCTTTGAAGCAAACTTGATGAGCTTACTGGATCTAAAAAACTGCTACAACATCTCCCTTTAAAGAAAGTACATTCATCGTCACACCAGTAATCTAACAATGCAAATGATTATGCAAGAGCGAGCACCTGTAATGCATGCACGTGGTTCCATGGTCGCTGGGTATCTGAATGGCCGCCATGGGTGTTCTATTCCATAGGTGTCCAAATGCCACCACGGGTGTTTCTTTTTCCCTTAGGCATGGATTAGCAACCACGATGCTATTCATATTTTTTTCTAAGGATTACTTCTAATAGGGCTTATCTGTGGGCAGTACTTCGTGCGTAGTGCATGGCTCTCTATGGGCAGTACTATGGGTAGTGGTTTCAGATTACAAATTAGGCTCTCCTTGCTGTGTGGTGATGATAGAGTATGGATGGACAAAAAACATAGAAAATAAAGCCCTTCCTGACAATCTATGTCGTCCTACGTGTCAAGTAAGAAAACATTATAAATGGTCAAATTATATTATCCCTCGAACGGGAATGGAGCGAGCCGAAGGTAATAAATAAATTGATCTGGTGCAAAGCTACCGGAAGTAGAACCTGCGGAGTAGTGGTGTGAGGACATGTGCAAGCGATACCGAGTGGAGAGGAATTCATGGTGACAAAGGCACTTGTTGGCATCAACTCGGGATTCGTGAATCCTCCCACTTAAG
Source organism: Pinus albicaulis (assembly GCA_034641835.2). NCBI lineage: Eukaryota > Viridiplantae > Streptophyta > Pinopsida > Pinales > Pinaceae > Pinus > Pinus albicaulis. The sequence continues at coordinate 167,463,001 of CM076584.1, forward strand.
GCATTTATAACCTGATTTTTTATTTTTAAAACATTTTATTGATTGTTCGTCCCTCGTGGGACAGAAATTTGCAATGGTATGATAAAGTGTCAACTCATACACGAGGTCAAGTTTTATGATGATGCGTTGAGTTTTTTGTAAAGTGCTCAAAACAAGCATGATTTAAGAATGACATATTGTGCTCTAAAACCTATTCGTTGGGTTGATTATTTATATGCAACAAGTATGCTTAATAGGTGATAGGTGAGCTGCTTGACATTGTAGAACTCGAAATGAATATCAGAAAGAATTTACTAATTAGCTCAAAGACAGACGCATAATTTTTCGATTCCAATTGAGGGGAGATATCAAGAGCTTGGAATGCAACAAAATTTGAAATCGATTCAACAAAATATTTAGAGGTAGCTTGAATAGTATGCAACTTTTTAAAGTTGTCATTAAATGGTCATGATATGGGTATATCCTATGTTCAAAAAGAGGTTGGGAGGTTAGGAAAGGGCTTAGAGTGTGGATCAATCAAAATGAGAGGATGTATTAGGATAACAACAACAACAAACAAATAAATAAAATGTATTTTATTTTTACATGTAAATGGGCATGCGACTGTAAGACCCGATAAGGCAAGTGTACCTTAGTAAATAATCATTGGTAAAGTCTGGATATAGATTTAGGTGATATATGGGAGCATGTATAAGCATGTTGAGCTAGGACAACATGTGAAATTCTTAAATACCCAGACCTGACTGGGTAGGGCTTGGAGGCAAGTGGTGGTGGCTAGCTCACTTAGCAGATTTGGCTAGATTTGACCAAGGAAAACCCAAAGTGAAGTTTAAAGGGGTGATTGTTAGATAAATTTGACCTTATGGTGGAGTTGAGGTTGTGTCAACATTTATGGTTAACAGTTGTATTTTTTTGGGCACTTAGTATTGGTGACTCATGGTATTACATTTAGTTGAAGCCATTAAAAGGCTTGTGTATTCTTCATTGTTTTGAGCCATGGTTGAGCATTGAAAGCTTAGGTTGTTGGCCGACTTGGCTGTGTTTTAGCCAAGGACAATAATAGATCTATTGTTGGTTGTGTTTTCCCCAATTGGGGTTTTCCAGGTAAATCATGGTGTACATGGTTTGAATGTGTTGTTGCTATGATTATTATTATTATATTTATTTCTCTCGTATTTTATTTGAAAAAATAACAATATTTTTTATGTAACATTGTCAATTTTAGTCAAAATTTCATAGTTTCTCATTTAATTTATCCCTTCATGTTAAAAAGTGTGAATGGAGGTTTTCGACAGAGTTTAAAATTGAAGTCATTACATTGAAATTGTGTGAAAGGAATTATTTGGGAGGGTTTAAAATTGAAGTTGTTATGATGAAAGAGTATGGGAGAAGGTGTTAGGAAGGGTTTAAAATTTAAGTTATTGTTTTTCAAGCGATGTAGTTTATTATAGTAGGGTATATCATTATTTTTCATGTAAATAAAAATAAAGATAAAAATCATATGTCAAGTTTGAAATGAAATTCTCATGGTGTGAAGCCATAACACCAAGATTGATGTTGTTGTTGGAGGAGCAATGAGAACTATTGGAACTGTGAGGTACAGTTGTTTGATCCACAATAAGAAGTGTTCACAAGCACCGTGTGTGGAACTGTTGGAACGATCACTATGCGTCAGGTAGGAGTAGTGAATGCTATGTGAGGTAAAGTAATGCACACACAATATGTATTTCTTTTTAGACTTCTTCGACTATGACCCTTTTGATGATCACTTTTTCATGTGTACATTTGGAATAATTTTTGGGTTAAGTATTATTCTTAATTTGGAAGAATTCCCTAAAAAATAGTGTGATTTTATTGATGATCAGCGGTATCAGGAGCTAGAGTTTAGTCCACAAAATATTTCCATTGAAGAGCTATCAATTGTTCATGAGGAAGGGTGTAAAAAATTGAGTCATAGACTTATTGTTGAAGATCTAGATGATCACCAAGGCAATGATATCAAAAAGATCTCCAGAAGAATTAAAGATAATGATCTTGATAGGGTGATTCACTAAACACACATAGAAGTAGATAAAATTCTATCTAGGGTGGAAAGAATCTAGTGCTAAGATGCTCGACATTAAAAGAAATAATATGCAAGATACTCCTAGCAAGCTTACACTCTCTAGAAAATTTATTATCAGTAGTAAGGAAAACCCATATCAAGATTACACTCTCAAGACAATTTATTATCAGTTGTAAGAAAAACCATATCATGATGAGGAAAATCCATATCACAATGCTTACAATGTGTCATCATCCAACACTAAAAGAAAGGACGGAAAAACATGATTTTAGATGAATTTCTCCATTAAGAGGGAGAGTTGGAGAAATAATAGAGAAATTCATTATTGAAATATTGTTTAGACTATGGTTGGAGATTATTAGGATTGTTTATCATAATTAGATCTCCAAATCCTATTCTTTGAGAGTTTGTTAGGATTGAAAGTGTTATCTTAAATAAAAAATAAATATTAAATTAATAAAAAAATAATTAATATTTAAAATAAATAGAATCAAGTTAGATTCATCTTAAATTCAAACATGAATAAAGATTAAGTTTATTATCCTATATATTTTTTTAATATAAAAATTTGAAATAAAGTTAAATGATAATTTAAAAGGACTCAAAACATATTTGAATTCAATAATATATATATATATATATATATATATATTATAAAATATATAACATATGTAATTTATATAACATTATTATTATAACGTGTATATTCTTTGCTTTTTATATGAATGAATCGAGGAAAATATACACTTGGAGTTTTTGAAAACTAGGCAATTTCCCTCAACAAGAGATTTTAGAAAACTGTCAATTTTCATGAATAAAGGCTTGGAGTGTGGAGGGTTGTACTTCCATAATGAGATATTTTTCAGATAAACTTGATCTTATGGTGGAGTTGAGGTTGTCTCAACAGTTATGGTTAACTGTTGTAGTTTTTTGGGCACCTAGTATTGGTGACTCATGGTATTGAGGCCATGGTATTACATGTAGTTGAAGTCGTTAAAAGGCTTGTGTATTCTTCATCGTATTGAGCCATGTTTGAGGGGTGAAATCTCAGGTTGTTGGCTGGCTTGGCTATGTTTTAGCCGAGGACAATACTAGACCTATTGTTGTTTGGTTTTTCTCCAATTGGGGTCAAGTAAATCATGGTGTACATGGTTTGAATGTGTTGTTGTTATGATTATTATTATTATATTTATTTATCTCGTATTTTTTTCGAAAGAATAACAAGTGGTATCAAAGATCTAGTTAGCTAGTTGGAAAGGGGCTTAACTGGTTGTTCGAATTTTTCCTAGTGATGGTGTCCCTAAAAATTGGACTACATTACACAAACTAGTACCGTTGGTTGAAGCAATATCTCGTTGCACAAACCATAAGTTCCTATTGAGTAATGGTTTGATGAGGAGAAAGAAGAAAATGAAGCCTCAAGGCTTTGTTAAGGCCCGAGCATAGATAATATTTTTTGAAATGTTAAATTATATTTTGGGGTCGTGGTGGAGACGCTTGGTGAGCCCTGGTATTGCACCAAGAGTGTTGCAACTCCCCGGGGCTTCCCTAGTTTACTTTATCAACCCAGGGTTCATACAAACTTGGAGGCGACAGTGCTATATACACAGCAGATGCATTTTGTTCATGTCATCATATTCTAATTTACGAAAGGGTGCTATTTCTTAAACTATGATAAAGACTGAAAAGTAAATTGCTGGAAGGAAATGATAGAAAGGGAACTAACTTAATTTACAGAAAGGAAATGACAGAAATAAAACTAATTCAATTTGCAGAAAGGGAAATGACAAAAAAGAAACTAAATTATATTTCCGAAAAGAAATGGCAGAAAGGAAACTAATTCTAAACCACACTTAACTTGGCCAAACGGCTAAGTTCACTGTACTTATCCTATGGTCTACGTACCATTCTTCTATCCATGTAGATAAGCTATCCATGAATTAGTTCTGATTGAAAAAGTGTTGATTTACAGCTTGGAGGAAAGAAAAGGGCTAAAGAGGCTAATGGAGGTCTTAACACATGAAACAAGGCTTAGAAGTGAAAAGAGGGGGTTTAAACCTTATAAAACTTTATTATAGCGCAAAAATGATTTGGAGCGGGATAATTTGAAAAGTGTGATGGCGGAGTTGCAATGGAAGTGTGATATGCGATATGTGAAATTGTAATCGCAATATCACAAAGTTAGAGGAGTAGCGGAAGTTTTGTTTGGGAGCGGGAGCGGGAGCGAAATGCGAAATGCGATGAGGTAAGAATCTGCGAAGTGCGAAATGCGACGAGATAAAAACTATGGAATGCGAAATGTGATTTGCGACGGGTGACGTGGCGATAGGATCGGTGGTGAAGTGCGATGGCAATATTGAAATCGGTGTCGGGAGCAGTAAGTCTGAAAAGAAAAGGGAAAAGGTTGTGAAATTCGAAGTGCAATGGGGCAAAAGTTGTGAAGTGCAATTGCGAAGAGGTTGCAAAGTTTGAAATGTAAAAATTTGTGAAGTGCGATTGCGAAAAAGGTTGTGAAGTTTATGAAGTGCGAGATGCGATGGGTGACATGGCAACGAAGTACTGTAAGAATATCGCAATCGGGGCGTGGAAGCAGAAATTATTAACGAAAATGGATAGAATATGTGAATTGTGATTGAGATAGGGAATTGCGGTAAGTATTTTAGAAGAAAAGGGATTGAGTTCTAATTTTTTTTTAGTATTTTCATTAAAAAGGTAAAGGTGAGGTGAAAAGGGAAAATTGTTGAAATGTTGAAGAAAGACAAAGGAAAGGGAAGGGGTTATGTGATGGCCGAGATGTGATAATCTAGAAAGTCCAAGGTAAAAGAGCACATGCAAAACTTTAATGGTTTCTATGAATAAAAAGGGTGCGGCAAAGAGGAAAGAAGGATGGAAATGGAGCGTAACAGAGGTGTTGGAAACATAACACAGAGATGGAAAATGAGGTGAGGAGGCGCCACTCGAGCTGATTTGGGGATTTAAAAATATGTCCTGCAATCAACCCTGCTAATTAATGTGTGGAATACATATGAAATGTCTGATAAAAACAATGGAAATAAAGACCAAAACTAGTACTGCAACTCTACCCTAAACTCAAACAGAAAGCAATTTTTGGCCTATGGGAAGGTCTACCGTGCTCGAACTCTATTGACATAGATGAGAGGGGAAGATTTCCTCATAGTTTTATAGAGTTTATCATCTATTCTACAATGCAAATAAACAGATTAAATCTACAACAACAAACTATAATAACAATGAAAATATCAGAAATAAAACTATCTAAATCATAGAAAGGAAAGAATAAAAACAAAAGAGAAGCTAATGCACATGGGTTGGCCCCTAAACAACGAGCTCAACTCTTTGAAACTAATTCAGTAAAATGGAGTCTATCTGCTCATTTCAAGAAGAGAATGGCCTCATTACATTTCTAAAAGTTTTATCACTAAGTACCATAATAAAAATCTTAATAGCTTGCAACAAAAATTCTGAATGGAATCGAACCCCCCCTTTCTAGCTCTAGCTTTTCTCTATTTATTCTACAGGGTAGCTACCAACAACTCCCTAGAAAATAGTGATTGAGTCCACTTGAATCCCAATAAACAAAGATTGAGTTCTCTCCTCTTTGAGTTGCTTGGCGGTCTCTGGAACTCGAACTGCTAGAGAGAATGTTTGGGGTGATTGAGTCCACTTGACTCCAAGTAAACATAGATTGAGTGCCCTCCTCTTTGAGTTGCTTGGCTGCCTCTGGAATTCGAATTTCTGGAGACTCGAAGTGAAGTATGGCTTGAGTGCACTTGGTCTTGAGTTGCTTGGATGCCTTTGGAATTCGAATTGCTAGAGGGTATCTCATGAGGATCATATGGCTGCCTTTGAGGGTGGAAAAACCCCTTGAATCTCTCCAATATTTCTCCCTAATTTCCTGATATTATTCACTCTTGATCTTCTAGTGGTAGGGATGATCAAGTCCCTAAATTATCTCCTTCTCCAAATCTACATAATCTGCCAAAAATTCTCACAATATTCTACAAAAATAACCAATATTAGCCACAAATATGAAATTACCTTTAAACCTTCCTAAGAAAATATTAAAGCATAAGAAAACATTCTTAAGTGCAGAAGGAGAGATATAATATATATATTTTCATGTGCATAAGGAAGGTAGATGATTCTAAGAAATGTTATATGGGCCTTAATTTATGTCTAATTTAGAGGCCCATCATCACCCCCCTACTGAAACTGTTGCTCATCCTCTGAGAAACCTATTCATCCTCCCTGCCTTCTGGTTCTTCCTCCATGTTGTCTTACTTCATTTTATATTTATTGGCCCATGCGCCGCTCCTCCTACTAATATTCTAGCTATTATTATTGAATTTCTTCTCATAGGTGCTTCATGGAGGTCATCATATGCCTGAAGAAAATCTATTTTTCATGCCAAGAGCTGGTGGATCCACCTTTTATTTGATTTTTTTCTTTTTTTGTTCTCATTTTTTTTTTATTGCATGCAAAGTAAACTCACAGTTATTTTTTCCTGTGAACTGAGTTCACCCTTGGTTATCCCTTGGCACTCCTTGTATTCTATTACAATGAACTGCTTACTTCCCACTTTCTCAAGTCCTTTTTACTTTTGTCTTGTTCCTTTTCTTGGTGGAAAAAGTGAGGCTAGTTGCTAGATAAGGATGAGGTTGCTCTACTACTGATTTTGGATATATAAATTTTTTTTCCCTCTCACACTTTTTAATGTTTTACTAAAGCTAAAATAGATTTGAAGAAAAGGTTAGATGATTGCATACCTGAGCCTTACCATTGATTTGTTTTTGTAGGTGATATTGAAGCTGCTGATATGGTTGTTGAATATGTCTTGAGTGGTTCTGAAGCTACATGGAATAATCTGCTTGAGGTCCTTTTGGATCTTCTGAGCACATGAGGAGGAAGTCCAAGTTTGACTACCTTTAACCAGGGTGTTGAACGAATTTTATTTTTGTGCCAACTTGTTGTTTTCCGGCTTGCAAAGGTTGGAGAGTACGTGCATTCATTAGAGAGATATACATGGAGAAATGCAATTTTTATTTTTTTTATTTTTAATTTTTAATTTATTTTAATAAGGCCTACTAGCTGCCTCTTTGAGGTTTTCCACTAGTAGGTCTACCTAGGTGCCTCAAAGGAGGTTTTCACCTAGTATCTTTTTTTTTTCTCTTTTTTTTTCGCAACCCAATGACTGCCTCATGGAGGTTTTCAATCAGTGGGCCAATCTCAGACGCCTCAAAAGAGGTTTTCACATGAGATTTTATTCTTTCCTTTTTTCTTTTCTTTTTTCACTTTCCTACTCTACTTGAAAAAACAAAACCTTTTTCAAGTATAGGAATACTTCTGATGGAGCCATGTACACATCAAGATGACAGATAAAATCATGTGCACACTTGGAATACATGCTCTGACATGTACCTGAATATGAGAGATGAATTTCTTTGACTAGGATTGTATCAAGTACTGTTGGAGAAGAGTGTGTTGCTACAAATTAATGACTGTTTGGAACCATATATAAATATAGTTGTGATGTCCCTGGTTCACTTGCTGAGTTGGATCACCTTGGATGTCCTCTTCTATTATGGCAGTCAAATATTCCTCTTTTTGTTGATTGTTCTCTTTAACACATGGAGGAAATGCTGGTAAACATGAGGGAACTTTCTCAACATCTGATTATGATTTTTGCTCTTCATCAAGTGCAACTCTTGATATTTTGATCTCCTCATTTGGATCTTCTTCTTCTTGATGTTGTCCTTCAATGACATTAAGAAAATATCTTCTTTGCAATACCTTTCTTGAACCAAGATGCAGACCATTTAGATCAAGAGGATATGTTTGGTAGTGTTGTACCTCAGCATTGTAAGTGAGCTGAGAGAATTCATTGTATGGGTTTGGAAATGGTGGTACAGGTAGTTGAGTGGGGGTGAATATATGAGATGGATGTGGTTGAGGCTATGGTTGTGGGGGAGATGGATGGTAGGGATAGCATGGAGTCTGGTATGGAGGATATTGAGGGAAATATTGAGGATGTTGAGGATTTTCCCAATAAGGACCTTGCCAACCATGTTGCCAAGATTGGTTTTGGGGTTGAGATGGCCAAGGTTGCCAAGGAGGGAGTGTGTCCCAATTAGTTTGAGATGGATGTGAATAAGCTTGAAATTGTGAAGTGGGTCCTTGCATAATATAAAGTTAACTAGGCTTCTAGGGTCTCCTTGGAGCTACATAACATGGCTTCTTTGGTGATTGCCTTGCTCCATTATATTCCTGGTAAACTTCTTTAAACCTGGGGAATTATGAACAACATTTAGTAGCATATGATTCTGCATGGATAAAAAAAATATCAGCATCTTCTTTTTGTTCATTTTTCATTCTCAACATTTCTACCTGTTCACTTAGATTTCTAACAATTTCTGTTTTAAAGTTATCAAGAAAATTTCCAAGATCATCTTACCTTACCAATGTTGATGATGGCTTACTTACTCTTTCCCTTCCTCTTGATATGCACTTGCATGTTTCACAAATTTCTTCAAATGACAATTGGTATACATCTTCTATACTCGTGAGATTAAGGAGATCACTCCAATCATCCCTAATTTTTCTAAGTAAGAGGGTTTTTAGTGTGTCAAATCCTAAATGATGCAATTTTTCCCTCTTAACGTTATACATGAACCTCTTTATTAGATCCTCAAGGCTCTCATATTCTTCTTGGTTCATTCTAAAAATTTATTCCCTAAGATCACGATCTTTGTATTTTTCTAGAAATATATTTTGCATATCATTCCATGGTCTTATTGAATTAATACCTAGACTCATGAACCATTTAAGAGCTCTATCCTTCAATGTTGCAGGAAACAATCTCAGTTTTTGAGTGTGTGATAAGTATCCATAAGACCTAAAAAGTATCTCAAATTCAAAGAGAAATGTTTCTGGATCCTCTGTCCTCATACCATGGAAGTTGGGAAGGAAATATGGAGGGATGTTCTTCATATGTACACTGATGTCCATATCTTGAATGGGAAACCGAATAAGATCTTATTCATTGTCATCATATCCATCCATCTCTTCTACCTTCAAAAGTGTATGGTGATGTGGTTCTTATTTCACCATGACGTCAAGTGGGGGGTTGGTATTGGAGAATTTTTTATTTTTTTTTAATTATGAGTATCCCTACTCCTATGAGGCATGAAAATCAAATATTTTTTATTTTTTTAATATTTCTAAAATGGCATGAAAAATAAGGAAAGAAGAAAAGAATGCTAAAAAAACAAAATCAAAGGATCTACTAGACACCTCCTCGACAACAACGCCAAAAAGTGGTGAGCCCTGGTATTGCACCAAGAGTGTTGCAACTCCCAAGGGCTTCCCTACTTTACTTCATCAATCTAAGGTTCATACAAACTTGGAGGTGACAGTGCTATATACACAGCAGATGCATTATGTTCATGTCATCCTCTTCTTCTTTACGAAAGGGTGTTATTTCTTAAACTATGATAAAAATTAAAAAATAAATTGTTGGAAGGAAATGACAGATTGGGAACTAAATTAATTTGTAGAAAAGAAATGATGGAAATGAAACACATTTAATTTGCAGAAAGGGAAATGACTAAAAATAAACTAAACTTTATTTCTGAAAATAAATGGAAGAAAGGAAACTAATTATAAACCACACTTAACTTGACCAAACGGCTAAGTTCACTCTACTTATCCTATGGTATATCTACCATGCTTCTATCTATGCATCTAAGCTATCCATGACTTAATCCTGATTGAAAAAGTGCTGATTTTCAGCTTGGAGGAAAAAAAAGGCTAAAGAGGCTAATGGAGGGATTAACACATGAAACAAGGCTTAGAAGTGGAAAGAGGGGTTTCAAACCTTATAAAAATTTATTATAGTGCAAAAATGCTTTGGAGCGAGATAATTTGAAAAGTGAGGTGGCGGAGTTACAATGGGAGTGCGATATGTGAAATTGAAATCGCAATATCGCAAAATTAGAGGAGTAGCGAAAGTGTTGGTTGGGAATAGGAGAAAAATGTGAAATGCGATGAGGTAAGAATCTACGAAGTGCAAAATGCAATGAGATAAAAATTACGGAATGCGAAATGCGATTTGCGATGGGTGACATGGCAATAGGACTGGTGGCGAAGTGAGATGGAAATATCACAATCAGCATCGGGAGTGGTAAGTCTTAAAAGAACATGGAAAAGGTTTTGAAATGAAAAGTGCGATGGGTAAAAAGTTGCGAAGTGTGATTGCGAAGAGGCTGCGTAGTGTGAAATGCAAAAAGTTGCGAAGTGAGATTGCGAAAAGGCTGCGAAGTTTGTGAAGTGCGAGATCCGATGGGTGACGTGGTAGTGGAGTATGGTAAGAATATTGCAATTGGGGCGTGGAAGCATAAAGTGTTAACGGATACTGATAGAAGATGCGAATTGTGATTGCGATAGCGAATTGCGGTAATTCTTTTAGAAGAAAAGGGATCGAGTTCCAATGTTTTTTGAATATTTTCGTTAAAAAGGTAAAGGTGAGGTGAAAATGGAAAATCACTGAAATGTTGAAGAATGAAAAAGGAAAGGGAAGGGGTTATGCGATGGTGAAGATGTGATAATATGGAAAGTCCAAGGTAAAAGAGCACATGCAAAACTTTAATGGTTTCTATGAATAAAAAGGGTGTGGTAGCTGATATGAAGAGGAAAGGAGGGAAATGGAGCGTAACAAAGGAGTTTGGAAGCATAACACAGAGATGGAAAATGAGGCGGGGAGGTGCCACTCGAGATGCTCTGGGGCTTTAACAATACGTCCTGCGCTTAACCATGCTAATTTATGCATGAAATACATATGAAATGAGTGATAAAAACAATGGAAAGAAAGACCGAAACTAGTACTGCAACTCTACCCTAAACTCAAACAAAAATCAATTTTTGGCCTGTGGGAAGGTCTACCCTACTCGAACTCTATTGACAGAGATGAGAGGGGAATAATGTCTCACAGTTTTATAGAGTTTATCAGCTATTCTACAACGTAGACAAGCAAATTAAATATACAACAACAAACTATAATTGCAATGAAAATATCATAAATAAAACTAGCTAAATCACATAAAGGAAAGAATGACAACAATAGAGAAGCTCGGGCACATGGGTTAGGCCCTAACCCATGAGCCCAACTCTCTGAAACTAAATCATTAAAATGGAGTCTATCTACTCATTTCATGACGAGAATAGCCTCGTTACATTTTTAAAAGTTTTATCATTGAGTACAATAATAAAAAGCTTAATAGCTTGCAACAAAAATTTTGAATGGAATCAAATCCACCCTTCCTATCTCTAACTTTGATCTATTTATTCTACAGGGTAGGTACCAAAAAATCCCTAGTGATTGAGTCCACTTGACTCCCAGTAAAAAAAGATTGAGTGCTCTCCTCTTTGATTTTATTGGCTGCCTCTGGAACTCGAACTACTCGAGAGAATCTTTGGGGTGATTGAATCCACTTGACTCCAAGTAAATAGAGATTGAGTGTCCCACTCTTTGAGTTGCTTGGCTGCCTCTAGAACTCGAATTGCTGGAGACTCCAAGTGAAATATGGCTTGAGTGCACTTGGTCTTGAGTTGCTTGGATGCCTCTGGAATTCGAATTGCTGGAGGGGATCTCATGAGGATCGTTTGGCTGCCTTTGAGGGTGGACAACCCCCTTGAATCTCTCCAAGATTTATCCCTAATTTCCTGATATTCTTCACTCTTGATCTTCCAGTGGTAGGGAGCAAGTCCCTAAATTATCTCCTTCTCCAAATATGCATAATCTTCCAAATATTCTCATAATATTCTACAAAAATAACCAATATTAGGCACACACATGCAATTAACTTTACACCTTCCCGAGAATATATTAAAGCGTAAGAAAACATTATTAAGTGCATAAGGAGAGATTTAATATATATTTTCATGTGCCTAATGAAGGTAGATGAGTCTACTAACGGTTATATGGGCCTTAATTTATGTCTAATTTAGAGGCCCATCAACGCTCATGTTGGACTGAAATGCCATGTTGGATATGTTGATGAATGGGTTCTCGTGGTTGCTAGGCCAAAAATAAGTGTAGGAAAAGGGAACAGTGACCAATAAATGGCAGCAAAGGCCTACACTTTGAAATTTAGTGTTGAATAGCAAGCGGTGAGTGAGTCATGAATATAAAGAGTTTTGCTGAAACAATAGGTTGATGCTAGTTCGAGTTATGGGAAAGGAAAATACGTTCCAGTTATGTCTCTGAATCGAGTCCGTGGGGAGTGCTGCATCATAATGAAACATGTGGAAACTCCTTTTTTTGTAGTCTCATACCGCAAAATTTTAACAAAGGGCGTTGATGAAGGTTCTTCTCTGATAACTATATAATTTTTTTTTGTTAAAGTATATGTGGTTCTTGTTAGTCCCTGCCATCGAGGATGGAACTATAGTAATCAGAATGATGATATTTAACAATCTTGGAGCTTTTAGTCCTTACCTTTTTAATTGATTTCAATTTATTTTATTGCGGTGTGCTTGCTAACTCCTTTTTCAGTTGATATCACGTCTTATTGGCCTCTTCACGAGGCGAGGAGGCTATAATATATATTATTTTTTAACTATGTCCTTCATATTTCAGAGTACTAAACTAATGCTAGCATTAATTTGAAGTTCTTAATGCTATGAAATGCTATGGGTTGTTAGTATGCCAAAGTTAAAGTCTTTAAAGCGACTGGATTAAAGGCGGTTGGGTTGGAGTTGCGAGGTATGCCAGGTAAACTAGGAGGTGGTGGATGCATGTTGATGCATGTTGTAGTGATGGCATTAGGGAATGGGGGGGCCCTTACAATGTTTGTTTTACATGTATTGTCAAACCAAAGGGAAAGTGATGACAGTTGAAAAAAGCTTGCTTCTGCTTGTGAGGCAAGTTGCTATCCATTCACTCTCGAATGACCGTACCAACCTTTCTTCTTCAATCCGCCACAACATGTGCAAGCAAGATCCGGACCAAAATACCCACTCTATGCCTTTATTGAAGTGTTCCCATAAAACCTATACATCTTAATACCTGGTTGGATATGTTTGAACCATATACCCCTTACTGAAGTGAATACCACTTGTTATATTTACCTATTAGAATAATTCCACCTAGTGAAATGGGATTTACATTGGTTTGTCATGATAATAGTGCTACTTAAGCGTGGCATAAACCACTGCCTGTGTTTTTGGATTTTTCCTTTTTGATCCTCACCTTTTGTTTCAGAAGATCGATAGGGAATTTTATTAATAAATTTTAGAAATAGCAATCAAAGTACAAACTGAGTGAAAACCTCTGATGTTTCTATAATTAATGGTTCCTCTCCTGGTCGAGGGAGATATGGGGGTGGAATCTATCCCCTCACCTAATGGGTTCTTAAGGTTGGTTTGTTTGGTGGGAGGTTGTTGTGCAGCGTACTGTCAAGTTTATGTGGGGTTGGGGCAGGCTGATGGCATAGAGGATTCTCCCCATCATCCTCGTCTAAAGCATTCAAGTATCAGGATCAGGGTAGATCAGGTTCACCACCTCCTAAATGAAAGAAATAATTCAAGTATTAGAATAGAAAGAATTAAAGTATGAGGATTGGGGTACTCAGGTTCACCGCCTAAAAGAAAGAAAGATATAGGAGAGGCTCTGCTTCCCTTTCCACGCACTCACTTCATGCATTAAAGTAGAGTCTAGCTGAGCCACTTTTATCATCTGGCTAATGATGTGATTCAGGAGCCCTCAACCTCTGCCATGGAATAAAAATAGTGGTAACTCCGTCTTGGGCTCTCTCTTTATTAATATACGATGCCCCATTCCTTCTTTAACGACAATTAAAAGACAATATGTAACACTGAAACTATCTCATAGTTATTTTGTAATTTCAATTTTGGAACATGTGCTTTCATTTATGGAACAAATGCTTTGGTGCTCTTTTTTTAAGTGGTTGCATTGATTTAGCTATGTCTAGGAAAACCTTCGAAACATCACCAAGTTTCAATACATAAAACTTTGAAAATATCATATAAATCAATTCATTCTCATTTCCCAACTCATTGTGAGTTTCTCTACACACTCTTTTTCTATGAAGGAAAGAAAGCTCTCTAATACCATATATATATATATATATATATGTTAATTTTCATGAAAAAACAAACATAGTGTTTGTGTGTTTAATGGTAATCTACAACCCCCCTTGGTTGTTTTCCTTAGTAATGAATGCCTTGTAAAATCATAAACATATGACAAAAAATGATTTTCTCATTACAAAAAATACTCAGTGAATGAAGAGAAATTGAAACGCGGTTTAAATGTAGGCAGATTCTGCATTGGAGATGAACACGTTATTTCTTCCAGTCTTTCTTTCCATCTATGTGTAGGAGATGGATTAATGTCCTCCTCATCCAACTCAAAAGAATCCATCTCTTGAATGTAAGTCACATTCATTTTCCTTTACAAAGTCAATTGGAGGGGCCTCGACCCTTTTCTATAATTTTCAAAAGAGAACAATGAACTAGCTTGTCTATGATACAATTTCATGCATCTAATTAAGTAGAATTTGCAACCAAGATTATGAGGTTAAGGAAATTATGATTAAAACCTGAGATAATGTGTAAGAGTTATTAGTCACATTTGGAAAGCTTCTTTTGGTTTTCTTCTTGGTTTGCTTTCGGGTTGCTTTCGGATTGATTTCCTTTCATTTTAGGTTTTGAGCCCTTTTCGTGTGTGAAGGCAATGATTTTCCTTCCACTGTACCACAAATTTAACAACCAATTAATATCATATAGGGAACTCTCTACATGCTTCTTGTGACTCCTAAAAGGTGAATATTTCATGTACGAAATATATCAGTGATTTATTTGAAATTTCAAATTCAAGGAATGACTTCGCTACTCGTTCAATTCAAGCATTGAAACAATTGTTCCCCTTATCTTCTTTCTATGGGCATTTTAAAGTCTTTCGAAACAATATAATTATGCTCTAAAAATAAATTGTTTATCCGCTATGAAATATTTTGAGATTGTTAGAACCAAAATGCGGATGGTTTGTGTGAGGCTTATAATTTGGAGGCAGGTAGAAATAACAAAGAGGCAAGGTTGTTGAGTTTGTCAAGGCTTCCATTTGGCATATAATCATAGACAAGAAGAAGCTCTTCCTTATACCTATATACCTATACCAGCTTTTAAGCTGAACTAAGTTCCTGTGCCTCAGCTGGCCAATGCTTCCAATCTCTAAAACAAATTCCCTCACCCCTTGCTTGGATTCATGCGAAACCCACTTTAGTGCAACTTCTCGCCTAGTTTTGGGAATAACGCCCCTATAAACCCTGCCAAAACCTCCAAACCCCAGCAATTGTTTGTCCCTGAATCCCTCTGTGGCCAGTTTAAGTTCACTTTAGGGGAATCGATGAGGAACATATTCAAACTTCCATTCTTCAATCACGTCACTCTATCGAATCACCCTAATAAGGTAAACTGCTGCCAAAATTGCAACTTACAATAGCTATGGATACCCCAAATATGAACCCTAGTCACTAGGTTGCGATGAATTCATCAACTGGATCTCAAAAACCACTACAACGGACTTCATGAGCAGATTGGATCTCAAAAACTACTACAACATCTCCCTTTGAAGCAGACTTCATGAGCTTACTGGATCTCAAAAACCGCCACAACATCCCCCTTTGAAGCAAGTAGATTCATCGTCACACCAGCAATCTAACTACGAAAATGATTATGTAAGAGCGAGTGCCTGTAATGCATGCACGTGGTTCCATGGTTGTTGGGTATCTGAATGGCCGCCATGGGTGTTCTATTCCACGGGGGTCCAAATGCCGCCACGGGTGTTTATTTTTCCCTTAGGCAGGGACTAGCAACCATGATGCTATTCATATTGTTTTTCTAGGAGTTAATTCTAATAGGGCTTATCAGTTAGTAGATATAAAAAAGGTGCCAGTCTGTGGGATATACTTCATTTGCAGTGCATGAATCTCTATGGGCAGTACTATGGGTAGTGGTTTCATATTGCAAATTAGTCTCTAGTGACGACAAAGTATGGATGGAAAACAAACATAGAAAATAAGGCCCTTCCTGACAACTCTATGTCGTCCTACTTGTCAAGCAAGAAAACATTATAAATGGTCAAATTATATAACGAGAATGGAGCGAGTCGAAGGTAATAAATAAATTGATCTGGTGCAAAGATATAAGCATGATTTAAGCACGACATATTATGCATGCTCTAAAACCTATTCCTTGGGTTGATTATTTATATGCAACAGGCATGCTTAATAGGTGATAGGTGAGTTTCTTGACATTATAGAAATCGAAATGAATATCAGAAAGAATTGATTGATTTGCTCACAGAAAGACGCATATTTTTTTGGTTCTAATTGAGAGGAGATACCAAGAGCTTGGAATGCAACAAAATTTGAAATCGATCCAGCAAAATATTTAGAAGTAGCTTGAATAGTATGCAACATAAGTTGTCGTTAAATGGTCATGATATGAGCAGATCCTATGTTCAAAAAGAGGTTGGGAGGTTAGGAAAGGGCTCACAGTGTGGATCAATCAAAATGAGAGGATGTATTAGGATAACAACAACAAATAAATAGATAAAATGTATTTTATTTTTACATGTAAATGGGCATACGACTGTAAGATCTGATAAGGCATGTGTATCTCGGTAAATAATCATTGGTAAAGTCTGGATATAGATCTAGGTGATATATGGGAGAATGTAGAAGCATGTTGAGCTAGGACAACATGTGAAATTATTAAATACCCTGACCTGAATGGGTAGGGCTTGGAGGTGAGTGGTGGTGGCTACCTCACTTAGCGAATTTGGCTAGATTTGACCAAGGAAAACCCAAAGTCAAATTTAAAGGGGGATTTTTAGACAAACTTTACCTTATGGTGGAGTTGAGGTTGTCTCAACATTTATGGTTAATAGTTGTATTTTTTTGGGCACTTAGCATTGGTGACTTATGGTATTACATGTAGTTTCAAAGACATTAAAAGGCTTGTGTATTATTTCTTGTATTGAGCCATGGTTGAGCAGTGAAAGCTCAGGTTGTTGGTCGACTTGGCTATGTTTTAACCAAGGACAATAATAGATATATTTTTGGTTGTTTTTTTTTCCCCAATTAGGGTTTTCCAGGTAAATCATGGTGTACATGGTTTGAATTTGTTGTTGCTATGATTATTATTATTATTATATTTATTTCTCTCATATTTTGTTTGAAAAAAATAACAATATTTTTGTTGTAACATTGTAAATTTTAGTCGACGTTTCATAGTTTCTCCTGTAATTTATCCCTTCACATTAAAAAGTGTGAATGGAGGTGTTCGACACAGTTTAAAATTGAAGTCATTACGTTGAAATTGTGTGAAAGGAGGTGTTTGGGAGGGGTTAAAATTGAAGTTGTTATGATGAAATAGTATGGGAGAAGGTGTTAGGAAGGGTTTACAATTGAATTTGTTATTGTTTTTCAAGAGTTGTAGCTTATTATAGTAGGGTATATCATTATTTTTCATGTAAATAAAAATTAAAATAAAAAATCATATGTCAAGTTTGAAATGAAATTTGTTTACATTTATTCAGTTGAAAGATGAGGCAATTTTTCATAATGTTTTCTATTTTTCATTATTTATATATATATATTTTTTCTTTTATTAGTCATTTTTTCTATATAAAATGACAATTAAAAAATGTTAACACTTTTTCCCTATATTATGATAGTTCAAAAAAAGAAATGTTATACAATAGAATCCTATTGTTTTAGAGTTTATGCATGTACATGATCTAAATATGGACAAACTGTTTTTTTTGTGCTAGCTTCCTCATCAGTATAAAAGAAAAGTCATTAAGGATTGTATCAAATAGCAAGTGTATGAGAGGGTTTATGTGTCCAATTTGTGTGTCTTTTATGAGAAATTCATGAAGTAAATTAGCTTTAAAAATACACAAAAAGAAAGTAAATTGCAAATAATATAATACATAGCAAGCACATTACACAATAGTGATGAAGGAGTTCACCCCTCCTAGGCTACGTCTCCTTGGACTAGCTTCAATGGCTTGGCCCTTTTTGACTAATTGATCAAAAATTTGAATACAATCATTTTCTAAGCTCTGATGGCTCTCAAACTTGCTCCAATGGCTCTTGGACACCCCCAATACCCATGTTTTGGTTCTGACTGAGTCAAATTTTGAATCTCTGGGCAAAATTTATGCCTCCAATTTTTTCCACTGATTGCTCTGCTAAACTATCTAACTACAGTTAAAACTGATAGTTTTCCCAAATTTGGAGGTCTGCCAATTAGTGGGTAAGTGGAGGTTAGGGCTAATTAAGATTTTTTTAAGCGCTAACTACACTGTTAAACTAATCCAAAACTTAATGATGGTTTAGCACTAATCAACATGTTTAAGGGTTAATAAAAATTAGTTTTAAAACTTAACTCCGCATTATGTTCTGGGCTCCCGCTGGCTGGTCACGTCGTGCGGTCCTATGGACTGGGGCTAGCCCCTGTTTTTCCCCGCCATTAAACCATATTAAACATAAATATATGTCAATTGCATAATATGTTAAGTCATTTGTGGTAGCGGAGTTGGTATGGTTTTTACGTGTTGTGGGCGAGGTCACAGGGTCGAACCCGACCTGCGCCCAGCCTCCGATAATTAAATTTTATTCGAACCTACATTATCATTTCTACCTTTGGGAGGGGGCCCGTGGCGGCCCTTGGCTGCACCTGTAGGTTTTAACCCTGAACAGAAATTATCTACACACGAATCTTATAACAGAAAATAAACAATAGCGAGAGCATAAAACATAAAAACGGATAAACACAGAGATTTTCCCTTGGATCCAAAATCAGGCATTGGCTGATTTTTCATTACTGTTCTTTGATGTTACAACACATATACATGCCGAAAAGCCATGACTAATCCATTAACTGGTTAGAACATAACCGTAGTTCCCTTGACCGGATCTACAAAATGCAGTATTTACTTGTCATGCATTTGAAACCATGTGCAAAATCATGCACAAAACATGGGTGGGTCCACCTATGAGTGGGTCCGCACACCAAACAAATTTTCGCGGGGGCGCTACCCTGGATCCCAACAGTGGGGGTTTCCTCCCCCCTATTGCGCCCAGCGCAACATACAGCACGTGGGGCTAGTCGTGGAAAGAATATAACACATACCCAACAGCACCATGTGTCCTCATCCCATTATTTCGTTAAAAACCAACCAAAATTTGACATGTATCCTAGAAATTTGGGCTAACTACACGCTGACAAGTGTGAGCACACCACTAGCTGGAGAAAAACCCATTTTGACCAAAAAATTGACCCCTTTGACCCTGTTTGATTTTTTTTTTGAAAATTTGCTTGTTTGGAAAAGTGGACAGCATGATCTAGCTATCTCATATGGACACTATTTTCAGTGAAACGAAGTGTGCCAAAATCAGGAAGACGAAACCTATCTGGTCATTCAGGTTCCGAGCGATTCTGACCACTTTCATTTTTTAGCAAATTTTTGCCCCCAGTTCAGTTTCTGATCACTCCTTCCCACTGAAAGGATTTTGGACCCATAAAAGTTGGTTATCTGATGAGAGTTTAATCCTCCTCACCTTTCCAAGTTCTATCGACTTGATTCTAGCTGGAAAAATCTTCATTAAAACCACTTTGGTTCCTTGACATGCCTACTCTTGCAAATGGCTTGGTACTTCTACCAATGTCCTCCTTTCACTGCTAACCCTTGTTGGTTGCTTTCTGACTAATTAAAATCATCTCGCTGTAACAAAGTGATCTCTCTATGCTTGGAAAGATTGACTGATGGCCTTCCCACTGAGAATCATGTTCCTCCTTTGAATAAACATGCATTTGATGCAAGCTTCTCCGTGGAAACTCTTTTCCAGTTTAAGCTGATCTGAGTGAACTACAATAATGAATTCAAATATCAGTAATCACTATAAATGAAATGACCATTCTTTTACGTGCACGGTACCAAATTCCACATCTAGAAGAATTTCTTCGCCATCTATTTTGTTTCTTGGCATCATGCATCATATGGTCTACAAAAGGGATGTTGTTTTTGTTGCAATATTTTTTCATCTTGTCCCTCTTTCCACTTCTTGATTTCATCATCCTCCAGTATTAACATGTTTCTCATGTCATGGTTTGAGAATGAAAGCTAATCATGAGCCTCTCGATCAAGAATGGACCTTCCAAAATCTTGATACATCTTGTCACAAGAAAAACCATTAAGTTGAAACACATCATGCAAGAAACACAAATTGACAACCTCTTCCTTTTGCTCCTTCAAAGCAACAAATGTCACAGCCTGTGAACATCTCCATGCATTCTTACATGTTGGTGTAGAAACCCAGCGACCAAACACAAGTCGAAAAAACATGCGTCCTCAAACCATTGACTCTTAAGTCAAACAAAATCATGTACAACACTTGACAATTCTTTTCCAAAAACAAAAAGAATTTCACATCTCATGAAACAATTCGTCAACATCTCTCTTTCATCCTTGGAGACTAAATCAACTCTTTCAAGTCGATAAGACATACATGTATCAGTCAATCGACCAACACAAGTTGATCATTCATACATGTGCAAATGATCAACACTCTCAAGTTGACAACATACATGTTAACAAAGAAATCAACCAACACAAGTCAATCACTCATGCATGTTCAAGCACAATGAAACTATAAAAAATTCCACCGTTCACACACACAAACTATGATGCATGTATAAAATTCTCAACTCTCTCACAAGTACAAGAATCCCATCGGTATGTATGAGTACTTAAAGAGCTGAAATGACCAAATTTGCTGCAACGAAATGAGTCAACATACTCCACTTTCAAACTCCTTCATGGCATAAACATGAAACATGCATTCTAGAGAAAAATAAATGCATTCACATGCAAGTTGAAACTACAAATTGTCATCTTTGCTGCATCTAAGTGAGTCAACATAACTCTACTTCTACCAATATCTTGCTTCGTGCAATATGAAACATAATTCAAGAGAAAATAAATACATTCAAATAATAAGGAAATGCTTCAATAAGGAAATATTTGCATCAATTATCGAAAGAAATGCAAGGCCTTAATTGGTTAAGAAATTTAACCATCTCTTTCCAAACCATGTCAATGGCGCTTCTTTCATCTACACTTCATCATATGTATCATCCTGATCCACATCAACTATGGAATCCTCTTTTCCATTCTTGTCAAAATCTCTCTCCACCTTCTTCAAATGACGTGGATGAATTGTTGGATACAAGGTCCAACACTTGTCTACAAGATGACCTGGTTATCGCAATGAGTGAAAAATAATTACATCTTATTTTCAACACGGTTTTCATTGTCCATTGGACCTTTGGAATTCTGTCTCCTTTGTTTTGAAAGTTTCCCGTGTATGGCTATATTCTTCCAACACCTCGAAACAATATGGTTATTCAAACCACAAAAGTAACATGTAAATTTTATCCAAATCTTATGTGAGTGTTTTCCATGTTTATCACAATTAAAAGCAACTTGATTATAGGAAGATTTATACCTTGCACATTCACTTTTGTCGCCTTTTTGAGGAGGTGAATTTTATGAGGTAGTGGCTCTCTTAGGAACACCAACAATGGCTTCAATGGCTTTAGAGCTTTCAACATCCTCTTGTTTTCCATTTCCATTAGTTGCATGTTTAGGAGCATATTATCGCAAAGTGTGTGTAAAAAATTTGCATTCCTCATGAACAAAAACTTAAAAATCTTGGGGTAATGAACATGTAATGAATTATTTCTTGGAACATGTTCATGTGCCTCATTGGCTTTGGAGAATTCTCCATCTTCTTGCTGTCCATAACCACTACTTGCATGGCTAAAAAAAATCTCTTCAACAGTCACGACTGTAAACCTATTTTATTCTCCACAAACACAATCTTGAGGTAGTGAATATGTAATGGAATCCTTTTCTTGAAACATTTCCAAAAGTCTCCATAGTTTTTTAGTGTTCTACATCATATTGTTCACCAAAACCTAGACCCATGTACCTATACCTTCCCTCAACAACAATAGGGTTTATAATTCCTTGTGCATTTTTTCCTAATCCTTTACCTTCATGGCCCATTTTTTTAATCAATTTGGACCCTATTCCTATAGCATGTCTTTAAAAACACCAAAACATTCATCTTAAGAGTAAATTGAACGTAAAATTGATTTGCATACCTCATTTTCATGCACATACTTGGCTAGGGTTTCCTTGGCATCATGGAGTTGAATCTCCATCTCATGCATCTTTGCTAGGGTTTCATTTGCAATATGGAGATGAGTCTCCATCTCATGCATATTTTAAAGAAACTCTTGCTCCTACTCCTTCATGGCCATCAAATTCTCCCGAAGCCTACCACTCTCCTTTCTATCTTCAACCATCTCTTGCACCATATCTCTCATGATGAAGAGCTTCTGCAAAAAAATCTTCATCAAAGAGTATTTCTAAGGAAGATTGATTAGAAACAGTGCTGGATGAAGCTGCCATATTCACACTTGTAATGCATAAAAAAATCTTCTTTACTATGATTTGAGAGCTCGGTCCTCAATCTTGACATTCTACTCTCTTTAGCTTACACACATAAACTTGCACATAGTTAAATTCTCCTTGCACAAAAACAAAAACAATAACTAATTTTCTAGCTAACCTTGGCAAACCCTGAGATAATCTTGGGCTAAAATGAGATAAAATTTGCTCTGATACCAACTTGATATTAATATGGAAAAACTAGTTTTAATGTGCTACCTTCCTCATCAGTATAAAAGAAAAGTGCTTAAGTATTGTGTCAAATAACAAGTTTATGAGAGTGTTAATTCGTCCAATTTGTGTGTATTTTATGAGAAATTCATGAAGTAAATTATATTTAAAAACACATAAACAACAAGTAAATTGCATATAATATAATACAAAAAAAGAACATTACACAGTAGTGATGAAGGAGTTCACCCCTCTTGGGCTACGTCTTCTTGGATTAGCTTCAATGGCTTGGTCCTCTTTAATTAACTGATCAAAATTTTGAATACAATCATTTCCTAAGATTTGATGGCTCTCAAACTTGCTCCAATGGCTCTGGGAGACCCCCAATACCCCTGTTTTGGTTTTGACATAGTCAAATTCTGACTCTTTGGGCAAATGTTATGCCTCTTTCAATTTTTTCCACTAACTGCTCTACTAAACTCTCTAACTGCAGTTAAAAATGGAAATTTTCCCGTATTTGGAGGTTCACCAATTAGTGGTTAAGTGGAGGTTAGCGCTATTTAAGTGTTGTTTAAGCGCTAACAACGCTATTAAACTAATTTGCAACTTAATGATGGTTTAGCACTAATAAACATGTTTAAGGGTTAATAAACATGGTTTTAAAACTTAACACCACGTTATGGTGTGGGCTCTCACCGACTGGTCACATCGTGCAGTCCTGTGGACTGGGGATGACCCCTCTTTTCCCCTGCCATTAAACCATATCAAACATAAATATATGTCGATTTCATAATATGTTAAGCCATATGTGGTAGCGGAGTTGGTATGGCTGTTGTGTGTTGTGGGTGAGGTCGCATGGTCGAACCTGACCTCCACCCAGGCTTCGATATATAAATTTTAGTCGAACATACATTTCCATTTCGACCTTTGGGCAGGGGAATGTGGCGGCCCCTGGTTGCACCACGTGTCCTCATCCCATTGGTTCATTCAAAACCAACCACAATTTGACATGCAGCCCAGAAATTTGGGCCAACCACAAGCTGACAAGTGTCATCACACCACTAGCTGGAGAAAACCCCATTTTGACCAAAAAATTGACCCCATTGACCCTATTTGACTTTCTTTTTTTAAATTCACTTGTTTGGCAAAGAGGACATTAGGCTCTAACTTTCTCATATTAACTTTGGTTTGAGCGAAACAGAGTGCGCCAAAATCAGGAAGACGAGAACTATCCGGTCATTCAAGTTCCGAGTGATTCTGAGCACTTTAACTTTTTAGCAAATTTTTTCTCCCAATTCAGTTTCTGATCAACATGTGTCACCTATTTATTGAAATTTCATCTTACTGATGAGAATTAAAGATCAAAATTTTTGGTTGTAGTGAATCCTTTTGCTACTCATAGAGGAGAAACAATTCTAGGTCAAATAATTTTTCAATCCTTTTGGTGCTAAGTTTTGTAAATGGTGCCTACAAAATTTCCATGGCTCCTCCTTTATTTCCTAGTCCACTCGCTTGCATTCGTTTCTTACTCCACTTGCTTCCATTTAATAGTTGTTGCACTTACTTGGATTTATGAATACTACTTTTATGTCTTCTTTTTCCTACCTTAATATGAAAAAACAACAATGGGCACTAGGGATCAAAATTGATTCAATATAGGTTTGATTCCTAATTATCAAAAACCAATGTTGAATAATTAATATTCAACTTAAATATTAATTTTGTTGACAAATAAATGTTATTCTTGTGTTCTTCTCTAGATGGTTTTCTCCATCATATTGCACGTGTACAAATAATTGGATCTTGGTAAAGGATTCTTGTAAACTATATTTCTTTCACTAAAAATCAAGTTATAAAATAAGTTATTAGATATTATAAATCCTTGTTTTTTTATTGGAAATAATATTAGACTTTAATTTCCTTTTAAATCACACATTACAATTGTTTGAACCATTAAACCAATTACTGCATAAGAAAAAAATAATTTCATTATAAAATAAAAGAGTAAATAGTCATGTTGAAATCCCTAACTATAAGGAAATGGTTTAATTAAATTTCCTTCCTATCAATTTTATATAACTGTAGGTAATTAGTCCTACTCAATTATGTTCATATAATTCTTATATAAATTATAATATTTATAAACCACTGCCGATTAAGTGTGCTCATTCAAATATGTAGACTAAAACTATAATAATAATAATAAAAGTGAAATGTAAAATATACATAAAATTTTTAAATTATTTTTCATTGTCATGTTAAAAAAATAATTTATTTTAACTTTTCTAGATGAAAAATTCAAAATTAAATTAAATTTGTCCTTTCCTTCGACAACCGGAGATCCGACCTTTAAATTTGGACAACCGGAGAACTGATGTTGAGGTCACACAGTAGAAGATCGCTTCCACTCGTTGTTGGACATGGCGATGTTGGGACGGAGTTGCTTGTCGTTCTAGGATTCAACTGTGATATGAAGGAAAGAAGCATCATGTGGCATTTAAAAAAAAACATGTGGATGGTATAGCTTGATGTAAGATTCCTAAAACAATTGGGAAACATTAAAATTTGTGGTTAATTGTGTGATTAAAGGGCAAACCAATAATATATAAAAATATTACAATAACTAAGTTTAAAAATTAAATGATGAGAGATTAATAAAAAATAATTATTATAAAAAGAATATATATATGTATGGTAAAAAGATAAAACATTTTCAAAAGTAAATTGTGTGATTAAGGGGTAAACCAATGATATATAAAAGTATTACAACAAATTGATTATAAAAATTAAATGTTGAGAGTGTTATATATATATATATATATGTATGTGGGGTAAAAACATAAAACATTATAAGTTTATATATTCCAACTTGCTATTAGGGAAATGAAATTAAAAGTATAGGATTAGGTTTCTTGTCATAAATTTTGCACTAAAAATTTGAAAATGTTTAACTAAATATTGAAGAGTAAGAATAAAAATCATAGAAAAACGGGTTTGCAAGGCTATAAGCTTGTGAGTTATTTTAAAAGGCATAAACAATATAGAAGTATTATAATTGATTATGATAAATTTTCAAATATTCACCTAAGTGAGAGTTGGTGTAGAACATCATCTTCATTGTTGTGGAAGTATAGGTTTATTAGATTTTTAGTTATCATTGAGATTTTGTTGTCCATCATGTTGACCTGTTGTGTTAGGGAATCAATGCACAAAAGAATTTCTTCTTGGGATTCATTTTTGTCAATGAAAACTTTTCCCATTATGGCGGTTATTTTTCAATATAAATCCATTGTTTAGATGTATCAAGATTGTTGGGATCAGGGATTGCCAAATACCCATTGCTCAACATTCTCTTGCACCTCAATGTTTGAAAAGAATTTGTTCTCGACCTATGATTCTTGTTTTCTAATATCAAATTTTCCACAGGTCATCTGGTCGAGGCCTCCACATTGGCATAAGCACAAGTATTGTTGGGCATGTGTTATACAATATTTTTTTTTACGTGGAGAAAATAATAGTTGGGCGGACCCAAGGATGGGACGCAAACACAAAGATGGTAGACATACCTACCCATGGTTTTGTGCATGGTTTTTGTCATGATGGTTTTTTCCCGTGGTATTTTGTATATCTGATCAAGGAAACTACAATTATGTTCTAATCTAGGGTTAATGGATTGGGGTTTATGAATGCTTCAACATGTATATAATGTATTATAACATTGAAAGGAGCATAATGAAAAATCAATCTTGTTTTCCCGATTTGGGTTCTAGGAGAAAATCTCTGTGAATATTTTATGTTCTTGCCACTGTATATTTTTTTGTTCTAAGAATCTGTTCGCAGGGGATTTCTGTACAGAGTTAAAACCTACAAGTACAAGGAGTAAAATCTTACCTATTTCGAACTTGGTTGGAAAGTAAGTGACCACAATGAGGCATTAAAGGACACAGGGGGATGGGTGGGAAATAAATTTTGGAACAAGATAATTGAAGCAACAAGGGATAACACCCCATGGTTGTTGTAGATAATTTGAGAGTGGTAGGGAATTGGAAATAGTGGGACTACTGAGATGGGAAAATGAATGTGGAGCAATGAAGTGGAGAATAGAAGCATGAGAAAACCAAATATAGGCTCGAAGGAGAAGACAAATGAGGGAAAAAATTGAAAAGGAGATCATAGAGCCTTCCCAAATAACAAAGTATAAAATAGAAATAATGAACATGACATATTAATATACGAGAACTCACATTGAGTAGGATTCATAAGGACAAGTTGATAATATTTAGCGACAATCCAATAACATGCCATGAATGATCCTATATCCTCATCCTCGATGCAATTTTGTTACTGCTATTGATGAAGTGATGTTCCACCACTAGGAAAATCATAATAAAAATCAAGGATATGTTGAAATGACTAGCCTTCCTATTATGAGAAGGCCCCTTTGCACACATAAAATTTAACCTTAACATATGGGCGCCAACAATGAGCACAAAGGTGGCATCATTAGTGTAAAAATGAGCCCCTTTAATTAATCTCGATATTGACCCATTGTGAGGGAGAAAATGGGTGTGTGGAAGCTAATGATAGTATCTCATGTCATGTTAGTAGCAATGAAAAACTGGGAAAAAAACAATTTGTTAACTTGGAGGAATGATTAGAGGTATTTACATGATGAATTTGAAGATAGTTGTTGGGGAAATTATATGTGTTATAATTCCAACATTAAATTATCCATACGAGGCTCGTAAGCTTCGAGGCACAAGCGCAGGTAATGCATGAATAGAGCATCTAACCTAAACTAGAGTATGAAATCAATTTATTGTTTAAGTACATAGTTATTGTTTGAGACTAATCAATTTAATAAACATCAATAAGAAATTCTAATCACTTTGCAAATTAAATTGATTCATAAACCAAGCAATACAAATTACTATTCAAATTATTTTAGTCTAAATGGAGATCTCAATATAAATAATAAGATCTATTTGATCTATGTACACAAATATTAAATCAATCAAGATTATTTTAAAATGATACCAAACGTATGCTAAATCTTAATTCCAATAAAATTTACTCTAACTCAAATGATTTTAAAATAAGGAAATAAACAATCCAAATAAGACTAAAACTAATCTAGAATTCTTGGGATGAATAAAACAAATCAACAAGAACTATCCTCTTGATATTTCCTAGCTCATGCATTCAAATACTTTTAAAAGAAATTAAATGACAGTTTCAAATTAATATCCTTACACTGCATAAATTAACAAACTCATATTTAAAGACTCAAATATCAAAGCTTATTCTAATTTAAAACTATTGTAAATAAACACAAAAAAAAAATCATTCCTACGGAAGAGCATTAACTTAAAATTTTCATTTCAATCTTATTATGATTATACTAAGTCTCAAAACTAAGCTACAAACTTAGTCAATAACCAATGTTTGTTTTTACTACTCCTAAGAATTCCTCACATAGGCATGACATTGCATAACTCAATATTGAATAGGAAATGAACAGAGAATACAACCAATTTCATTTCCAAATGTATGATATGGTAATTAAACATTGTATGTTTCCAAATTAAAAATAGTCTTTAAATATTCTGCGCTATGCAATCATATCAGAGAAATCATTCACATTTTAAGAGTCATTACTCAATGAAATCCTTGCTCATCTTTACAATAGTTAAAAACAATATCAATAATGCTTTATTCAAATCTGCAAAATAGAGAAAAGGCTTTAAGTCGAGAATAGAGGAAATTTGAATATTGAGAAAAAAACTTCAAAACTAAATGTAAATCTACAAATTGCAGTAACCACACTTCCTACAGTCTACACTAATGGCGGGACTTGGTTCCAGGTGGTGGTGGGCCCTTTCTACTCCTGGAGCCATCCTAGATTAACTCAAATCGCTTAAAACTCAGAAAAACATAATCACTTACAACACTTTAAGTACAAAATCGGGTTGATATATTAAATCAGAAAAACATGATTTCATATAGCAAACACCTCAAAGTCTTCATGTCTCCTGAGCGTGAAGCTTTTACAGGAAAATTACATAATAATTTTTTCTATCCTCCCGTATACACAAAGATCATTGAGCTTTTATAAAGTCTAGCCGATGAAAACTATGCATAAAAAATTAATTAGAAAATTAAATAAAGACATCAAGGCTAAAGTTAAGCTACAAAAATATCTTGGAATAATCTTCAGATGGACCTTCGTTGAGTGCATCCTGATCATGACGTGATGGTTGAAACCTATTCCTTTTTTTTAGCACAAAAAAACTTACCACAGTCGTTTTCCTCCACGTGGACCCAAAAATGTTCAGAACTGAATCCAAATCGTTTAGACTTGACCCGACCCGAGTAGTTCAATGAATCATTAATTTTCTTAAACCTTATAATGTATTAGAGAATATTAAGCCAAATTTACCTCAAGTTCTACCTTTTTGTTGATTTTCTCGGTGCTGCAAAATGAAGTGAAGGATGGACTGGCTGGAGTTGATGTCATTGTTGATCTGATATGCTAAAGAAGGTTGAAGGATGAATTGAAAGTCTGAAGAATGAAATGATGGTCCCCTTCTCCCCCATGCATGAGGAGTTGTATATCCCTAAACAATTGAGGAAAGGTGACTATTGTTGCAAATGAAAATGGAAATGTTGATACAAAAATCTAAACTGCTGCAAATCTGTGTTGAGATCTCAGAACCATATAGTCTTCAACCACTACACACCCATGTGCAATATTGCATATGTGAATAAATGGTTCCAATGTCAAAAATAAGCAAGAATCATTGGATTACCGACCATTAAGGAGGTCCTTAACCAATTCGATATATCCCACCTTTGATGTCAATGGGAATCAAGGCACTAGGTATAGTCTACTAGCCATGAATGGATTTGTCGAAGTCGAATGGACCGTAGAATTCATCCACCAAGAAACATTGATGTACTTCCTTAGTAGATGACAAGGACACCTACCATTAAGGAATGAAAGCTCCCAGGTACCTTATCTAACCCTAACCTTGATCTCATATAATGTTTTGGTGTCGATGGGACGAGGCTTATTTGCAAGTGGGCCTTAAGGAATCCCACATTAACCAAATCAAGTAAAAACATAATGAATTGAAAGATACATGATATGAAGAACCCATAAAAATATACAAAATTTATTCGGAACATTTCCTGCCAGTTACCTGGTTTTTAAGCAAAGTCCCTGTCGAGTTGCGTGAGACAAGCTGGTTTTCACAAAAGGACTTATTTTTGTCTTTATTATTTTCATTTATTTATTTATTACAATACTAAATTTCCTACTACACTGAAAAAAATACATCCTCCTTCAAGTGGAAGAGAACTTCCAACGAAGCAATGTGTGGACTAGGTACAAATATATATTCATGCCCATATTTAACATATAAACTTTAGAAGGTACATGAGCATGAAAAGTCAATATTTTTGAAAGATGAAATATAAAGAGTATTTGAAGATGAGAGCGGTACTTTGAATGGATTGTGATATGGAACCAATTCTTGA
Organism: Pinus albicaulis; assembly: GCA_034641835.2. Lineage (NCBI taxonomy): Eukaryota > Viridiplantae > Streptophyta > Pinopsida > Pinales > Pinaceae > Pinus > Pinus albicaulis. The sequence continues at coordinate 167,493,402 of CM076584.1, forward strand.
TGTAATCATGGTGGTATTGGCTCATTTCTTCATGTGGACCACTCTGAAAGTCCTCCTCGGTCATGCCAAACAAACTTGGATAATTGGTCTCGAGAATGCATACAAGACTTGTTGATGGGCATGGTGAAATTTCTTCGATATCAGGTTTAGTTGGATGATACCCATATGATTTGGTACATCATTCATGAATCTCCTTGGTAAATATGCAAGAGGAATCAAGGGAGACTTCCAAATCCTTTTCTGGTCGTGCAGAGATAGATAATTTCTTGAATGTGGTCAGGATGAAATCTTCCTGAGAGGCAGATATCCTAGTTACTGCTAGGATTTGAGAAAGTGTTTTGAAATACATTCTTCAAGATCTCAATAATTCTTGAATTTCTCCTATTGGTTAATGATCCCTGTCTCGCAACATGGATTAGTACAAAGGGGTTCTTACAACACCCCAAATTTTTTGATATTTAAAGAGCTTTAACTTTTAATCTAAATGAATTAGAATCGCTAATCACAATAAAATTCACCAAAATTGTTTAATTGGACAAGAAAAATTTGGAGCAACCCCACCATAGTGGATACATGGCTCTTCAATCACGTCCTACCATATACTCTCCTCCCTTTTATTGTCCTACAACTAAGATTACACACAAAAAAAACTTGTGAAAGAAACTATGCTCCAATCCCTTTAGCACCTCCCTCGTAACGACGCCAAAAATGTTGGGGAAATTATATGTGTTATAATTCCAACATTAAATTATAAATCTGAGGCTCGTAATCTTTAAGGCACAAGCACAGCTAATGCAGGATCACAGCATCTAACCTAAACTAGAGTATGAAATCAATTTACTATTTAAGTACAAAATTATTGTTTGAGACTAATCAATTCAAGCAATTCTAATAAGCAATTCCGATCATTGTGAAAATGAAATTGAGTCATAAACCAAGAAATAAAAATTAATATTCAAATGATTTTAGTCTAAATGGAGATCTCAATCTAAATAATAAGATCTATTTAATCTAAGTACAAGAATCTTAAATCAATCAAGATTAATTTAAAATGATACCAAACGGATGCTAAATATTAATTCCAATAACATTTTCTCTAACTCAAAATATTTTAAGCTAAGGAAATAAACAATCCAAATAATACTGCAGCTAATCTAATTCTTGGGATGAATAAGAAAAATCAACAAGAACTAACCTCTTGATCTTTCCTAGGTCATGCATTCAAATACTTAAAAAAAAAAAAATGACAGTTTCAAATTAATATCCTTATGCTGCATAAATTAACACACTCATAATTAAAATACTCAAATATCAAAGCTTATTCTAATTTAAAACTACTGCAAATAAACACAAAAAAAATCATTCCAGGTACAGAAGAGCTTACCGTTTTCAATTCAATCTTATTATGATTATAATAAGTCTCAAAACTAAGCTACAAACCCAGTAAATAACTAATGTTTGTTTTCGCTACTCCTGAGAATTCCTCACATAGGCATGACATTGCAGAACTCAATATCGAATAGGAAACGAATAGAGCATAAAACCAATTTCATTTTTAAATGTATGATATGGTAATTAACCCTTGTATGTTTCCAAATTAAAAATACTCTTTAAATATTCTGCACTATGCAATCGTATAAGAGAGATCATTCACATGTTAAGAATAATTACTCAATGAAATCCTTACAGAATCATGTGATAGAAAGAGTGATGGTGGGTCTGTCTACGTTCTTCATCTGAAAGCACATTATTGGGATGTTGCAGCCCCAAAAACATCCACACACTACATTAAAAACATCAACAACAACCAGTGCACAAAGTTAAGAACACAGACATAGCAACAAACCTGGAAATTATGAAATGTTGATCTAAACATATTGATATCATCTACCTATAGAACTTACTTGTAACAATAGAGGATGCATTGTTGGAGTGAGAATGACCATGCTTGTTGACGTGTTGAAACTGAAATGGTTCATCTTCGGATGCAGGGACATTCAAATCAATATCAAAGCAGACATTCTTTTTGCCTATTTTATTTTTCTTCTTAGGACTAAGGAAACTCTTCTTCCTTTTCAAATATTACTCATAAGCACTCAACCCAAGGGTGAAGTAATAATCCATAAGATGAATATCATTAGCATCGTCCAATATTTTTTAGCCAAATCAATCAATTTTTTTGTTTTGCTCACATTAGAAGGAGGACTGTTCCGAAACATGTCTAGATAGCCAAGAAAATCCTCTCTCAATAAATTAAGTTCTTCAACATTGTAATCATCCATAATAGTTGTTTTAGTATCTGCATGAAGGTTTGGTGCCTCTATACTTATCTCAGAAGGGGCATTCAAACTATTAGGTGTGGTATCAAGATCCAATAAAGGGTTTGAATCCATTAAGGAGGAGTGCAACCAATATACTTTTATGTCATGCTTGCAAATGTTTCCCCAAATAGAGCATGGGAAATCATAAGTGATGAAATTTGTACGATGACATATGATAAGATATTCCTTATCGGGTTTACTTTGAATCCTTACCCAATAAGCATGAGATATGATCTCATGAGGCCTGCAATCATTGTATGGAATTATTATAGCCTTTTCCATTGATGATTCAAGATGAATCTCGTTCTTTTGGTTGTTCAAATATCCTTCTTTCTTCATAATTGCCTTGAATAGATAACATGGCTCAACATTTTTAGGAGATTATAGAATAGCAAATCCATCCTACGAGAACATTTATTTCATTTATCACATAGAAAGGTTGTCTTGAGATAACTGTGGTATGATTCCACAACATTATTTGTCTCCTGGTTTTCATGAGGAAAATCTCGGCAGCCTTTAACCCACATCCCTACACGGAAAAACTCAATTAGTACATATATGTTGTCCTTATGAAACAAAAAATGTACAACACAAGAAATATTATGTAAAGTTATGAATATTGTCACTGGCAACCCAAGTCTTGTGGAAATATCCCAAAAAATTCTCATTAGTTGAAAATTTGGTGAAAAATTCATTGATTGCATACTTCATGACTAGAACAATCTTTCAAGATATGGGCCAAGTTCATTGAACAATCTCTTTTGATTTTTCTGAGCTACTGACCAATAGATTAACATTCTTTAGCCATTCCCTCCTTACATGGAAAATGATGTAGGAGCATCAAGGTTCCAAATTTTGTAACTTTAGTAGAATCTAGGGGGTCTTATCTTTCCAAGGGAGTTGGTTCCCTAAGTATATAATTAATGTAAATTTCAATTTTTTGAGTGGACTTTATGTGAGAAATTTATAGTAGGATTTAATTAAATATTGTGAGGCATGTTTTTAAATGTTCTCAAATGTAGGAGAATATGAGAGATTTAAGCTAGTTGAGATTTCATAGGGATTTTGAACCATAGAATTAGGAATTAGTTGATGATTTTGTAGATTTAGAGGATTCTTAGGATTCAGTTGAGAAGATTGAGGATCTGAACCCGAATTGGTTTCAACATCAGAATTGGTTACAAAACCTTTTGTATATGTTTGAAAGCATCAAAGGAATTAAGAGACCATATTCTTAGATATGTAATAGAGGAGATTGTAAGCCTATGGGTAGAGAGAGAGAGAGGGATGAGAAAAGGCCACTGATAAAGACAATCAGGTCAAGAGAAGGTTTCATTACTGTAATTATTTGTTTGTAAATATAAAACTCAATTTCGATTTTATGTGGGATGCAGTGTGTTGAGGTAATTACCGATATGTTAATGCATTATATAATTGTGTATTTCACCTAATGCAGATATTGTATGTGATTCTGAGGAGGATTAGATTGAGAACAACATGCAAAGGTGTTGTAGCGATCGGGATAGTTTTTATGATCGATTGCATAACTGGAATAAAACTCAGGAGGGTTTAACGCCGTGGAGGAAGATGGAGTTTCATAAGTTCATTTAATTAACTATTGCAAAGAGTAGTATGAAGTAATTTGTTATGAAACCAGCTCCAAAAATAGAATAAAAGATAGCTCAACGCCTTAGAAATAAGCCACTTCGAGGGGGAAACCTCCAATACATTACATAAATGAACAATTCTTGGATGATACAAATGACTAAAAACTCCTTTATATATATAGGAGTCCATGGGGCCACAATTTAATCCTATCCCACCTAACAATAATAATGTAATGGCACAATAATAACAATATGGGGGTTACAGGGGCACAACAATAACAATAAGGGGGTTAATAACAACAATAAGGGACTATACTAGTAATATAGGGACCTAACATGCTCCTCTCCTTCAAAATAGTGTTGTCCTCAATGCTTGAGTAGCTCCAGGTGCTTCTGTATAAAATTCTCATCCTCCCATGTAGAATCTTCAGTGGGTAAGTTCTTCCATTTGATGAGATACTCTGAAATTGATCGATTTCGTAGTTGTCGAGTTCTTGTTTCCATGACTGCTTCAGGTTCCAATATGGTTTTTCCTTCCTCATCAATTTCTGGAAATATTGTTTGAACTGGAAGTTTTTCCCCTAAAACCTTCTTTAAGCATGAAACATGGAAAACTGGATGCACTCGCAAATAAGAATGAAGCTCCAATTTTTAAGCGATAGTACCAATCTTTTGCAACAACTTGTAAGGACCATAGTAATTTGGCGGTAATTTATTATCTTTCTTAACTTTCTTGAGGGACATTTGTTTGTATGGTTGTAGCCGTAAAAATACCTAGTTTCCTACATCAAAACTTCTCTCGCTGCGATGTTGATCTGCCTGTTGTTTCATTCGATTTTGTGCCAAATTTAGGCTATCCTTTAAGAGTTGGAGAAATTCTTGTTGATGCGCGATGTGATCTTCCACTACTTGAATCCTAAAATTTTCCCTTAAAGAAGATGTGATGGATGGTGGATGATATCCATAAAGTGCCATAAATGGGGTCATTTTTGTTGTAGTATGGAATGAAGTGTTATACCACCATTCAGCGAGAGGTAACCACTTGACCCATTGTGATTTCTTATTAGATAAAAAACAACGAAGATATCCTTCCAAACATTTATTCACTATGTCTGTTTGACCATCGGATTGAGGATGATAAGATGAGATATGAGCTAGTTGAGTACCCAAACAAGAAAATATTTTTGTCCAAACATTTTCTATAAAAATGGGATCTCTGTCACTTACAATAATCTTCGAGTTTCCATGTAGCTTTTGAATTGTTTCCATAAATGTAGTAGCAACTGTACTTTCTTTAAATGGATGAGATAATGCACACAAGTGTGCATACTTGGTAAGTCTATCAACTACCACCATGATGACACTCTTTCCTTCGGAATAAGTAAACCTGTGATAAAATCCACTGAAATCTCCTCCGAACGTTGACTTGGAATGGATAAAGGTTGTAGAAGACCTGAGGTCTTAACTGTCTCAACTTTATTATGCTGGAAAACCAAACATTCTGCCACAAAATTTTGAATATCAGATTTAAGGCCATCCCATGACCAGGAATATTAATTAAACTGTTGTTTAAACAATTATTCCTTGACGAAAACCAAAAAAATATGGATTTATTCGATATTTACTCATGGGGTTTCCTATTTAGACCATAAAAAACTTAATAAATGTGGTTTAATAAGTTATTTTTCATAGTGAAAGCAATTTTACTTAGGGTAAAATTGGTCTTACATGGTGTACTTTGGTCCATCTAATAGTAACAGGTTAGATGACCAAAAAAATGGTGTAACAGATTGCCCCCCAGTATGCCAGTGTTAGGAGCTAATCATATGACCGAAGTATGTTGTAAGAACTCAATCAATAGAAACCGAAGGGGAAGTCAGAGAGGGAGAAATATAAGGTATACCAAAGTGCTAGAGGACTAGACCCCAAGGAGGCGATACTTACATGTGCGACAAGTCTCTTTTATGAGTGAGTACTTGTGCTATAGGCGGCGAAGAGGCATATCTATGCCCGCCGAGACAAAGTAAAAAGAATAATTCATCCAGTAAACAAGGGACTGAACTATATAGTACATGCCTCCATAAACATGAGCCAGATAAAGAAATGATAATGAATCCCACATACATACTGTGCCTCGGATAATAGCCAGGAATTATACAATAATATCTGAGTACATGAGATATAAATACAACCCAAGTGCCCCTGTAAACATGAAAGGGCTCTGAAAATCTGACTGATACATGCAAACGGAAAGGCATTGCAAGCGGCTAAGGACGACATCATCAAATCTATGGAGCTGCATCAAAGTTTGTAATGAAGAGGTCATCCGGGCATGTGGGGGGCTACTTGAAGGGCCACCCCCTCATGAGGTCTGAAACATATCACACACACCTGGGAATCACCGGTACAATCTGCTGCATCACTAAACCATCAATTATATAGATCTCAATCATTTTAAGGAGCTGGAGCTAAGAAACAATCAAGTCAAAGGGAAATAAGGAGTCCCTTTGCCTGATCCAAAGCACCAAACAATAGTGGAAACTTGAACCAAGGTACACTGCCCTCTAGACCTGTCTTTTGGAATGAATGATTTGATGTCGACAGAAGGAGGTCCACCATAGGTGAGGCAATAACGTATCCTCAACTAAGGCATGAGGGAAAATAATAGAGCGACTGATAAACTGACACCAGAGATGATGATGAAATGGGGGGTACTGAGTAGTGGAAAAATGACTTCCCTTGTTAGAGCATAAAGGGCATGGATGACTTGGCAGCAATTGACACAATATCCAAGTGGACAGGGGATAGTAGAACTGAAGGCCATAATGTGTGACACGAGAGAGGGACCAAGCAATGAAGGATGGAGGACTATAGCGAGATACAAAGGGACTCGAGATAGACTCCATGGATGCGATGATGACTCAACTCGGATTCTCTAAACAAGGGCGACTAGATGATGTTGCCACATAGAAAAGGTCCAATGGGGACCATACAGAGATGAGTACAAGATGGTTACTCATGAATAAATTTGACACGAGCATGGACAAGTATGTAGGCAAAGTGGTGGCCCAAGTACAAGTGTTGCAAGTGATGCTTCTTGGACAAAATGTGTCATGGTGAAGTATAAAATCACAAAAAACTAATAGATACCCATTTGAGTGCTCGGTGAGATATTTCCAATGGTACAGATGGTTTTTCAAACTGAGCTACGGTTTGGCCACAACAGGCGAAATAAAAATCAGGGGTTTCTCTTTTAATAAGGAATTTTCCCTCCAAATTAACTCATTTGCAAGTGGAGCTGTGGTGAATGTAGAGAGGAGATAAGGCCCTAAATCTTGCGGTGATCGTAGCGAACAAACCAACTATTGGAATCGATATTCGTTAGTTGCAGGTAAGAGGCCTAGCCCTACTCTTTCATTTCAGTGGATTAAAAGTTCAGTTTAGGTGCCTTCACGGCTGGGTCGCACTTTTTGGGGCAATAACTGCAACCTAGGTAGCAGGTTTTGGGCAGAAAAGTGTGATCTATCCCAAGATTTTTCCTGAAAAGTGTGACCTGGCAGAGAGGGGTTTTTCTGTGCTATTTTTGGCTGAGAGCTGGGTTTTTGTGGTTACATGTAGTTTATCCTTTCTGTACACTGAAAAATATGATGGTTTTGTGCAGATATGGCAGAATTATGGATCAACTGGAGAGAGAGAGACTTGGACACATTGCGGTCGGAGATCCTAGAGGACCAAGGTGTCCACAGTGCATTAGCTAGGTTTGGGGTTCTAAAGTTTGTGGAGAACCCTTTGATGAGAGCTAGACAACCCTTGTTGGCCTAGATTGTCATTTATTGGGATTCGGACCATGAGGTGTTTATAGTGTAGGAGCACTGGATCGAGTTGACGGTCTAGGATATATATTTTCTGACTAGTCTCCCACCACTTGGGATGGTAGGGAATACTCAAGCAGTGTTACCGTGAGGGTGGAACATTAAGTTTGTAGAGCGCCATTGTCGACCAGGTCTCCATGTGAAGGGGACACGGATACCCATTGGGGATCTAGAGAGATTAGAGACCCATGCTATGGGAAACTAGGCACTCCACCACATCACTAGAGGGCTGATGATGCTTGTGGAGAGTGTGTTGAGTGGGACCTACTATGGGTGGGCCCATATGATGCTGTCGTCGCTGAAACGACAATTGTCTCTATGCAAGCGGCAAGTGAACCATGACTCTGCATATGGTACAGTGTTGTGCTCGCTCTTCTTTGATAAGATCCCAACACTTCGACCTCACATACAGCTCTAGGATGGGGGCCCGAGGGATCCCGGGATGCGTTGTTGGGGGCGGCTACTGTGCAGAGGAGGAGGTGGGGCAATCGAACGAGTGTTTCAAACTGGGTTCTTTTCTGATTGGGATTAGATGCCATTGTACATAGACGACTATCCCTATAGTGGCATGAGTTATCGTGGGGACCCGGACTTGCCACCACCGCCTGGTCGAGTATGGGGGCCCGATGATAAGTGACAAGTTGCTAATCTTTTATGTGCATTGTAAAGTTTCAGAATATTGTATATGTACTGATTATTTCACTTTTTGTATGCAGATACAGCACCGGTAAAACTGTCCGAGTATATGGGATGACCTGTAGTATCAGGAGCTATAGGACCTAGTGGATCAAGAGTGCCACAAAATGAGGATGCAATGACCCTCCTGGAGGACATCCATCGTAGATGTGAGAGGCTTCTGACCAATGTTTTAGAGCGCGGCTAGCAAGACTTAGATGACCACTACATAGAGCCATGTATTGTTCTACCCTCAGAGTGGCGAGGGGTCATGCGGCGCATGGAGATGGCCGGATAGGGGATGCACGGTCTACGAGCTGCAGGAGCAGAGCCATTGGCTCAGGATCCTCCAGATAGTGATTAGGTGTAGGAGCGGGTGGTGCCCCCAGTTTTGAGTTTTTGTAACATGTTATGGGCATGTCATATGTATCAGAGTTAATGGACTCTAAAACATTTTATACGACACATATTATGTATATGCATCGTTTTTCTGGTTTTGTGTTATTGTCTTGTGTTAAATGCATGTGCTAAGTGCCAATCTAGAATATTTTTTTCAATGCTATCTACATAGTGATTTTGTGCTCTAGGTACATGACTAAATGTAATGATTTCAAATTCACGCATCAAAAGCTTCAATCGTAAATATCTTCTAGAAAGGATAGGATCATGCACACGATAGACACCATTCAATTCAATGACAAGAAGTAGGGAATCTAAACGAACATGAAGGTGGAGGATGCGATGGGAAAGGGCATCAACTAATAAACCTCGCACTGCATCATATTCAGCCTGATTATTGGTGGCAATACCAATGCATACACCATTCGAGAGAACAAGTGAATGCAAGGGGGTAAAAATGGCCCAACCTGCCGAGGCTAGATTCCGAGAGTAGCGACTTGCACCATAGGCATAACCAATATAAGGTGTGGACAGGAGGTCCATTTGAAAGGTGCCACAGGAGAACAAATGGGAGGATGATGAACAATGCTAGCAACCTGAGTGCAAAGTATAAATCGAACAACCACTATTAGAGTGAGTGATCTGGGTAGGATTTCTACCACCCACACACCAATGGGAAGGTGGTGTGGGGGAGCTACCTTGGGTGTAGCTTGTGCTCAAGCTGCAAAATTCATCATAGACACAGATGGTTCCATTATGTTGATGGGCGAGAAAGATGAGGTCAGGGGTGGAAATGCTTCCATGATGTCATCATCACAATAGAATATGGAGTGAGTAGAGGAAGGGAGACCACATGACGTGGTGAAGCTGCCTGAATCATCATCATGAGAAGAAAGGTTCACATGCACATCATCACGGGGGATAACGGAAGAATAAGAAGATAAAGAATCTATCGATGTTGAGCCTAGGGTGATCTCTAAAGGGAGGTCGAGTGAAACAAAAGGGGAAGATTCAGAAGGAGCTTCCACCGAGCATCTCATGGATGATGATAGGTGGAGGATGGTAGCCAAAGGCTCCATCATCTCGACGTCAGGAGGGGGAATGTCAATGGGAGTGGGTAAATCCGCAGGCTAGCCCGAAGCATACTTCGCAAGGACGTGAGAGGCGAACTGGTTCTGTTCAATCTCGTACTTCCGAACTACCTCCAAAGAGGCGCGGTAATGCGTGAGGCGGGGAAAATGGTGGGAATAATGGCCATGGAGATCACACAAAGAACAAGGTTGGTTGGTATGAATATTCTTAGGGTTCTTGGTTGCAGTCAAGGAAGAAACAGAGGCTTCAAGGACCATAGACTCTAGGAATGCAACATTAACCATGGGCTTGATACGAGGCAACTTAGGAAAGGTATGAGTGGCATGAACGGCGACATCACACAAAGCATAAGGCTTTGGAGGTGGAGGAGGAGCAGGGTCAGTCGGGGCAGCCTTGTCTTTTGATGCCCTCTTGCAAGATTTTCCCCTTTTACTCAAAGCTATCACAACAGGAGAAGGTTCCTGTTGAGGTGTCTGAGGCATGGTAGCAGTGAGAGGAGTCATCAGGACCGGTTCGACCGGGGTGAAAGAAAGATAAGGTTTGGGTTACTAGGTGGGGTGGCAGTTGGGAGATCGATGTACCATATGGGGATCTCGAGGGTCAGATTAGGAAGGGATAAGGTAGCCATAACAGGTACCGAGAACACTCCAGGAGGGGGAGCTAGGAACGGTATCTGACCAGAGGGGTAATGGGTAGGCGAGACGACTCCAAGATGCTTAAGGCCTGGAGGAACCATTCCAGGAGGGTAGAGAGGCTTGTGGACACCAGCTGTAGGTGAAGGGCCAGGAGGATGGGGTCGAGAAGGCTGAATCAAAGTGCTAGGAGCAGGTTGTGGAGGGCGGGGCTACCGATTAGCCGAAGCGGGCCGCTTCAGGGAGGCCTGAGACGATTGCATCATGCCAAACTTCGATGAGCTGGGATCAGAGATAGGAGGAGGAAGACCAGGAAATGTACCAAGAAAAGAGGAGTCTTTGTAGACGCTGGGTGAGACACTGGTCAAGGGATCGATGGTTTGTTTATTGGCCACTGAAGATATGATGGACTCATGGGAGGTCTGAGACTTCGGTCCGTAATATGTCAACTAGTAAATGGTGACTATATTTCCATTATGGGGGAAGGAAATCTTGCGGTGAACCACATATGGGACAATAGACATCGCATAAGTGTAGCTACGACCATATAAAATGTTGTAATCTAAGGCGACATCAATGACTTCTACATCATAACGCAAACGGTCTTTCCCGCAAGAGTAATAGGACAATTTTGGAACATGCCAATGGGCTTGGAGGAGTGGTCATCCAATGCTCGGAGGGTGATAGTGGAAGGGTCCAACTTAGGTGATTTGAGTTGCTTCCAAATTGAAGTGGACATCACACAGGTGGATGCCCCATCATCAATGATACAACAGGAAATGTTGGTGTTATGGATCTTGACTGGGATTTGGAAGGCAACGAAAGAAGGGAGAGGAGGATGTTCTGACCGGTCAACATCGAAAATGATCAAGAGATCATCTAAAGGATCTACAACACCCATGGTAGATAGTAGAGCTTTTCATTGTGAAGGGCGCGACTGGAGGAGTTCCAGCGTTGAGATGGCAGCAAGAGATTGCACTAAATCATCTACTATATTATATGAATGGGCAGCTTTGCCAGAAGTAGTGTTTAGGCGTAATGGTCCCTTAGGTATCTTGGTATGAACCTCTACCTTAGGCTGAGGGATATGCAAAGGACCATTAGTTGTCGAAAGAGGCTTTGTAGGACCTGAAGAAAGGGGCTCAGGGATAGACGTAGTGGGAGGCTTGTTGTACTGACGGGACCGAGTCTGAAGGTTGAGGTCAATAGTAATAGGTTGGTCAGAGTTCATCATGAGAATTTGGTAATCAGAGGTACCAGATGGAGGAGGTTGAGTGGCCGCCTGACCTTGAGGTGGTTGGGTAGCTACAAATCCTTGTTGAGGGAAAGGATTAGTAAACACAGCCGACTTACTAGGCGCAACATTGGGAGGGAGGGAAGGGGAGTCTTGTTGTCCTCAAGATGCTGCTTGAGTCTCCCACATTTGCTGCATCTGTGGTAAAAGAGGAAAATCGTGAGTGTAATGACCATAAACACCACAACATGAACAATGCTTATTCGTGCGAACAGGCCTATCCTGCTTAGGCTGAGTGCCCTGTTGCTGGTTAGTAGTATTAGGTGCATTACCTTGGGGACTAAGTCTATGATTACTGAGGGTAGATTGATTACCTTGGGGATCAGCAACTTGTTCTTGAATGTAATTTTCATTTTTTGCAGTCATTTTCCGCACCATCTCTTCTACTGCATTTACGAAAAGATCAAGTTTTTCTTCTGAAGGTGTCAGCTGCTCTAAAACATTCTTCTTTTCTTCTTCCTTCAACCTTGCCCTCAAGATTAGCAAATGAGCCTCTACATTCACTTCCTTGTTCTGCATCTCGTGAAGTGTTGCAATATTCTTTTCTCTCAGCTGAAACTCCATTTCCGGATCAAAGGCACCCGGGTAGTGCAAGAGAGCAGATCTAGGAGAAGGTCTTATATCAAATGGCATCGAATAATAAAATTGGTTAAATCTAGCAGAAAATTGTTGTACTGTCTCTCCTGGCAATCTTTTCAGCTGGTTATACTCCTCTATAATCAACAAAAAGTTCTGTCCGATCATCCACCTGTCAAGGAAAACTTTGACCAACTGCTGGAAATCTGAAATGCTCGCATCAGGCAGGGCTTTAAACCAACTCTTCACTTGGCCTTGCAAAGAAAGAGAAAAAAGCCTAATACTAACATCTTCATCATCAACTTCAAAAAGATCTAGAAAAGTCTCAACATTCTGCACATGTTGCTCAGCGTTGACATTTTTACATTCACCGTCAAATCTTGGTAGATATAGGTCATAATTTGCAGGAAAAGCATGAAGAACAGAAGGTAAAACAAGAGGTTTGTACCGATCTGGAATTTTACAAGGTGTAGGGGCATGTACAAGAGCTGTGGGATCAGTTTTGTTTTCTAGCTCATCACTCGGAAGAAAGTCATCATAATATGTGGAAAAAGTAAGGAGGCCATGATCAAAGGGAAACTCAGTATTTACACTCTTTGAATAGGTCGAGTGAAGATTTTGATCACCTTTCTCATACAACAAACTTTGAAAAACTTTCAGGATAGCTTCAAGACCAGCAAAGAAGTAATTTACGAGAAAGCAGATTAGATCCTGAATACCATTCCACTTTAGATACCTGAACTTCGTGTAAGATCCTTCCATTTTCTCAGAGAAAGAGTCAGTCCTCTAGACTTTGAATTGGAGTCACCAGGTGAATGATTTCAGCCTTCTTATGTCTGATCGTTGTCCACCATCAACCATCAGATCTGATCTTGATACATATACTGGGGCAAGACAATCTACAAGTCGAGTGTCACATTCACAAGCTAGACCGGAGATGGACTGAAGCAGCGTTTATCTACTATGCACTCGCAGAGAAATGTGTAGTTCGAAGGCTTCCTGGCATGACTTCAGACTCCGTCTGTAGCTAATGAAACAAATGACATCAACAAGCAAGCCAATTCTTCCCCAGTATGGTCACCACTATGTTAGCGCTCAAATCTACCTCAGGCTGAAATGAGGTAAAACTCAAGGCCACATCAAACCACGCTCAGCCTCGTAGCTAGCCCTACGAGGACAGGAGAGGGCTCTCTCCAGGTCAATCTCGATAAAATGAGCAATAGGGTGCGAGATGACTTAAAATGGGAACTGATTTTAGGCTAGTAAAGAGATAGGAATGTTTGATTTTGATTTTTTTGGTTTTCACTGGAGAAATGGGAAAAACAAATTTCGGGTCCGGGGATAAGGTCAGACCTTTGCAGAATTCGAGTTGGGGCGAGGTAGGTGAATGTCTTGATGCTTTAAATTGTATATGTGGACAGATTAGAACGACCAGGAGCTGAAGAGGGCAAAGAAGAACTTGGATCCTCTCCAAACAGTCGAAAACATGTAAAACTAAATGAATTGAAAGGCAGAGCACTGTGAACAATGGATTCAACCTCATCTACCCATTAATTTAATTTAAGAAGCATCAGTGAGAAATGGCATACATTAAACATGAATAAACTTACAGTAAACAGAGAGAAAACACCATCAACAACAGAACACCACAAGAATCCCAACAAGTGCCACAAAACCTCTGATCTTTCCTTAGCCAAAATATGAAAAAATATGTACAATGGTGCCAAAAGTTTCCCAAGAGTCCAACCTCTCCAACCTCTGAAAATGATTGAGAAATTACATCATATAGATCATCCTAACCCCTTCCCACACCTCTAGGGGTCTAAATCCTCCTTCTAGGAGCAGTTCCAACAAATTTTAATCAAGGAGCTAAAATCTAGGCAACTAACAACTTGCCTCTAAAAGAGTGGAAACTGATTCATTTACATGATTTTCACTTTTTTGAGAGTGAATCTTCTAGAATAGGTAAAAATAAGCCAAAGTTACATGCCAAACATAAATTTATATCATAATAACTCAAAAATTTCATCCCCAAGCAAAACTGGTCCAAACTGGCCGAAACTCTGAGCTGGAAGTTGAAAATTCAGCCAAAAATTTAAGTGGGTCGCATGCCTGAGCCAAGTGGGTCGCATGCCTTTCATCCCGATTTTGAAGTACTTCCCGGCATCCAAATTGAGCTCATGATAGCTCGTTGGAAAGCCCTGGATGTTGGCTATCCAATCCAAGTGGAATTTCCCAATTTGGAGCTCATTTGACCCTCCAAAACCTCATTCTCCCAGAAGTACTTCCTGCTGGTGCAAAAGGTGGCAGCAAGGTGGTTTTCATGGTGTTTTTGAGCTTTTTGACCATCCAGAATCTAATGAAATGCTTCGGCAATGCTTGATGATGCATAAATTATCATGAAAAATCCAAAAATGCAAAGATTTCCTTCAGCAAGTGTCCCCAAAAAAAGTGAGCATATGAGTGCGAGACCCGCTTAACTGAAAAACCTGTTTTTGAGACCAAAATTTCAAAATGACAAAAATTTCTCCGAATTTGCTCAAATTCGGAGTGAAGACCCTCCATCATGTATCTTGCCCAGCCAACGAAGCCTCGGCCAAAATCCGAAGTGGATCAGGCCTTTTCCACCGTTTTAGTGCTTCGCTCAACCTCCTTTTCAGAATCTTCATTTTTGCTTTGCAGACATGCATGCGAGCCCAATAATGTCCTTTCATGTGACGAAGCATGTCCTTCTCTCTATCATTATCCTGTGAATGTACCTACGCTGATGAAGAAGGCGAGACCCCTTCCACGCCATGTGGAGATAGTACTCGCGCTGCTGATGAAGTCAATGAGACCCCTTCCACCCCGGGTGGAGAAAGTACTCGTCGTGATGCTGCAAACAAAGCTCCGTGGCCTCTCTGATATGTTACCACTACTGGTTCACTGCTATGCTCTATCTCAGTACATCAACCTCAACGTTTGAGTCACTGTCCTGCTCATATCCTTGCTCATAAACTGAATCTGTCTCTGACATGGCTTTGAACAAGATATTTGCAATATGGATGCTCATATAGGTGTAGTGAAGGAAAAGTCTTAATGTTTGTTCAAAACCCAATAAATGTCACCCATGCACCCAAGTACCACAAGAAAACAAAATCATAATGAGGATGGCTCTGTTTTAATGGCATAAAAACTATCACTGTTTCGATCATAAGTAAGTTTGACAAATGAAAACCAAATGCAGATGTATGGTATAATTTTATAATGATGGTCAAAACTTGTCAAAGGGGCAAAGCATGAGATTGTGTTTATGAACTGGAGAATAGGGACAACACGACAATGACCATAGTGACACAAATAACCATGACAGCGGCAATATTATGGTGATGGCAGCAGTGATATGGTGATGGAGGCTTTATACTAGTCAACATGAAATTGTGCAAAAACATGAAAGGGCATGATAGTAATGATAAAATGATAACTGAGGGCATGAGGATGATATACACAACGTGCTAGGGCATAAGCATATTTACCATTCAAGAGTTTTCAAACTTTTCATAAAACTGCCCATATACTTTCAAAACCTTTAAGGAATTAATTTGCATGTGAATGTAGGGTTTATACATTCTTCTCCAAACATGGCCTCTTTCCCAACATCAATGACATCGCAACCACATTAAAAATCGAATGAGCAATGATTAAAACCTGTTTGGAAGCTTTTGGAGTCGACTAGAATCGAATTTGGGCGCAAAAAACGAATTTTCTGGGTTCTGATTTAAGTGGGTCGCATGCTGGTTTAAGTGGGTCGCACCCCTCAAGTGGGTCTCACCCGTTCAATTTTACACTGGCTGAAATGCTCAAGTGGGTCGCACCCCTCAAGTGGGTCTCACCCGCTTTAAGTGGGTCGCACGCACTTTTCTATGAGCAGCTACATAGTGCATTTTGTAGGAAGCTTTTGGAGACCTTCCCGGTGTCCAAATCAGGCGTGTGATAGCTCGTTGGAAAGCTCTTGGAGTCTACTTTCCAAAAAAAGTGGAATTATGTAATTTTGATTTCATTTACCCTGTAAAAAATCAAATCTCCCAACACTATTCAAAATGAGCAGAATGAGGCTGCCTCAAGGCAGAGCGCTGTTGCAGTCAACTTTTGAAGGTCTTCCTCAACTCAAAATTGAGCTCATGATAGCTCACTGGAAAGATATTTGTGTCTAGTTATCCTTTGACTCATCAAGCAAGTCATTTGACCAACCATGCTAGGAGAAATATTGATTTTCCCAAGGTCACTTCAAAGGTGCATTCAATTCTCCTGAGGCAACGGTATTTTTGATATTTCTCTAAAACCATGATACCTGTGTAAAAAGTGAGGGATGTTTTTCTTCTTTGGCATGTTTTGGACAAAAAAATCTCTCAATTTTCCAAAATTCATCTTTTATTGCTCTGAAACATCTTTTGAGTGAAACTTATCCCGATGTGTGAAACAAGGGATTTTGTCGAAACTAAGCGAAATGAAGGGGATAAGGGGCTTCTAAATTCTTGGGAAAATTTTGGGAAGTAGGGGTGGATGTTAGGAAGCAGGGGAAAGTGGAATCACAGAGATTTAGTGAGGGGAAGGGGTCCAAAAGGGCAAAACACAGGCCTAGCCTAGAAAATTGCCAAGTTGTGGCAAGAAACTAGGGTTTGTGCAAAAATGAGGAATTTGGGGAATCTCAGTGATGGGAAGTGTTTAATAAGGTATGTTAAGGATAGGGGAAGGTGTGTGAACATCAGGATACAAGTCTTTTCGATGATTTGACCATCCAAGAGAAATTACCTCCAAAACCCTAGGAGAGGGAAATGGACCTTACCTAGGCACAACTGAAGCATGAACAAGGTGTAAAATGACTCAATGGAACTTGACATGATGATGAAAAACCTCTGAATGATGGCACACTCAGCTGAATGGTGACATGGACTGACATTTGGACAACTTTGACAAGAGTAAAAGAAAACCCTAGACCTAATGCCTAGTGACCAAATTTTGCTTGAAGACTCATTGAAATGACAAAATTTGACCTTGACACCTTAAAATCACTTTGTAAGAGCATGTTTGATCACTGAAGGAAGGCTGCAAAGGCTGACTCTAACATTGGCTCCAATGGGGATGGTAGCTCCTTGGAGGTGCCAAGAATGGCAGATCTTTGGGAGAGCAGACCAGTGCCTTATCCATTGGGCCATGGAATCAAAAACTCAAACTGAAATGCATGACTGAAAACTGATGACTTGATGACACAAATTGAATCTCACTCAACTAAAAACTAAATCAATACTTAAACACAACCGACAAACTGAAAAGATGCTCAAAGTAGAGCTTATTAAATACAACCTACTCTAATTGTGCTTTACACCACCCGATCAAGTGAAATGGAACAGCCAATGCAACCATGTAAGCATTCCGGCTGCTGTTTGATTTCTCCGCAAGTGCTCACTTGTGAACAACAAGAAATAACTACTGAAAGGAAACTCCCATGGAAACTTTGAACCAAGTGGACTGCTGATAAACTTGCAAAGCATGAATTGACTGGATGACTGCAAGAATACTGCGAAAGGATCTTCATAAACATAGCTTTGGTCCAGATAATCTCCATACCTTGATCTTAAACTTTTCCTCACATCTGCGGTGCTTTTCTTTGGTGATTGCAGCAAGATGTCAAAAGGATCCTGAAATTCATGAAAAACCAAACTCTGCTGCTGATTCCAAACTGAACAAAAGCCTCCTTTATCAATCTCCTCATATGACTGCAAACCGTGAAATGAGCTTTGTAATGAAAAATCTGTTAGACAAGACAATGAAGGCAACTTTTGAATAAGATCATCATCAACATTCTTTTCCGGCACATGGTTAACTAATGGAGCAGAATTTTTATAACAAACATCATCCAACACACGAGCAATAGGATCATCAAAAACTTGAGAAGACTGCTGCACTGTATCCCTTGAAACTGTATGACATCCTACTGGCTGTTCCTCTTTTCCTTGAGACATATTACGAATATTCTGCCTTATAAACTGAAATGATTCGAAACAAAAGGGTATAGAATTTTCCTGCATCATCAAATCATGTATTTCATCTTCTACACCTTCATCTGTAATCTGACCTTCAATTGCATTGGATGGCTGCAAATCTGATGCTACAGGCTGCTCAAAAATCTCGTTATCTGTCTCATCCTCAACATTAACACTGAGAGATTGCTGATTTCTTATAGGCTGTTCATTTGAAGATTTACTATGCAATTTACCCTTCAAAAACTGAAATGATTCAAAACAAAATGGTACAGAGTCACCTTGTATCATTTGATCACATGTACTAGCTTCCATGTCCTCATCTGCAGCTTGACAATCAATGACTTTTGGGGGCTGCAAATCTGAATATGAGAAGTTTTCGTTGCCCTCAAGACGATCCAGATCAAGACTTGTTGACGTTTGATTTCTGATTGCATGGAAGTTATCTCTAATGAACTGAAATGAATCAAAACAAAAAGGCAAAGATCCTTCACTTACATCAAAATTTTCTGCACTTTCCTCATCATTGCCATAGCTGATATGCATCGGTTGATCATTGTACTCGAGCTGCTGAAAGTGAACTTCCTCCTCGCACAAGCTAGCTGCTGATTTGTCTGCAAGATTAGATTCTTTTTGGAGAACATAATCATCATCATACTGATCAAACTGAGACAATTCATCATCAAACATACACATCATATCAACAGCTCTCTCTTCTTCACAATGATCTATAAAACAATCACTATGACTACTGGGATCAGAAACAAAATGTTTTGGATCAGCAACTTGTTCTTGAATGTCATTTTCATTTTTTGCAGTCATTTTCCGCACCATCTCTTCTACTGCATTTACGAAAAGATCAAGTTTTTCTTCTGAAGGTGTCAGCTGCTCTAAAACATTCTTCTTTTCTTCTTCCTTCAACCTTGCCCTCAAGATTAGCAAATGAGCCTCTACATTCACTGCCTTGTTCTGCATCTCGTGAAGTGTTGCAATATTCTTTTCTCTCAGCTGAAACTCCATTTCCGGATCAAAGGCACCCGGGTAGTGCAAGAGAGCAGATCTAGGAGAAGGTCTTATATCAAATGGCATCGAATAATAAACTTGGTTAAATCTAGCAGAAAATTATTGTACTGTCTCTCCTGGCAATCTTTTCAGCTGGTTATACTCCTCTATAATCAAAAAAAAGTTCTGTCCGATCATCCACCTGTCAAGGAAAACTTTGACCAACTGCTGGAAATCTGAAATGCTCGCATCAGGCAGGGCTTTAAACCAACTCTTCACTTGGCCTTGCAAAGAAAGAGAAAAAAGTCTGATACTAACATCTTCATCATCAACTTCAAAAAGATCTAGAAAAGTCTCAACATTCTGCACATGTTGCTCAGCGTTGACATTGTTACATTCATCGTCAAATCTTGGTAGATATAGGTCATAATTTGCAGGAAAAGCATGAAGAACAGAAGGTAAAACAAGAGGTTTGTACCGATCTGGAATTTTACAAGGTGTAGGGGCATGTACAAGAGCTGTGGGATCAGTTTTGTTTTCTAGCTCATCACTCTGAAGAGAGTCATCATAATATGTGGAAAAAGTAAGGAGGCTAGGATCAAAGGGAAACTCAGTATTCACACTTTTTGAATGGGTCGAGTGAAGATTTTGATCACCTTTCTCATACAACAAACTTTGAAAAACTTTCAGGATAGCTTCAAGACCAGCAAAGAAGTAATTTACAAGAAAGCAGATTAGATCCTGAATACCATTCCACTTTAGATACCTGAACTTTGTGTAAGATCCTTCCATTTTTTCAGAGAAAGAGTCAGTCCTCCAGACTTTGAATTGGAGTCACCAGGTGAATGATTTCAGCCTTCTTATGTCTGATCGTTGTCCACCATCAACCATCAGATCTGAACTCGATACATGTACTAGGGCAATATATAAGTTAAGTGTTACGATTACAAGCTAGACCGGAGATCGACTGAAGCAGCGTTTATCTACTATGCACTCGCAGAGCAAGAGCAGTTCGAAAGCTACCTGGCGTGACTTCAGGCTCCGTCTGTAGCTATAAATCAAACAACACTAACCAGCAAACCAATTTCTCCCCAGTATGGTCACCACTATGTTAGCGCTCAAATCTACCTTAGGCTGAAATAAGGTAAAACTCAAGGCTACATCAAACCACGCTCAGCCTCGTAGCTAGCCCTACGAGGACAGGAGAGGGCTCTCTCCGTAAATCTCGATAAAATGAGCAATAGGGTGCGAGATGACTTAAAATGGGAACTGATTTTAGGCTAGTAAAGAGATAGGAATGTTTGATTTTGATTTTTGGGTTTTCGTTGGAGAAATGGGAAAAAACAATTTTGGGTCCGGGGATAAGGTCAGATCTTTGCAGATTTCGAGTTGGGGCGAGGTAGGCAATAGTCTTAATGTTTTTGATTGAATATATGGATGGATCAGAATGAAAAGGAGCAGAAAAGGGCAAGGATGAACATGGATCCTTTTCAAACAGGCGAAAACATGTAAAACTAAATGAATTCAAAGGCAGAGCACTGTGAACAATGGATTCAACCTCATCTACTCATTCATTTAATTTAAGAAGCATAAGTGAGAAATGGCATACATTAAACATGAAGGAACTTACAATAAACTAAGAGAAAACACCATTAAGAACAGAAAGCCACAAGAATCCCAACAGGTGCCGCAAAACCTCTGATCTTTCCTTAGCCAAAATATGAAAAAATATGTACAATGGTGCCAAAAGTTTCCCAAGAGTCCAACCTCTCCAACCTCTGAAAATGATTGAGAAATTACATCATATAGATCATCCTAACCCCTTCCCACACCTCTAGGAGTCGAATTCCTCCTTCAGGGATCAGTTTCAACAAATTCTAATCATGGAACTACAATCTAGGCAGCTAACAACTTGCCTCTAAAAGAGTGGGAACTGATCCATTTACATGATTTTTACTTTTTTGAGAGTGAATCTTCTAGAATAGATAAAAATAAGCCAAAGTTACATGAAAAACATAAATTTACATCATGAAAACCAAAAAATTTCATCCACAAGCAAAACTGGTCCAAACTGGCCGAAAATCTGAGCTGGAAGTTGAAAATTCAGCCAAAAATTTAAGTGGGTCGCATGCGTGAGCCAAGTGGGTCGCATGCCTTTCAGCCCGATTTTGAAGTACTTCCCGGCATCCAAATTGAGCTCATGATAGCTCGTTGGAAAGCCCTGGATGTTGGCTATCCAACCCAAGTGGCATTTCCCAATTTGGAGCTCATTTGACCCTCCAAAACCTCATTCTCCCAGAAGTACTTCCTGCTGGTGCAAAAGGTGGCAGCAAGGTGGTTTTCATGGTGTTTTTGAGCTTTTTGACCATCCAGAATCTGATGAAATTCTTCAGAAATGCCTGAGGATGCATAACTTATCATGACAAATCCAAAAATGCAAATATTTCCTTCAGCAAGTGTCCCAAAAAAAAGTGAGCATATGAGTGCGAGACCCGCTTAACTGAAAAACCTGTTTTTGAGACCAAAAATTTCAAAATGACAAAAATTTCTCCGAATTTGCTCAAATTCGGAGCGAAGACCCTCCATCATGTATCTTGCCCAGCCAATGAAGCCTCAGCCAAAATCCGAAGTGGATCAGGCCTTTTCCGCCGTTTTAGTGCTTCGCTCAACCTCCTCTTTAGAATCTTCATTCTCGCTTTGCAGACATGCATGCGAGCCCAATAATGGCCTTTCATGTGACGAAGCATGTCTTTGTCTCTATCATTATCCTGTGAATGTACCTACACTGATGAAGAAGGCGAGACCCCTTCCACGCCATGTGGAGATAGTACTCGCGCTGCTGATGAAGTCAACGAGACCCCTTCCACCCCGGGTGGAGATAGTACTCGTCGTGATGCTGCAAACAAAGCTCCATGGCCTCTCTGATATGTTACCACTACTGGTGCACTGCTATGCTCCATCTCAGTACATCAACCTCAACGGTTGAGTCACTGTCCTGCTCATATCCTTGCTCATAAACTGAATCCGTCTCTGACATGGCTTTGAACAAGATATTTGCAATATGGATGCTCATATAGGTGTAGTGAAGGAAAAGTCTTAATGTTTGTTCAAAACCCAATAAATTTCACCCATGCACCCAAGTACCACAAGAAAACAAAATCATAATGAGGATGGCTCTGTTTTAATGGCATAAAAACTATCACTGTTTCGATCATAAGTAAGTTTGACAAATGAAAACCAAATGCAGATGTATGGTATAATTTTATAATGATGGTCAAAACTTGTCAAAGGGGCAAAGCATGAGATTGTGTTTATGAACTGGAGAATAGGGACAACATGACAATGACCATAGTGACACAAATAACCATGACAGCGGCAATATTATGGTGATGGCAGCAGTGATATGGTGATGGAGGCTTTATACTAGTCAACATGAAACTGTGCAAAAACATGAAAGAGCATGAACAGCAGTGATAAGATGATAACTGAGGGCGTGAGGATCATCTATACAACGTGCTAGGGTGTGAACATATCCACCATTCGAAGGTTTTCAAATTTTTCATAAAACTGCCCATACAATCTCAAAACCCTTACAGAATTAACTTGCATGTGAATGAAAGGTTCATATATTTTCTCCAAGGATGGCTTGTTTCCCCAACATCAATGACATCACAACCATATTAAAAATCGAATGAGCAATGATTAAAACCTATTTGGAAGCTTTTGGAGTCGACTAGAATCGAATCTGGGCGCAAAAAACGAATTTTCTGGGTCCTGATTTAAGTGGGTCGCATGCTGGTTTAAGTGGTTCGCACCCCCCAAGTGGGTCTCACCCGTTCAACTTTACACTGGCTGTGGCGCTCAAGTGGGTCGCGCCCCTCAAGTGGGTCTCACCCGTTTCAAGTGGGTCGCATGCCTCTTGCCACATAGTGCATTTTGCAGGAAGCTTTTGGAGGCCTTCCCGGTGTCCAAATCGGGCGTGTGATAGCTCGTTGGAAAGCTCTTGGAGTCTAATTTCCAACACAAGTGGAATTATGCAATTTGGATTTCATTTACCCTGTCAAAAATCAAATCTCCCAACACTAGTCAAAATGAGCAGAATGAGGCTGCCTCAAGGCAGAGCGCTGTTGCAGTCAACTTTTGAAGGTCTTCCTCAACTCAAAATTGAGCTCATGATAGCTCATTGGAAATATCTTTGTGTCTAGTTATCCTTTGACTCATCAAGCAAGTCATTTAGCCAACCATGCTAGGAGAAATCTTGATTTTCCCAAGGTCACTTCAGAGGTGCATTCAATTCTCCTGAGGAAACGGTATTTTTGACATTTCTCTAAAACCATGATACCTGTGTAAAAATTGAAAGAGGTTTTTCTTCCTTGGGATGTTTTGGACAAAAACCTCTCTCAGTTTTCCAAAATTCATCTTTTATTGCTCTGAAACATCTTTTGAGTGAAACTTATCCCGATGTGTGAAACAAGGAATTTTGTCGAAATGAAGCGAAATGAAGGGGATAAGGGGCTTCTAAATTCTTGGGGAAATTTTGGGAAATAGGGAGGGATGTTAGGAAGTAGGGGAAAGTGGAATCTCAGAGATTGAGTGAGGGGAAGGGGTCCAAAAGGGCAAAACACAGGCCTAGCCTAGAAAATTGCCAAGTTGTGGCAAGAAACTAGGGTTTGTGCAAAAATGAGGAATTTGGGGGATCTCAGTGATGGGAAGTGTTTAATAAGGTGAATTAAGTATAGGGGAAGGTGTGAGAACATCAGGATACAAGTTTTTTCGATGATTTTACCATCCAAGAGAAATTACCTCCAAAACCCTAGGAGAGGGAAATGGACCTTACCAAGGCACAACTGAAGCATGAACAAGGTGTAAAATGACTCAATGGAACTTGAAATGATGATGAAAAACCTCTGAATGATGGTACACTCAGCTGAATGGTGACATGGAACGACATTTGGACAAATTTGAAAAGAGTGAAAACCAACCCTAGACCTAATGCCTAGTGACCAAATTTTGCTTGAAGACTCATTGAAATGACAAAATTTGACCTTGACACCTTAAAATCACTTTGTAAGAGCATGTTTGATCACTGGAGGAAGGCTGCAAAGACTGACTCTAACAGTTTTTAGGATCTTCTCCAGCAAGACCTTCAAACTTGGGGATGTCGGAAGGGAGCTTGGTTAGCATAGCAGGACAACCAGTGTCATGGCGTATAGGGTCATTTATCAACTTGTTAAAATCGGGAAGACTGAGGCCTGCCATATAGGGGAGCAAGGGAGCAGCTGGGGTAGTTCTTGCTGCAGTCCCACTAGTAGTATTACCAACATTAGGATCGAGGCTACCACCAGCGTTAGGTCCTGAACTAGACATGGTGAAGGTGACAGGGGGAGAACCGGGGGTGAAACCTGAAGTCGAACCCAATGAACCAGAAGAGAAGTCAGAGTGCAGACTCGGTGGAGGACTAACTCGAATCCTATGCGGAGGAGTAAGTCTTCCTACTGGAAACTGAGGATGAAGGCCAAGAAGTCTCTGAGATAAATGCCTTGGAGGTGGAATGATGAAGGCAAAAACATGGCACAAAGGGAAGAGAGACCAACAAGGGCAAGGAGGTGCAGGATCAACTGATTACAATTTCGAAACAAGGGCAGAGAGGTGCAGGATCAATTGATTACAATGTTAAAGTATTTTCCTGGCAGTGTTAACCAAGCTCTTCTTTGCTTAGGGTGTGTGTGTTAAGTGTGTAAATTTTAATTTTTAAACCCGAATGTTTGTAGAGAAAAAGAAAAAGTGTGTTGTATAACTGTAAATAAAGCTGTAGATAACAGTATATGAAACTGAAATAACAGAAAATAAACAACTAATTATGCATTAATCTAAACCCAAGGAGGTGTACCTCTCAACAACTAGTCTGTAGGTGGGTAAAAATATAGTCAAAAAACACGAAAATAGCCAATAGATCTAAATTTAGGAGGGATAATGACCTAAAGGTTAGATCTCCTGGAAATAGGTGCAGAAAAACAACAAAAAATCAGAGGGAAAATTGTTGTAAATGAGGTGGCGAAAGGCTACAACCTAGAGGGAAGCGGAGGGGAACCTAGAGGAAGACCCAAATAAAACTGGAAAGAGGTATTTTGGATGGATAAATAACCAATCTGAAGTGGATCTAAAGGTAAGGGATTAGATATGAAAAATGGCCGAACACACTGAAATTTCAGATGACAAGTAGCAGCTAAAACTCTTCCACAAAAGGTGGAGGGTACTAAAGCCCTAGGGGGCTAGGCTCCCACTTTGATGAGTAAACCATAACAATTACAGGTCCAAAACGGGTGAAGAAGGAGGTCAAACAACCCTAAACAGAGGCCCAGACAAACCTATAAAAATCTCAGAAAAATTCCCGCAAAAGGTTCAGGTCGCAGTTTCTGGCCTGTTTCTGTAGAGGTTGTAGGTTTTGGCCTGTTTTCTATGCCCTACAGGTTTAGGTCGTATGTTTGGGCCCAAAAAGTATGAACTGAACTTTCGGAACTCTAGAGAGTAGGTTTCAGAAAATTTTGTCGTCTCAGCTACGGCTGATGCCTATCACCTGTGCAATAGGTCCGAAAACACACGGAAGTTAGAATTTTCAATGTTTTAGGGTTTTATAGGTTAAAAACAACATCAAGAAAAGAAAAACAAGAAGCTGAAGAGAAATCCTAGGGTTTTAAGCAGCTATATATTCAGGGATCTGAAAAATAATAGAGGTCGTAATCGTAAACCCTTGTGGAGTCGCCAGTTGTTAGTATGAATCTTAATCGCAAGCATACGAAAAAGGCTCACTTTAGCCGTGCATAACAAACAACCCTAACAACAAATATGGCTGCCAATATCCTTAGATATGAAATTATTTGACCAAGATAAATGCTACAAAAATCTATATTTATGCATTAAAAGATATTAAGCAATAAATAAAAGCAAGATTTTCTCCATGCATCCAATAGACAAGATTGTTTTAAAGAATTTTTTAAATTTTTGACACCTAGGAAGGGAACATAGAAAGATGTTACCAGTCCCCCTCAATGGGATGGGTTCTTGTAAGTCCTCAACACTTTGAATCTAGAATCCCTCTCTCTTAAAGGTGTAGAAAACCCAGACAAAAATGGAACTCAAAGGGAGTTCACAAGAAAATGGTAGCAAAATATGACAATGATGGTGGATCAAAGTCAGACCAAAAGTATAGATCGAGAGTGATCTTTAGGCAACAAAATGTAGTGAATGAATGGAAAAACCCTTCTATTGATTACAAAATATTGAGTTAGTCTAGATATTGGTGCATAATTAAAATATTATTAACCAAGTCAAGATCCAACTTTTATGGAATATTTTATTATATTTGTTGGACGGAAAAAGAATTTGACTTTGGTCAAATCCCTTTATTTGTAAATAATAAATAAATAAATTATTTATTTATTATTTTAAGGATGTGGTTGAGTAATAATCAAATAAATAATGATTTATTGAATTATTTATAAATTATTTAGTCAAATTTAACAAGGAATATTATTTAAATAAGGTTTAAATAATTATTCCTAGAAAATAATAAGATAAATAATGATTTATCTAATTAATTTTCCCGTTTTGGGTTAAATATGACCAGGAATATTAATTAAAATGTTGTTTAACTAATTATTCCATGATTAAAACCAAACAAATATGGATTTATTCCATATTTCCTCATGGGGTTTCCTGTTTAGACTATAAACAACTTAATAAATGTGGTTTACTAAGTTATTTTTCATAGTGAAAGAAATTTTACTTAGGGTAAAATTGGTCTTACATGGTGTACTTTGGTCCATCTAATAGTAACATGTTAGATGACCAAAAAAATGGTGTAACAACCATCCCAAAAAAAATCTTTCATCACCCTATGGCAAGTTTTTAAAAATCCTGAGTGTCCTAAAGGACAAGTGTGCAATTCCAAAAGAATCTTTTTCTTTAGTTGGGAATTATTGCAAATATATAAGAAATATTTGTACCATAAGGAATCATTTTTCCAACTAAATATATCCGATATACTCTGATCTTGCTGCAACTTTTGAATGAGTGTCCACACTTCTTCGTCCTTCTTCCATTAATCCCTTGCTTTGGTTATCCAATTTGGTTGGATAATAGAAATGGAACAAAGAAATGCTTCCACCTCTTCATCCTTTCTTGAGAGTGTATCTGAAACAACATTTAGCTTCCCTTTTTTGTAGATGATTTCAAAGTCATAACCCAACATATTTGTGACCCATTTTTGCTGCTCTTCTAAAGATAGTCTTTGTTCCAAAAAATGTTTAAGACTATCATGATTAGTTTTTACCTTGAAGCATCTTCCCATTAGGTAAGGTCGCCATGTATTTAGTGCATGTAGTATTGCCAACATTTCCTTCTCATAAATAGCCTTTTGTAAATACTTTCCTTTGATTGGATGACTTTCAAAAGCAATGGGTCTTCATTCTTGCATTAAAACAACACTAATTCCATTTCCTGAGGCATCACGTTCCACAATAAAGGTTTTTGTGAAGTCTGACGTAGCTAAGACTGGTGCTAGGTACATTGCTTCTTTAAGATGTTCAAAGGCCTTAGTTGCTTCATGAGTCCATGAAAATGCATCTTTCTTAAATAATGGTGTTACAGGTGCTGCTATTCTCCCATAATTCTTAACAAACTTGTGATAATACCCTGTTAACCCGAGAAATACGCACAACTAATTTATGGTTGTGGGGAATTTCCATTCCTTAATGGTTTTGATTTTATTAGGGTCTACCTTAACACCCTCGTGAGATTCAATATGACCCAGATATTCCACCTCTTGTACTCCAAAGAAAAATTTTGATTTTTTTGAAGATAGTTGTTTCTCCTCCAATAGTCTGAGCACCCTGTCAACATGTTGAACATGATCCTTCCAAGACCTGCTGTAGATTAGTATATCATCAAAAAATACTAGCACACATTTTCTAAGGAAGGGTTTGAAAATGGAATTCATCAACCCTTGAAATGTAGAAGGTGCATTGGTAAGGCCAAAAGGCATGACCAAAAATTCATAATGACCCTCATGAGTTTGAAATGTTGTTTTCGGAATATCTTCAGTCTTCATTCTAATTTGACGATATCCTGAATGAAGATCCAACTTGGTAAAATAAATTTCTCCATGTAATTCATCCAATAATTCATCAATCATAGGAATGGGAAATTTATCTTTAATAGTGAGCTTATTGAGCTCCCTATAATTTGGACACATGCACCATGATCCATCCTTCTTGTGCACCAATACTACTGGAGAAGAGAAAAAACATTGACTAGGTTTAATTATACGAGCCTCTAACATTTCTGCAATCATACGTTCAATTTCTCTCTTTTGGACATAAGGATATCTGTAAGGCCTGATGTTTGGAGGAACACTTCCTGGAATCAAATTAATAGCATGATCATGATCACGAATATGTGGGAGTCCTTTGGGAGTTTCAAACACCTTGGAATGATTGTCCAAGACTTTTTGGAGATATGGAGAAATAAATGATTTTGATGTTGGAACTTCTACTGAGCATAATTTTGCAATTACGCCTCGTTGTTATTTCTTCAGAAGCTTTGTCATGACATTAGAGATTATTGTCTTTCATGGCTTCCCTATGATACCTTGTAATTCGATTTCCTTTCCCTTTGAAAAAAATTTCAAGAAAAGTTCTTGAAAATTAAAAGCTACCGTCCCCAAAGATTGTAACCATTGTACTCCCAGTACAACATCAACACCTCCCATTGGAATGGAAAGCATTGGAATATTCAATACATATTCCCCCATGGCTAGCTTGATATTATGGCATTTTCCAGAGCAATTTATAGTCCCCCCATTTGAAAGCATCACTTGACATTCTGGTGTTGGGTATAAGAAACAATTAAATTCCTTGGCTACCTTACAATGAATAAAATTATGGGTACTACCTGAATCAATCAACACTATTACCTTTTTCTTCTTGATATGTCCTTTTATCTTGAGAGTTTTAGGAGTGGTTATTCCTTCCAATGAATTACACGATATGGTCAGACTCATTTCTTCTTCTTCTAGGGTTGGTTCCTGGTGTATATCCTCTTCTCTTGAAGTTTCTTATTCAATTTCTTCCTCCTCTTCACAATCTATGTAAAATAATTTCTTCTCAGCACAATTATGACATTTAATGTATTTGCTATCACAACTATAGCAAAGCCATTTTTCTCTTTTTTCTTCCAATTTTTGTGGTGTCAACCTTGTAGGTTGTGGAAGTCTAGGAGTAGCAACACTTACATCTTTATAGATGTGAGTGGTAGGATTACTTGTCGCCATAATTTTACATTCAATTTTTCTTGCCAATCTGAATGCCTTCTCCAATGAATCAGGTTTCCATCTTGATGTTGGATGTTATCCTTTAAAGTCCCTATGAAGACATCAATCCTGTGTTCCTCTGGAATATCAGTTACCCTTATATTCAAGTTTTGGAAGTTCTCAATGTGCTCCACTACTGAACCCTTTTGTTTGAGATTTATCAATTTGCTAAATAAGGTGTTTCTCTTTGTATCCTCATAATGTGCTATCATTTCCTCTGTAAAAATTGACCAAGTGACAATATTCTTATGGGAGCAAAGTCATCGATACCATACAAATGTATTTTGTTCTAAATGTAAAGTTAAAATGCATACCTTTTGTGTTTTTTGCACATTATTGAGATCAAAATATTGCTCCATCTGTAGTATCCATGTTACGGGATCCTTGCCATCAAATTTCCTTGTATTCATCTTCGGAATATGGTGGTTCTTCAATCCAACATTAGAGTTTATGAAATCAGGATTAACATTTATTTTGTTCTCATCATGAGTTTCCTCTACTATCTTTTCGGCATTTGGAAACATTTCTTGTATCAACTTTGTCAAACCTTCTATGTATGATTTTAGATCATTCTTCATGCTTTCCATGTTGTATTTCATTTTTTATTCCATTCCATCCATCTTAGCTTCCACGCCTTTCTTCAAACCATCCATGTTATTCTTCAAACCATCCATCTTCACTTCCATGCCTTTCTTCAAAACTTCCATTTCATTTTCTGTTTCTCTTTGCGAGAGAAAAAATTGGTGCACTTTCTCTTGTAATTTTGACAGATCATGTTGCAATTCTTCATCTTTATGAGTCATAGTAGAGTATTCTGAGGGATTAATTGGTGTTGAATTCTTTTTAGGGGGCATTTTAGAACCCAATAATATGCTCAATAGGCCCTTGGAATCACTTAAAACTGATTTTTCAAACAAGACTTATGCAATTTGAAACAAAATAC
Organism: Pinus albicaulis; assembly: GCA_034641835.2. Lineage (NCBI taxonomy): Eukaryota > Viridiplantae > Streptophyta > Pinopsida > Pinales > Pinaceae > Pinus > Pinus albicaulis. The sequence continues at coordinate 167,524,204 of CM076584.1, forward strand.
ACACCTTTTTCTTGCTTTTGAGGAGCTCGATATTGAAACTGAATTATATCTGTAATTATAGATATTCAATATCTAAAATTTGGTCCTGTAGCAGCCCTCTAAATCTTCTTTCGAATGCCACAGGTCTGACCTTCTTTGGATACTTCAAGGCAAATTTATGCCGAATCTCCCACAATTACCTAATTATGGATTGGTTCAGTAGAGCGCACTTGTACGTCATGCCACGTCTCACTGTTTCCTCCTTTGGCTCTAAAATTTCTAGACAAGAAACAATAGTCTGTGTTTGCGGGAATTTTTTACAGAATTCCAATCCAATGCTCAGAGAGATAGTTATGATGATTTTCCCATGGTCACCTCTTTGAAATGAAATTCGGGAGCCTGAACAAGCCCTAACTTCCATAGATAATATCTCCGAAAATATTGCAAACCAATATCTAAAGTTTTTATAGGAAGTCCTTGAGGATTTTAGCTTTGCTTCTATAAACATTTCATCTTCTGAACCTTCATAGAAAAAAAATTATTGCAAAAATTCCAAGATGACCTGTTTAGGTGAAATTCGAGAGCCTGAAAAAAAACCTAACTTTCACAGATCATATCTTCGAAAATATTGTGCACCAAGATCTGAAATTTGTAAACGACGTTCCTCAAAACTTCGGCTTCACTCTGTAAAAATTTAAGCTTCTGAAACTTCATAGAAAAAAAATTTATTGCGAAAATTCCATGATGGCCAGCTTGGAGCAGCAAAACCCTGGAATCCAAAGCTCTGATACCAATTTTTATGAAAATAGCTCCAAAAATAGAAGAAAAGATAGATAAATGCCTTAGAAATAAGCCACTTCGAGGGGGAAACTTCTAATACATTACATAAATGAACAATTCTTGGATGATACAAATGACCAAAACCTCCTTTCTATATATAGGAGTCCATGGGGCCACAATGTAATCCTAGCCGACCTAACAATAATAATGTAAGGGCACAATAATAACAATATGGGGGTTAGAGGGGTACAACAATAACAATAAGGGGGTTACTAACAACAATAAGGGACTATAATAGTAACATAGGCACCTAACATAATTACAGTTGTCGATAGGAGGAAAAAAACTATCATCTTCAGAAGGCCAGAACCATGATTTTCATTTAAATTCTAGAGAAAGCGTGAAAATTGAAGACGGATGGTGGATATAAAATCGCAGAATTGAAGTGAGAGTGATGGATGGTTAGGATCATGGTTAGGATCATGTAACAGAGATGAAGTGGGAATAGAAGTGGGAGGATAGATGAGGAGCCACGTCTCAGCATATGGTTCCATCACATATCGCATTCGACGAAAGGAATTTTGGGATTGCGATAAGGAATTTGTTATTGTGATGAACTTGTGATAGCCGAAATACAAAGAGGTTTAAATATGCAATATGGGATATTTCTTGGGTTGCAATATTGTGATGTGACATCTCTATCACATATCGCATTCGAATGAAGGTTCCGATAATTGCATGTGGCATAATTTGCGATATGGTGATGACTGAGATTCGAAGATAGAGGAGAACCATTAGATGTCGGCATAGATCAATGGATGAGGTTTGCGGAGGAGATCGGTGATGAGATTGTGAAATTACGATGTGATAAATTTTTCAATCTGTGATATAGTGAGTTTTGCGATGTGCAATGAAGTGCTAAAGGTAAGATCCTTGGTATTGCGATATAAATCTACGATCCACCATTTGGTGTTTTAAAGGCGATAAGGTAAGTATAAGAATTTAATGTTAAATGCGCTTGTAGTGAAGAATACTTTTGCTTTTGACTCGAGATCCCACAAAGCCCATTATTGATTATTATACCATGTGATCGGGATTCTTTGAATAAAGGTTGGATTGAAGGGAGCTTCCACGTTTTTAATTTTATAATGATTAAATTGGGTGTTTTCGAAGGTTCTTATAAATCTTATGAACCTATCCAATGTGTCAAATTCAGAGTGTATACTTTGTTATGAGTATAACATTGGGGTAAGAGCGGGCTTAGCCACATCCCCGCATCATTTGGTATAAGAGGAATAAAATCTCTTTTGGGAGAAAACTAGAATAAATTTATACTCTTGAAGTTGTATATGTAGATATAATTGTGATTGCAGGAAGCAAGGATCAGATTTTAAATCTGAAAAGTAGCAGACACACAACGATAAAGTGTGGCAGAATATGGAGAATAGTAATTGATACTCTTGAAGATAATTTGCATAGGCAAAGGAACACAAAATAGTCCATTCAAAGTGCATATGAATGGTGGAACAAGATCATAAAGAGACATGGAAGGTGATATGGTATGTTTTTATTTTAATCCTGGTTTGAGAATATGTTTGCGTATTTCAGGTTGTAGAAAAAGAGGGAATATCTCAACAAAATAACAACAAAAGGAGCTATAAGAAGAAGGACCAGTTGTGTTCTTGAAGGTAGAGTAAAGTGGACACTCTGAAGGAAACGGACAAAGAACATAAATGTTCCAGATGAAGGTTGGACATAGAGGACAAGAGTGTTCTCAGAAGAAAGTGGAATTGCAGAAGCCAAGGAGCAAAAGAGTTTCTCAATAGAGGTTTCAAAGATAGATAACTACTGTTACCAAAAGACCAAGCTCAAAGGAGAGAAGGCTTGGTGAGGTACTTGAGTAGGCATGGAGACTTACTGAGAAGGAGGGGCTTAGTGCAGTTCACAAGAGACAGAAGAATGACTACTGATAGTCATAACAGAGGTTCAGAGAGAAGCCACAACATAATAAGTGTGAAGAAATATGCCAAAGAAAATGGCATGGGAAGGAAGATGAATAATGAAGAGTATGATAGAGAAAAGGCATAGATAAGAATCCATCTTAGTTTGTTGATGGATTTGTTACAGATAAGTAAAGAAGACCAGAGATATGGTTATATAATGAGAAAGAAGGTGAAATGGCACAAGCTACAAGATAAGAGAGAGAATCAGGTGAATACTCTGTTAATAGAGGATCTTAGGAAGCTTGAGAAGATAATTGATGTTCAATTGAGGTTGGAGAAGCTCAAAGGAGATGAGCTACATCAAAGAAAAGTTTTTGGAGAATAACAAGTTCCTTATGAACTTGAAGATGGAGAAATGATGTGTGAAACATTAGTTGAGGCTACTGAGCCTTATGATTTTGAAATTAACAATTTGTGTATGTTTTCAGGTGTAATACATGACGATGAACAATCTTTGGGTATTTTCAAAGAGGAGGAAGAGGAGAGACAAATTCCGAATTCTGTTTTAAAGAAGGATGAGACAATTAGGTCTCATGAGGAAGGTCATACGAACTTGGAGGAAAATATTTCTTTTCAGCATACTGCTAGAGCTGTAAGTAGATGGAGTTTGGCTTATATCGGTAGCCAAAATAAAGTAGAAGAGAAGGAAGATATCAAGAATCCAAATTTAACGCTTGAGGAATCTAACACCGAGATTTTATTATTAGAAAATATGTTAAGGGAGTTTGAGTCAAACCATGGATTGAGACCTCAGGTAAATGATTTAAGTTTTAAAAATATTAATGAAGAAATGAGGTTTCTTGAGGGATTCAAAGGTAAATATGCGAATGAGGAAGATTCAATAAACCCAGAAGGACAGATGGAAGTGTCACATAAAAATGAAAAAGAGAAGAACAGTAATGAAGAAGAAGATGGGACAGATATGTCTCATGCTAATGAAGAATCGGTCTTAGAACTGAAGGAAAGTAAATTGACTATGAGGATTAGTCAACGAAAACTATGGGATGTTGTTAAGGAAAATGAGGAGAGTTATGCTGGAATTGATAAGCGACATAGTAATGAGGTGTTTGAAAGGAATAAGATAGAAAGTAAGTTGTTGAACTATTTGTTGGAAGCATCTGAGCATGAGAAAGGGATTGTAGAGATTGATAGAAAAATGTCTCAAGTTTTGGCTGAGACAAAAACAAATATTATTTTGTTAAACTATATTATGTTAACTAATATACAGAGAACTGTGAGTAAAAATGTTACTATAGTCAAGGAATTGGAGAGCACTATACTTTTTGAAAGTAAATTTGCAGACAAGGAGCGTCAATTGGATATTGCAGAGGGAGATATATTCAAGGATATGCAAGAAGTTTGGGTGGCAGCAACAACAATATCCATAGCAGTATCTGGAGAAATCTCAAGAGTAATAGCAGAAGTTGAATCATAAAAAGCTAAAGAAGTTAATCAACAGTTTCAAGATAAATGGACAGAGTGCAGCAACAGATGGCAGAGTGAGTACCAGTCAGAATATAAAATCGACATGGAGATTGAAAGAATAAGAAGGTTGATGATGAAAGTGTCTCAGAAGAATACAACAACAAGAAAGCAAAGGAACAACAACAAGGAAAATATAGCAGCAAACTATGAAAGCATAGCCAGTGGGGCAATGCAACATAAAGTGTGGATACCTGGAGAACAACAAACAAACAACAAAACAACAAAAAGGAAGAGAGGTAGCTAAAGACAAATTATAAATTAAGGTTTCTGATCCAGGAGGAATTCCATCAACATTGAAGACACATGATCTAGAGATCAAGATTGTTTTCTACCTTGGGAGTTTGATGCAGGAGCATTAAGGTTCCAAATTTTGTACATTTAGTAGAATCTAGGGGGTATTATGTTTTCAAGGGAGTTGTTCCCTAAGTATTTAATTAATGTAATTTTCAATGTTTTGAGTGGATTTTATGTGAGAACTTTAGAATAGGATTTAATTAAATATTGTGAGGCATATTTGTAAATTTTTTCAAATGTAGGAGAACGTGAAAGATTTAGGCTAGCTGAGATCTCATAGGTATTTTGAATCCTATACTTAGGAATTAGTTGATGATTTTGTGGATTTAGAGGATTCTTAGGATTTTGTTGAGAAGATTGAGGGTCTAAACCAAAATTGGTTGCAGAACCTTTTGTATATATTTGTAAGCCTTAAAGGCATTAAGAGACCATATTCTTATATAGGTAATAGAGGATATTGTAAGCCTACAAGTAGAGAGAGAGAGGGATAAGAAAAGGCCACTAATAAAGAAAATTAGGCCAAGAGAAGGTTTCATTACTGTAATGATTTTTTTGTAAATATAAAACTCAATTCCGAGTTTATGTGGGATGCAGTGAGTTGAGGTAATTCCAGATATGTTAATGAATTATACAATTGTATATTTCTCTTAACACAGGTATTGTATGTGAGTCTGAGGAGTATCGGATTGAGAAAAATGTGTAAAGGTGTTGCAGCGATCAGGATAGTTTCTATGACCAATTGCACAACGGAAATAAAACTCAGGAGGTTTTAATGGCGTAGAGGAAGATGGAGTTGCATAAGTTCATTGAATGAAATATTGTAGAGAGTAGTATGAATTAATTACTGTTGCGGACAGTAGGAAAGCAACTATCATCTTCAGAAGGCCACAACCATGATTTTCCTTTAAATTTCAGAGAAAGCATAAAGATTGAAGATGGATGGTGGAGATCAAATCGCAGAATTAAAGTGAGAGCGATGGACGGTTAGGATCATTTCATAGAGACGAAGTGGGAATATAAGTGGGAGGACAGATGAGGAGCCACGTGTCAGCATATGGTTCCAACACATATTGCATTTGGTGGAAGAAATTTCGGGATTGCGATAAGGAATTTGTTATTGTGATGAAGTTGCGATAGCCAAAAAACGATGAGGTTTAAATCTGCGATATGAGATATTTCTTGGGTTGCAATATTACAATGCAACATTGCTATCGCATATCACATTCAAATGAAGGTTCTAAGAATTGCATGTGGCATAATCTGCGATATTGCGATGACCGAAACCTGAAGATAGAGGAGAACAATTAGATATGGGCATAGATCAATGGATGAGGTTTGCGGAGGAGATTGGTGATTCAATTGTGAAATTATGATGTGATAAAGTTTGTGATCTGCGATATGGTGAGTTTTGTGATGCATGATGAAGCGCTAAAGGTAAGAGGCTTGGTACTGCGATGTAATATTGCGATATAAATATATGATGCACCATTTGGTGTTTGAAAGGCGATAATATAATTATAAGCGTTTAATGTTAATTACGCTTGTAGTGAAGAATACTTTCGGTTTTGACTCGAGATCCCACAAAGCTTATTATTGATGATTATCCCGTGTGATCAAGATTCTTTGAATAAAGGTTGGATTGAAAGGAGCTTCCGCATTTTTAATTTTATAATGATTAATTTGGGTGTTTCTAAAGGTTCTCAGTAATCTTATGAACCTATCCGAATGTGTCAAATTCAGAGTGTATACTCTGTTATGAGTATAACACTGGGGTTAGAGCGGGCTTAGCCATAGCCCTGCATCACCAAATACACAAGATTACTTCACATTTCATCACTATCCTTCCACATTTAATTCATTTAAAGTGAGAAATGTTTAGAACGAATGAAACTTGCAATGTCAAATAATAATATTGATGTTACCTCAAAGCAATGATTTCAGCCATAGCATCATCAACCATGAAGGCATTGACCTTCCAATCAGGGTGAAGCTGAGAACACCTATGCATAAGGCTCTCCAACCATATTGCTATATCTTGTGATGTATTATGTGACATCACCACCCAAGCAACTGGTACCCCACTTTATTTCTCTTCAAACACCACAAACGTGTACAAATGATAGTGTCATATTAAACAAAATGAAGTTAATTTAAAGTCATAAATCATATTGAATAATTCTAACCAAAATGATTTTATTAAAGAAATAATTAGAAAAAATACTCACCCTATATTTATTTGTACTAAATTTTGAGTCCATGGCTATCAAGCTATTGTAGGATAACCTGACCATAGTTTCCAACATCCATTTTGTTTGTATTCCAGCTATAAAAGGGATCTCTCCACCATTGAGCTTCTAGTAGAAGAAGAAACCATTTTGGTGTTTTTGATACGAGATATTCACACTCATTTCATCTTTGTTATGCAGTTGATAACGTGTTTCATTATATGATTATAGATGTTTACAATTTATTTTATACGTAAGAAAAAAATCCCTATCTCGAGCTGTAGCATCTATGTCAAGATATTTCTTGATATGAATTTTACAAACAGAGTCAATTGGAAGTTGAAGAAAAAAACAACTTTCTAAATAAGAAATCATGTCCCTTGAAAGTCTTGGCTTCTTTTAAGGAACATCATCACCTAAAGTGTTTTGTTTTCCATGACAAGGCCATCCTTGTCCATCTTCACGATCATACATGTTGTATGTTATTACTGCTATGTTGGGATCCTGAACCATAATCTTTACAATAAAACCATTATGGTAAAGGTTTAAAAACTAAACTTTAGTGTAAGTTCCTATCCACTACAAGGCTTGTAAGAGTTTTTATTTGGGCAATAAAAAGCTAACCTTCTCCATATTAAGTCAATAACAACGTAAAGCCAATCATGAGTGAACATAAAATCTAATTCATCGTTCAAAATTAACAATGCAATTTGGATATTACATGGAGCCCATATAAGTCTCATTAATGTTTCCATTTATTTTTATATTACAAGGTTAAAACAATAATTATAAATTAAGCTATTATGGTGCTTTCATAGAGGTAAAAATTGTAGTTTATGATCTTATAATACATTTTTCACTACCATGTTCTTGTTCATGTTTAAGAGTTGTTTCATAGATGAATTACCAATGTTTACCATAATAATGTGTGGATGCAAATATGATTGTCTATGTATTAGTAGTACAAAACTTTATGTTCATCTTAGATATGGGTTTAGTACTAGTTAATAAACCACATCCGAATATTATATTGAGTAGCTAGCATTGCGCTCATCTTAGATCTTAGTGGACCATAATTTATACTAAAATGTGAACACCATTGGAACCAGTAACATGATATGTAATTCTTATAAACCTATGGTATTAACTCATGTTTAAATGGGTGATGTTTACTTGACATAACAACCATAATGAGTAACGTGTTGAATATGGAGCTAGACACCACTCTTAACATATGTGAAATTTGTCATAGTAATAAATAGGCTTGAATCAACTAGCTTAGTAATGTGCTTACTAATATGGAAACAAATATAATGACACTATCACTCAACGCGTTATCCTAATCAATGAGCTTAAGCTAGTAATGAATACACACCTAACCTGTCGTTGTAGCCTTTGTATTCACAAAAAAAAAAACATGGTATTCATAATATGAGGGTTATTTCATAGAATAGCTTCATATATTGAGAGTTAAATGAGAGCCAATAGGTATAGCATAGCTTCATATATATTAGGTATAACATAGCTTCATATGATGTACTAGGGATATGTACTGGAAAACCTTTCCATGTGCTAGGGATATGTACTGGAAAATGATTTTCAGCGCTTCTTGTAGGTTCTAGAAAATTATTTTCCACCACCTACAGGAGCACTGGAAATCATTTTGTAACACCTATAGTACTTTGAGAAACGTGGTCAAGTAAAAATTTAAAACTTGGTCAAGTAAGAAAGGAGTCAAAATTGGTCAAAATTTCTCTAGCAAAACTTTAAAAGTTTGGATATGATCATTATACATGAATATCATCATAATGGTCAATTAAAACATTTGATAACATTTAATTTTTTGAAAAGGTAAAATGTAAAAGGTAAAAAGTAAAAGGTAAAAGGTAAAAGGTAACAAGGAGGTAATAACAAGGAGGTGGTGTGAATGTCTTAAGGCGGTAATGAAAAAGTGGTGTATTGGTAAGAATTCACAAAGCACTGGAGTAGCCAAATGCTAACCTACAACAAACAAAATTTACTAGCTCATTATGAGGATGTGGAAACAATATAAACATAAGGCGAAAAATTGTTAGACGGTATGAATTAAAACCTACCACATGAATGTAGTTCCTTTTATTTTATAGTGGCTGATACACTCTTGCCATGTGTTTCATTCGATTGAGATATATGAATTAAGCCTAAGGCTTCATGGGCTTGGTGCATGAGGTCATGTCTCCATGTGATCTTACTCCCCAATCTATTACCATGACTTGTTATTCCTTCTCTTGGTATAACTTTCTCTTCTTCCCCATATCGAAAATGCATTCACATGTATGTATACTCAGCATGAATGCATTGTCATTGACTTGTTAATTGATTTTGGATAGTCCATATCTCAATAGATTCAAATTTTTTGTTTCCCCTCCTTTCACTCTTTTCCAAGATAAAGTAAAACCATGTCTCCAACACAGAGTTTATGATCAATACTATGTTGGTCATGGTGAAGTTTGTACTTTTATTGAATCTTCTCAATTTTATAATGTACTATAATATGAATCTTTAAAATCCTGTCTCTGAACATCTTCGCCTTATTTCACTCCTCATGCACCCCCTACTCATTCTCCTTCTTCTTCCCATAGAAAACATCAAATAGTGCACGTGGAAAATCACCATAACATTAATAAAAATAATATTTTTGGAGGGTTTTTTTGTTGTGATAGGAATCTTGAGATAGTAGGTCATGCTTGAGATAAATAAGGTTGGTTCTAATCTTGTCAAAGTTGAACAAACAAAAACCTAGTTCTAGATTCAATTACCAAACAATTGCAAGAGGAGTTAATTTTTTAATTCAAATATATCAAAATATGTGTTCTACAAGAAATATTTGGAAGAAAATATTAATAATGGAGTTCCATCTCAAGTTATAATACCTAATTTATTTCATTTGAGCTAAAACATTAGACTCATTGTGGGATAGTTAAACCAACTTCCAGTGTTGTGGACAATTTTTACCGTTTCCTTCTTTTAGTTGTAGATATATTGAAGCAAGAAAGAATTCTCATATTTGCATAAGCAATAATATTTCTTGAAACTAAGAAAAAAAAAAGTATTATTCCTAAAAAAATTGGTCATGGCAGAAAAATTGGAAGTGGGAAATATGATTTTGGTGATAATCACGTAATTCTCGCAAGGGATGATAATGTAAAGGCACAAGTTATTAGCCAAGTTGGGAAAAAAGACCTTAGGTTGACAATACTTGAATGCAAAGGTATTGATTTTTGTGGTAATTTATCAGTTCATGGATAAAAAATATTTCAATAGTTTTGATTAAAAAGTTCATCCTAAGTATCCTAAGTTTGACAACGAGATGCATAATATTCTATGTAATGAATTAAAACTTTTATATCTCATGTAAAACAAATATTATGGATTTATGACGAGAACCATGTTTTTGCTAAGAAAGTATTTTGTTATTTGAAAGAAATGAGGCTAATATAGTTTATATTTTTATACACCTCATGGTATTTCTACACAACAAGGTTTCTATTATTTTTTATCCTCGCAACTAGTGGACTTTCTTCATGTGTGGGCTTAACTTCACTTATAGAATAGTTTCCCTAAATTGAGAGAGATATTGATATTTGTGGCCCAATACTTGGAGGATTAATCTTAAATTTATATTGGTAAATTTCTTTGGTGCTCATTTTGGATGATCTGGTGCAACCTTAGCACATTTGTGATTATTTTTGGGTCGAATCTGTACCCCTTTTCCATGCCAGAGTCCCCCAAAAATATGGTAGAAGGATTAGTTTGAGATGTTTATTTCATATATTGCAAAAATAAATTTCCATAAACCTGTAGCTGCATCTTCAAATATATGATTATGTTCTTATATTCAAATATTCCATGCAAATCAAGTGTCAATGTTTAATTGTTTCGAAATTGTTCTCAAACCCACTCTTCTTCAACTTGGGAAGTTAAAAATTCAAGAATGGATCCCTACCCCTCTTTGATAATATGAATAGAAGTAAAATCATTGTGTTATATGACTGTGTTTTATGCCTATGATTATGTTTTATGACTATGTAATGTGTATGCCTATGTTTTATGACTGAACTTCAGTAATATCATATGCCTATGATTTATGACTGACCTTCAGTAATATTATATGCTTATATGATTATGTGACAGATGGGCAAGAGTGGACACCTAAAATGTTATGAGCGAGATGGAGCAACAATGTACCAAGTTTATGGTGCTGAGGAATTCCCATTTTTCAGATAAGTAGGCTAGGAGCCCATCATTAATCTATTCACGAGGTATAAAATTAAACTCTCTTTTGATTTCGTGGATACTTTTGATGGTACCAACGCCGAGGTTGAGGGGATAGGGTTTCATATAACATAGGAAAGCATTGCATAAGCAACCAACATACTAGTTGAGGGAGATACGTGGTTCAAAAGGAAACATAAACCTAAATTATTTCCTAAAAGACAATTGTCATGACCCTTGCTGGAGTGTGGGGGTGCACTGTGACATTTTAAAACTAGAGTGGGTTAAACAAATGTGACATATTCAAATTTATCTGACATGTGATGGCTGATTCTCTAAGGTATTTATGTATCACATGAGATTTCTGGTACACATTGGTGGTTTCAATAGGAAGAATATCCCTTTTTTCCTACATCAAAGATTAATTAAAATGGTGGTTTTTGCAAGAAGAAGGAAGGTTGTATATCCCCATGATTTCTACCACCAATACCTCATTCAAATCCTGTACCTGCATGCATTAAATAAGCAAACCCGGTAGTCGAGGAAGAGGGTAATGAGACAACCACTTCCTAGAAAAGATAAGAAGGAAAGGGCTCTAGATACAGAGGTTGAGAGCAGACACCAAGCTGCTGCAAAAGCCACAGAAAACCCTAACAGGAGGAAAAGCCCTAGGGTAAATACCAGGAGGAGTAGACAACAACAGATAGAAATACAAGACAACAAGAAAGATGAAACCATTAGAGAATCTGGAAAGAACGGTGAAGATCTTGGAGAATTTCACCATACAAAAAAATACTTTGGAAGGCCACGAACAAGGCCCACAAACAAACTTAGGCTTGTGTTGAAAGCTAAACTAAATCCCAAGCTAAAGGAACCAATTTTCATTATTGATGATAAAGAAGAAGGGCCTTCTAGAGCTGAGTAGGGGCTTCCAGTAGAATCTAAAAGACAACATCAAACAGTTCCCAATACCTTGTATAAAAAAGGTAGAAGAATGAGTAGGGCATTCGCCAAGAAGGACCTCCTCAAAATACTTACATAGGCAGCACATCTTGTTGTAAAATTAAACATGTGAAGCTTGGAGTTTTTTTACCCTAAGGGTTTTGGACAATTAAACTTTGGACTTGAGTCCTAATTTGGTTTAAAATACTAGGTTGTTCACTGAAGTTTTGTAAACATAATACTATTTTTTATTTAATTATGTTGTTATGGGTTCTTATTCTTGTAAGTATATATTGTTATTTTTGTTATGGGTTTTTATTATTGTTATGTATATTTTTGTAATGGTACAAGGGTCTATGCATTTCTCATATTATTGGAGGAGATTCATCATTTTAAAGTGTGATGATTTTGCACCATTTCCCCTAACATTTGAACAGGTTTCTAACTTACGTTCCAAATCCTAAATGGATCCCTAAAAAAAATTCACCTAATCCTAAATAGTGGGTCTGTATCGCCAATTCCCCGATTCCTTGGTGATTCATATTTAGGAACACGACTAGGAATGATGAATCTCACAACTATGATCAAAATGTTTTGTATGTGCACAATGACATTTCACCCAATCTCGATGGCTTTGTAATGAGTTAGAATCAAATTAAGTATAAGGTATTTGTATCATGTTGCACACATCAAGTACAATTTCATGACATTAATTGATTAAACACCAAGTACAAGCAATAACATGATCAATTTCATGTCTGTCACAATTTTTAGGTTGGTGAAAACATTTGGTTGCAGTTGTAGAAGGGAAAACTCAGAAACTGCGAAAGGACCTTCAGACCACTCTGAAATGAGACTCACACTACCACCAAAGTCATGGGAAAAAGTAAATTTTAAGTGAATCTTATGTCCTTCAATTTACAGCTTTTATTTAATGTTCTTGTGCCATCCATACTTTCCACCTCAAAAGTTACATAACACTTGAATATTTCAAAGCCAAACCCTAGCTTCATTGAGAAAGATATAGTAGCTTACGTCATGGAGACCAAGATGAAGAGAACCCACCACCAAAACATATAACTTTATTGTATTGTCAAAGGATGACAATGTATTCACTAGGGAAATTGGTTTAGCAAGAACCAAATCCAACAAAATTTCATCTCCAGTTTTAACAACTTGTCAGAATGGAGACTATTAATATGAAAAGGTCAAGAACTAATTGAGGTGGCCAACTAGGGTATCTAAAAAATGGCCCAAATATTGGAAAAAAAATTATTCATGAATTTTCAACATATTTTTGAGATATTTCCTATGCACTTTTGGGGGCAATTACACTAAAATCATATGCACCTATCTCATTCTGTAGTAATTTCCAACAAGATAATGAAGAACCAAAATATATCAATGAGTGAAATTTATGTTGTTTACAATGCTCCCCATTTTCTTAGACAACTCAAATTTTTCCAATTTAGTGATGCCCCTTTCTAATTTAGTGATGCCCCTAACCCTAACCATGTTAGGGTTCTAGTTCTTGTATTTATGGGTTTTGTTTCTTAGATTTAATTAGCATAACTATAAACTATAATTTTCACCTTTCAAGAAGGTTTTTGTTTTTGTAGATGAGTGTAACCATCACATCTCTTCTTAGAGATGGTAAGTTTCCACTATTCTATCCATTTGTATTCTTATGTATATTACATTGCTTTTCACTAGTTTATTCATTAACATAATTTGGTTTTCACTATAATAATATGCTTCAACATTGTGCTTGCATTATTTATAGAATATTTTATGTTCTTTCGTTTCATTCTCTCTACAATTCGAATAAATTTCGTAACAAAAAAGTATTAAATGGGAGTTACACACAAAATTATTTATCTATAGGCATTTCGAAACTCCATAAATGATTTTTACTTAGTATATATTTTAAGCATTCAATAGAGGAAGCTACTTCATATCATCGAACTTATTTTCTCGCTTGTTCAATATAATTTGGGGAAGGAAAACCCACCTGGAAGGATCACCCTCCTATAATATTTTTATTCGTTATAAAATATATTTGAAGTGAAACAAGATATGGTTTGATTAACTAGTCACTGGAAAATTTAATATCCATAATGTGAAGATAATTCACCTATGTTTTCTATTTGAAGGAGAGACACCCTAACCATCACTTCTTCCAATCCATTCAAGTGTTTATTCAAGTTCATGACAATAATCCCCTCACATTGAACATGTTTCTAACATAGGATACAAATCCTGGAGGCGTTGGAAAATTACTTTCGAGCACTTCCTGTAGGCATTGGAAAAGCATTTTCTAGCACCTACTGGATTTGTATCCTAAGTTCGGCTACTTTTAAAAATTATAAAAATTTAAATAAAGTTTAGCTACATCTCATTTAAAAAAATAAAGTTTAGCTATACATAAATTATTGGGAAAAAATTTAAAACTTTCCCAAAGTATACTTTAAAATCATACAAAAGCATGGTTTAAAAGGGCATGTTGTATAAATTTTAAAAGTAGCCAAAAGAAAAAAAACATAACTAGACTAACCCTATGCCTCTCCTTCGTTCCCTCATTCAAAAATACATAGAACTGAAAAATTCATGGACTTAAATATCAAAAAACATTATAACATATCAGTGTTTGTTCTCCAGCTTAGGGATTTGATATGATCTTGGGAATGATTCCTTTGGTTTTGATTTGAATTCCTTAGAAAGAGAGATGGTATTGGTTGCATAAGATTCATGAGGCGTGAATTAGTCCTGGAAAAGAGATTTATTGAGGTGATATACTCTTTGTAAGCAAAAATCAGTTGACTAGAGTGCAATCAATTAACTAGCTAGTTGAGGTGGATCAATCAGGATGAGAGGCAAGAAACTTAGTCAAGGATAAATGACTATATGATAAATCAATTTAATGTTAAATTTGAGTAGATGATCAACAAAAAATTCAAGATAGGAACCATAGTTGAATGTCAATGGAGAGACTAATAGTAGTTCATCTAGTTTCCAGTGTAGAGAGTTTGGACATTACAAGAAAAAAACATTGCAAGGATGTGGCTTAGAGCATGGTTGGAGGCTTTTTAACCATCATGGGATGAGCACTGAAAAGGGTTTTGATGAGTATTCTGACGAAAAGTTGAAGGATAATGCTAAAATCCGGGTTTGTTTCTGAACAAAAAAAAATATTGGAAAGTTATGTCTTATGTATGTTAGGAAGTTACGTTTTTTCAGGCCAACCACCAGGGCACCGAAAAGGAAGAGAAAATTTTTAATGGATTCATAGAGGCATCGATCTAATACCTGCTAAGGAAAATAACATAGAAAGCCATAATCTTGTGGATGGGAGTCAAGAATTACATGTCTTTGTAGCGTTTGAAGGTAAATCACACAGGTAAGGGAGCCTTGGTCACCTGTCTCTGCAATGTATGAGGGTTTTAGAGTAATTCACGCGGGTAATTATATAGGGCGAATGGGTCCCTTTTGAACGGGAGGATGCGGGAAGACTGTCATTAATGCAGTAGGTGGAGCAGGGTGGCGGAGAGGAGCAAGAGGAGGAAAACACCAGAAGGGAGGGACGCAAGAGATGATGAGGAGCCGCATGGAGGTGGTATGATTTGGGGTCAGTGGACGTCGATAGACATCCCATCGCCGGATTCCATCCATCGAAGTTCTCCATTTCGTCGAATCATAGACTCTTCCCAAACTAATTATAACATACAATCTATCTTTCATCACTCAATCGCTCACTCACATATTGCGATCATAAGCTCACTGAATTTGTCCGGACACCAATACTTCTTTGAGAAGCTATAGGAGTTTGGTACATTTCCCTTATTCATCATCTTCCGCATATGGATATGTAGGAACCGATTGATATTCGAACACAAGAAGGTTGACATAAATTACATTGTCCTTGGGATTATGTCTTTTTCTTTTTCTTTTTCTGAAACAGGTCCTATGAAACAACACTATAAACCAAGCAAGATCATCCTACAAGAAGTTTGTCAGAAATTTTTAGTTGGTTTCTTCGATGGGAACTGCTCCAATTCACACTGTGGTTGTGGTGTTCTTATCATTACTGCACGAGGAAGCTATCATCATTTCTGGTGGGAGGCAGGCAGAGGAAACAATAACAAGGCTGAAATCATCGCATTATGGGGCTTGTTATTCACGGATGGCTGGCTAAACATTATGGATTTATAGGTTTTCAGAGACTCCAAAGGATCCATGGATTGGATAAAGAGACTCTCTCGCTTCCAACCTCCACTATTGACACACTAGATGAAACACATCGGCATCATGAAAATATCCTTTCAACGAATTGAATTCAATCATATATTTAGGGAGCATAACACAATTGTTGATCTTCTATCGAAAAGAGGAGGAGCTGATGGTCATCCACTATGTCCAATTCAACAATGGCAACAAAATATCTGGAGGCATCATTCCCAGTTCCTAATTCTATAGGATATTTAACATAATTTCTCTCAGGGTCTTTATTTCTGAATATTAAGAATGTTGTAATTTCAGTAGAGAATGATAGAATAGAAGACAGTTGAAGGCTGGCTTCATGCACACGGGAATGGAGAGAATGGACGAAGCCATGAAACAGGGCTTCATTGCTTCGACCATCCTCTGCAGAATCCCTACGGACAACTTGGGATTTGGTTGGAAGTAATGGAGAAACCTAGACTTATAAGTTTGTTATGATGATGATAGGATTGAGATTCTAATCTTAGATCTCATATCCTAATATCCAGGGAGTGGTTGAAGCCATCTTGTTAGTGTGAAAGACTTTATAATTAAGGCTCATCCGACTCAATAGTTAGTGCTTGTGTGAGTCTGTATACACTCTCCATGTTCTCACCTGAAGAGCTATTTAATCAATATTTATATATTCATTTTTTAACATGGTATCGGAGCTTCAAGTGAATATGTGTTGCATCTACGATCTGAGGACATGAAGATACATGGAGGTTGGTTGTTGTTGCGTGAATAAAAGTTGAAGATTCCGCTGTGAATTTTGCGTTCATTGGTGCGAGGTGCCAAGGTTTATTAGTACAAAGACAACCTGACATCTCAATGATACCCAATATCATGTCGTTCAAGAAAGACCGACCTACCTAGTACACGGATCACAAAATACACTACGCTTTCTCATAAATGCAATAAGGACTTACTGTTGAATGCTAGTATAACGATCAAAGTTATAATTTTACCTTTAATGGCATCGAAAGTGAAATGTATGGATTGATCTTATAAATTTAGAGTTTTTTCATCGGATCTCAACACAGATTCATGTTCGGTGCTGGAGGTGAACGCGTTGTGCGAGAGGAGATCCGAGTGCCTCAGTTTGCTTGCTGCGCCAATTGAAGAGGCCGTGGAAGGCGCTGTTTACCAACAACGTAACGTTGTCATTCCAAAAGGGTATGCAGTTTGGAAGGTTGATCAATGGCAGCTGTTGTGAGGGAGTGTGGCCAGAGTGCTCTCCCTCATATCGAATGACCAAAATATAGCTACTGTGAGCTGCCGTAAATGACCATCGCCGCGTCCTCGAAAAAAAATAAAAAATCAAGAAGAAATAGTTGATCTGCGACGAAGGCTAGAGACAAAGTGGAATGACCAATATCCATCTTAGCTTTCAAGCTGCAAGTAGAATTCGTGAATGCCTTGAACGTCGTGAGGCCAAAAGTGCCGGAGGTTGCTCATTGATTAAGGATTCGTTTCTTTCTTTGAAGTTGCATTTGAAGTTACTCATTGAAGAACTGGTGGACACGTTGAAGGAGTGAAGGACTGGTCCACGTGGTCTCTCAAACATTGTGCTCGTAGATTCAAATGGGCTTAACAGAAATCACCTCACCTCATTTTCTCTCGCCGGTTGGGTGATGGACATTTGGCTATTTTTGCAGAATTATATGCTGAGGCCCAATGCTTCAGTTCGGTTGGTTCGAAAGCATTTATTAAAAACAATATTAATTTATTTGATGTGTTTTCTTCTTTTAGAAATATGTGTGATATGAGAAATCGCTAATTACATGCATCAGAATTGGATATCAATAATGTTTCTAGCTTGTTGAGAGGTTGTTTGTTGCATGTCGCAAGAGCCGAGGGCACTAAGACCTGCGTGGCATAGAAGCCACAGTCTACAAGGTTCTACTGTTGAAGAGCTACCAAAGGGAGGTTTCTCTCCTGCATGGTAACGGAGTTGTTGGAGCTTGTTAGAGGACCGAGTGGAGTCAAAATCTGTAAACAAGATAAAACTAGAAAAGTTGGACTTTAACAACATGTCTATATTTTTAGATATGTTTGATTCCGATGATGATGATGATTTTATCATGTGGACATTTGGAGGTGTTAGCTTGGGTAGCATGGGTAGCATTTTTTCTGAAAAAAGTTCAGAAAAACAATGTGGTTTTGTTAACGACCAGGAGAAATAAGAGGCACAATCTGTTATTCAAGATCCTGATATTGAAGATTCATGAGTTGATCTTCAGGAAGGACGTAAAGAGGAACAAAGTGTTGAATATCAAATGGATGAGCCACATAAAGTTGATTGCGAAGACGTGGCAGAAGAAGATAGAGCTAAAGAGAATTTAAATTGTGATGAACTCATGAATATTTTTTTGTGTGCAGATGTTAACAGTAACAAGGAAGAAACAACAAAGATTGAAGAGGAATTAAAGTTTCATGAAGCATGTCTTCAAACATTGTGTCTTTATGAAATCAACATAGAAGTTACATCCATAAATGTTGAAGACAGCTTTGTGGAAGTTCACATGGGTGACACCAGAAATAGTGAGAGAAAACATTCTCCTATTAAGCCTGTCATAACTTTGAGAAGGGTGAAGATAAGCATTCAATCTTTCCATCATTGGGGAAGAAATGAGGTGCAAATACATCACTACCTCACGGCGAGGAAAGTGAAGATGAAGCTTCACCTCAGAATGAACAAATATGGACTCACAAGCAAAAAGACCAAAATGAAAACCTCTGCTACCAAGTTTTTCATGTTTTTTATTGTAAGCCTAGCTGAGACTAGACTAGCAGGCGTATGTCATTGTTCAGTACCCTTTCTCCATTAAGGGGGAGTGTTGGAAGTAATGAAGAAACCTAGACTTAGAATTTTGTTATGATGATGATAGGTTTGAGATTCTAATCTTAGATCTCATATCCTACTATCCAGGAAGTGGTTGAAACCATCCCGTTAGTGTGAAAGCCTATATAATTAAGGCTCATCTAACTCAATAGTTAGTGCTTGTGTGAGTGTGTATACACTCTCCAGTTCTCACCTGGAGAGCTATTTAATCAATAGTTTATATGTACAGTTTTTAACATATTCTCCATATATGAGATTCAAACTAACCCCATTTCTTCAACTGTCTGAATTGGCTGAAGCTCACTAAACCTACAGGCCTCTGATAACAGAGAAGACTTTGTAGTGCGATTGTAGAGCGAAAAAATATATTGTATAATTATGTTACAAATGAGAGAACATTGATAACTTAGTTTCTACTTTCTCCTGACACTGACATTGCCCCGAAAGTTCATGTTGCTATAATGGGGTCAACCATTTTTCTAAAACACGCCACATATACCAAAGGATAATGTCATATTCACTTGATTTTTAATTGATTTATGAAATTTAAGTTTTTATTTAAATAAGAAAGAAATGTGATTTGAGTGATCTTGAAGTTGTAATATTTTAAAGGAGATGGGCTGAAATAAGGTAATATGATTGTTAATTGTGAAATTTTATTAAGTTTTATTAGTTTATAAGAAAAAACAAAGCAATTAGTGTTTTGTTAATATTTTTTAAAGTAGTTTGACTACTGGTCACACTGAAGGCATTGGTTCATGTTTTTTATACTTTATGGTATTGTAATTTAGTCCATTTAAAGGGCTGAAGACACCATTGTAATTTTCTTTTTGGTTATGGAAAAATAGATTTATTAGTAAGAGTTATTTTTTTTTAAGAAATTAGAGAAAAAATTGTAATATCATTTATTTGGTTGTATGGAATCTTTTCAATGATCCTATGTGTTGCAATAAATTAAAGGTCATGGGTCATCTTTTTAATCTTTGTATTTATGGAAAAAAATATAAAACACTCTATAGAAAATTAAATAAATATTTAAATTCAAACATTAATATACAATGTATGATTCAAAATAAGATTGGAAGTTTTTATTCAGTGGTTTATTTTATAGATTAGTCTTGATCTATCTTAATCCATAATATAGAGTGATCAAATCTGAACATATTTCATTCATCTCTGTGCTTTATAGATCTGGGGTTAAGATAAATCTAAATTGGATTACTATAGAAATTAAGAAATGAGTGGTGTTTTTTTTGCAAATTTAATAATCATAATTTTAATTTTGGTAATGTTGATTATAAATTCTAATTTTTTTACGAAGTTAAAAGAAAACTTGAAAAGAAACTTAAAATCTTAAATATAACTCATGAATTATTTTTCTAAATATAACTCAATTTTATCTGGAATATTAAAAAAATAAAAAAACACACTCAATATTATAATTAATATATGCATACTATATTTTTTCTCACCTTATTAATAGTTTAACCTTAATTTAATGTGAAAGGATTTTATTATTATTTTTCATAGGAAGGAGAATTTATAACTAATGATAATTTCAAAAAATCAGATACAATTATTTCATAAATGCCATAATTACAACATATTTTTAGAAGCTTAACCAAACTAGTGATTCACAAAAACAATTTAATCAACCTCCTTTGACTTTTGTATCCCCACCTTCTTTAACAAGGGATAATAAAAATTTCACTAACCCATCTCAACTTGAAGTTATAAGATTCAACGTGAAGCTATAAGATTGTTTTGTCTTTAGAAGTTAAACTAAACTTAATTAGAGATCATTTTTTGAGATTCAACTCTTTAAGTAAGTCATTTTATTTCCATGAGAGATAGTTCGTAACTAATCAATTTCTCATTAAACATAAGATAAAACAAAAAGATATGGAATCACATAGAAATTATGTGTAGAACTCCATTATCCACATTCCATAGACACAGCATATGGCCTCACCTCCTATGAATCCTACTGCATGCCAAATTCTTGCTCTGTCTACTGCCTGCCCCCTCACTGTATGCCAACATCGTCAAGTCTGAATGGAATGAAAATCGAGCATCCAGAGATGTCTCTGTAGCCACTAGGAGGATTCTATCTACCACAATCACCTTCCCTTTCTCTAGCAATGCTTTGTGACAATTCTTCAAAGGCTTTATGCAATGATCGTCACTCCAATCATGCAGAATCCACTGAAAAAAAATTTGTATAGATATAATCAGGTGATCCATGTTCATTGAAAGCACCCAAACTATCAAACATCAGAAATCCATAGCCATACCTTCATTAAATAGCTTGACCGCTTGATACATTATCAAACATGTTTCCAGCAACATGACTCATAGCTGAACAAACACAAATTCACAAAATTTGGTCACCTGCACCCAAAGATAACAAAACTTATTTAATGGTTGAAATTGGGGAGTGGGATGTACCTGGATAGTGAGGAGCATCGGCCACCACATGTGGCATGTCGAAGCTGATTCCTAAAATGTGAGGATACCTAGACACTATGAGATTCAGAGTTGACCCAATTCCTCCTCCCACATCAACAAACTCCTGAACCTCTTTAAAACCCTCGTACATATCCAGAATCTTGTTCATAATCATGGCAAAATGCATAGACATAGCCCCATTGAGGGCACTGTTTAACCTCTGGTCCATGGCCAGGTACTCGAAGACATTCATTCTGTGGGCTTTGGTGAATGGCTGAGATCCTTCAAGCACGACGTCCTTGAGATAATGCCAGGCCTTCATAAACACAATGTATTGATTAAAAAATACTTGTGGTGCTAGAGAGACTCCGTGGTGGTTCTTGATAATATATTTGCAAAGAGGAGTGAGGCCATACATCCCCTCGGCCTTCCCGCTCTCGTCCGTGGTCTCGGAAGAGCTCAGAACTGAACGGGTTGCCAGCACTCTCAGGATCCAATCGAGACTAATAACAACGTGATCGGTGTTTGTTAAATACATGAGGGAAACAATTTGTGTGTGTGAGAGTTGGATTCCATTGCCTGCATTTGCTATAAT
Organism: Pinus albicaulis; assembly: GCA_034641835.2. NCBI lineage: Eukaryota > Viridiplantae > Streptophyta > Pinopsida > Pinales > Pinaceae > Pinus > Pinus albicaulis. Next base: position 167,546,311 of record CM076584.1, read on the forward strand.
TTGGAAGACATCTAGTTCGATGGCGGCCTTCACAGCCATGGGAAGGCACGAGAAATTCACAAGCTGGTTGAAATATTAAACTCACTTGCCAACCTTGTGTAGGAGGAAGAGGAGTACAGCAGGGGAAGAATGGTTGAGTGCACACCATCGTGCATTTAACAACGAGATAAATGAAACTGTAAGGATGTTTTTTTTGTTTATGGGCCGCAGCCACCTTTGCAGAAGAATTGAAGGTTTTGTGGTTCAAACCATGCAACAACAGAGTTTTTTGATAAACAGTCTTATCGGGATTTTAAACCCTCACCAACCAACAAATGGGATTTTTGTGTTTATGCGACAATTTTGATTTGAATAGGCCACGTCATGGTGGACCCCATTTCTCGATCTCGCACATCGCAAATTTTGAAGTTACCCAACCACAGCCGTAATGCTATGTTATTTAGCTTGCGATGCGATATCGTCGTTATCTCATATCACATATTGCAAGTGCAATGTGTTAAGTTTACTTCCCACTGCAGCCGCAAATTCATGTTGTTCCACTTGAAATGCGATATCGCTGCCATCGCATATCGCATATCGCATGCGCAAAAGTTATGATTTTTTCACTTGCGATGCGATATCGCCGCCATCGCATATCGCATATCACATGCGTAAAGTGTTTATCTTACCGCCCGCAAATCAATTCATATATATTGTGATGCGATATGGGCTCCACCAGTGACCAATGAAATTGAAATCGCGCGGAATGCTTTTTTTTGTTATGCGGCATATGATATAAGGTTTTAAAACCTTATTGTATTTTTTTTTTCTTGTTATATTTTTATTTATTTTTAAATGCTGCGCCATATAAAAGAATATCCAGTAGGCTTATTTGCAAAAAAAAAAGGATGCAGAGCATAGAAATGCAAAAATACAGAGTTTTGTTCAACTGTATATGTCCGAAGACAAAACACGGTGAAGATAGAAACAAAGTATTGTAAGCACTGTATGTGCGCTTTTCTATGAGAGACAGAGGGGAAGATTGGTTGGACACTGCACGTGAAGAAATTCCACATATTTTTTAAATCCCTCTGATAGAGGAAGAACTACATTTTGTAAAAGCTTTTCATGTTAATGAAATAGTTTCAATTTGCCATCTCTATCCAACAAGAAAAATTTTAATTGAATCTATGCGTTGAAGTTGGGGAATTTTTATTCCTTTGTATGTGTTTTGGAATACTCAGAAATTCTGACATGGTATCAGAGCTAGTCCAGGCTCTTTGAAGGATAGTCAAAGAAGCTGAAGGAAGGAGTTTGTTGGAGTGGTTCTCCTGCAGTGTGAGGGCTCAGCAAAAGTCCATGTATTTCTCAGAAACATAATTTTGTTTTGATGTGTTTAAAAAAGAGTGCAGTCCAGAGAAGTCTTTTTGAAGACAGAGTTTGTCTCTTAGGCAGAGAGATAGTTTATTTAAAAACACAGTCAATTTATTTGAACATAATTCAGAGTGATAGCCATGGCAGAAGCCAACACAAGCATGAGTATTGGAAATACTCAGCTTCCACAGTTCAATGGAAAGAACTATGATTATTGGGCAATCACCATGAGAGCCTTGTTTGCCTCTCAAGACTTATGGGAGCTTGTCGAAGATGGTTTTTAAGAACCAGTAGATGAAAATGCTTTTAATGCCTTAACACAGGCAGAGAAGGATTTGTTGAAGAGCGATAGGAAGAAGGACTCAAAAGCCCTCTTCTATCTCTATCAAGAAGTTCATGAAAGTGTGTTTCCAAGGATAGCAGTAGCTAAGAGGTCCAAGGATGCATGGGATACCCTCCAGATTTCCTATCAAGGTATGGAGAAGGTGAAGATAGCAAAGCTACAATTGTTGAGGAGAGACTTTGAAACTCTCTGTATGAAAGAGTCTGATAACATAGACTCATTATTCACACATGTGATTGGGTTGGTTACCCAGATAAGGTCTCATGGAGAAAAACTTGAAGAAATAAGGATAGTGAAGAAAGGGTTGAGGAGCTTACCCTCAAGGTTTGATGTGATAGTCACAACCCTTGAAGATACAAAGGATCTCTCAAATTTTTCAGTTGATGACCTTCATGCATCACTGATGACACATGAACAAAGATTGGGTAGAAATGCACACTCATCTTTGGAGCATGCCTTCAAGACCCAAATGTCCTTTTGAAGAGGAAGAGGTCAAGGAAGAGGAAACTACATAGGAAAAGGAATAGGCAGAAGCAAAAATAGAGGAGGAAGAAACAACCCTACAAGTGGAAGGGGCAGTAATCAAAATCAGAACCAAGGCCAAGGAAGCAGCCAACAAGGTGGGAAAAATCAAGCACATGGACAAAGTATGATAAATCCCAATTCCAATGTCATTAGTGTAATAAATATGGCCATTATGCCAATGAATGTAGGAAGAAATAGAGTGACATGGGTAATAGACCCAGTGCTAATTTTACTAAAGAAAATATCAGCCAAGATAAGTTGTTTTTAGCATGTAATATGGCTAAGGAAAAGAATGAAGATATATGGTTTCTAGATTCAGGATGTAGTAACCATATGACTGGAAACATTGCCATGTTTTCCATGTTAGATGAAAATGTAAAGTCTCAAGTTACATTGGGGACAGACAATAAGGTCTCTGTCATGGGAAAAGGCAGAGTAGGTGTCTTGACAAAGAAAGGAGAAAAGAAGAGCATATCTGATGTATATTATATACCAGGTATGAAATGTAATTTATTAAGCATTGGAAATCTCATCCAAAATGGATACAATGTTTTCTTTGAAGATGATGTATGCACCATGATGGATAAACCACCAAGAAAACAATGTATTGCACAAGTGAAGATAACAAGGAAAAAAATGTTCCCTCTCAAGATGAGAGCAGATTTGAAGAAAGGAGATGAAATGGCAGCAGTAAGACAATAGACATTCCAAAAGGAAGCAAATGATGAAAATTGGTTATGGCATTTGAGATTTGGACATCTCAACTTTGGAGGTTTGAATTTGTTGCATAGGAAAGGAATGGTAAAGGGATTACCATTGATTGAGAAACTTGACAGCCTATGTGAAGGCTGCATCTTGGGAAAACAACACAGAGAAAACTTTCCGTCAGGAAAGAGCATAAGGGAAAAGGCACCCTTATAAATTGTCCATTCAGATTTGTGTGGACCAATGCAAACACCATCACTATCAAGCAACCATTATATGGTGACTTTTATTGATGATTTCACAAGGAAAACTAAGGTTTATTTCTTGAAATATAAAAGTGAAGTGTTTGAAAAATTATGCCACTTTAAGGCTCTTGTTGAGAACGAAAGTGGGCAGCATATTAAAGTTTTAAGGAATGATAGAGGAGGTGATTATATCTCAAAATAATTTATGCATTTTTGTAGAGAAAATGGCATACACAAGCAATTTACAGCAAGGTACACACCGCAACAAAATGGAGTTGCTGAAAGGAAAAATAGAACAATCATGGACATCGTGAGAAGTATGTTGAAGGCAAAACATTTTCCAAATGACTATTTGGCTGAAGCTATACATTGTGCAACATACATATTGAATAGATGCCCAACCAAAGCAGTAATGAACAAAGTTCCAGAAGAAGCATGGAGTGGCATAAAACAAGGTGTCACCCACATGAGAGTTTTTGGTTGTGTGGCTTATGCACACATTCCAGATCAGCTAAGGAATAAGTTGGACAGTAAGGGGGAGAAGTGCATTTTTATTGGATACAATGAAGAATCCAAGGCATATAGATTGTATAACCCATCCACCAATAATTTTTTTGTAAGAAAAGATGTTCAGTTCATTGAGGAAGAAGCTTGGGATGGAAGCATTGAGAAAACAGTCAATGTGAAGAGTTGTTTGTCTCATGATGAGAATGAGGATGAGATGGCTGAAATACATCCCTCATTAGTAGCACCACCTCCACCAACACAGGGACAACAAGGGTGACCGCAAGTAGGAATGAGGACACCCTTGAGAAGTAATGATACTGCTTCTTCAAGCACACCACAAGGAGCATATTTGAGTGCTTCTTCAAGCACAAGTACACCAAATGAAAGAGGAAACAAATTCATAAATTTGAATGATATTTATGAGCAAGAGGCAGAAAATGAAGGTATGAACTCTTTATTTGCATTATATTGTCATGTAGATGATCCTATTCATTTTGAAGAAGCTATAAAAGATAATAAATGGATAGATGCTATGGATGAAGAAATGAATGCAATAGAGAAAAATAAAACATGGGAATTGGTTGATATCCCAAAATGCAAGGAAGTCATTCGAGTGAAATGGGTCTACAAGCCCAAAAGCAATGTTGAAGGTAAGATTGAAAGACACAAGGCCAAACTTGTTGTCAAAGGCTACAAGCAGCAACATGGAAGAGATTATGAGGAAACATTTGAAGTAGTTGCAAGAATGGAAACAGTGAGAGCAGTGTTGTCTATAGCAGCACAACACAAGTGGAAGGTTTACCAAATGGACGTGAAATCAACATTCCTAAATGGAGTATTGATGGAAAAGGTTTATGTTGAAAAACCTCTAGGCTGTGAGAAAAAGGGACAAGAGCACAAAGTTTGCAGATTGAATAAAGCTCTTTATGGGCTGAAATAGGCACCAAGAGCATGGTATAGTAGGATAGATTCCTATCTACTGGAAAATGGGCTTGAAAAATGTGAAGGAGAACCCACATTATACATCAAGGAGAAATATGGTAAGATGCTAATTGTTGTTTTATATGTTGATGATGTGATCTTTACAGGTAATGATGCTTACCTCATTAAGAATTTTAAATCAGTCATGAAGGATGAATTTGAGATGACTGATATGGGATTGCTGAAATAATTCTTAGGAATAGAAGTAGAGAAAAATGAAAATAAAATTTTTATTTCCCAAGCTAAATATGTAAATGAAGTTTTGGAAAGATTTAACATGCAGGATTGTAAGGCATCAATTACTCCCACAGTGATGGGATTGAAACTCAGCAAAGAGGAGAACAACAAGGATTTTGATCATAGTTTGTACAAGAGCATAGTTGGCAGCCTCATGTATTTTACTGCAACTAGGCCTAATATTATGCATGCTGTGAGTTTAATTTCCAGATTTATGGAAAGGCCAAAGGAGGCACATTGGCAAGCAGCAAAAAGAATTTTGAGGTATGTGAAAGGAACAAAGAGGTATGGAATTCTATATACCACTTCAGAAAATTCTGCGTTGATTGGATATACTGACAGTAATTGGGCTGGAAGTATAGATGACCAGAAAAGTACATCTGGTTATTTTTTTCATATGGGTTCAGGAGCCATTTCATGGGCTTCTAAGAAACAACCAATTGTGGCATTGTCTACAACAGAAGCAGAATATGTGGCAGCTACAGCAGCATCATGTCAAGTAGTTTGGATGAGGAGAATGTTGAGAATTTTATGTCAGGAACAGGTAAAGGGCACAGTAATTTATTGTGACAATAGCTCAACTATAGCATTTTCAAAGAATTTTGTGTTTCACAAGAGAACGAAACACATAGATGCCAAGTTTCACTACATCAGGGAGCTAGTGAACAATGGAGAAATTTTTCTAAAACATTGCAGAACAGAGGAGAAGTTTGCAGACATTCTGACAAAGCCATTGGGGCAAAAGAGTTTTGATTATCTGAGGAAATGCATGGGTATGACAGAAAACCCAGCAGCTGACTTTAAGGGGGAGTGTTGAAATATTAAACTCACATGCAAACCTTGTGTAGGAGGAAGACATTAGGGTAATTTTGAGGTCTAAAATGGGCCTCCTAAGGAAATTATAAAATAATAGTGGAAACAATCAAATAAGATTTGATGACATCATCAAATTTTAGAGGGAAAAATGAAAAAACTACTTTTTCAACTCATATTTTCAACTTATCTCCCAAAGTTTTTACTCAAATTTTGAGCGGGAGTACTCATTGGATGCGAAATTTAATTCCTCATCCAAGGAGTACCCATGTTGCATACTTTCGATGGGTCCTACTACATGAAAAATGAGAAATACATAAAAAAACGTGATTACATGGGTACTCCTTGGATGAGGAATTAAATTTTTCATCCAACGAGTACTCCCACTCGAAATTTGAGTAAAATTTTTGGGAAATAAGTTGAAAATACGAGTTGAAAAAGTAGTTTTATTATTTTATTATTTTTTAATATTTTTACCTTTTTATTTAAAAAATGGTAAATCATCCCCCATGGTTGACATCATCATCTTGAATCCTATTGGTTGTTATAAAGTTTAATTTTGTTGTACATTTTTCTAAGGAGGCCCATTTTAGACCCCAAAATTCCCCTAATGAGGAGTACAGTAGGGGCAGAATGGTTGAGTGCACACCATCGTGCATTTAACAACGAGATAAATGAAACTGTAAGGATTTTTTTTGTTTATGGGCCACAGCCACCTTTGCAGAAGAATTGAAGGTTTTGTGGTTCAAACCACGCAACAATAGAGTTTTTTGATAAACAGTCTTATCGGGCTTTTAAGCCCTCACCAACCAACAAACGAGAGTTTTGTGTTTATGCAGAAATTTGATTTGAATAGGCCACGTCATGGTGGACCCCATTTCTCGATCTCGCACGTCACGACTTTTGAAGTTACCCAACCGCAGCCGCAATGCTATGATATTTAGCTTGCGATGCGATATCGCTAATATCGCAAGTGCAATGTGTTAAGTTTACTTCCCACCACAGCCACAAAGTCATGTTGTTCCACTTGCGATGCAATATCGCCGCCATCACATATCGCATATTGCATGTGCAAAAGTTATGATTGTTTCACTTGCGATGCGATATCGCCGTCATCGCATATCGCATGCGAAAAGTGTTTAGCTTACCGCCCACAAATAAAGTCATATAGATTGCAATGCGATATGGGCTCCACCAGCGACCAATGAAATTGAAATCACGCAGAATGCTTTTTTTTGTTATGCGGCATATGATATAAGGTTTTAAAACCTTATTGTAATTTTTATTTTTTGTTATATTTTTATTTTTTTAAACGCCGTGCCATATAAAAGAATAGCCCGTAGGCTTATTTGCAAAAAAAAGGATGCAGAGCATAGAAATGTAAAAAGACAGAGTTTTGTTCAACTGTGTGTGTCCGAAGACAAAACATGGTGAAGATAGAAACATAGTATTGTAAGCACTGTATGTGCACTTTTCTGTGAGAGACAGAGAGAAAGATTGGTTGGACACTGCATGTGAAGCAGTTCCACATATTTTGTAAATCCCTCTAACAAAGGAAGAACTAGATTTTGTAAAATATTTTCATGTTAATGAAATAGTTTTATTTTGCCATCTCTGTCTAGCAAGAAAATTTTTAATTGAATCTCTGTGTTGAAGTTGGGGAATTTTTATTCCTTTGTATGTGTTTTAGAATACTTAGAAATTTCGACAAAGCTCCATAACCAGAAGCCATTCATATTCATTCATAATCTTCATATTCATAATTGAGTTTGCAGAAGATGTTGATTCCATTCTGATTCCTCTTCCTTCTCGTTTTCTTGGTGCAGCAGGGTTAAAAACACAACTCCGCACAGGGTTTTCTACACTCATCAGGATTTTGACTTACCTGCCATACTTATAATCTCATTTCACCATCTGTCCTACCCTACCAGACATCATGGGTTTTCCCAATGTTATCATGATTTTGACTGCCCGGTAATATTCTCTTATAACGAGCCTTTCTTCCCCACAAAATCTCTGACTGTAACCACCGCCACTGGTGAAAACAATTTCTCTCCCCAAAAGAAATATTGTCCAATCTCATTTTACCATCCACTCTTGAGCCTTTGTTTTAATAACTGGAATGATGTTTTCTCCCTCTACTCTTTATATTTTGTGTATTTCACCATCCATCCCTAAACCTTCGTTATAATAACTGCAATTGATGTTTCTATCAATATGGTTTTATATGCTTTTTATCTATTGTGCAGGGTACATTATATATTTTTGAACTGGTAGTATATTTTGTAATAAGATTTTTATAATTTTAATTTAAATTTTTTTTTTCTAAGTAAAAGTAGTCTATTAACAGTAAAAGTAGTGTACAGCGGGCCGAAGCCTTAACATTGCCCAGTTTTGAGGCATTTTAGACAGACAAAACAAAGTTTGAGACTGCCCTTCGGGAGGGAAACCAGCCTGTAGAAACCACCATAAAAAAATCCCACGTAGGGGATCGAAATACTGAGAGTACTGAAGAATGTCATTAACATATGCCCGAACATGACTAAAAACAACAGGAAAGTCAAAAACATGCCCATTGGAGAGGGCAGAAATATAGAAAGAAAACCATAAATGAAAGGTAGAATTACTCATCAGGAGCCACTTGCTCGATCTTGCACCCGTAATCGTCCGGTTCATCACTCTCGTTGGGCATGTCTTCGACCACAGTCCTGGAGGTTGGAGATACCACCAGTTTCGCCTGATCGTGTCCTATGCCACCCTGCAAAACATCCTTGCTACCGCTAGGCTGACCCTCCGAACCTTGACGTGCTTGGTCCTACTTGGTGTTGTCGTTAAAGCCCGGCCCATCCGAAGGATTCTCAGCCTTCTCTTCCTGGGGCTCCTCAAGAAACACAACCGAAATGGCAACAGAGACTCTCGGCCGATTAAGGGAGTAGTCAAACGAGAAAAGGGTAGTGTGGGATTGAGCAGGAAGCGCAGAGGATGAAGGAGAATCCAATCTGCGGCTCAAACAGAGCAAACGACCATGGAGAAGATGGGGAAGGCTATCCGAGGGGGAAGAAATCTCAGAAGGCAAGCTCGTGGAAGAAGGCGAACGCCTCACATTGCCTCTGGTGGACCCGCGCCTACAGCGCATTCTTTGCCTAAGGCGAGGCATGCTTGCAGCGGAATTGGGGCGAGAACTCCAGGGAGCCGAAGAGGTGATAGGGAGCTGCGTTGGATGGGAATTCAGAAAGATAGATGCTGACATGCAGGAACCAGAGAGCGAGAGATGAAGGCTATCCCCGAGGTCTAGACAGCAGTTGATGCGGCTTCTCTTGCCAGTGTTGGTGCGCTCGTTTGCAATTCCAGCAGCCGGATGGCACCTCCAATTCACCGGCGCAGGGGAAGACGGGTCCATAGCTTTTAACAGTTCGTCGCTGGGGCGGGATATCATCTGTAATGAATGGAAATTAAATTGAACCGGAGGTGGATCCATAACACAGCAGTTGAGACTGCATCGAGGATCGGCTTCCTGTTTGTGATGTGCGCCCAGATTAAATGCAATTAAAACCAGCATTAACATATATAAGGCGGGAGTGATGTTCCTCTTACAGGAAGGCAGGTGGCCTCCCGTCCGGCATAACCTCTGTCCCATCACCTTCATTGATCGCGCTAACACCCGCATCCGGGAGATTTTAATTTAATTATTAATCAGATAGTAGAAATTTATTCTCTACGGTATTTAAAATATTTTTAATATTATGTATAAATTAAAAATTGATATTTATCTCCAAAATAATTATGTCTTTTTGTTTTTTTAATTAAATTAATTGATTATTTTTTTTTCTTAAGAATAAATTAGTGCTAAATTTCATTGCTCATGAATGAATTGAATGAAAAAACAAGTCAAATATAAATATGAATAGTTTTAAGAAATTTATGTAAAATTTTATTGAAAATTGTTTCAAGTTCGTTATCAAATCATTGGAAATTCAAAGAAGTTCATTGTGGTGAATGAATTGAATGAATTTATTCATTGAGATTCATAATTTCAAGAAATTTGTGTAAATTTCTATTGAAAATTGTTTTATGAAATCATAGGAAACTCAAAGAATTTCATAAAAATATAAATAAACTACCCTATGTTTGTTGTCATTTATTATTTTGGAATATATACACACAAACACACAAGTGTATTTTTAAGATGAAATTGTCTTTTTTAGGGCCTTTTTCTGATTAATTTTTTTTAAAAACTTAAGTTTAATGTTGAAATTTGCAACAAGAAACAGTGAAATTGACATCTAGAAACAACACACACACTAGTGCGGGATCACAGGTCACACAATGATGGATCCTAGCAACACATTAGTGTGCAACCAATTTTTAAATAAATTGGAAAATTAATTGTAATATTATATCATAACAACTTGTAATAGTTAACTAAGTGTGATAGACTTAGTTAGCTCAAGAATTTCGAGTTTAGGGTAAAAGGATAGGCATGTAGAGTGATTATATTATTTAAAGGGTCCAGTTGTAGTTGTAGCACTAGTGTGGATTGAGTTAAAATCTGTTTAACTAGTTTTAACTGATTGGTGAGCTAGTGGAAGATCAAGTGAATTAAAATAGAGTTAATTCACAAGTAATGATCTACCAATTAATTGATGATTCAATATTAATAGTTGCATGCATGTCAATTCTGATGGAGACCCAGTTGAGACAAAGGTTTAATACAAGTAAACTATCAGTTGTATTTTTGGTAAACTTCCCAGGTGCAGTTATAAAGTCAAAGGAAGGCTCCATAGGGATTGCACAGTCAAGGAGGGTTAATTATCCTATTTAATAGGGATTAATTTCCTAGGGATTGCGTGAGCAAGGCTGGGCTAAGGAGGAGATGAGAATTGGCTAAGTTTTGGTCAATTTTGCCTAAGAATTGCTAGACAGTTTTGAGCAGGATCAGAGTGAGACAGTCAAGATAGTGTGGGATTTTCTCGGTGTGAGAAAAAAATGTATTGTTTCATGATTCTTTGACTATGTACAATATAAGATAGAGGGGTTTTGAGCAGGTTATTTCCCCAAGAAAATCTTGTGTTGTGTGATTGATAATTTCCTTTCTCTTACTGGCATGTGATTGAGAGATCGTGTTTTATATTCTGTAAATATTTTAGAAGTATTCAATATCTTGCTTTAGTACATTGCATGATGCGATTGAAACCATTGATATAATTCTACATGGTGTTATAGCTTTGTTAGATATTTTATACATGGTATCAGAGCGCCAGGAATCACAATAGTGAAGCAGAAATTGAGTTTGTGTTGAACAATATTCAGATTTGCAGCTACATTATTTGGAGCTATAAGTTGATCAAGATGTCTTTCAATGGCATGAGAATCAAATATGCACTCGAGGGGAGTTCAGATTATATTGCATGGAAGGACAGGATGGAGGTAGTGTTGGAGGAAAATGGGTTGAAGGAATTCATAGATAATGATATTCCCAAGCCTGCAGTAGCAGATGCCCAACTTCTTGATGCACGACAGAAGAAGGTAGGAAAGGCGAGGAGGATCTTGTTAGAGGGAGTTCGAGATCATATTGTCTCGAGTATCCATCAAAAGGAAACTCCATATGCTATGTGGAAGGTCTTGACAAATCCATTTCAAAGTAGCAGTGACCACAGAAAATTGGCACTCAAGGACAAGCTCAAGAAAATAAAAATGGAAAAGAGCGACCCAACCGAGAAATACTTGACCAAGTTCACTCAATGTAGAGATGAGCTTGGAAGTGTTGGGATTACTATAGTTGATGATGAATTGCTTGGCATAGCACTTCTAGGCCTTCCCAAGAGCTGTCATAGTTACCAGGACTCTGTGAATGGGAGGGAGAAGTTACCAGATTGGGAGCGACTATGGTCGGATTTGGTACAAGAAGATTTTTGACGGAATACCAGGGATGGATCCTCATCCAAGGCTAATGATGAGGAAAATTGTGCCTTGGATGGTAAGGCAAAGAAGTGGAAAGGGATGAAGTCCCATTCCAAATCTAAGATTGGCAAAGAAGGCAAGAAGCATGACATGTCAAAGGTGAAATTTTTTCACTGTCATGATCATGGACACTATGCAACAAATTGTCCACAAAATAAGAAGAACTACAATAAGGCTCTAGGAGCTGCAATGGGTGAAGCTTTGGCCTCACAGTTTGAGTTAGAATTCTCTCTCATCCCATGCATGGTGTCAACTATGATGGGATCTATGTGGTACGTGGATAGTGGAGAATCTTTCCACATGAAGGGAAAGAAACAACTCTTTAGTAGCTTGAAGGAGAAGGATCTTCATATGCACGTTGAGATGGGTGATGACGGGAGGTTTAGTGATACCAAAATTTGTATAGCTACTTTCCACAAACAGCCAGGTAAACCTTTCATATTAAAAGATGTCATGCATGTACCAGGCTTGAAAAAGAACTTAGTTTTAATTGCTATGTTGGAGGATCTTGGATATCATGTGGTTTTTAGTGAAGGAAAGGTGTTCCTTCATCACAAAGCCACAATAGAGGTAAAGAAGATTGGGGTTCATGTGAAGAACCTCTACAAACTTGATGTAGATGGCTGTGCAACATTGAGAAGTAAAACAGGTAAGGTGGTGAGCCGGGATATAAGTGAGTTATGGCATAGGATATTGGGCCATCTACACCGTAGTTCTTTGAGGATCATGCAACAGATTTCTATAGCTCTTCCAAAGGGTACTCTTTCACATATAGACACATGAAAGGGATGTACCATAAGGAAGTATGAGAAAGCCATGCGATTGTCGTTTGAGAGGGAGCTTGGCTTGCATGCAAACGAGGAACTCTTAGTTCCAAAGGATGAACCTTGGGATGTGGAGCAACCATAAGCAGAGGATCATGGAGTGGAAAAAACCACTCATGCAGAGCCATCCACCAAAAATGGTGGGAAGCGCACCAGAGAGGCTGACAGATTGATGCTAGATGCGACAGAGCATGTAGGAGCACCTACATCACAACGCAAGAAGAGAAGGTCCCCAGACAGGTATACTGGATACATGACTCTTATGAGAGAATGTATTGTGACAAAACCATCCTCTTTTGAGGAAGCAGTGTAGTAGCCAACATGGGTTGATGCCATGGTTCAGGAGTATGACTCCATTATCAGAAATAGTGCATGAGAAGTTGTCCCAAGACCAGTGGGGAAGTCTGTGGTTTGATTCAGGTGGATATACAAGGTGAAGCAAACAGAGACCTCCATGAGGGGGAAATTTCGAGCCAGGTGGGTAGAGGGAGTACATGCAGCTATACCTCCAGGTGTGAGGTGGGGTGATGTGAAAATATGATCCTAAGAATAAATTTGGGCAGGTTTCATTGAGATGGTGTGTCTCATGGATCGAAGATGGCTACGAAGAGCCCACAATACAATAGTAGCAGGAAAGATCTGTTAGATTGATGCAGTCATATGTCAGGAGGACATAAATCAGAGTGATAGGTGTCATATACTGGAGCGCAGATTAGAGTTGGCAGTAGTGCAGAGTGCATGGATGAAGACATTAGCAGTGCAAAGAGTCCAGTAGAAATGTGTAGTAGCTAGCAACAATCAAAAAACTCTGATGACATATGCATTATATTTATTTAATTGTTTGGATGCTATTAAATTTTAGGAGAGTTGCATGTACGAAAAACACTAGGAAGTGTTGCATGCATGAACATTCTAAAGGTACTGGATCGGGACATATTGATTCCTTTCTTGTTTAGAGGGAGTGTTGAAATTTGAAACAAGAAATAGTGAAAAATTTCCATCCAGAAATAACACACACACTGGTGTGGGATCACAGGTCACACAGTGATGGATCTTAGCGACACATTAGTATGCGAGTAATTTGGCCACTCTCAATAGGAAATGTAACTCAAAATGCAAAAGATGGTCAGGACATACAAATTTAGCACGTGGGCAACAGCCAAACATGAGCTATATCCCTTATTTTTAAATAAATTGGAAAATTAATTGTAATCTTATCTCATAACAACTTGTAATAGTTAAATAAGTGCGATAGACTTAGTTAGCTCAAGAATGTTTAGTTTAGGGTCAAAGGATAGGCATGTAGAGTGATTATATTATTTATAGGGTCTAGTTGCAGTTTTAGCACTAGTGTGGTGTGAGTGTGATCAGTTTACTCACAATAATTGAGTTAAAATCAGTTTAACTAGTTCTAACGGATTGATGAGCTAGTGGAAGATCAAGTGAATTAATATAGATTTAATTCACAAGTAGTGATCTACCTAGTAACCAATGATTCACTATTAATAGTTGCATGCATGCCAATTTTGATGGAGACCCAGTTGAGACAAAGGTTTAAGACAAGTAAACTATCAGTTGTATTTTTGGCGAACTGCCCAGGTGCAGTTATAAAGTCTAAGGAAGGCTCCATAGGGATTGCGCAATTAAGGGAGGCTAATTATCATATTTAGTAGGGATTAATTTCCTAGGGATTGAATGAGCAAGGCTAGGCTAAGGAGGGGTTGAGAATTGGCTAAGTGTAGGTCAATTTTGCCTAAGAATTGCTAGACAGTTTTGACCTAGATCAGAGTGAGACATTCAGGATAGTGCGGGATTTTCGCTCTAGAAATTATATGCACTAAGCATGCATATGTCCAAGATCCACCTGATCTCACACTATGCAAGATACTGAATCTATTCCACTTGTTAATCTTTTGCGGAAAATTTAATTGCACACACATGTGAAGCATAAACAAAAATATTCAATCGCACATAACACAGTTTTTAACCAAGAAAGCCTAAAGCTGAAAACCCCAACTATATATTACGTAACATGGAGATCATATGAAAATCTCATACAAACATACAAAGCTTATCACAATCTCTCAGTACAGTACAATCATCATACACTAATCAGGCCTAATCTTGAAAATCCATGCACCGATCTTTGCCACCTGCTAGCCTGCCTCCACTACGCAATATCTGCTAAAGAATAGCTCTGAATGAATTCAAATTACTCTTGGATTGACTGTGCAATCCTCATTGGCATCTTCACTGTGTGTTGGATGCAATCAATGCATGACTAATAGTCACAACAGATAGTCTATCTTGCCCTTTCACCTATCTCTCCACTGGTCTCCACTGAAACTGCCATGCACTGTCGTTAACTGTTGTATTTTTCAGTTGATTAATGAGTTATTATTTTTGAATTAATTAACTAATTAATTCACTCCACTCTCACTAGTGTATCAATCAGTTAGACTAGATACAACCAGCTCAACTGAGTCTAACTGAGTTAAACTAAATACAACTCCGTAACTACTTCTTCCAACTATGTCATAACTCTTCCACTTGAGTTCTAACTGAGTCCTCCATGAAATAGCTCCAGTAAACCCTCAGGAATAGCGTAATTCCTTCGCTCAGCTGCTGTGCCACATCTGTGCATTGAACTGATGTGCTCCAAGAGAATAAGTTGATTTTTAGAGTCTGATTATTATTAAGAGCTAATAATAATCGACATGCATATGTTTTTATATTGACAATCTATAAATAGAATTCACCCAATATTCTAAAAATAGAATTTCATCTATTTTTCCAACTTGATCAACCATCCACAAATAGCATCCTGCAACTTCTGAAATATGATCAACATGTCTAAAAATAGACTTGCGCCAAAAATAGTCTGCAGGCCTACTTAGTGAAGGTGACTATTTTCACTAAGCTCATCATCTTGTTGAATCTCAACACTCGCTCTCAACAAGATAGGGATTATCATTCACCTCAATCCTGCCTATGTGGTATTTGAATTTGCTCCTGGTGAGTGCCTTCATCAGAATATCTGCATCCTGATCCTCCATAGGAATGTACTGAAGCAACATGATCTTCTGCTGCACACAATATCTGATATGATGATACCAGATATCAATATGCTTAGATCTATCATGAAACATAGGATTAACCGAGAGTTTAATGCAACTTTGATTATCACAATGAATCACTGTGGGATCTAAATGTGAACCGAACAAACCAACCAGAATCTTCCTCATCCAGATAGCCTCACATGCAGCTAAACTTGCTGCCATGTATTCTACTTCCATTGAATTGAGTACCATAGATCTTTGTTTCCTGCTGTACCAAGAAACTGTCATAGATCCAAAACTGAAAATCCCTCCTAATGTGCTCTTTCTGTCTGTTGGGCTTCCTTCCCAATCTGCATCTGTGAAGCCATGCAACTTCACCTCATCCATCTGTCTGTACCATAAACCATACTCAGATGTGCCCCTAAGATATCTCAGGACATGCTTACCCACCTTCCAAAAGATCTTGGTAGGCTTAACCATCGCTTGTAAAAGATGGTTCACCGCATAGCATATGTCTGGTCTTGTATTGACTAAATACATGAGTGAACCCAGCAATTTGCCAATAAACAATGGCATCCACTACCTCTGCCGATGTAGCATCCTCTTTCTTCCAATTTCCTGGAAGAGGAGTGTCGATAGGCTTGCAGCCTTTCATGTGAAACTTCTCCAGTATCTCTCGGGCATAATTTCCTTGAGACACAAAAATTTCACCTTCCCACTACCATATTTCCAATCCAAGGAAATAATGAAGGAGGCCTAAATCCTTCATCTCAAACTCCTTTGCAAGATCAGACTTGCATGAGTGTATCAACTACTCATCACCTGTTAGTATCAAATCATCAACATAAAGTACAATTATCAAAAGCTTACCCTCAACCACAATCTGGTACAGGTTTGCATCCGCCTCACTCTTGGTGAAGCCAAGTCTAGTGAAATAGCTGTCGATCCAAGTGTACCAAGCATGGCGTGCTTGTTTCAGCCCATACAATGCTCTTTTGAGTCTGCACACATGTGACTCGCTGCTGAAGATCTCAAATCCTTTATGCTACTCAATGTACACCTCTTCCTCAATGATCCCATTAAGGAACGCAGTCTTCACATCCATCTGATGAATGTGCCAACCCATCTGCGCTGAGAGAGCAAGGATGGTCTGTATGGAAGAATACCGTGTGATAGGTGCAAAGGTTTCTTCAGAGTCAATCCCCTCAATCTGTGAGAAGCCTCGGGAAACAAATATTTCCTTATACTTTTTGACGCTCCCATTAGCAGCTTGCTTTACCTTGTAGATCCATCTTGATCCTACAACTGATTTTCTCACCAGCCTTGAAATAATCTCCCAAGCATTGTTTTTGACAATGGAGTCATACTCCTCCACCATGGCATCTACCCATGTGGGCTCCTGTGCTGCTTCTTCAAAATAAGATGGCTCTGTCACAATACACTTGCTCATAAGAGCCATGTATCCAGTATATCAGTCAGGTGATTTTCTTTGTCTGCGCTGTGATGTAGGAACTCCTACATTCTGTGCTGCATCCACCTTTAGTCTCTCAGCTTCTGTGGTACGCTTCCTGCCTTGTCTGATGTTTGGTTCTACATGAGTGGACTCCTCCACTACATGAATCTCCTCCTATGGCTGATCCACATCTAGAGGCTCATCTTTGGGAACAAGAAGTTCCTCCTCCGCATGTAAGTGTAGCTCCATCTCAAGCGATAACTGCATGGATTTCACCTCATTGAATTTTATATCCCGTCGCATAACAATCATCCGAATGTTTGGAAAATAAACACGATAGTTATGGGGTGTTTCTGTGTACCCCACAAATGTCCCAACTTTTGCAGTTGGCTCCAACTTCTTCCTGGAATCCTTCGTCACATGAATGTAAAAAGGTGAGCCAAAAATCTTCAAATGAGAAATATCAGGCTTATTACTAGTAAAAGCTTCCTCGGGTGTACTCATGCCAAGTACTCTATGAGGACAACGGTTTCTCACATAAACCACAGTGTTGCATGCTTCTGCCCATAAGTGCATCAGTAGGACCTAGTCATGCAACATCGCTCGTGCTGCACCCACGATCATTTTGTTCTCTCTCTCTGCAACCCCATTCTGATGTGGGTTATGAGGCGCTATGAGTTCTCTTATAATTCCTTCTTTGCTACAGAAGTCTTTGAATTCGCCCAAGATGTATTCACCACCATTATTGCTTAGAGCTTTCACCTACTTCCCCGACTCCTTCTCCACCAATGCCTTGAACTCACAGAACTTCGAGAACGTTTCACTCTTATTCTGCATGAAGAAGATCCAGCATCTACGAGAAACTTCATCAATAAATATCAAATAATACCTGTGTTTTGCTGTTGAAGCAACTGAGAATGGTCCACAGACGTCTGTGTGAATTCTCTCCAGGATCACCGAAGCACGGTTCTCCTTCTCATGAATAGTGGTCTTCACAAAATTACCCATTGTACATCATTTGCACTGATCTGACTGCGCAAGAGTACCCTTGGGAAGTCCAGTAGAAATTTGAATCAAAATCTTCAAAGCGCCATGGTGAAGATGGCCCAATCTCCTGTGCCATAATTCACCCTCATCGCGGCTCACCACTTCTTCTTCTTTGCCCAACATTGCAGCGCAGCCATCTACCTCCAGCTTGTAGAGATTCTTAATTTGAACCCCTATCTTCTTGGTTTGACCCGTTGTTTTATGTCGAAGGAAGGCTTTTCCCTCACTGAAAAAAACATCATAACCTATGTCTTCCAGCATTGCGACTGAGACCAAGTTATTCTTCAGACCTGGAACATGCATGCAATTCTTCAACAAGAATGGATTACCAGACTCCCTCTCAAAGGTAATGGTCCCAATGCCAGTCACACTGTATCGACCATAATCTCCCATCTCTATATGCATCTGGAGGTCCTTCTACTCCAAGTCACTAAACAACTCTTTGTCTCCCGTCATATGGAAAGACGCACCACTATCAAGATACCACACCGATCCCATGCAACTTGAAACCAAGCATGTGATCAAGGAAAAATCTAGCTCAAATTGTGAGGCTAAGGCCTCTCTCGCTGCAGATCCAGCAGCCTGCTTATTCTTCTTCTTCTGTGGACAGTTAGTGGTGAAATGTCCATGCTTGTGACAGTGAAAACACTTCACTTTGGACAAGTCCTGCTTCTTGCCTTTCGCACCGGATTTAGAAGGATTTTTCTTCCCCTTCCCTTTCCTTGCTTTGGAAGCCAAAGCACAATTTTCTTCATCTTCATTCTTTGATGAAGATCCATCCTTGGTACCCCACCTTATCTCCTCCTGCACAAGATCTGACCAAAGTCGCTCCCATCCTGGCAGTTTCTCCTGTCCATTGACAGAGTCTGCATAGTTATGCCAACTCTTTGTAAGCCCAAGGAGATCCAAGCTCACCAAGTATTCTTCATCAACAATAACCCCCACAATTCCCAGCTCATCCTTGCAGTGGAAAAAATTTGTGAGGTATTTTGGAATACTGTTGCCTTTCTCCATTTTTATTTTTCTGAGCTTGTCTTTAAGTGCCAACTTCCTCTGGTCACTTCTACTTTGGAAAAAATCTGTCAAAGCCTTCCACATTAATAATGGAGTGGCTTTCCCGTGAAGGCTGGACACAATATGGTCCTTCACACCTTCCAAAAGAATCCTCCTCGTCTTTGCAGTCTTCTTTTGCCATGCATCAAGTAATGCAACATCGCTAGATCCCGACTTAGGAACATCACTATCGATGAACTCCTTCAGCCCATTATCCTCCATCACTGCCTCCATGTTGTCCTTCTAGGCTATGTAGTTCGAGCTCCCATCAAGGGCATACTCCAATCTCAACCCATTGAAAGACATTTCAATGTATACTCGATTTCTACACCAAGAATATTTTGTAGCAAATTCGAATTGTCCACCAGCACAAAATCACTTCACAATTGCAATCTTCAATAAAAAATGCTCCGATACCATGTAGAAATTATATGCACTAAGCATTCATATGTCGAAGATCCACCTGATCTCACACTATTTAACTTTATGCAAGATACTGAATCTATTCCACTTGTTAATCTTTTGCGGAAAATTTAATTGCACACACATGTGAAGCATAACCAAAAATATTCAATCGCACATAACACAGTTTTTAACTGGGAAGCCTGAAGCTGAAAACCCCAACTATATATTATGTAACATGGAGATCATATGACAATCTCATACAAACATACAAAGCTTATCACAAGCTCTCATTACAGTACAATCGTCATACACTAATAAGGCCTAATATTGGAAACCCATGCACCGATATTTTCCACCTGCTAGCCTGCCTCCACTGCACAATCTCTGCTAAAGAATAGCTCTGAATGAATTCAAATTACTCTTGGATTGACTGTGCAATCCTCATTGGCATCTCCACTGTGTGTTGGATGCAATCAATGCATCACTAATAGTCACAACATATATTCTATCTTACCCTTTCACCTATCTCTCCACTGGTCTCCATTGAAACTGCCATGCACTATAGTTAACTGTTGTATTGTTCAGCTGATTAATGAGTTATCATTTGTGAATTAATTAACTAATTAATTCACTCTACTCTCACTAGTGTATCAATCAGTTAGACTAGATACAACTAGCTCAACTGAGTCTAACTGAGTTAAACTAAATACAACTCCATAACTACTTCTTCCAATTGTGTCATAACTCTGCCACTTGAGTTCTAACTGAGTCCTCCATCAATAGCTCCAGTAAACCCTCAGAAATAGCATAATTCCCTCTGTCAACTGTTGTGCCACATATGTGCACTGAACTGAAGTGCTCCAAGAGAATAAGTTACTGTTTAGAGTCTGATTATTATTAAGAGCTAATAATAATCGACATGCATCTATTTTTAGATTGATTATCTATAAATAGACTTCGCCCAATATTCTAAAAATAGAATTTCATCTATTTTTCCAACTTGATCAACCATCCAAAAATAGCATCCTGCAACTTCTGAAATATGATCGACATGTCTAAAAATAGACTTGTGCCAAAAATAGCGTGCGGGTCCACTTAGTGAAGGTGACTCTTTTCACTAAGCTCATCATCTTGTTGAATCTCAACATTCTCGGTGTGAGAAATCATTGTATTGTTTCATGATTCTTTGACTATGTACAATATATGATAGAGGGGTTTTGAGCAGGTGTTTTCCCCAAGAACATCTTGTGTTGTGTGATTGATAATTTCCTTTCTCT
Organism: Pinus albicaulis; assembly: GCA_034641835.2. Classification (NCBI taxonomy): domain Eukaryota; kingdom Viridiplantae; phylum Streptophyta; class Pinopsida; order Pinales; family Pinaceae; genus Pinus; species Pinus albicaulis. The sequence continues at coordinate 167,567,099 of CM076584.1, forward strand.
TACTTGCATGTGATTGAGCAATCATGTTTTATATTCCGCAAATATTGTAAAAGGATTCAGTATCTTGCTTTAGTACATTGCATGATCGGATTGAATCCATTGATATAATTTCTACATGGTATTATAGCTATGTTAGGGATTTTCTACATTTAAGTTGCTTAATCGTTAAAATTTAAATGCCCTGAATTCATTTATGTATTCAAAATATTATTTTAAACAAAAAGCACATTTTTTTTGAAATTATATCATGCAAAAAAATTCATCAAGTTCATCTAGTCCATAACTTAGACTATATAAATAATTTTTTTTCTTATATCAACTTGGAAAATATTTCTTCCATGCTTAGTTTAAAATTGGTTGCAGATTTGTAGGTGGATGTTGAGGGAATATCTCAACCTCCCTATTCATATTTGGAATTGGTTTGATGTCACAAGCACCATAAATATGTGATGTATCCAAGTGATTTTCAATGTGTAATATACGAATTATTTTGTGTGTAATCTGTCCACCATGTCTGCTCCTCTAATTTTCTACTTGGTATCAGAGCCTCTATGGGCTTGACTCCCTTCTAGGAAAGCCTAGGAGGATGGGAAAATTGTGAGGATTAAATTCTTCCTTTGTACATAGTTATCTTGAGTGTTTAGTTTCTGTCAGCATGAAGATGAAGTGTTTTGTATGAGATTTATTTATCTATGTGTGTTTCGTTTGAATCCTTGATTAGATTGCAAATAGAGGATGCATGTGTGATTCCATCGAACTAAATAGTAGTTAAAATATTGTCTGGAAGACATCGAGATTTTTGGCACTGATTCTAGCAGCAATGTGCATGGGGCACCCCTTGGTACTACAACTTCAAAAAACAAACGATTTAAAAGCTCCAATGAAGAACAAATTAATAATGGTATTGATAAATGTGTTGGAATTAAGCATTGATATTAGCTAACTCAATGGAGTGATTTTGTTAGAATTAGTTACTCTAATAAATCATCACAACACAATTCAAGACAACAATTAAATCAGAAAAGAATGAGGAGACTTGTTTTTTTCTCAGTAGTTTTATGATTATTGGTTTTGTTTGTTTTTCTTTTAATCATGTTTGTAAAAAGTACAGAACCAATTACTGAACGATGTTGCATAAATCAAATTAGTTTTTCTTGGCACCCAGAAACCCTTGAACAGTGGTTACAGGTTATAGTATGAGATCTATGTGTGTGAATGAAGTCAATTTGTTAGATAAACTTTTGAGCACATTAAGTATTTAAACAATTTTCCTAACAACTGATGGATATATGAAAGAGAAATATCCCATAGATGGTTATTAGTCCATAGGATGGTTCATCACTCGACATCTCTTATCAAGAAAGCCCCAACGAGCCGATTTTTCAATATTGTTGATATTTCAAAGTTCATCATTGTTCGCCAGAAGCAAGTGTACTTTAAATGAGTTGAAAGGTAAGTTAGAAGATATGGAGAAAGAAAGAGAAGATTCCAAAAGGCTGCAGAGTGGGTAGAGATGCTGATGAATACTATTGAAACAAAGATCCAATTTATTGTTATAGTATGTATTGTAATTGTGCATGTAAGAATTAAGGGAGAGACTTGGAAGATAATTCTTCCATACTTAGTTTAGAATTGGTTGCAAATTTGTAGGTGGATGTTGAGAGCATATTTCAACCTCCCTATTCATATTTGGTATTGGTAGGATCTCACAAGCACCATAATATATGTGATGTATTCGAGTGATTTGCATTGTGTAGTATACAAATTATTTTGTGTGTAATCTGTCCACCTTGTCTGCTCCTCTAATTTTCTACTTATCATACAGTTAAATTCTATATAAATTGATAAGCAATTATACTAGAAGTTTAATACTTTAAAAAATATAAAATTTAAATATGATGATGATATGATGATTAACATCCACTAAGACCCCATATGGTCTATGAATCTTAAGAAAGTAAGATATTAGTTGAGATTATTTAATATTTTATTTTTATGATTAAAAAGAAGGGAGAGAAGTGTTACTAGATCACCAGAGTTTTGCTAACTTAACAAGTCAAGAAATTTGGTAGTGTGACAAATATTTTGAAAATTAGAATGCATTTGAGTAAGAGTTGGGTAGTCCAAAATAAAAATATTTTCATCCTCAACCCACTTAGTATCACAAAGACAACAAACTCCTAAGGTGTTTTGGGAATTGACCACCCGATTTCATCTTCGCTTTAAAGCTCCTCAGAATTAGTTTTTATTTTGGCAATATTCATTTTCTTCTAAACACTTGTTAAGGCAAAAAGATAATTTTGGTTATCAATATTGAGGTTGATCACCTCCTTATAATACCTTAGCTCCCTTTTTCCATCGAACTCCTTATCATCCCATAACTCCTTAAACAATTTTGTTGCCATTTATTTTATATATATGTTAATTTTTTATTTATACCATACACTTAAATTATATAATTTTTTATATTTAAACAATTATAGTAAAAGTGTAATATTTCAACAAAATATATAAGTTAAATATATAAAGAAACATATGTATATTAAAAATATATTTTTAAACTTTAAATTATGTTGTCTTATATATATATATATATATATATATATATATATATATATATATATATATATATATATAAGTGTAATATTTCAATAAAATATAAAATTTAATTATATAAAGGAAACATATGTAAATTATAAAAATATTTTAATCTTTAAATTTTGTTATTATATATTATTTTTGGAAATATATGTATGTGTGTTAAATTTTTATTTATACCATACACATAAATGATATAAATTTAATTATATATAAATAATTATAGTAGAAGTATAAAAACATATGTATATTAAAAAATATCTTATTTTTGTTTCTAAAGAAATATCCGAGAAAATCCATATAAAGGGATCACATCCCACTAGTTTAGTAGCAAAATTTAACCCCAAAGGCATCGAGGATAATTGACCCTGGGACCTTCAACTAGTGAGGTGCTTTAACAATGGGAACTCTACCAATTGAGCTAAACCTCACGACTAATCTTTAAATTTTGTTATCATTTATTATATATATGTTAATTTTTTTATTTATATCATATACATTTAAATGATTTAAATTTAAAAATATGATATATATATATATATATATATATAAGAAGCCCTCAGATACGAGTGATCTCACGTGAAACGAGGAAGGGCGGTTGTCGCATGCCACCTCTACATGAAGTCTTAATGGGAATGGATGGGTGGCGACCATTCCCTGAACTCACCACGTGCCACATTCATTGTAACTAGTCAATGGAGCTCCAGACGAGTACAAGGAAATTAAGCTTCGAGCACGAGATGAATTCCACCATCACTATGGATTCTAACATCCATTCCTTTAGCCTCCCTACTCTACGAGTGGATGGTCACTCAGGGTTGGGAATGGAAACAAGACTTAGGTGGTTTTAGGTTCATTACAGAGATTACATAGGTATATTCATCATGGTGAGGGAAATAGGTTGAGTTAGATGTGGGATCAGAGTTCGTGGGAACCAACCTCTCCCTTGTTGGCATTGTCAGGGAAAATAACACTTCAATGAGGACATGCCCATGCATATATTTTGTCTCATTGCTACCATGGAGGCCCAGGAGATGTTGAAAATTGCAGCAAGAAAGTCTCAATTTGATTTTTCATTGGTCAAATTGAGAATATTCGAATTTCCACACCAGCAGACAACTTGGTAACTTGTGTGACATGGCTCTTGTCACTCAGTTAGCTTAGTAAATTTGAGTTAGAAGAGTTTTAGTTCAGTTAAGCATGTGCGATTGATAATTTGTAGCAATCAAGTTCAATTATTTCAAGTTGTTTTTAGTTAAACTAGTTCTAACTATTGGAGGAACTTGTAGAAGGTCAGTTGTGCTGTGGGACAATAGTCTAACTGAGTGATAATCGAGTTAACTTATCAATAAGCCCAAGATAACTAGTTCATGCAGATAATTCGAGTTCCCCAGCTGTGGTGGAGATTCGAAGGAAGTGTAACATCAGTTGTAGACTAGTATTGAGTGTACAGGTGTTGCGTCTAGTCAGATGATTAACATTGGGAATTGCATAATGAACTGGAAGTAAATTCTTAAATAACAGGGCCCTAATTTCCTCAGGGAATTACACAAGGAAATAGAGGCTCAAGCAGAGGAAGAAATTGACTAATTCTGGGTTAGAGCTTCTTAGTGAGAAGAGAGATGGGTTATTCACTTGCAGGTTGAGCTCAGAATGAGATAGCGATTGTAATACATCTCTTTTCATCAGATTAATTCAATCAGACAAAGGGGTTTTTAGCAGATTTCTTTCCATTCAAAAATATTGTGTGCATGTGTGTTATTTCTCATTGCATGTTTGTGTTTGATGTTCTAAAATATGAATTTAAATTTGCAGAGTAGTAGAGTAGGCTTGTGTATTGTCTTTTAGAATAAAATTTCATGAGAATTTTCACATCTACACCATAATTTCTACATGCTATCAGAGTGGGATTCACATTAGAACAATATTTTCAAAGTTGTTTCTTAGGAGGATCAAATTTTCAGTTCAGTGTAGCACAATCTCTGTAGAGTTGGGAAGATGAACTTCAACAGGTTGAGACTAGAGTATGCCTTGGAAGGCAACTCTAATTTCATTGCATGGAAGGGTCACATGGATTCGATATTTGATGAAAATGGATTTCTAGAATATTTCAAGATAGAAATTGCAAAACCATAGGCATCTACTACCCCAAACCTTGCTCAATGGAAGAAATATGTAGCCAAGGCGAGGCGAATAATATTGGAGGGAGTGTGATATCACATTGTCTCAAATCTCCAAGGGAAAGAAACTCCTTTTGCAATGTGGAAAGCACTGATATAATTTTTCGAGAATACCAGTGACCACAAGAAGCTGACGCTCAAGGATAAACTTTGAAACATCAAGATGAAAAAGAATGACACTATTCCAAAATATATGAGCAAGTTCACACAAGTTTGTGATGAACATGGCGGGGTTGGTGTAAATTTTGTAGAAGAGGACTTAGTAAGCCTAGCTCTTCTAGATCTTCCCAAAAGTTGGCATAGCTACCAAGCTTCAGTGAACGGGAGGGAGAAATTACCGAACTGTGAAAAATTCTGATCCGATTTGTTACAAGAGGAGATAAGGTGAAACACCAGAGATAGGACTTCATCCAATGGTGAGGATGAAGAAAAATGTTCATTGGTTGGAAAGGGAAAAAATCTCAAACCAAAACAAAATCTAGCGAAGGGGGAAAGATGAATTATTTTTCCAAATTTAAGAGAGATTGAGAGTCGACCTGATTCCTCATCCCACAGCCACCAAATCCAAAACCTCCTTAAAACCCTCGTAAGTTTCCAAAAGCTTGTTCATCAATATGGTAGAATGCACAGACATAGCCCCATTGATGACACTGTTGAACCTCTAGTCCATGGCCATGTAATCGAAGAGATTCATTCCATGGGATTTGGTGAATGGCTGAGATCCTTCAAGCACAACATCCTTGAGACAATTCCATGTCTTCATAAACACAATGTATTTTTCAAAAAATAATTTTGGCGCCTGAGAGACTTTGTGGTGATTCTTGATAAGAAATCTGCAGAGAGGAGTGAGGCTATAGATCCTCTCATCCTTCCCGTTCTTGTCCATGGTATTGAAAGAGTTCAGAATCAAATAGTCGACCAACACTCACAAGATATGATCAAAGGTAATGACATCATGATCAGGTTTCGATGTCGAAATGATGGAAACGATTTGTCTTGGCAAGGGTTGACAACTGCCTTTACAACCCTAGGAAGGAAGGAGAAATTTGCAACCTCCATAATAAAAAAACCATTCATCTTCATTCGCAATATTCATATTGATAATTGAGTTTGTAGCAACTTTTGATTCCATTTCGATTCCTTTTCCTCCTCGTTCTCTTGGTGTAGGGTTACAAACACAACTCCACACATGTTTTTGACTTACTTGCCATACTTATAATCTTATTTCACCATCCATTATACCCCACTAGACATCATGTGTTTTCCCAATGTTATCATGATTTTGACTGACCAGTAATACTCTCTTATAATGAGTCTTTTTTTCCCACAAAATCTCTCATAGTAACCACTGCCACAGGTGAAAAAAATTTCTCCCCCAAAGGAATACTTTCCAATCTGATTTTACCATACATCCTTGAGCCTTTGTTTTAATAAATGGAATGATTTTTTCTCGATATAATCTTTATATTTTTTCTTATGCAATCTTGTATTTCATCATTTATCCCTGAACCTTCATTATCATAATTGTAATTGATGTTTCTATTCATATGGTCTTTATATATATCTTGATAATCTATCATAATTCAATATATTCATCATATATTGAGACTATATTGTTGGGTGCAGGAATTACACTTAAGCAAACTCCTCAACACTTAATTTGTCAACCCAGGGGAGTCGTAAAATTAGAGACGAAGCACATGCAATGCCAAAGATGGTATGAATCTTTCTAATGTAAATCCCTACTTTCTTTAAAGAAAATATTGCAGAATCAAATCAGAAGAGAAGAAGGCAACTTGAACTATAAAAAATAATCTAAGAATGGAACAAGAAAGTATGCATTTGCAAGAGAGAATCAAAGATAAAAGTAAATCACTTCAGCTAAAGGTTGTTTAATCTACTGAGTGTGTGTTTTCCCTTAGCAGAGACACTTTAGCAGTCTCGTTATATGGGCCCTTAAACCTGCTTCCTTAGAGATTTCCTTCTTGCATTAATCTGTCCTGCACTAGTGTAGGATCAAAGAGTTATGTAGAAGGTATAAATAGTGTCTTTACTGAAGGCTTTTTACTTCATGCAAGGGCTCGAACTTTTCAAGGTTCGGAGCACTCAGATCTTGTGGCAAGAAACTGATTCCTGCACCTGATCAGAGCTTCCTGCACTTAGCTTTTAATCCTTAAAACAAGTGTTCAATTATTACAAGTGATAGTTTACTATCGAATGAAATTGAACACATAAAAATCAATGTTTCTGATTTTAATAAAATGCAGAAGTAAAGAAACAATAATTTATCCTGTCATAAGCGTTTAAAGAAAGAAATAAAATCGCGGAAACTAGATTAAGAAAACTTGCTGCATCACACCAATGTGCACTAATGCAGGTTCATTTCTCTTGCTTGTACCAAGCAGTATAAAACCAAATAAACAGAACTACTGGAAAAATAAATGTCACACCAACGTGCACTAGTGCAGGTTTTCTTCTCCTGCTTGTACCAGGCGGTGGAAAACCAAATAAACAGAATTGCAGGAAAAAGAAATGTCACACCAACGTGCAATGGTGCAGGTTTTCTTCTCTTACTTGTACCAGGCGGTGGAAAACCAAATAAACAGAACTGCATGAAAAATAAATGTCACACCAACGTGCATTGGTGAAGGTTTGCTTCTCCTGCTTGTATCAGGCATGGAAATCCAATCTGAAATTAAATGCAGGAAAGTAAATTTCAGGGAAAGAAAATGTAACTACTTCACATGATGGATCCATTTTCAATAAGACATGAATACATGTGCTGAAAATTAAATCACACTTTAATAATTTAAACACACATTACAGAAAACATAAAATAGGGTAAACGTGTTGGGTTGGCTGGGCCCTAGCTAACTAGCACATTTCCCTTTTTAGATTTAAACACTGCTCAGTAAACCAGTTAATTCATTAGCATAAAAGAACAAAAACATAATTTCTGAAACATGAGGCAGAAAAACATTTTATTAATTTATGGAGGCAAATACATGTGTTGATACAATGTCCAGCCCAAATTCTGGCGATAACAAAAGATCGGTTACCGCCTATCAACTTTGCTCTAAAACTCTGCTCCTAAATTTATTCTCCTAGGTCCTATTTAAACTTTACATTATATAGATCTTTTAGCTGAAGGCCAAAACAAACCGTTCAACTAATTCATAACCAAATGCAGAATTTAGTCTTAGCCTTCAAGATAAGACGATTTTGCAAAAATGGTCGTAGCTAACCAGCTTTCGCCATTCATGGATTAGTCTCGTCTGTCTTTGAATCATTCATTGTCGTGGCTGAAATGGCTTAAGACAGGGCGGTGATCGAGTAGGTTCAGATCTACCGCGAAGATCTATTGTGCTGGCAATAGTGCAGATCCGATCCTACACTAAGATCAGAGGTCACGATAAGCACTTTAGCCATCAAATAACCTTTGGAGATATCGATTAGTTACAAAAGTGATTTAGAAATAAGAAATCATGTAATAAATATTTAATTAATGCTAAATTTAATTAAAACATGAAAAATAAAGGTTTATACGAAATGTGTCACCATCCTTGGACTAGTGCAAGATGAGGGTGCATAAATGAGGTGAAACAGAGGTAAATGATTACAATTTCGGAAGGGAAAAATGGTAAAAAGAGAGAAAATTAGGGGGCTAACATCCTCCCATCCCTAAGCTATTGTGTGTCCTCACACAACTCTTTACCTCTACAAAAAACCTTCAAAATTTTGAGCGTTCCATCTCACTCTTGCTCCAACATACTATCATTAGTCTGCAATGTTTCAGACTTCTTCTTTTTGCTGCTCTTCAATTTCTTCGTCACCTTTTTAATTCATATGAAACATTGTGAAGCACGATACTTCCATACCCTGACTTCTCCTTTCTTCTTTTGGATCTCCGTCGTGAATTCTTCCTTATTCTGTTCTTTTTCCTGCTGCGTTTTAGCTATGAGTTGCTCTAAGTTATGTACTTGAAGCTCGAGCTCGAGTATCCGAGTAGCAGAAGCTACCGAATATTCTTCCTTTTCTATCTCAATAGGAGTTGTATTTTCTTCAGGGACCTTAGTATCCCTCGGAGTTTCAGTAAACACTTCTTCCTCTTCCAGTTCTTTTTCTTCTTCTAACTCTTCTGGTTCTTCTTCTTCTTCTTGCTCTTCTAATTCTTCTTCTTCTTCTTCTTCTACTTCTTCTGGCTCTACTTCTTCTTCTTCTTCTACTTCTGATTCTTCATCTTATCCTTCTACTTCTTCCGGTTCTTATTCTTCTTCTTCTACTTCTTTCAGCTCTTCTTCATCTTCTAACTCTTCTGGTTCTTCTTCTTCCTGTGCCGGTTCTTCCTCTTCCTGTGCTGGTTCTTTTTGTTCTTATGCCGGTTCTTCCTCTTCCTGTGTTGGTTATTTTTCTTCTTGTGCCAGTTCTTCTGGTTCTAGTTCGTGTTGCACTGGTGCAGGTGGGGATTCAACATTCTGTGGGGACTGTAGTTCTGCACCAGGCTCTTCATTCTTTTTCCGGCCCTTAATAAAGTCAGCCAATAGAGTGTCATCTTCAATTTCCACAGATTTTGCTGCATCCGCAAGGACTGACAACAAATCGTCTTCTTCAGGGGTCTGTTCATGCACTAGGGGCGTTGGAGGAGTTTCTTTGACAGGTGCACCCGCTCTCTTCTGTTTCTTTGGAGATGCCCTTTTTCTTCTGTTGATTTCCCAGTTCGTTTCCTTCTTGCAATGGTGCAAGAAGGACTTCTCTTTACACTTGGACCCTTGCTTGTGTTAGCGAGGGTCTCTATTTTCTTCTCAACATCTGTCTTCTTTCCTGTAGAGGGATTTTTTTCTAGCTGCTTCAAAAACTCTTCTAGGTCATGCCCTTAATTTCCAATTGTTTCTGGACCAGGATTTTGATCAGGCCGTGATGATACAATTTATTATCGGCCTGGTCCACCCGTGCTCCCTACACGCCCTTGGCCATATTTTCTAAACTCTTAAGCAATAATTAAGTGAAATCCGTCCTCCACTGGATGTGCCGGTCGGATTCAAAGTGTTGCAGCATCCTGAAATGATACAAAAAGGTGAGGGAGTACCTCCCCTCACAAGTCATGAATTTCTGGAGAATAAAAAGGAGGTCCCGCCATTGTCCCAACAGGGCACTGCGCGGAACTCCTTTCTTCCAGTTTACGTTCATTTCCTTATCAACAATGAAACACTGCCAGCGCTTCCTCTCGAGCTTTTGATTTTTAAAGTACTGCACACCAGTGTTTTGTAAGCCTGTCGCTACTGCTATCGATTTTTCCGTGACTTTAAATCTCAGGGACCCAATCTTTACACGGGCATTTTTAAAACTCTATGTGAACTTTAGGGCCACTTCACTGTTGTGCCCATCAAATTTCTGCAAAAACGGAAGAAAGCCTGAGTCTCGCAATAGTGCAAGACTATTGCGAAACTTGGTGGTGTGATCTACCTCACCGAGGGACAAAGGTTCACATCTAATAGGTGGCATCTCTGCTTTAACAGTTATGAGTACTCAGAAAAAAAAAATTGCATGCAATACCGGAAAACTTAACTCTTTATAGATAGGGATCAACCATCCACCATCCCTTCTGTCTTATCACTGATCCATCCCACCAAAATAGCCGTAGATGTGTGGCATGTTTAGAATTGTGCGGGATTGGTACTTGCGGCTGTGTGTTTAACGGCTAAGTGAGGTAATCACCATAAGTGAAGGACGTTTAGGATTATGGCGGAAAGAGTAATCATATCCAAGAAATGGTTTAAACATTTCCGCATTCCTTTATAATTCAAAATTTTTTTTAGCATTTATTAAAAATGATCATGATTCTTAACTAAAAACACTTTGTACTTTAAATAATTTTCTCCTTGTTAATATGATAGCATAATTACTTTATCAAATAATTGAAAAAGGCTGCTTGTAAAATTTTTTGATGACCACTTCTTATGACATATGCTCAAAAAACAAATTGTACTATGCTTCTGTCAAGGTGCGTGCTTGCACCAATCTATTTACACCGCTTACTGTACTGCTCTGCTGGTATCATTCTGCTTATATCATTATATAGGACGATATGCTTGCACTAGTGAAAGCATATTGTCCAAAAAAAGAACAGATAATTTAAGTAAAATATAGGCTGGACTTCTAACATAGCTTTCCTCAACTGATACTAAAAATTTGCTTCGCCCTTTCTTGATGATTCAGGGCATATTTTTGCTCTTTCTATATGAGATCTTGCAATGAATTCATGGGGGAACAAAGAAGTGGGAAAGGGGAAAATTTCAGAACGGGAAGGAATTTTGTTACAGGGATTCCAGGAATAGTACCAAAGAGGGGATAAAAAGAAGTGGGATAGGAAAAAAAATTCAAGGGTAAAGTGGGATTTTTACAAAGCGGGTAGGGTAAATTTAGAAGAATGTGGGAAGGTTAATCATTCTGGGATTTAAAGAATAAAACTAAGAAAATATTACGAAATGGGATATGAAGAAAGGAAAAAAATGTTCTGGAAGGTCTTCCTGCACTGGTGAAAGAAAAAAAACAACTGCAGCGAGAATTAAGTGTTAATTGAATAAAAATATCCATGCTAATTACCCCAATATATAAAGGTATGTTGAACCTGTTTTTACTTGGCGGTCGCTAGCATATATAATGATCAAGAAACATTCTCTTTTTATTAGAAATTTTTGACCTTCCTACCAGCAAGCTGGTTTTCAGGTTAACCCTTCTGTAATCATGTCAGCGAACTGATTTTCACAGTTACAGGAAAATATTTTTTCTTTACTTATTTATTTATTAATTTATTTTTATTTTGAGAAGAAGAAGATTTCATTCTTTCAAAAGGTTAGTATTACCATTTACCACTACCGTCTCGAATTTCTGTTGGACTTGCTGTGTAAAATCTTTCTTGGCAAGTGGCTGAAAATACTTTTTTAATCTATGCCCATTTACCAAGAATACTAAATCTTGTCCATCAATAGTTTTGACTTCTACTACTCCATTCTCGAATACTCAGATCACTTCATAAGGTCCCATCCAACGTGTATGAAACTTCCCTTTAAAAATTTTAAATCTAGAATCATAGAGGAGTACCTAATCACCTGGTTGGAACTGCTTTTTCTGAATAGTCTTGTCATGCCACCTTTTATGTTGCTGCTGAATTAGGATGTTCTACTGAAAAACATATCTGTTAAATTCATCTAACTCATTTAATTGGGGAAGATGATGTTGTTGTGCCTTAGAGAGATCTAGTCCTAGTTGAACTACAGTATTGAAGGTTTTGATCTAGAACTCAATTGGTAGCAGAACCTATTTGCCATATGCCAGCTCATATGGTGTATGTCATGTGCTATTTCTCCAACTGGTTTTGTATTCCCACAAAGCTTCTGGTAATATTTCAGCCCAAACTTTCCGATGCATATTAACTGTCTTTGTAAGAATGGGCTCGATCACTTTGTTTGTAGATTCCACCTGGCCATTTTCTTGCAGGTGATATGGCATGGATTTCTTGTGCCAGATCTTGTATTGATCCATCACACCCTGTACCAGATTAGAAATAAACTGCGGACCATTGTCAGAAACAATTTCTCTAGGCACACCAAATCTAGTAAAGATTTCAGAAAAAAGAAAATCAACAACAACTTTTTCGGTAGCAAAAGAAACAACTTTAGCTTCTACCCATTTTGTAACGAAATCTGTACAAACCAAAATATTCTTTTTACTTAGGGATGTTGGATTTATTGGCCCTATGAAATCAAAAGCCCATTTTTCAAAAGGCTTAATCATAACTTGGGGGAATAAAGGCATTTCATTGGTTTGATTAGGTTGTCCCATTCGTTGACGGCTATCACATCGCCTGACATACTGTTTGGCATCCTTAAACAAGGAAGGCCAAAAGTAACCAACACGTAATACTTTATATACAGTCCGCTTATCAGCGAAGTGGCCTCCACAAGGTTCATCATGAGCAGATTTCAATATGTGAAACACTTCCTCCTCTCTTACACATTTACAGATAACCAGATCCGAACTAGTGTAAAAGAGATCTCCTTGAATCCAGGAATATGCAGCACTTTTCTAAATAATATTCCGCTTTCCACGAGTGGACAAGTGGGGTGGTGCCTTCCCAGTAACCAAGTAATTAGCAATGTCAGCAAACCATGGAGAATCTGTAGACATAGAAAAAAGATGTTCATTTGGAAAATCATCATTAACAGGAGTTACATCACTAGGATTATCTAATCTAGAGAGAAAATCTGCTACAACATTATATTTCCCTAGTATATCAACAATAGTAACATTAAAATCCTATAACAATAGTAACCACCTAGTCACTCTACCACTTGTCAATGGTTTTTTCATCAAATATTTAATCGTGGAATGATTAGTATGTACAAATACTTCATATCCTATAATATAGTGTCTGAACTTATTAATTGCAAAAATCATAGCTAAAAAATTTCTCTGTAACTGTATAATTCAATTCAGCGGAAGACAAATTTTTACTAATATAATAAATAACATAGGATTGCTTATTTTCCTCTTGTCCTAAAGCTGCACCAATAGCCAAATCTGAAGCATCAGAGGAAATGTGAAAAGGAAGGGACCAGTTAGGACCTCGCAAAACTGGTGCCTGTACCAACTTTTCCTTCAATGTTTCAAAAGACTGTTGGCAAGCCGTGGACCAAGAAAATTCACTATCCTTAGCTAGAATTTGAAAAAGAGGAGCAGCTATCTTTGAAAAAATTTCAATGAATCTTCTATAGTAACCAGCATGTCCTAAAAAACCTCTTACTTCCCTTTGAGTTTTGGGTGCAGGAAGATGCAAAATGATTTCAATATTTTTCGGATCAACCTGGATACCTTTGTCAGAAATAAAATGGCCAAGCACCACTCCTTATTTTCACATTAATCTACATTTCTTATCACTCAAAGCGAGATGGGCTTCCTGACAACGAAGAAGTACTTTCTCCAGATATTTCTTATAGAAATATTTCTTTCCTGCAAGGGTATCAAGCACCTGATCAATGAAAGGGAGAGGGAAGTAATCATTAAGAGTGGCTTTATTCAACTCTTGATAATCAATACAAATATGCCATCTTAGATATTTCTTAGGTACTAGTACTAATGGAGAGACCCACTGACTGTCGGAAATAGGATAAATAAAACCAGCATCTAAGAGTTTCTGTACTTCTTCCTTCACAATGTCTCTTAGAGCTTGATTCATTCGCCTTTTGGGTTGTCAAACAGGTCAGGTTCCTTTTTGAATATAGATGTGATGTGTACAAGTTTCAGGAGGGATACCCTTCATATCTTCATAGCCCCAAGCAAAGGCACTAAGATGGTTTTGCAACAAATTCACAAGCTGCTCTTACTGGGATGAGTCTAAATCTGAGCTAATATGCAAGGATTTACCAGGGCTAATCTCAACAAGAGTGGTATCAGGTTTAGGAGTACTCAAGGGAGTGGTCAAATGCAGTGATACAAAAGAATGAGAATCATGATTTTCTTGAAAATCTAGGCTGAAAATTTGGCTCAAAGGCTCATAATTAGGCATAGTGTCTAGATTATTCAGAAAATATTGAATCTCATCTTCTTGTGAAGACCCAATATAATGATGGATAAGGGAAATAGACTAAGTCTCCTCATTACTGCTTTGATCCAACCATAAAGTATCTCGAAGGTCCTGAATGGATCTGGAGGGGGGGGTTATAAGGTAATTTTCTTCCTAGAATCTCCATGTGAGACATACATATCACCGGAATGCCATCCAAGATATGCATCAGCCGTAGCAAGCCATGGTTGACCCAAGATCAAGGGATGTCCTCCTACTGGGTTCTTTGGCTCAAGCACAATGAAATCAGTAGGATATTCCCAAGAATCCAATGTGATGATCACATCGTCCAATACTCCTTCTGGCTTAATTTTAGATCTATCTGCTAATTCAAGCATAGTGGGAGTAGGGCGAAGATGAGATAACCAAAGTTGATCCATGGTTTGCTTAGTCATGACATTAATGGCTACCCCCAAGTCTATAAGAACATTAGAAATAAGGACATTACCAATCTAAACTAAGACAATAGGGTTTCCAGGATCAATATATTTTTCCACAGACACACATCTTGTCTTCAACTCTGCTACCCTACCAAAAAATTGAATGGTTCGGGGTTCCAATCTCTTCCTCCTGGGTTTATTGAGATAGATTTCCTTAATAATCTTGGTACAAATGGGGATCACTTATATGGCTTGAAGCAAAGGTATCTTAATGAAAATATTCTGAAGCTCAGATGCCAAACTAGTCTCAGAAATAGGCTCACTTCTTTCCATTACTTGCCTCTCTGGGAAGGGAGGCTGGTTGGAAGAAGATGGAAAGGATTTAGAGGGTAAGGGCTGCTTAGTGACAACTTTCAAAGAATGGTTAAGATTTTCCTCTTCTCCTTTCTCTTCAACAATCACCATAGGTTGCTTCTGATTTTCTGATGTTACAGTCCTTCCCGATCTTAATTGAATATCATGAACCCCAACTGGAATAGACTGGTATTCGAATGGTAAAGGTGGGTTTGTTACATAGATCATTTGCCCTGCTTTATTATTATTAGGATTGGGCATAGGTTTAGCAGGAAAATAAGGAGGTCGAAATGGTGGAGGTAAAGGAAATGGTGGAGTGGACTGACTCAGAAGTTGAGGCATTGAATAAGGTGCATGTGTAGATGGGTATGACTGCATAGGTGGCTGGTAGGAATATGGATAATGAGTAGGCCCTCTCCAACCTTGTTGCCATGGTTGAGAAGGTTGCCCATGCTGATATTGATTCCCATACTACCACTGCTGATGAGAGTTAGAATAAGAATATGCATGTGAATTATAACCAAAATAGTGTGGAGAGAATTCAGAAGCCATACATGTACCTACCTAAGGTCAATTCCTTCTTGCTCCCATAGCATTCAGGTATTCAGCTTTAGGCTGTCCCCCTGTAAATACAGCTTTAAGTCTTGGTATAGAGGGACATTTTTCTGTGATATGGTCTTCTGCACAAATAGCACACTTATTAGTTTCTTTCAAATTAAGAGGACACTCTTTAGGAGGATGCTTGTCTCTACATTTAGGACATAAAATACATAATGACTCTTATTCCTTCATGAGTTTCTGTTGAAATTTTAAGGAGTCTAACTGTTTGGTAACAGTGTTCATTATATAAATTTTCAAGTTTTCTATTTTATTTTCTAGTTCAATAATCATAGCATCAGTAGATTCAGTTTTTCTATTTCTATTTCGAGTTCCTCTACCAGATCTGTACTGGTTTCTTGAAAATTTCCTGCATAATTCACAAATTTGATCATAAGTTTGCTGAGAAATATCACCTTGTCCTAACAGATTCAAATTATTTCTAACATTATCAGTAAGTCCTCTTAAGAACAAGGTTCTAATAGTGTTGAGATCAAGCTTAAGTTTTGACCTTTGCAAAATATACAAAAATATTTCCAAATAGTATTCAAGCATTTCATCATCATCTTGTATGATTGTAAAAATTTCTTCCTCCATGTCCCGAGTTTTGCAATATTCTTGATATTTAGACAAAAACACTCTCTTTATCTGATCCCAAGAAGTTATGGTGTTTCCTCCTAACCCCATAAACCAACGGAGAGCTGAGTCCTTGAGGGTAACAAGAAATAATCTTAACTTTTAAGCCTCAGTTGCATAATCATAACTTCTACACAAAATATCAAACTCAAATAGAAAAGAGTCAGGATCTTCATGAACTTTACCATGGAAATGAGGGAGAGTTGATGGTGGAATATTCTTCATCTGCAACACAGTATCAGGATCCATAATTGGAAACAAAAAAGTGGATTATCCTTCACTTACCTGGTTGTCACCAATCCCTTCCAAATGATCTTCTTGGTCCACCATTTTTCCCCTCTTACTTGTACCACCCTCCACAGGCTGATCCACACCTGAGCTGTTATTACCAGAATCCAGGTGGATTGTTCCTGCGTGATGGGTTTGAATTGGATTGGGCTTTCTGCTGACAGAAGGAGACCCAATATGAAAATTGTTTTTAGAATTATTTCGGCCCTTAGTGGGCTTCGAACCCTTACCTTTCCTAGGC
Organism: Pinus albicaulis; assembly: GCA_034641835.2. Lineage (NCBI taxonomy): Eukaryota > Viridiplantae > Streptophyta > Pinopsida > Pinales > Pinaceae > Pinus > Pinus albicaulis. The sequence continues at coordinate 167,583,995 of CM076584.1, forward strand.
ATTCATTTCAAAAGAAAATAAAAAAGAAAAATAACAAACAATTTCTAAAAATGCTGTCATAAATCAATTAACACCAGTAAAATTCCTTCAAAGAAACAACACTGCAAAAATAAAGAAAAATTATCTCTATTGCATAATCAAAAAATTCTTACCAAATCAAATCGCCTCCTTGGAAACGATGCCAAAATTTTGGGTGCGGGAATTACACTTAAGCAAACTCCTCAACACTTAATTTGTCAACCCGGGGGATTCGTAAACTTAGAGATGAAGCACAGGCAATGCCATAGATGGTATGAATCTTTCTAATGTAAATCCCTACTTTCTTTAAAGAAAATATTGTAGAATCAAATCAAAAGAGAAGAAGGGAACTTGAACCATCAAAAATAATCTAAGACTGGAACAAGAAAGTATGCATTTGCAAGAGAGAATCAAAGATAAAAGGCAATCACTTCAGCTAAAGGTTTTTTAATCTATTGAGTGTGTGTTTTCACTTAGAAGAGACACTTTAGAAGTCTCGTTAGATGGGCCCTTAAACGTGCTTCCTTAGAGATTTCCTTCTTGCATTAATTTGTCATACACTAGTACAGGATCAGAGAGTTATGTAGAAGGTATAAATAGTGTATTTACTGAAGGATTTTTACTTCAATCAAGGGCTCGAACTTTTCAAGGTTCGGAGCACTCAGATCTTGTGGCAAGAAACTAATTCCTGCACCTGATCAGAGCTTCCTGCACTTAGCTTTTAATTCTTAAAACAAGTGTTCAATTATTACAAGTGCTAGTTTACTATCGAATCAAATTGCACACATAAAAGTGAATGTTTATGATTTTAATAAAATGCAAAAGTAAAGAAACAATAATTTATCCTGTTGTAAGCATTTAAAGAAAGAAAGAAAATCACGGAAAGTAGATTAAGAAAACTTACTGCATCACACCAATGTGCACTCGTGCAGGTTCATTTATCCTACTTGTACCAGGCGGTAGAAAGCCAAATAAACATAACTGCAGGAAAAATAAATGTCACACCAATGTGTATTGGTGCAGGTTTGCTTCTCCTACTTGTACCAAATAAACAAAACTGCAAGAGAGAGAAATGTCACACCAATGTGCACTGGTGAAGGTTTACTTCTCCTGCTTGTCCCAGGAAGTGGAAAACTAAATAAACAGAAATGCAAGAAAAAGAAATGTCACACCAATGTGCACTGGTGCAGGTTTGCTTCTCCTGCTTGTACCAGGCAGGGAAATCCAATTTGAAATTAAATGCAGGAAAGTAAATTGCAGGGAAAGAAAATGTAACTACTTCACACAATGGATCCGTTTTCAATAAGACATGAATACATGTGCTGAAAAATAAAACACACATTACAGAAAATAGAAAATAGGGTAAACGTGTTGGGTTGGCTGGGCCCTAGCCAACCAGCATGTTTCCCTTTCTAGATTAAAACGCTGCTTAGTAAACCAATTAATTCATCAGCTTAAAAGAACAGAAACATAATTTCTGAAACATGAGGCGGAAAAACCTTTTATTAATTTATGGAGGCGAATAAATGTGTTGATACAATGTCCAACCTAGATTTGGGCGATAACAAAAGACCGGTTACCACCTATCGACTTCGCTCTAGAAATCTGCTCCTAAAGTTCTTCTCCTAGGTCCTATTTAACTTTACATTATATAGATCTGTTGGCCGAACACCAAAACAGATCGTTCAACTAATGCATAACAAAATGCAGAGTTTAGTCTTGGCCTTCAAGATAAGACGGTTTTGCAAAATTGGTCGTAGCTAACCAGCTTTCGCCTTTCACGAATTAGTCTCGGCTGTCTTTGAATCATTCGCTGTCGTGGCTGAAATGGCTTAAGACGGGGCAGTGATCTAGGAGGGTCGGATCTACCGCGAAGATCTGTTATGCTCGCAATAGTGCAGATCTGATCCTGCACTAAGATCAGTGGTCACGATAAGCACTTTAACCATCAAATAACCTTTGGATATATCGATTAGTTACAAATGTGATTTAGAAATAAGAAATCATGTAATAAATATTTAATTAATGCTAAATTGAATTAAAACACGAAAAATAAAGGTTTATACGAAATGTGTCACCATGCTTGGACTGGTGCAAGATGAGGGTGCATAAAGGAGGTGAAACAGAGGCAAATGATTACAATTTAGGAAGGGAAAAATGGTAAAAAGAGAGAAAATTAGGGGGCTAACATATATTTCTCAATAGGTCTATTTATTTCGGAATAAGATTTCCAAAATTTTAATTTAATTATCAATAATTAATAATTATTAACTGGATGGTAGGGCTTTATTCTCCACGGAATATTTTATAATATTCTTAATAGTAAATACAAACCAAAAGTTGATATTTATCACCAAAGTAGCTACACCCTTTTTCCCTTTTAATTAAATTGATTGATTGAATATTGGATTTGACAAACAAAATTGATGAAATTCTAAGTTTGAACTGAATTTCATTTCAATGTGAATTTAATCTATGAGGTACACAAATCTCAAGCTTAACATGAATAAGCCAAATACAAACACAAATAATTTCATGAAACTTGTGTAGAATTCTATTGAAATTTGTCTCAAGTTCGTTATGAAATCATCAATGATCTTCGTCATAAAAAAATAAAATTAATATTAAAATCCTAAAGGCTAAAACCTACTTAACTAAAAAAACAAAAAAATACTAGGTTGCTTGCACAAACCAAAGTTGTGATCTGTGAATGTCAAACTTAGACAATGAGGGAAAGACCAACAAGAGTTAATCTAGCAATGGGAGGATATTGGGACTAGTGTTGTTAATTTAAATAGAACATGCCACTTTTTTTTAAATAATATTTTTCATTTCTATTTGTTTATCTTTATCTTCACAATTTGAAATGTTAATTGTTTATTTATACCATACACATTTAAATTATATAATTCATATATTTATAAACAATGATAATATAAGTGTAATATTCAATACAATATATATATATATATATATATATATATATATATATTGTTGTCATTTTGGAATATACACACATGTACTCTAACTAATAGACAAAATGTATTTTTTCCAGGGCATTCTTCCTCACAAATATTAACCAAAATCAATAGAGATTTTTAAAAGATTGAATATAAGTTGTTTAGAGTGTTGAATCTATTTATACATTAAAAATGTTTAAGCAAAAAAAATCACAATCTTTTTGGAATTGTATCATTGGATTTAGTTTAAAAAATAACTATTTGATATATAAGTTAAATTGTTCCATTTATGTATATTAATTATTTTTATATTATACACTTAAATTGTATAGAAATTTATATATCTTTAAACAATTATATAGGAATGTAATATTTCATTCATATATATATATATATATATATATATCCAATTTAAGGTCAACACCAAGGCGAACATTAAATTGGTGTATGTGATCCATTTGTTTGTGAGACAAAGGACTCATTCCTATCAAATGATTTGACTACCAAATCTAGTAATGCATACTCTACCTCTATAATTTTGAAATTGTAATTTAAAAAAAAACACACACACTCTTATTCTTATATAATAGAAGTGCCATATTTCAATAAAATATTAAAAATATTAATATATAAGACACACACACACACACACACACACACACACACACACACACACATATATATATATATATATTTTCTGCGGTGAAAATTTTGCGGTGAATTTTCTGGATTAATATTTGGGTCTGCAGTGAAAATTTTGTGGTGAATTTTCTCCATTAATACTTGGGTTTCTCGATTAATACTTGGGTCTGCAGTGAATTTTCTGGATTAATACTTGGGTCTGCGGTGAAAATTTTGTGGTGAATTTTCTCCATTACTACTTGGGTCTGCGGTGATTTTTTATCAATAAATTTTTGGACCTGTGCACTTGAGGTCTGATGTCTGGTTTGCTGATATTTAGGTGCACACATTCCTTATCTTTTTTCTAATACATATCTACTCATATATTCTCAAGTATGAATAATTCACCACAACTACCAAAGATTACCAAAGGTAGACCTAGCATAGTTACTTTATAGAACCTTTATGAGTATATAGAGTCTTTAGAGAAACGTAGAGAAGAAAGAGAAGTCAAGCTACAAACCGAGTTAGAAGCCATGCTGGAAAAAAAATTCACATCTCTTGAAGGCAAGATCCAAAAACAAATAGAAAATAAAATAGAACTATTGGAGAATAAAATGGAGGCAATGGAAACTAGGTTGCAGGTCATATAAAAACAAAACCAAAATACGAACCAAACATCCCAGCAAGGAGATGCTGATAATATAGAGAGTCTTAAAATGAGGGACATGCTTAAAGAACTAGAAGAAAAAGTTAACATTAATCTCACCCTAAATAGTGGGAAAGGTAAATTAGATATCAAACCAATTAAAGATGAAATGAAAAAATGGATCAAATTAAACCATGAGCGTAATAAAAGGGCCTTGAACCTTATAATCTTCAGTTTGAAAGAGGAGGTAGACGAGGATACCTTAGCCATAGCCCAGACATAATTACATAATAAATTACAAATTGAAACCACGTGTCTCATAGAAGAAACAAGGTTAGGCAAATTAACTGAGAATAAAGGAAATCTGATCTGAATAAAGGTGAGCTCTACTAACCATAAGTATGACATACTTAGTAAAACCTTAAGTCTAAAAGGAACGGGAATATTTATAAACGAAGATCTCATTCCAGAAGATCAAATAGAATTAAGAAAGGAAGTTCAAAAGGTAAAAGAAGCTAGGAAGGAAGGAAAATGGGCAATAATAAAAAATAGAAAAGCTGTTATTCGAGATAGAAACCAGAAATATAGTAATAAATAGCAATTCAACATGCTCTGAATTCTTTCTTGGAACTGTCGGGGCTTTCCATGGACCAAAGGCCCCAAGCTAAGTTGGATCTCAAATGATGTTGATATTATATTGCTTGTTGAAAATTGGGAGCACGAAGAATCTAAGGTCCCTAACATAGATGGCTTTGCACTATGGTATACCTGGAACAAGAGATCCTCCAGCAGAGGCATTGGGGGCATAGATTGCTACATTAAGAAGAACATCTCCACCCATGCTAGGATTTATAAAAACGACCCTTACAACCAATCTAGTTGGATTGAGATTACTGACATTAATGATAAAAATACCTACATAGCAATCTGTTATTTTATCCCCATTAATTCTAACTTCTATAAGAAAAATAATCTAGATAAAAATAGTCCTTACAATGGTTTAGAGAATGATATTTATAGCCTAAGGAATGAAGGTAATATCCTTTTAATGGGTGACTTTAATACTCGAACTTCAAGCAACCAAGCTATTCTTCTAATCAATTATTCCAACCCCGATCCTCTTTAGTTAGATGAAGACCTTACTCGAGCTAGCCTGTACAAAAGGAGCTCTGAAGACCTAGAGGATAATTTGTTTGGGTCAGAGCTAGTCAAGCTCTGTAGTGCTCAGGATCTCATAATTTGCAATGGTTTAAAGAAGTGACCCAATTCTAGCAAGATGACCTGCATCTATGGGCTTGGCAGGAGTGTGGTAGACTATGTTATTTCTGATCTCCCTTTATACAATGAAATAATAAATTTTGACATCTTAGACTACCATGAGCCTGACTCTAATCATAGGCCTTTACTCATAACTCTCAATTTTGTCATGCATAGAGATCCCATAGAAGATAATCCTTATAGTCAAAAGAACTTAATATTTGATAGAAATAAAAACAACCTCTTTCTAAATGAATTAAAAACTAATTTGCTTATTTTATCTAGTATAGACAACATAGCTGACCTCTATCATAATTTTACTACAACGCTCTCATATTCTATTAACAAGTTTTCAATTGAAGTCTCAAGTAATAAAAGAAATATCAAAACCAACCCGTGGTATGAAAAAGACTGTAAAAGTGTGAGGAGAGAAATTAAGGAAGTTGTTGATGAATCTCTCAAAATTAACAAGATAAAAATCTACAAAGCCCTAAATAAAAGGAAAAAAAGGCAATATATTTGTAAAAGACAAGAGAATCTCTTACACCTCTCTAAGGTGGCTCCTAAGAAATTCTGGAGGAAGATTCTAAGTAGGAAAACTAAAGATAATAATAAAATTGCTTTACAAGATTGGAATTCCTATCTTAAAAAGCTTTATGAATCTCCAAATGCCAGGGATTTTGAAACCCTGCTCACAACGAAAGAAGTTTCCTCATTAGAAGACATTGATTTTGGGGTTAAACGCCTGGAAAATGGGAAAGCTAAAGACATTGAAGGTTACCAGGCGGAAATCTTAAAAATTGGAGGTCCTGTCCTCATTCCCCACATCCACAAGCTTTTCAACCAAGCGATCAAGCAAGGGTTCCCTAAACCTTGGATTCAGAGCCTCATTATCACTATTTTTAAAAGTGAGGATACAAATAACCCCTCTAATTATCGAACAATTATAATCAACCCTCTCTTAGCCAAGTTATATGGTACTTTTTTGGAAAAGAAGTTGAGCATTTGGCTTGAAAGTGAAGGTAAGTGGGCTAAAGGCCAAGCGGGTTTTAGAAGGCAGCACTCAACAAAGGACCACCTTGTTATGCTTAAGATCATTGTGGAGGAATTCCGCAATTATAAATCCAATCTCTTCTATTGCTTTGTGGACTTTAGAAAGGCTTTCGATACGATTCCTAGAAATAACCTATGGAATAGATTAGAAGAGCTAACGTTCCTTTCGAGCTAAGAGCAGCCGCTATAAGGTTATACGAGAATGTAATTTTTAAGTTAAAGAGCAATGAGGGGTGGTCGAAAGATATTAAGTGTAATATCGGAGTTAAACAAGGTTGCCCCCTCTCCCCTACCCTATTTGACATTTACATCGACAAGATAGAAGGTTGTTTAGAGGAAGCAAGATGTGCTGGCATGATCTTAGCTGGGATAGTCATCATCCTTCTTCTCTATGCTAACGATATTGTTCTTCTCGCAAGGTGCCCATCTGATCTTGATAGGCAACTTAGAATTCTTAAGGATTTCTGCTCTACCATGGGTATGTCTGTTAACACTGAAAAAACAAAAGTTATGATTATCAAATCCAAGAATGATAGTTACGCTAATTTTATGTATGACAATAGTAACTTGGAGGAAGTGTCTTCTTACAAGTACCTAGGAATTGATATTCATCACAAGCTCAATTGGAACTATAGCATTTAGAAAAGGATTAATGGGGGGTGGAAAGCTTATTTTGGTCTTGAAAATAATTGTAAGACGATAAACCTCGTAATGTGGGATAGAAAGAAGTTCCTCTTTGAAACTTTAGTCACTCCTGTTATCTTATATGGATGTGAGGTTTGGGGTTGCAGCATCTCTAGAGAATCCTGGAGAAAGATTGAGAAAATTCAGAAGCGTTTTATAACGTATAACCTTAAAATTAAAAGCAATACACCCTATCCTATTCTCCTTATATAAGTGGGTCTTTCCCCTATCGAGAGCCTAGCTATGACTAGGCTTCTGTTGTACAAGCACAAGCTCAATAGCATAGGAGACCATAGACTTCATTAGCTAGCTTTAAATTCCATCCAAAACCACCTAAGGCTTAAACGAGGTTGGTATAAAGACACCAGGGCCTGGTTAAACCATTAGGAGATCGACGAGAATGTTGCATTGCAAAACATCAATAACATTAAAAAAAATTGTTACTTCTAAGTTCAAAGAAAAAATGTGGTGTGAGAAAGATCTAACAACTAAAAGAAAATTAAGATATTATAAGGAGGTCATCAACCCCACCTTAGAAGATCAAAAGTATCTCTTTGTTTTAACCAGCTCAAAGAAAAAAATTAATATAGCCAAGATTAGAATGAACTCTCATGAGCTCCATAGTGAAACAGGTCGTTGGATAGTTCCTAAAACACCATGGATGGAAATAATCTGTCATCTCTCTGAGAATATGAACACTGAGGATGAAAATCACTTCCTCTTAGAGTTCCCCGAGTACAGCCACATTAGAGCTCAATTTCATAATATTTGTTGCAATACTGAGCTTCCTAGCCTTTTAAGATGTCAAAATTATAGTGAGCTCGGGAGGCTTCTTTCCAAGCTTTTTGAGCATAAGAATAAAATCTTAAATTAAATTAAATAACTATTTTCTTTAGGTCCGGTGAACCAAAGATTAGTGTCAGTAAACGTTAACCTCAGTGAACGTTAACCATCATCATCATTATCATTTCAAAAAAAAATATATTTTTTTAATATATATATAATATTTCAAAAAAATATATAAAAATTAAATAAATAAAAGAAATAAATGTAAATTAAAAAAAAAAAAAATTATTCTCTAAATTTAAATTTTGTTATCATTTATTGAAACTTGGCTTTCTCTTTCTTCATGTGATAAGATCTCTCCCTAATCTAGGCTCATCACGGACGATTTTGACTTACCTGTCCTAATCTTATTTCACCATCCATCCTACCCACCAAACATCATGGGTTAGAAAAATGTTATCATGATTTTGACTGACAGGTAATATTCTCTTCAAAAGCAATACTTTCCAATCTCATTTTACCATCCATCCCTCCCTGAGCCTTTGTGATTTCTCCCTGTACTCTTTATATTTTATGTATTTCACCATCCATACCTGAATCTTCGTTATAATAACTGCAATTAATGTTTCGATCAATATGGTTTTATATGCTTTTTATATATTGTCCAGCGTTAGATTATATATTTTTGAACCGGCAACATGTATATTTTGTAATAAGATTTTCATAATTTTAATTTTATTATTAATTATTATTAATAAGATAGTAAAGTTTTATTCTTGACCGAATATTTAAAATATTTTTAATAGTATATATAAATTAAAATTTAATATTTATTTCTAAATTAATTGTTTTTTTTCTTTTTATTAAATTAAATGATTAATTTTTTTATAAGAATAAATCAGTGTCAAATTTTATTGTTGGTGAATAATTGAATGAATTTATTTATTGAGATTCACAAATCTCAAGCTGAATAAAAACAAGGCAAATATAAATACTAATCAATTCAAAAAATTTGTGTAAAATTGTATTGAAAATTGTATCAAGTTTGTTATAAAATCATAAGAAATTTAAACGAGTTCATAAATAAATAAATAAACTACTCTATGTTTGTTGTCATTTATTATTTTGGAATATATAAACAAACACACATATGAAATTGTCTTTTTAAAACATTCAAAAAATTATTTTAAACAAAAATCACATTTTTTTTTGAAATTGTAAAATGTAAACAAGTTCATCTACTCTACAAGTTAGACTATATATATATATAATTTTTTTATTTATATTATACACTTAAATTATATATAAATTGATAAATCATTATAATATAACTATAATACTTAAATAAAATATAAAAGTTAAATAGGATAATGATAAATTATATATAAATTGATAAAGAACTATAATATAATTATAATACTTAAATAAAATATAAAAGTTAAATATGATGATGATATGATGATTAACATCCACTAAGGCCCATATGGTTTATGAATATTAAGAAAGTAAGAGATTAGTTGAGATTCTTTAATATTTTATTTTTATGATTTAAAAGAAGGGAGAGAAGTGTTACTAGATCACCATACTTTTGCTAACTTAAAAAGTCAAGAAAGTTGGTAGGATGACAAAGATTTTGAAAATTAGAATGCATGTGAGTAGGAGCTTTGCAGTTCAAGAGAAAGTTATTTTCATCTTCAACCCTCTTAGTATCACAAAGGAAACAAACTCCTAGCAAGTTATTTTCATCCTCAAGCCTCTTAGTATCACAAAGGAAACAAACTCCTAAGGTGTTTGGGAACTGACCACTAGTTTCATTTTCACTTTGAAGCTCTTGAGAATTAGTTTTTATTTTGGCAATATTCATTTTCTTCTAAACACTCAAGACAAAAAGATAATTTGGTTATCAAGATTGAGGTTGATCACCTCCTTATAATAGCTTAGCTCCATTTTTCCCTCTAACTCCTTATCATCCCATAACTTGTCTTTAAATTTGGAAGAAATAATATTTTTAATATTATCCTTATTCTCCAAGATGATATCCTCCTTTACCCCTCAATGGTGCAGTCAATACAGGGTCATCCTTATGCCTACCTAGTTTGAGCTGAAAATGAGGGTTTTAGATAGAGTTAGAAACCATTTTGTTTCTATTTATTTTATATATATGTTAATTTTTTATTTATACCATATACACTTTAATTATATAAACTTTAAACAATTATAATAAAATTGTAATATTTGGACAAAATGTATAAATTAAATATATAAAAGAAGCATGTATATTAAAAAAATATTTTTAAACTTTAAATTAGGTTGTCATATATATAAGTATATAAAAAATAGGAGTGTAATATTTCAATAAAATATAATAGTTAATTATATAAAGGAAACATATATAAATTAACAAATAATTTTAATCTTTAAATTTTGTTATTCTATATTATTTTTGAAAATATATGTGTGTTAAATTCTTATTTATACAATACATATAAATGATATAAATTTAATTATTTATAAACAATTATAGCAGAAGTGTAATATTTCAATAAAATATAAAAACATATGCATATTAAAAATTAAAAAATATCTTAATTTTTATTACTTTTTTCTTGAGGAAATATTCGGGCAAATCCACCTCAAGGGATCACATCCTGCCAGCTTAGTAGAAAAATATAACCCCAAAGACATCAAGGATAATTGACACTGTGACCTCCCTTTAGCAAGGTGCTTCACTGATGGGAACTTGACCAATTGAGCTAACCCTCGCGGATAATCTTTAAATTTTATTATCATATATATATATATATATAACCCTCGGATCCAAGTGATATCACGTGAAACGAGGAAGGGCAGTTGTCGCGTGTCATCTCTGCATGAAGTCTTAATAGTAATGGATGGGTGGCTACCATTCCCTGAACTCACTGAATTCCACATTCATTGCAATCAGTCAATGGAGTTTTAAACGAGGAGAGGGAAATTAAGGTTCGAGCACGACATGAATTCCACCATAACTGTGGATTCTAACATTCATTCCTTTATCATCCCTACTCTACGAGTGGATGGTTGATCAGAAAAAGATCATGGACCACAATGATAGCTCAAAATTCAAAGTGCTCAAAAGAGTGCCAAACCTAAACGACCAAAAAGGTCTCGTTGTTGCGATTCTAGCACCGCAAACGGTTCTCAAAACCAAGGTCATATGCAAAATTTATTGAGGTTTGAAATCATCTAGTAAACTCCAAAATTTAGTAGACCAAGTTTGACTTTTATTAACATTGAAAAAATTAAAAAAAAAGAATATTCTAAGGAATATTTCAGGAATATTCCTCAAAATATTCCTTGGAATATTCCCTAGAATATTCTGTAGGACGGACCAATCGAAGGCTGCCACATGGTAGGTCCAGAGGCAGCCACATGGCCCCATATTATGGAAAATTTTGGCAATGTAAAATTTTGGGATTTCGGAGGTTCAAATCGGAAACCTCGTGCGCTTGAGCCCCAAGGCCTAAACAATCGCGCTGGCGGATGTTTCTTAACATCTATTGGAAACACGTATGTTTTGTTCTTTGTAATGCAAACCGAAGAGGAAAAAGGGGCTAGCCCCTTTGGGCTAGCCCAGAGATATCACTGGATCAGGTGCTGAGAACTGGGGGGCTTAACATGCGGGCGAAAAACTTTGCAACGGTATAACCATTTTCGTTAACAACCATGTGACCACCTTTTAAATATTCAATGCGACTATTATGAAAACATTAAATGCGGAAAAAAATGTTGTGTGGTCACATGCCACTGCCTCCAGCATTTAATTTAACCAACAGTTTGTCTGGCGGTTCCGCTGGCGGACTTTCTAATCTGGAAAAATTGCTAAACTAGCAGAGCTAACTGCAGTTACTCCACTTTTAGTGGGGTTTTGGGGGACATTGGGCATTTTTCTTGCAGAAGTCATAACTTCTTCATTATTGAATGAAATTGGGTGCAATTTTAGTCAATTTTGGGTCTCTTCGACATTCTGAGTAGTTTGGCATAGTTTTCAGGTCGAAGAGAGGTCATCTTCAAAAATTTTTGCTTCAAGGAAGATGAAGGGGCCATTAGGGCCACCATGAGGCAGAATCAATTGGAGGCCTAGCCAGGGGAGTTAGAGTCCTTTTCCAGAGTTTCAATAGTATAAATTGGATATTTCAAATGTTCTGAATCTGATGAGATGGTTTGCATAGCCTGTAGGGAAATTTGAAGGCAGAGAAGCTTCAGTAAAGTTCCAGGGGCCATTAGTGCCAACTTTTGCTAGTAGCAGTTCAGAGCCTACCCAGAGTAGCTTGAGACCATATGCAACAAACCAGTAGTAATTATTGACTAAAAAAATCATTCTAAATCTAATGACATAGGTTTCAGAAATTTTTGAGGATTTCTAGAGGTCGAAAACCCAATAGAGAATTTTTCATTGACCTTAGTGCCAGGGGGTGCTGACAGGTGATTGAGGCAAAACCGGAGCAGCCGAAGGCCATTTTTGATGAATGGAAAGTATATATTGACTATTTCAGACATTTTCAAACCAATGGAAGTGGTTTCAAAACATTTTGAGAACTTCTAGAGCTCGAGATACTGATGTGAAGTTTTGGGCAGCCCTGGGCAAACCGCGGAGGATAGCCTAGTTTGGGGATGCGGTGCTCAATTTGAGCAATTTATCAGTCGATATTTGGTGTCTGATGTATGTTGGATATAGAAGGACTATTTTTAGTGATAGAAACAGAATCCTGAGGGATTTTGTTCCATTTAGAAGCTCTGAGTAGCTTAATGCACCGACAGAAGGAATCGTGTCAACAAGAGCCTAAAGTTGTTTGCAGAGTTTGGACAGCCATTAGATGGATATTGATGGTATTTTCAGCCCTTTGGATCATTTTTGTATTCATTGGAGTTATTATTTACTTGTAAAAAAAACTTACCATAATCCCAAAGAGCCGAGTCAAGATGACAAAGCTCAAAGGAGACGTAGCCCACGAGATTTCCGGTGAACTCCTAGATTAATTTTGTTGTTTTGTTTGAATTTTTATTTTCTGCATTATGTTGATGTTATACATGTTAAATTTCAGCAAGAGAAAATGAACTTAAGACACATAAATAGTAAAAATTCATATACCACTTTCAAGTAAATAATTCCGCAAAATTGTCAAGTACAAGCTAGATCATTTAATTTAAACTGAGTGGTAGGTTCTTGAAATACATACAAGTTATCCATACCATTTTCAGATCAGGTTGGTATCAGAGCATAGTTTCTTTCTTGACAGAGCACTTGGTTGCTTGATTGTATAGCTTGAAAGGTGTTTAAACAGTGTAAAAGATTCACTGTTTTACTGTTTGCAAACTAATTGTTGTTTGAGTTTGCTAGAGGTTAAGGGATAGCTACTAATTAGCTAAGTCTTGGAGAGGAAAAAAAGGAAGAAAGGGCCGAAAGCATCTTCCTTACCCCAAAGGACCTCAAGGTCACTCTTGGAACACAAGCCCTCTTGACGATTTTTTGTTAAGAAGCTCTAGGAGTTTTTTTGTTGTTTGGCTACTTGAATAAGAGTTTTTCTCTACATCCATTTGGTTTTTAAAAGCTTTTTCATTTGTTTTGAAATATTTGAGAACTTTTTTGAAGATAATTTTTTCATTGACATCATAATGACAAATTCTACAAGTGAGGTTTCCTCCTTCACAAGATTCTTCGATGATGATATGAAGCATGACTTTATTATATTGAAGGACATGGTGCAGATTCTATTTGAGGATAAAAGAGAAAGCACTGAACTTCATGAAAAATTGTTTGCCATGAAACAAGAGAATCAAGAAATTCTTCAAAATTTGCATGATATGGAGATACAGCTCCATCAAGCTCAAGAATCTTTCACCAAGAAAATGCGTGAGGAAGATGTAATCCATTCTAATTTGTCTTCAATTTCCTCATTAGAAATATGTGTTGGTTCTTTCGAAAAACATACGATAGGTATAGGGTCCAAATTAATGATTAAAATGGGCTATGAAGGCAAGGGATTAGGCAAGCATGCACAAGGCATGGTTGATCCTATTTCAGTTGAGGAATGACCCAAGAATCTTGGTCTTGGTTATGTGCAATTTAATGGCAAAGACTCCAAAACCATGAAAGCATGTGAGGCTACTTTAAAGAGAACCTTTATTCCAAGTTCTAGGATGCAAATATGTCAAATTTGTTTCAAAGATGATTGTCATTGCTTTAAGCCTTTGTTGTAGCAAGAAGATGGTAGACATGCAGCTTATGGCGATCATGCAAGTTCATACAGTTTTCAAGACAAGAACGATGATGTTAGTCTTCAAATGAAAGTTGTAGCCTCTACTAGTTCATCTTCTCATGAAGACAAAAAGGATGAACATTCATAGCAGCACAAGAGGTATAAATCTTCTCGTGATCAATTTTATTGTGTTTCTGCAAGGCATGATAATTTTGCATGCTTAAATGGAAGAAAGATTTGCTATACATATTGTGGTCGATTTAACCATGATGTTTCAAGATGATGGATGAGGAAGAAATCATACAGGAAGCAGATGAGGCAAAGGAAACTTTCAAAGAAGGTGCATAATATTTGGACATATTGCCAAAAGAGGGGACATGTTGTCTCCCATTGTTGGAAATTGCATCCAACTAGTCGTCCCAAGCACGTGCAGCAAGAGGACAGAAAGATTAGTGCAAGTGGAACCAAAGGTTCCATTATTGATGTGATTGAGGAAGTTTCACATGAAGAAGAGTTGCAACAGAAAAAGTCGCCATGGAAGTGACTTGGTAAGAAGTGGATGGACTTCTTAACACAGTAAGCCATACTCCTTTGTACATATGCAAATTTCGGTTGTATGCATGTATCTTATGTTGTAATCTCTCATTTGTTTGAACCACCTTGGATCATTGATCAAGGTAGTGATGTCCAGTTTCCTTCTGCAAATTTCTCACCAAAAATTTTCTGAGTGAGTGCAAGAAAGACAGTTCTTGACAGGAGGACAAGCACATTGAGGAAGGGAAGTGTGAATTGTTTTCCAGTTGTGGTTCAAAGTCACTAGCCATGCAAGGCAAGTTTTTGGAGGCTAAAGAAAAGAGGGTGATATACTCTTATTTATTGTACAGATCAATATTTCAGTATTTTGGGGTCCAAAAGATTCCTAATGGGAAGGTGTGATCAGAACTGGATCATGGACCAGAATGATAGCTCAAAATTCAAAGTTCTCAGAAGAGTACCAAACCTGAATGACTGGAAAGGTCTTGTCGCTGAGATTCTAGTGTCGTGAATGGTTCTCAAAACCGAGATCGTATGAAAAAGTTATTGAGGTTTGAAATCATCTAGTAAACTCCAATATTCAGTTGACCAAGTTTGACTTTTATTAACATTGGAAAAAATTTTAAAAGAATATTCCAAGGAATATTTTGCAGGACAGACCAATGGGAGGTTGCCACATGGAAGGCCTGAAGGCCACCACGTGGCCCCATACTATGGAAAATTTTGGCAATGTAAAATTTTGGGATTTCGGAGGTTCGAACCGACGACCTCGTGTGCCTGAGCCCCAAGGCCTGACCAATCGAGCTGGCAGATGTTTCTTAACATCTATTGGAAACATTTATGTTTTGTTCTTTGTAATGCAAACTTCTGGAGGAAAAAGGGGCTAGCCCCTTAGGGCTAGCTCGAAGATATCACTGGACCAGGTGCTGAGAATTGGGGGGCTTAACATGCGGGCAGAAAACTTTGCAACAGTATAACCATTTGCGTTAACAACCATGTGACCAGCTTTTAAATATTCAATGCGACTGTTATGCAAACATTATATGCGGCGAAAAATGATATGTGGTCACATGCCACCACCTACAGCATTTAAATTAACTAGCAGTTCATCCGGCGGTTCTACTAGCGGACTTCCTAATCCAGCGGAATGGCTAAACTGGTGGAGCTAATTGTAGTTACTCCACTTTTAGTGGGGTTTTGGGGGACATTGGGCATTTTTCTTGTAGAATTCATAAAGTCTTCATTATTGAATGAAATCAGGTACAATATTAGTTAATTTTGGGTCTCTTCAACATTCTGAGCAGTTTGGCACAGGTTTTAGGTCGAACAGAGGTCATCTTCAGTAGTTTTTGCTTCAAGGAAGATGAAGGGGCCATCATGGCCACCATGAGGCAGAATCAGTTTGAAGCCTAGCCAGGGGAGCTAGAGTCCTTTTCCAGAGTTCCAACAGTCTAATTGGATATTTCAGATGTTCTAAATATGATGAGATGGTTTGTAGAGCCTGTAGAGAATGTTTGAAGGCCGAAAAGCTTCAGTAAAGTTCCAGGGGCCATTAGTGCCAGATTTTTCCAGCAGCAGTGCAGGGCCTAGCCAGAGCAACTTGAGACCATATGCAGTGAACCAGTAGTCATTCTTGACTGAAAAAATCATTCTTAATCTAATGACAGAAGTTTCAGAAAGTGTTGAGGACTTCTAGAGGTGCCGCCAGGTGATTGAGGCGAAACCAGAGTAGCCAAAGGCCATTTTTTATGAATGAAAAGTCTATCTTGACTATTTTAGACATTTTGGAACCAATGGAAGTGGTTTCAAAACATTTTGAGAACTTATAGAGCTCGAGAATCTGATGTGAAGTTTTGGGAAGCCTTGGGAAAACTGTGGAGGATAGCCTAGTTTGTGGATACGGTGCTCGATTTGAGAAATTTATTAGTCGATATTTGGTGTCTGATGTGTGTTGGAAATAGAAGAAGTGGTTTCAGTGACAGAAACATAATTCTGAGGGAGTTTGCGCCATTTAGAAGCTCAGAGGAGCTTAGTGCACCGACAGAAGGAATCGTGTCAACAAGAGCCTAAAGTTGTTTGCAGAGTTTGGACAAACATTAGAGGGATATTGATGGTATTTTCAGCCCTTTGGATCATTGTTTTATTCATTGGAGTTAAGTATTTACTTGTAAAAAAAAACTTACCATAATCACAAAGAGCCAAGTCAAGATGACAAAGCTCAAAGGAGACATAGCCCACGAGATTTCAGGTGAATTCCTAGATTAAGTTTGTTGTTGTGTTTGAATGTTTATTTTCTGCATTATGTTGCTATTATACATGTTAAATTTCAGCAAGAAAAAATGAACTTAAGACACATAAACAATAAAAATTCATACACCACTTTCAAGTAAATAATTCCGCAAAATTGTCAAGTACAAGCTAGATCATTTAATTTAAACTGAGTGGTAGGTTCTTGAAATACATACAAGTTATCCAGACCATTTTCAGATCAATGGTCACTAGGGGTTTGGAATCACAACGAGACTCAGTTGGTTTCAGGTTCATTGTAGATATTACAAAGGTTTGTTCATCATGGTGAGGGAAAGAGGTTAATCCGGATGTGGGGGCAGAGGTCGTGGGTGCCAACCTCTCCCTCACTGGCATTGTTAAGGTGAAGAGAAATTCAATGAGGATATTCCCATGCATATATGTTGTCTTATTGCTACCATGGAGGCCCAGGTGATGTTGAAAAATGCAGTAAGAAAGTCTCAATCTGATTTTTCCTTAGTCAAATTGAAAAAATTCAAATTTCCACATCAGCAAACAAATTGGATGCAGTAAACTTGTGTGACATGGCTCTTGTCACTCAATTAGCTTAGTAAATTTGAGTTAGAGGTGTTGGAGTTGGAGTTCATTTAAGTAAGTGTGATTTCTAATTTCTATAAATCAAGGTCATTTATTTCAAGTTTTTTTCAGTTAAACTAGTTCTAACTGTTGGAGGAACTACTGTAAGGTCAGTTGTGTAGTGAGAAAATAGTCTAACTCAGTGATCATCCATTTAACTAATCAAGTAACCCAAAATAGCTAGTGAATGTAGATAATTTGAGTTCCCCACCTGTGGTGGAGATTCAAAGGCAATGTAACATCAGTTGCAAACTAGTATTGAGTGTATAAGTGTTGCATGCAGTTAGATGATCAACCTTAGGAATTGTGCAATGAATTGGAGGCATATTACTAAATAATAACGACCTAATTTCCTGAGGAATTACGCAAGGAAATAGGGGCTCAAGCAGAGGTAAAATTTGACTAAGTCTGGGTTAGAGCTAAATAAGGAGAAGAGGGATAGGTTATTCACTTCGAGGTTGAGCTCATATTGAGCTAGTGATTGTGATACATCTATTTTCGTTAGATTAATGCAAGTAGACGAAGGGGTTTTTGGAATATTTCTTTCCCTCAGAAAACTACTATGTGCATGTGTGTTATTTGTCATTGCATGTTTGTGCTTGATGTTCCTATTTGTGAATTGAATTATGTAGAGAAATAGAGTAGGCTTCTGTCTTGTGATTCAGATTACAATTTCATGAGAAATTGCAAATATACACCATAATTTCTACATGGTATCAAAGCAGGATTCACATTAGAAAAAGAATTTCAAAGGTTTTTATTAGGAGGATCAAATTTTCAATTCAATGTAGCAGCATATCTACAGATTTTGGAATATGACCTTCAACAGGTTGAGACTAGGGTATGCCTTGGAAAGAAACTCTAATTTGATTGCATGGAAGGATCACATTGAGGCAATATTGGATGAAAATGGATTGCTGGAATATGTCAAGTCAAACATTGAAAAACCATATGAATATGATGCCAAGAGCCTTGTTTAGTGGAAGAAAGATGTAGCCAAAGGGAGGAGAATAATATTGGAGGGAGTGAGAGACCACATTGTCTCAAATATCTGTGGGAAAGAAACTCCTTTCACAATGTGGAAAGAACTAAGATAATTGTTCGAGAAAAATAGTGACCACAGGAAGCTCACAGTCAAGGATAAACTTTGAAATATCAAGATGGAGAAGAATGATATTATTCCACAGTATATGAGTGGGTTCACATAAGTTCATGATGAACTTGGCAGTGTCGGTGTAATTTTTGCATACAATGACTTGGTAGGCCTAACTCTTCTAGGTTTTCCCAAAAGCTAGAATAGCTACTAAGATTCGGTGAATGGGAGGGAGAAATTACTGAATTGGGTATGCTTATGATCCAATTTGTTAGAAAAGGATATCAGGCGAAACACCATAGATGGGACTTCATCCAATGGGGAGGATGAAGAAAAAATTTCATTGGTTGGAAAGGGAAAGAAGGGAAAAGGGAAGAAATATCAAACCAAACTAGAATCTAGCCAAGGGGGGAAGAAGAAATATTTGCCCAAAATTAAGAGATATTGAGAGTCGACCCAATTCCTCCTTCCACATCCACCAATTCCTGAACCTCCTTAAAACCATTGTAAGTTTCTAGAAGCTTATTCATCAAAATGGTAGAATGCACATACATAGACCCATTGCTGACACTATTGAACCTATGATCTGTGGCCATGTACTCGAAGAGATTAATTCCATGCCTTTGGTAAATGACTGAGATACTTCAAGCACAATGTCCTTGAGATAATTCCAGGTCTTCATAAACACAATGTCTTGATCAAACAATAGTTGTGGTGCAAGAGAGACTATGTGGTGGTTCTTGATAAGAAATCTACAGAGAGGAGTGAGGCTATAGATCCTCTTGGAATTCCCATTCTTGTTCATGGTATCAAAAGAGTTTAGAATCGAATGGCTGGCCAACACTCTCAGGATTCGATCAAGAGTAATGGTAGTGCGATCAGGGTTCATTGTCAAAATGAGGGAAATGATTTGTCTTAGCGAGGGTTGGATGCCATTGCTTGCATTTGTTATAATTTGGAAGACATCTAGTTTGATGGCTGCCTTCATAACCATGGGAAGGCAAGAGATATTTGCAAGCTTCATACTCAACATCCATTCATTTTCATTCGCAATATTCATATTCATAATTGAGTTTGTAGCAGCTGTTAATTCCATTTTGCTTCCTCTTCCTCCTTGTTCTCTTGGTGCAGGGTTACAAACACAACTCCGAACAGTTTTTTCTAGTCTCATCAATATTTTGACTTACCTTCCATACTTATAATATTATTTCACCATCCATTATACCCCACTAGACATCATGGGTTTTCCCAATGCTATCATGCTTTTTCATGACCTGTAATGCTCTCTTATAACGAGTCTTTATTTCCCACAAAATATGTCACAGTAAGCACCACCACAGTTGAAAAAAAATTCTCCCCCAAAGCAATACCTTCCAATCTCATTTTACCATCCATCCTTGAGCCTTTGTTTTAATAAATGGATTGATGTTTTCTCCATATAATCTTTATAGTTTTACTCATGCAATCTTGTATTTCACCATCTATCCATGAACCTTCGTTATAATAATTCTAATTGATTTCTCTATTCATATGGGCTTTATATATATCTTGCAAAAATATATCATAATTAAATATATTCATCATATATTGAGACTATATTCCTCAATAGGTCTACTTATTTTGGATTAAGATTTCTAGAATTTTAATTTAATTATCAATGATTAATAATTATTAACTGGATGGTAGGGATTTATTCTCCATAGAATATTTTATAATATTCTTAATAGTAAGTATACATAAAAAGTTGAGATTTATCTCCAAAGTAGCTACACCCTTTTGTCATTTTAATTAAATTGATGGACTCAATATTGGATTCTACAAAAATAATTGATTAAATTCTAATTTTGAGTTGAATTTCATTTCAATGTCAATTTAATTGATGAAGTTCACAAATGTTAGGTCCCTATATTACTAGTGTAGTCTCTTATTGTTGTTAGTATACCCCCTTATTGTTATTGTTGTACCCCTGTAACCCTCATATTGTTATTATTGTGCCCTTACATTATTATTGTCAGGTCAGCTAGGATTATATTGTGACCCCATGGACTCCTATATATAGAAGGAGGTTTTTTCATTTGTATCATCCAAGAATTGTTCATTTATGTAATGTAAAGGAGGTTTCCCCCTCGAAGTGTCTTATTTATAAGGCCTTGATCTCTCTTTTATTCTATTTTTGGAACTGGTTTCTTAGCATATGGTATCAGAGCTTTGGATTCTAGGGTTTCGCTGCTCCAAACAGGTCATTGTGGAATTTTAGCTATAAATTGTTTTATACAAAGGTTAAAAATATGAAATTTTTATCACGCAAATCTGAAATCCTAAGGAACATCATGTAAAAATTTCATATCTTGGTTTGCAATATTTTTGAAGATATGATCCATAGAACTTAGGGTTTTTGCAGGCTCCCGAATTTCATATAAAATAGGTGACCTTGGGAAAATCATCATAAATCTACCTGTGAGCATCAGATTGGAATTCTATAAAAAATGGCCAAAATTACATTGATTTAGTTTCTTCTGTATCAATTTCAGAGCTAACGGAGGAAACAGTGACACATGTCACATTGTACAAGTTCGCTATATTAACCAGTCCATAATTAGGCCATTGTGGGAGATTGGGCATAACTTTGACTTGAAGCATCCAAATCAGGTCAGGCATGTGTCATTTGAAAGAAGTTTGAGAAGGATATTACATCACCCAATTTCAGATATTGAAGATCCAAAATCACAGAGATAATTCAGTTTCAATATCTAGCTCCTCAAAAGAAAGAAAAAAGTGCGTATTTTTTTCAAATTGCATAAGTCTTGTTTGAAAAATCCGTTTGAAGTGATTCCAAGGGCATATTGCAGCATAGATATCAGTATTGGGTTCTAAATTCCCCCTTAAAAAGAATTCAACACCCATTAAGCCATCAGAATACTCTACTATGACTCATGAAGATGAAGAAGTGCAACATGATATATCAAAATTACAAGAGCAAGTGCACCAAATTTTTCTCTCGCAAAGAGCAACAAAAAATGAAATGGTACTTTTGAATAAAGGCGTGGATCCGAAGATGGATGGTTTGAAGAAAGGCATGGAAGCTAATATGGAGGGTTTGAAGAAAGGCATGGAAGAAAAAATGAAAGGTTTGATGGAAGACATGGAAGGTTTGAAGGAAGGCTTGTCAAAGTTGATACAAGAAATGATTCCTAATGATGAAAAGATAGTAGAGGAAACTCATTATGAGAACAAAATAAATGTTAATCGTGATTTCATAAACTCAAATGTTGGATGGAAGACCCACCATATCCAAAGATCTATATGCGGAATTTTGATGGCAAGGATCCTGTAACATGGATACTACAAGTGGAGAAATATTTTGATCTCAATAATGTGAAAAACACACAAAAGGTACACATTGAAACTTTAAATTTAGAACAAAATACATTTGTATGGTATCGATGGCTTTGCTCCCGTAAAAATATTGTCACTTGATCAATTTTTATAGAGGAAATGATAGCACATTATGAGGATACAAAGAGCAAAACCTTCTTTAGCTATTTGATAAATCTCAAACAAAAGGGTTCAGTGGTGGAGTACATTGAGGACTTCCAAAAATTGAATATAAGCGCAACTGATATTCGAGAGGAACATAGGATTGATGTCTTCATAGGGACTTTAAATGATAACATCCAACATGAGGTTCGCCTTTGGGAACTTGATTCATTGGAGAATGCATTCAGGTTGGCAAGAAAAATTGAATATAAAATTATGGCGACAAGGAAGCCTACCACTCACATCTATAAAGATGGAAGTGTTGCTACTCCTAGACTTCCACAACCTACAAGCTTGACACCACAAAAAGTGGAAGGAAAAAGAGAAAAAGGGCTTTGCTACACTTGTGATAGAAAATACACTAAAGGTCATAAGTGTGTTGAGAAGAAATTATTTTACATAGATTGTGAAGAGGAGGAAGAAAATGAACAAGACACTTCAAAAGAAGAGGATATACACTAGGAACCAACCCTAGAGAAAGAAGAAATGAGTTTGACCATATAGTGTAATGCATTGGCAGGAATTACCACTCCTCAAACTCTCAAGATAGAAGAACATATCAAGCATAAAAAGGTAATAGTGTTGATTGATTCGGGTAGTACCCATAATTTTATTCATTGTAAGGTAGCCAAGGAATTGAATTGCTTCCTATACCCAGCACCAAAAAGTCAAGTGATGGTTTCAAAAGGAGGAACTATAAATTTATCTGGAAAATGCCATAATATCAAGCTAACCATGTGGGAATATGTATTAAATAGTCCAAATCTTTCCATTCCAATGGGAGGTGTTGATGTTGTACTAGGAGTACAATGGTTACAATATTTGGGGACGATAGCTTTTAATTTTCAAGAACTTTTTTTGATTTTTTTTCAGAAGGAAAGGAAGTCGAATTACGGGGTGTCACATAGAAGCCGAGAAATATAATAGGCTCTAATTTCATGACAAAGCTTATGAATAAATAAAAATTAAGCATAATTGCACAATTATGCTCACAAGAAGTTCCAACATCAAAATCATCTATTTCTCCATATCTCCAAAAATTCTTGGACAATCATTCCAAGGTGTTTGAAACTCCCAAAGGACTCCCACCTATTCATGATCATGATCATTCTATTCATTTGATTCTAGGAAGTGTTCCTCCAAACATGAGGCCTTATAGATATCTGTATGTCCAAAAGAGAGAAATTGAATGTATGATTGAAGAAATGTTAGAGGTTGGTATAATTCAACCTAGTCAAAGTTCTTTCTCTGCTCTAGTAGTATTGGTGCACAAGAAGGATGGATCATGGTGCATGTGTCTGGATTATTGGGAGCTCAATAATCTCACTATTAAGGATAAATTTCCCATTCCTATGATTGATGAATTATTGGATGAATTACATGGAGCAATTTATTTTACCAATTTGGATCTTCGTTCAGGATATCATCAAATTAGAATGAAGACTGAAGATATTCCAAAAACAACATTCCGAACTCATGAGGGTCATTATGAATTTTTGGCCATGCCTTTTGGCCTTACCAATGCACCTTATACATTTCAAGGTTTGATGAATTCCATTTTCGAACCCTTCCTTAGAAAATTTGTGTTAGTATTTTTTGATGATATACTAATCTACAACAGGTCATGAAAGGATCATGTTCAACATGTTGATAGGGTTCTCAAACTATTCGAGGAGAAACTATTATATGCAAAAACCTCCAATTGTTTCTTTGGAGTACAAGAGGTGGAATATCTTGGTCATATTACATCTCACGAGGGTGTTAAGGTAGACCCTAAGAAAATTAAATCCATTAAGGAATGGAAAGTCCCCACAACCATAAAGAAGTTGCGAGGATTTATCAGGTTAACAACATATTATCGGAATTTTGTTAAGAATTATGGGAGAATAGTAGCACCTCTAACAACATTATTGAAGAAAGATGCATTTTCATGGACACCGGAAGAAACTAAGGCCTTTGAACATTTTAAAGAGGCAATGTGCCTAGCGCCGGTCTTAGTTATGCCAGACTTAAAAAAAAAACTTTTTTGTGGAATGTGATGCCTTGGGAAATGGAATTGGTGTTGTTTTAATGCAAGAAGGAAGACTCATTGCTTTTGAAAGTTGTCCAATCAAAGGAAATGTTGGCAATACTACATGAACTAAAGAAATGGTGACCTTACCTAATGGGAAGACAGTTCAAGGTAAAAATTAATCATGATAGTCTTAAACACTTTTTGGATCAAAGATTATTTTGAAAAGAGCAACAAAAATGGGTCACAAAGATGTTGGGTTATGACTTTGAAATCATCTACAAAAAAGGGAAGCTAAATTTTATTGCAGATGCACTCTCAAGAAAGGATGAAGAGGTGGAAGCATTGCTTTGTGCCATTTCTATTATCCAACCAGCTTGGATAACCAAAGCAAGGGATGAATGGAAGAAGGCCAAATAAGTGTGGACACTCATTCAATTGTTGCAACAATATCCTAGTGCATTTGATACATTTAGTTGGAAAAATGATTCCTTATGGTACAAAGTTTGCTTATATATTTGTAATAATTCCCAACTAAAATAAAATATTATTTTGGAATTGCACACTTCTACTTTAGGAGGACACTCAAGATTTTTAAAACTTACCATAGGGTGAAGAAATCTTTTTTTTGGGATGGACTTAAATATTATATTCAAAATTTTGTGGCTGAATGTTTAGTTTTCCATCAAAATAAGGTTGAGACAATTAAGATCCTAGGTCTTCTACAGCCTTTATCCATTGCAAGTCAATGTTGGGAAGATATTTCAATAGATTTTATCACAAGTTTACCTAAGGCCGAAGGAAAGAGTGTCATCATGGTGGTAGTTGATAGACTTACCAAGTATGCACACTTTTGTGCAGTATCTCATCCATTTAAACCAACTACAGTTGCTACTGCATTTATTGAAACAATTCAAAAGCTACATGGAAACCCAAAGATTATTGTAAGCGACAAGGATCCCATTTTTACTGGAAATTTTTGGACGGAATCATTTTCTTGTTCGGGTACTCAATTAGCTCATAGCTCATCTTATCATCCTCAATCCGATGGTCAAAATGAGATAGTGAAATTTTTTTTGGAATGATATCTTCATTGTTTTGTATTTGATAAACAAACATAATGGGTCCATTGGTTACCTCTGGCTGAATGGTGGTATAACACTTCCTTCCATATTGCAGCAAAAATGACCCCATTTTATGGCACTTTATGGATATCATCCACTGTCCATCACATCATCCTTAAGAGAGAATTATAAGGTTCAAGCAGTGGAATATCACATCGAGCATCAACAACAAGTTCTCCAACTCTTAAAGAATAACCTAAATTTGGCACAAAATCAAATGAAACAAAAGGTATATCAACATCACAGCGAGAGAAGTTTTGATGTAGGAGACTGGGTATTTTTATGGCTACAACCATACAAACAAATGTCCCTCAAGTAAGCTAGGAAGGATAATAAATTATCGCCAAAGTACTATGCTCCTTACAAGGTGTTGCAAAATATTTGTACTATAGCATACAAATTGGAGCTTCTTACTTCTTCACGAGTGCAACCAGTTTTCCATGTTTCATGCTTAAAGATAGTTATGGTGAGAAACTTCCAGTTCAAAAAATATTTCCATAACTTGATGAGGAAGGAAAAATAATATTGGAACCTAAAGCAGTCAAGGAAACCAGAACTCGACGACTATGAAATCGATCAATTTCATAGTATCTCATCAAGTGGAAGAACTTACCCACTGAAGGTTTTACGTGGGAGGATGAGAATTTTATACAGAAGCATCCAGAGCTACTCAAGAGTTGATGAAAATAATTTTTTGAAGGAGAGGGGCATGTTAGGTCCCTATATTACTAGTGTAGTCCCTTATTGTTGTTAGTATAACCCCCTTATTGTTCTTCTTGTACCCTGTAACCCCCATATTGTTATTATTGTTCCCTTACATTATTATTGTTAGGTTGGCTAGGATTATATTGTGACCCCATGGACTCCTATATATAGAAGGAGAGTTTTCCATTTGTATCATCCAAGAATTTTTTATTTATGTAATGTAAAGGAGGTTTCCCCCTTGAAGTGGCTTATTTCTAAGGCGTTGATCTCTCTTTTCTTCTATTTTTGGAGCTGGTTTCATAACAAAAAATCTCAAGCTTAACATGAATAAGCCAAATACAAACAAAAATAATTTCACGAAACTTGCGTCAAATTCTATTGAAATTTGTTTCAAGTTCGTTATGAAATCATAAATGAAGTTCCTAATAAAAAAAAAACATTAAAATCCTAAAGGATAAAACCTACTTACATAAAAAGATAAAAAAATTCTAGGTTTCCTTCACTGACCAAAGTTGTGATTTCTGAATGTCAAACTTGACAATGAGGGAGAGACCAATAAGATTTAAGCTAGCTTTGGTAGGATATTGGGAGTAGTGTTGTTAATTTACATAGAACATGACAATTTTTTTTTAAAATAATATTTTTCATTTCTATTTGTATCCTTATCTTCACAATTTTGATATGTTAATTGTTTACTTATACCATACACATTTAAATTATATAATTTTATATATTTATAAATAATCATAATAGAAGTGTAAGATTCAATACAATATAAAAGTTAAATATATAAAAGAAACATATGTGAATTAGAAAAAAAAAATTATATTTAAATTTTGTTGTCATTTATTATTTTGGAATATACACTCATGTAGTCAGACCAATAGATAAAAGAAACATGTAATATTCCCAAATGGGAAAAGCAAGAATATAGTGAAAAATGCTGGAACAAGAGTGTAAATCATCATTTAAAAGTAAGAGGCCAATATGGAGACCTTTCATATGTTATTACAGCAGCAAAATATACATAAGAAATGGGCCATAAGATGCATAACAAGAAATACAAGCCTCCAATGGAAAAAATCCCTCAATATGAGGTGCTGCAATTATGTAGAAAAGTTGGAAGACCCTTACAACATTATTTTATTATCTCTGATACAAAAAATGATTATACATCAGACCTAGTGCTGATATGTGTCTCAAAAGATAGATCTATTGCATATCTGAGCACTATACAACCTCCTTTGAATAACCCCTTAAGGGTTTTCAACAAAACACCAAGTACAAGTTGTAGATCTAAGATCTAAGACTACAAATCTACTGCAAAATATAGATATGGAAAGTGTGGCTGATCTGATATGATCAATACAATAGCCTCCTCCAATAGATCCTCTAAGTGAAAGGTAGATCACGTTCACTAGAAAATAATCTCTCCAAATGGTGTGTCAAACCACCCTGCAACTCCTCCTACAGAAATAACGTAGATTTGGAAGTAAAATACATTGTAGGGATGAATAACTAGTTGGCCTAATGCCAAGATCTGAAAATAAGCTCAATGGCCTTCAATATTGTCCTCCCCATGGAAAGTAACCCTCCTCCACTCAAAATGAGCAATGAAATGGCCTAGATCTAAGGATCTAATCACCACTTGCTGCAACCTACAAAAACAACCAAACCCTCAATAGGATCTACGTTGTAGTTGAAAGAAGAAGCTTGGCCTTAAGCCTGATAGTGGAAAATGTAGTACAAACTCTCCCAAGAGGCCTCTCAAGGAAAGAGGTGGGATTACCGATCAGGAACACCCTGTGCTAAACAACACTCTATCTCAGCTAAAAAACAAGAGAAAGATATATGTCTAAACATACCATATATTCAAAAATATCATATACATCAACATAATGAACAATGGTTGCCATCGTCTTCCTTAAAAATTATATGAGCTTGCAAACCCTAAGCCCCATTCAAAAATATCACTACATTCACACAAAGCATCTCCATCTAAAACTGCATTTTCCCTCATCGATGACCACTCCTCCATGATAGCGATGTTGATTTGGTCAAGGTTGACCCAGTCAAAATGATCCAGCCCCTTTTCACACCAATGGTGTTTAATTAAGCTACCAATATTTGTCTCTTTCACATTTGGCATTGATTTATTCACTATTAAGGAGAATTATGGACTCCCTTGGTCCTCTTATTCTTTAAACAAAGCAAATAAACAAAATTGAATATTCCAACTAGCTCATGGCTAATTATGAATATTACAGTCCTTCATTCCCAAATGTTTCTTGTCCTCAAGCAACTGAAAATGTGAGTGCTGCGACCCTTCATCATTGGTGACACCAACATGTGATAAGCTTCCCTCATAAGATAAGTGTCTACCAATCCAATCCGCCATGAATTGCTTCTCCAAAATTCTGATGAGATGCAAATAATCCATCCCATACGGAAACAATAGTTCAAGTGAAACAAATTTTTTTTGGCCAATGTTCTCCCTAAAACATGTAGCAATATGAACATGGATAATCTCTCTCCCATAGGGCACATACATTCCTCCCATCCTCCCTCCAAACATTCCCATAAAAAGTACAAGTACATCATCAATGTATGGGATCAAAATGAAGTACATACAAACTAAAATTTGCATACATGGAGGTGGGTCATAATACCACATACGGAACCAGCGCAGTAAATCTCTTGACTGCATCAGATCATGATGTGGAAAGTGTTTTCCCCACCACTTACTTGCTGCCCGAGTCATCTCACCATGGCTAAAAGTGTGAGATATGTTTGGTGCCTTAGGAATGCACCCACAATGATACAATATCTCCCTTTGTCCTTCAAGGGAGTGGCCATGTTCAGAAATTTTTGTGGCCCAAAGTTGGCCATGAAGTTTATAAGGAATGACACTCCTTCTTGGAGCTATGGCCTACATATACATGGTGAAATAATGAAAATAGTAATAAAATGAAACATTAGATACACAAGCATGTTCTTCACCAAAATTTCTCCTCATACAAATGGAGTGGTGCATAGATCTATCTCCTCTCATTCCAAAAGAGGAAAGAGGTGGCTGAATTAACTCCTTCATAGAGTTATTTTCCTCTCCCAACTCCACATGGTTCATGCATCTTTGAAAAT
Source organism: Pinus albicaulis (assembly GCA_034641835.2). Taxonomy (NCBI): domain Eukaryota; kingdom Viridiplantae; phylum Streptophyta; class Pinopsida; order Pinales; family Pinaceae; genus Pinus; species Pinus albicaulis. Next base: position 167,613,290 of record CM076584.1, read on the forward strand.
TCTGATATAGTTCCTCTTCAAAGCCCTTCCAAGTATAGTTTCCCATGATAGAATAGGCCTTCATGGAATAAGTGTGGCTAAAAAGGAACTCTTCATAGGCCCTTTGTAGCAACTTCTCCTTGAGCTTGGAGGCTCTAGATAAGAATATCCTACCATGATGGTAGATGAATCCTTCTTGGAATGAATATCCCTCTTCATGTAGCTGGTCATCAAGTATCGTGCAAGTGAAGAGATCCTTGGAATAATCCACCAATAGTTGGGATTTCCAATATGGATCAATATTCCATAGTGACATCGCTGATGATCTATCACAAAGAATGTTTGTAATATGGATGTTCTCCTCCTTGACATATCCCATGCCAAAGGTATATGTTAGAAGGTTGCTATCCCCTCCTTTCTGCTCTCCTTTCACATGCACATGCTCAAGTGAATATTGAAGCTTTTGGAAGTTAGTCTCCCATGGGAGGCTATCATCTATCCAATACTTCCTGGGTTTAGTCAAAGCATGCATGTGTAGCCACCATATTCTATCATGTATGGAAGATTTATCTCTATGTGAGATTATCTTCTGAGTCCCCATAGCTAAGGAATGGTCTCCTTGTCCCATGATGGTGTCACCCTCCAACCCTACAACATTTCCTCTCAGTGTAGTATGAGATTAGAGAGTGGGTAATGGTGATAGTGTAAGAATATCTTCCTCCTCTTTGAGCCTACCCAAGACTCTCAACGTTGTATCTGGGTCTTCCAATGCTCCCATCCCTCCTAGATCTATGAATGGAGCATCAAGATGTGAGACATCTCTCACCAAATATGGATCAGGTGGTCTCCCAGGTGGTTTACCACAAGATAGTGATGTCTCATGGACCATTCTCATATGCATAATAGATGGGATCATCATGTCCTATGCGGAAATCCAGCTCTTTTTTATGTGTGGAAGTGTTATGATAATTGGGTACCACTCTTAATGATGCAAGAGTCCCTCTAGTTGGAGCAATTGCTCCCTCCTCACCTCCATGTGGTGGTGGATCATCCCCTGCTATTCCAACACTGTGACCCCTCTCTTGTTCTTCTTCTTCTTCCTCGTTATCATTTGATAAGACCTCTATGTAATGTGCCTTTCCAGCTGCACATCTATGTCCAGGTGCCCAAGCTTCTTGGCATGTGAAGAAATGCTTCCTCCTCCTCAAATCTCTCCAGACATCATCATCAAGAGGCTTTTTATAGTGGCTCTCCTTTGAAGGAGGAGCCTTCTCTTATTTTCCCTTTGATGGGAAAGAGAGCTTATGCTGAAATTTTGCCTTTGCTTTTGGAAAAGAATATTGAAGGTCTCTAGCCCTTTCTATGGCATATTGTAGGGTAGTGGCTTTGGTATAATTAACCAACCCATGAAGAGGTTAATTTAATCCATCAATGAACATGTACACCCTTCTTGCTGCAGATAAACATGAACCATGACAGAAAGTCTTAAAAATTCAGAGATGTAATTTTTTGCATTACCTGATTGTTTTAAATTTGCAAGCCCCATGAATGGTGCTTTAGGATCTCTTCTATCAAATCTTTCCACCGGCCTTCTATTGAACTCTGAATATGCAGTTACATTGGCATGACCCAATGTAGACAAGCCATGGAACCACCAGTCACGTGCTTCACCCTCAAGGTGCAGCGCTGCAATATTAATGGCCTCCATTTCTGGATCTTTGTTCAACTGAAAGTAGATGTCAATTTTTTCTACCCAATATTTGGTAGTGCACTTGGATGACCCATCAAAATTGGGTAAAAATAATCTGCCCATAGTGTGGTGTCGATCATGATTCTGAATGAATCCACCACTTCTATTGTGATGCCTTGGTCTTCTATTGTCCTTTATTTGAAAAAAATATTGAAAACTCAATTGATCCCTGAATCTCTGAGTTTGAGACTCATACTCCATAAAATAGTCTTCAAGGGATTCTTATTCTTGAAACCCATCATTTCCCATAGCCAAAAATGTAGGCATGATAGAGCATTAGGAAAATTTTGGTTGCTGCACTCGTTGATCATTCCAGTGATGAGATATGATAGAGCCTTCACCATGATGAAATTATTTAGGGGTTTACTTGAATCTATCCATTCTCATCTCCTTGATCTTTATAGCAATTTCTTGCATGGCTCTAAGAAGGATCTTAGGGAACTCCTTCTCTTCATCTTCTCTTCCAGATAAAGGGGTCTTACCCTTGTCTTCTTTTTCATTTGTATAATCAAATTTCTGATGTCTTCTTCTTTGATACCTCCTCTCTCTATCAATGAGAGGCTCTCCTTCTTCAGATGACATATTGGCTTTTCAAGATGCACAGGTTGTGCCAAGATTATGCTCCGATACCACTGTAATATTCCCAAATGGGAAAAGCAGGAGTATAGTGCAAAATGCTGGAACAAGAGTTTAAATCACCATTTAAAAGTAAGAGGCCAATATGGAGACCTTTCATATGTTATTAAAGTAGAAAAATATACATAAGGAATGGGCCATAAGATGCATAACAAGAAATACAAGCCTCCAATGGACAAAATCCCTCAATATGAGGTGCTGCAATTATGTAGAAAAACTGGAAGACCCTTATAGCATTATTTTACTAGCTCTGCTACAAAAAATGATTATACATTATATCTAGGGCTGATATGTGTCTCAAAATATATATCTATTGAAGATATAAGTAGTATACAACCTCCTTTGAAGAACCCCTTAATGGTTTTCAGCAAAACACCAAGTACAAGTTGTAGATCTGAGATCTAAGACTACAGATCTACTAAAAAATATAGATCTAGAAAGTGTGGCTGATCTGATATGATCAATAAAATAGCATCCTCCAATAGATCATCTAAGTGAAAGGCAGATCCCCTTCACTAGAAAATCAACTCTCCAAATGGTGTGCCAAACCACCCTGCAACTCTTCCTACACAAATAATGCAGATCTGGAAGTAAACTGCGCTGTAGGAATGAATAACCAATTGGCCTGATGCCAAAATCTGAAAATAAGCTTAATGGCCTTCAATACTATCCTCCCAATGGAAAGGAACCCTCTTCCACTAAAAATGAGCAAAGAAATGTCCTAGATCTAGAGATCTAATCACCACTTGCTACAACCTGCAAAAACAACCAAACCCTCAATAGGATCTGTGCTGTAATTGAAAGAAGAAGCTTAACCTTAAGCCTGATAGTGGAAAATGTAGTACAAACTCTCCCAAGAGGCCTCTCAAGGAAAGAGGTGGGATTCCCGATTAGGAACACCCTGTGTTAATCAACACTCTATCTTAGCTAAACATAAAGAGAAAGATATATGTCTACATAGACCATATATTCAAAAATATCATATACATCAACATAATGAACAATGGATTCCATCCTCTTCCTTAAATAAGATATGAGATTGCAAACCCTAAGCCATGTCCAAAAATATCACTACATTCACGCAAAGCATATCCATCTAAAGCTGAGTTGTCCCTCATTTATGACCACTCCTCCATGACAATGCTGTCGATTTGGTCAAGGTTGACCCAGTCAAAGTGATCCAACCCCTTTTCACACCAAGGTTGTTTAATTAAGATGCCAAGATTTGTCTCTTTCACATTTGGCATTGATTTATTCATTATTAAGTTGAATTATGGACTCCCTTTGTCCTCTTATTCTTTAAACAAAGAAAATAAACAAAATTGAATATTCCAACTAGCTCATGGCTAATTGGGAATATTACAAAACACATGTAAATTAAAAAATATGTTTTTATATTTAAATTTTGTTGTCATTTATGGTTTTGGAATATATATACATGTAGTCTAACCAATATACAAAATGACCATTTTTAGGGCATTTTTCCTAATTAATTTTAACCAAAATGAGATAGATATTTTTAAAAACTTGGGTTTAAGTTGTTTAATTTCAGAGCATTGAATCATTTTATACATTAAAAAATGTTTAGGAAAAAAACAAAAATCACAATCTTTTTGGAATTGTATCATTGAATTTAGTTTAAAAGAAACTATTTGATCTATAAGTTCAATTATTCACACGTGCACACACACACAAACACACATATATATTATACACTTAAATTATATAGAAATTTATATAGTTATAAAAATTATAATAGAAGTGTAATATTTCAATAAAAAAAGTTATTTATATAAAAGAAACATGTTTTTTTTAAAATATATTTTAAATGTTAAATTATATATATATATATATATATATATATATATATATATATATATATATATATATATATATATATATATATATATATATATATATATATATATATAATAGAAGCATAATGTTTCAAAAAAATATAAAAGTTAAATAAATAAAGGAAAGATGTGGACATTTTAAAAATATTTTAATCTCTAAATTTGGTTATCATTTATTGAAACTTAGCTTTCTCTTTGTTCATATGATAAGATCCTCTCCCCAGTCAACAAGTGGGCATGGAGATTCTTTCCAAAATTTCTATGTTGGGCGACCCGTCTTGAGAGAAATAAGGTCATATTCAAAGATAAGACTCCTTTGACTATGAAGGAAACAATCAAAGCTCAAATTTTTCTCACAGAATCACTCTCAGCTCGTGGAATAAAAGCAACTAAAGTCAAAGTATTTTCAGATTTGGAGAAGAGTTGGATAAAGATAAGCCCCCTTTCAAAACAAGTTGGTAGCTTCAGAGGTCGTCTGAATTTGGTGAAAGTGCGATGCTTAATAATGGATAAACAAGAATTCCAAAATTGGCAACGTAACAATTCCCTTCTTTTGCTATTTTGTGATGGTGCTGCAAAAGGGAACCTAGGGGAGGCTGGAGAGGGAGGGGTCATTTATTTCCCCGAAGAATAAGAAGAGCTTAGGTATGCATGGGGGTTAGGTACAATGACAAATAATAAGGTTGAATTTTTATCTCTGTGGAAAGGTATCGTTGTCACCAAGAAATATGGAATTCATCAGCTAAATATTATTGAAGACTTTATGATTGTAATTAGGATTCTATCAAAGGTTCTGGCATTGGATGACCTATATCTATCTCCTGTTGTTAGAATATTTGGTATTCTTATCAATTTTTTTGAAAAAATCTTCATATTCCACATTCCAAGGCAACTAAATGGGGAGGCCGATAGCCTAGCCGATTGAAGAGTCAAAATAATGCCAGGGGTATTAGAAATAAATGGCACATGCAAAGGCCATACTCCTATTCCATAAATATGTAGCATAAAAAACCCATAGAATAATCCAAAAATTTCGGTAAGATTATGAAAAATTCCGACAAATATTTTTGAAAATCTGGGTTAAAGTCATTAAAATTTAGTATTTTGGGTGCCCTAAGGGTTTTTGATGGTGCTGAATCCATTTCCACCATAAAATATGGAATTCAAAAACTCCAACTACCTGATTTTGTGGAAAAAAAATTACCATATTCTAGCAAAAAAATTTCGTCCGGGCTATTCTGTTGTGTCTGTAGACAACTCCTTCCATAAATTGGCATAATGAAATTCAATCTAAGAAGGTTGGCATAAAGAACGAAAAAAATAATTTAGATTTCAACTCCTATCGGCTTAGTGGAATGACACTAGTAGTAGATGAAGGCACACTTGGAAACTCCTTGCAAAATCGTGGATGGTCGAGATGCTTGGCCCTAACCTCCAAGCACACCAAGACTAGATTATTTTGAAGTTGGAAAAATTTGATTCAGGGTGACACAAGTTCCCCTAAGAAGAGATTTAACTCGATGGGAAGTCATTTATTCTCCTTCAGGATCTGCATTAATTCAATTTAGGGAATGTTTGTCTTGCGTCTTGGGAAGGACAAGCTTGAGGCTGTCATGGAGATAAGTCAAGATTTGTGTTTAATGTGGGTATTTGTGGGATAGGGAGAGCATCCAACCATTGGAGGATTATATATGGAAGCTCCTTTGGACATATGGGTAGTATTTTTTTGCTTCTTATGGTGCTCTCTAAAGTCTGGTTTGTTGGAAAGTAGTGTTCCAATGGAATTGGAGGGAGATCAGCCTATGGAGAAGGACGCTGCAAAATGGAAAAGGGCAACAAAGTTCCTATTCAAAATGTCGATGGGTGCATAGACATTTTGTCACGTTGATTAGATTTTTTGGAGAGTGGCAGAGTGACAAATGTTATGCTAATGGAAACAGACTTTGAGGGACTGAAGGTAAGTGTGGAGAGTAAGTTTTTCAACCTGGATACAAAGTTAATCTCTCGCATGTCTGATTTGGTCAGTGACACCCTCTTTGCAGAAATTTATGAGATATTGATAGATAAACTAGGTTCCAACACCATGGAGATGTATGCGCGGGTTGGAGAGGATGTGGAAACTAGAGGAATAGTAAAATAAAAAGCAACTATCTAGATGGACCAGGATTAATTCAAACCTTCCAACCCTGTGTAAGTTTAGTTTTTATGTATTGCTAGTTTTTTTTGTTTGTTTTTGGGTCAATTTTGGAGAGCATATGATAGATATCATTGCAGAATTCTAGTATATAGAGCCCGTAGAGGCAAAAAGGCCCTCATTTTGATATAATGGAACATGGAACCTCTTGAACTTACAAAATTATGTTTTGTTTCTTTGTGAGTGTAAATTTTTCTGGCCATGTATTCCATATTTTATGAAATACAAATACCCTTTCTGTTTAAAAAAAATTGTTATCATATATATATATATATATATAGGTATGTCAAATTTTTGTTTATACGATACACACTTAAATTATAGATATTTATAAACACTTGTAACGAAATGTAATATTAAATAAAATATAAAAATTAATTTGTAAAAAGGACATGTACATTAAAAAATTATTTTAATCCTTAAATTTTGTTGTCATTTTACACACACACACACACAAGATGATGATTAACGTCCACTAAGACCAACATGGTCGATAATACATTAAGAAAATAAGAGATTAGTTGAGATTCTTTAATATTTTATGTATATGGTCGAAAAGAAGAAAGAGAATGTTCCGAGATCATCTTGGTTTTGTTGAATTAACAAATCAATAAGGTTCGTAGTGTGACAATTATTTTGAAAATTATAAGAGATGTGAGTAAAGCTTAGAAATCCAAGAGAAAGTGCTTTTCACATTTAGCCTTGTTAGTATTGGAAAGGTCACAGACTCTTTCGTCCCAAGGTGTTTTGGAATTTACCAATTCCCGATTTCACTTTGAAGATCATGATAATTAGTTCTTATATTAGCAATGTTCATTTTATTCTGAGCACTCGTCAAGACAGACATATAATTCTGGTTATCAAGATTGGGGTTGATCACTTCCTTATAGTACCTTAACTTCATTTTTCCCTCTAACTCCTTATCATCCCACAACATATCCTTAAATTTGGAAGTAATAATATTTTTAATATTATCCTTATTCTCCGAGATGATCTCCCCATCACACACCAATGCTCTATCCAAGAGTAGGCATCCTTATGAAAGCCTTGCTTGAGGTGGTGGTGGGGTTTTTGGCTAGAGTTAGAAGCAATTTTGGGGAACCTCTTGGCTTCCACATTGTATATATTCTTCTTATACATGATATACCTCATCATAACCATGCTTTTAATGGGATAAATGCTAACTTCAATCAAGAGGATAGGGTAGGGATTATCTCTTTTAATCTTGAAGTTGTAGGTTATAAATTGCTTTTGGATCAACTCAATATTCCTGTTGAAATTGTAACTAGGTTCGTTATTCATAATTTATATTTTATCATTATAATTTTGTAAAGAGTCAAAATAAATTTATTTGAGTAAAAAAAAGTTATATTTTTCATTTCCCATTTGGAAATTTAAAAGAAAGAAGAAAATTTAAATTTTTATGTGTCTTTTGGTCAAATCCCAACTGCCAAGTCGACCCTCTAGATGAAAATCCAACTCAGAATTTAGAGGCACCTTTAGGATATGGAAACAACTATATATTGGCATCAATACTCCACCCATTCGAAAGAAATATAATCACTTTATCTGCGATGAATTTCAGAGATGTTTGAGGCTTTATTCTTCTATGGAATGACAGCTCCTGAGGCTACAATATCTTATGGTAATATATCTTTCTGTGGCATTAAAGCTATGTTGTATGTGAGCTTTCTGTGGCACTAAATATATGTGGCATCCAAGCTATATTTGGAAGTACATATCTATGGTTATTCAAGCTTCTGAGGTTATATCTCCCATGGTTATGCAAGTTTCAAAGGCACCTCATTTTAGTAGAATATGGAATTTTATGGATAGATTTAAGGAAACACTTATGGAAAGAAATGAGGAGGGATGACATGACACTTGGGTAATTTTTATATTGGTCATGTTGGTTATGAATTATATTTCTCTCTTGTTGACAAAGATTCTATAAGGAAATGATTGTTTGGTTTTACCCTTAAGGGTTTTTCCCTAATAGTTGGGCTAATTTCACCCTAATTTCTGGTGTCTCTTATATCTTGTGAACTATGATATCTATTCTTGAATTTATAAAGTATAATTTCTTTATGAATAAGTACAAAATAAAATAATAATAAATTTCACAAGTAATTATCATGATTAGAAATTAAACATTGCAATTGAATTTCAATGTGGCATCATAGATTAGGTTAAAAGGAAGTCTTGAATATACAATAAGTTTTTAAGTTAGAGAAAATGCATTGTCTGAGATAGAATTCATTATCTAAGATTCAAGCTGCTTAAGAGAAGATTGAATCATGCTTGGAGGAAAAAAGAGTTTGAAGCTTCCTTAGTCATGGTGCAAAGACATATAATCTGAAGGAGCCTTAACTACAAGAAGGAGATCGTCATTTGTTTATAAGGGATTAATAGGGAGGATCATATTTTCTGAAGATGTCAAATTTAAGTAAATCACAGGTCAAATGTATATTAATATTTTTCAAGTGATTTTTAGGAATGACAGTAAGTCATGATAAAATCCAAAGACAAACTAGATCATATCTACCACTTTGCATAAGTGTAAATAATTCAAGTCACAGGAGTCTCTAAAGGAAGGATATCATCACAATGATGTTCATTATCACCAACATGAAATAATAATAGTAGCAACCTTATTACACTTGAAGAGTCGTTCGAATTCCGAATTACTTCTATGATATGATCCATGTCTAGTCCAAAGTTTTGAGCACTACTCTCAGCTTAATATGAGACCTATAACATATATCTAACATCCGTGGAAGGGGTCTAAAATCTGAGTACTAGTCCGAGCTATGGAGCCTTATTTTTCGAAGTATGACCATAATTATGATCACAATCAAACATATCTATTATGGCATACTAAAATACATCTTTGTAGCATCCAAATTATTTTGAGTTTTCTCTGTGGAAGAATGAAAAGTTCAAGAACAAAATATACTATACCTATGAAGGAAATTCTGATTCAATCATTTCTATGGCAAAGAGTCCAAAGTTTACTATATAATTAGTCATCATAATGAAACTAATGAGAAGTTCGCGGTCTCTAAGTTTGAGGAAATATCCAAAGGTTCTAAGCATAAGTTCAATGTTTGTGATTTCTATTTAAAATTTGAAGAAAGGTTCAAAGGTTATTCTACATACAAAGATTGAGCCTCCTATCTGTGCCAAAGAAAGATATATATAAAAAATATAACTACGAGTTTTATGATTTGAACTAAATCCAAGATCCGCGAACCAAGGCTCGTGCATGATCCATCTTTGTGGCATGGTCCAAATCTATGACATCCATTTTCTTCTCTAAAAAGGATCAAGTTAATCTCCTTAAGTCCAGTATGAAATTCTGTAAGGAAATTTTGAGATGGTGACATTGTGGAATTAGACCAAGTTCTTTCCTAATATCTAATTAGTCTGAGGAAGTTTTTCAATAAATAACCAAATTGACATAAGGAAAAAAATATAATATATCCTAGACATTGGAAGGAGATAATCTATATCTCTTTTAAAGGAGCTTGAAGAAATTTTTAAATTTTGGCACCATACTCAAAGGAAGAATTGAAGGAAAATTGAGGTTGACATATTACTCCTTAAACTCATTAATCAAATTATAAGTCTGTTTTTGTAAGAATGTGGGTTTGTAAAGATAAATTGTATGAGATACAATGTCCTCTTTATTAAGGAAAACAATTTTTTCGATATGATAGGTGCTCGATCCCTCCCTTGCACACGAAGGAAAAGTTCTATAATAATTGTTAGAAAATATGTCAATGAAACATCAATGATCTCCATATCTAGTATAAAAGGCATATCTATGGAAACTCTAGGTTTTGCAGCAAGAACATGAATATAGTTGTAGAAATTGAAAATCTAGAAGATGGTAGGTCATTAGGATTTTGAATAATGAAGCATATAGGGTTTGTAAGCCCTAGCTATGTTGTGAACAATAAAAATCTAGTGATAAAGCCATAATGCTAGCCGTTTCCACTAAAATTAGAAGTTCCAACCCTTGGAATGTCAAACGTGAAATCATCTGAGGACAAGAATGGTGAAAATAACAAAAGGCACAAGATTAATAGGGAGTTGACCTTTCTCAGAAATATAATTATTCTATAAATTTCTTATTTGATTAATACTCTTGTTATTGTCTTTAATTTTTAGTTAGTTTCTTGTCCATGTAACTTTTTCTTGGTTATAATCACTCTTCCATATCCTCCCAAGTGAGGATTGTAGGTTATTGACTAGGATAGCCCGAGAATTGGTAGAAGAGGCAAGATGGAAGAATGAAGAAAAGTATGAGGACTTTATAGAAGAAGAACCAATGAGATGAAAAATTAGAGTATGCCTTAATTAATTTTAGAATGCACTAGATGGCAACATAGAAGCAAGAATGTTCTCCCAGTGAGAAGGATAGGATCACGATTAATACACTACTACTTGTGACCCGAGGTTTGGTAGAAACCTAGTGAAATATTTCTTCGTTAAGGGAAATATGTGATCAAGATCATCCAGAGATTTGGGACAATGGAATGTTACATTTATTGAGATGGAAATGTTGATGATGAAAAATGTATTAATGATGGTGGTTTCTTGGATGATATGGAAGCATAATTCTATTGTATTGAGCACTAGGAAAAAAGTATGAAAACTAGTGTAGTTAGATGTGAAGTAGTTTGTCTTCGTAAAATGTTTCATGAAATTTTTGATGATATGATGGATTCAATCGTGATACATTGTAATGATAAAATTTATAGGAATATTGTCATAGAACTTGGTTTTCATGGAAGGTCGAAGCACATTATGATTTTAGATATGATGTAGATGGGAGCCAAGAAGCTACAATAGATATGCATGGATAAATGTGTAACTGATTTAAGGGAAGCTTGAGTACTTCCAAGACAAGCTTGGGATTGTGAATTAATCCTCCTATATTGAGAGTGAGTGAGGATGGACACCTATTTTCTCCCAGTGTCATGTATTGTGACCGATTAGGATTGACACCCTAAGTCAAGTACATGGACCAGGATAGGTAGAATGGTAGATTAGATAAGCATCATTGACTGAAATTATTGTGTCATGTGCTATGATCGATTAGGATTAACACCCTAATTAAAGCACATTGACCTGGTCTAAGAATGGTCTGGTGGATCGACATTTCCTTGTGTCAAGTACCGTGACACCAAATTAGGAAATGGTCCTATGGAGAACACACTTTGAGGAACCCAAGTGGAGTATGTGCCTTGGACAGGTGGGTGTGTAGTGTCTACACATTATGAGTGTGTTCAACCTCATGGAGAGAGAGAAGGGAGCCTTGTGGGTGAGACTATGCTACGACATTTTGAAATATTTTTGTCCCGAAGAAGAAAACACCTCTATCTATGTGCCCCTGGAATTCATGCAGATGACTCTCGGTAATGGTATTTGCACTGAATTACATTTACTTTGAATTAAATATGTCATGAACGGTTGTTAAGAGGGTCGTTCCATTTACACATGTTGTGAACTATTGCTGAAAGGGTTAGTCCATTAATATATGTCATGAACCATTGTTAAGAGGGCCATTCCATTGAGATTCGGTCGTTCCAGAAACGATGGCTCCACGTGAAGAGGAAATCATTGCCACATTGTTTATATAATAAAGCTGCCATTTTTTATATAACAAAGTCATTGGTTCATATGCATTGAATAGTTTAATCTTGTATATATGTTGAATATTTGGTATGAAGTAGTGAGTTATATTATTCTTCGTGTGTATATTATTGAGCATGTTGAATTGGTGCTCACTTTGAATTCGTGTGCACTTTAAGGGTCAAATTATTTATATACATGTGTTAAACAAATTTTGAGCATTCCAAATCATTTGTGCATTGAGTAAGCTGATATGGCATATGTGTTAAGTAGAGTGTACTGAAGAGAATTTAACAGTGTGTTGAACTGATTTATTTTTATATGATATTTGGTTATGGTTACATGGTTGTGAAATTATTTTCATTACTGTGAAATTGTATTTAATATTGTGCACATGAGAAGAGAAGAAATTTGTATTAATGACTTTAAAATTATTTCACACCAGTTGTTGATTATAATATTGGTTTAATAATGCATTCTCTTATTTCAATAGTTGGATTAGTTCTCATTCAAAATGAAAAATACCATGAATCGTCCAGAAAGATAAAGAACACCCTTATTTTAAATGAACTATTGAAATTGTTTGTGAAGGAGAAGGTGGAAATCCCCTTGAAATGCCCACTTCAGACAAATATCTTGCCATATGGGAGAACAAGAACAACAAGGCCTATGCCTTGATTGCTACATATTTAAATGAAAAGGTGAATTGTCACATTGCACCATTTACCAATGCCTTTAGTGCTTTAAATAAGTTAAAAGACTTATATGAATCACACTCAAAGCTTGAAGTAATCCAACTAATGATAAAAATATTCAATATTTAATTGAGATATGATGACCTCCTTTCCATAGCCTCTGAAATCAGAGCTATTATACATGATTTAGAAGCCACCAGATTTAAAATGGATGTTCCTCTCACAACTTTTGTCAAGGTACTATATCCCACATATTCTCACTACTTTGAATCTTTATGAGCCACTGGAAAAATTAAAAATATTAATTTTGACTTATGGAGAATTTTTCAGAAAGAGGAATATTTTGGAAAGAGGAAGACAAGTGCTCAGTCTTCTAAAGAATCTATGTGCCTTGCATAGAAAGAGAAGAATCATGCACAAGATTATTCTAGAGGAAGAGGTGGCAGAAGAGGACATTGAAAGAAGAATAACATAGGCAAGGGGGAAACATTACCATGGAGGAATACTTGATCTTCATCGTATATTATACAATATAAATTTTCATGATGCTTCCACATGCAAGCTCTCTTGGGATAGAATCAAGCAAGAAATAAATGAAGAGAAAGGTAAATCATCAGATCCATGGAAAGGTAAAGCACCCGAATCTGCTCATTATATTGTGGCAGACTATAATATTGGAGTAAATGAAGACTATAATATTGGAGTAAATGAAGACTTCTTTAATACTTCACTTGCTTTGTGGAAATATGCACGGTTGCTTGATACAGGAGAAACATGCCACATGACCTTTCAGAAGGACTTATTTGAAGATTTAAATGACAATTTAGATGGAGTAGTCTAATTTATAGACAAATAAAAAATCAATCCATCTAGAATTGGCACCATTAGGCTCAAAATTATTGGTCTCTCTGACTTTCTTCTACATGATGTACTCTACCTTCCAGAGTTGAGGAGAAACTTGATTTCCTTGGTTCACATCTGCCAGCAAGGACACTCCATTCACACGTTTTATGGAAACGTTGAGGCAATAAAAGCATTAGACAACTCACTTGTTATGATGGGAATAGAAGAAGAAAGACTCTTGAATCTGCAACAAACCCTTGCTTGTGCACAAAAAAGTGCATACAATTCTTAGTATGATGAGGGTACATTTCTATCTAGTCTCTTATGACATGCTAGATTTATACATATCAAATATGATAATGTTTGTTTATTTAAGAGAAATGGTGTTATTGGTTTTCCAAAAATTCCTAGGAAACTGAAGCAATGTTATGCTTGTATCTTAGGAAAACATAAAAAACATCCATTTCATGATTCCATTTCCAGAGCACATATAAATTTTGAACTAATTCATTATGAATTGTGTGGCCCTATTCCTATTCAGTTTTTAAATGGAAATAAATACATGATGAATTTTATTGATCACTAAACTAGAATGTGTTGGGTATATCTTGTGAAGAACAAATTTGAAGCTTTTGAATCTTTCAAAATCTTCCGTGCATGGATTGAAAAAAATACAAAATATCATATTGAATATATTCGTATTGATAATGGAAAATAATATACTTCAAATGATTTTGAAAACTATCTTTCCAACATGAGATTCAACATCAAAAAATTGTGCCTTATAATCCTCAACAAAATGGTGTAGCTGAAAGAATGAACATGAAAATCTTAAATATGGTACATACAATGATTCTTTTCAAAAATCTAAAGATGATGTTCTGGGTTGATGTAGTTCTATGTGACATTTATATTAAAATCATATTTCAATCACATGCTCTAAAAAATAAGACTTCTTATGAAATGTGGTATGGCCACATTCCTTCGGTGAGACATCTGAGGTTTTTGGTTCCACCTGCTATGCCTCAATTATTAAGGAACATAGAAACAAACTTGGTGCGAGGATTTGAAAGTGTATATTCTTGGGGTACTCATATACCTCCAAATCATATCGTCTCTATGATGAAGTAAATAAGAAGTTTATATTTTCTATAGATGTGAATTTTCTTGAATCTTCCAAGACTAACAATTTTGTTGAACGACAATTTGATCACTTGTAGAAATTCAGAAACGAAAAAATATTTTTCAGTAATTCGATAATGAAATTCCACATCTTGAAGGGGGGATCCATATCCTGGATCAATCATTTGAATCTCCTTCTGACACACTCTCTCTCCCTCATGAAGCTTCAACCACTTATGATCAAGAAGACACTTTCAGTGATGTGATTAAGATAATTGGAAGGATAAATCTTGATTTGGAGCACCATCTCAGTCAACTGAAAAAACTAGGCCATCTCATAAAGGGCCTTCAAAATGGCTCACCAAGACACTTGAAATTGATCACTCTGATATCCAACACAAATTACCATGTACAATTTATCATACTAGCCTAATTTCCATACTCTATAGGTATGCAAAGAGGTCTAGGGTTCACTTAAAAAATCAATTTGAGCCACATATAGAAAATATTACATCAGCAAAAGAGCTATTAGAACACCTTTCATGAGTATGATCAAATGATATATCATTACCAATATAAAACCTTTACATTGAAATAGTAAAATGGTAAGAAAATATTCCTTTTCTAGGAGGATATCTCACTGAGCTCATGCATCTTTTGTCACATGCTCCTCTGAAGACCAAGTTGGCCTCAATTTTCCTTTGGGTATTATTAATGTTCCTTCCTCTTTTAAACCCTAAAATGATGTTTTTCAGTCTTATCTCTTTCCGACCTTTCGTTTCTTCTCCAAAATAATTTTTGAGTAAACTTCCTTTTTTGACTAGATTCCTTAAGAGGTGTGGGTACCATGCAATCTTTCACCATATGGCAAAGATCATCACATGTAAATCATCAAACGTGACCAAGGAATGGCGGAAAAATCTTGTATATTTTGTTGATAAAACTTTTATTATTAAAAATATGACAAGATTATTGAATCAAAAGAATTCAATCAGATCAAAATTGTAATATGAAAGTATGTTAAAAAAAAAAAACCAAGTCAAATGATTAAAAACACTAATTGACAAGAAGAAGAAAAAAGAAGAAAAATCTTATCAAGAAGGAAAACACACTCAATTACACATAATTTGTTGGATTTACAGAGACCTTTGATAGACCAGAGACTCGGGAAATCATGACCAACAAGATAGATTCCAAAGAAAGACAATGAAACCTTAACTTTGGTATCTTCTAGGCATCTTCGGAGGTAAGTTGTAGATACCCATGCGATGGTTTGTTGTTTCATCATATTTTATAGGAATGAAAGTGAGATGAGTCACACTTTTACAAAAGTAAAATTGAGATGAGTCACACTTTCATAGAAGAATAAGTGCGATGGGCCAGATATGCACAAAATCCGTGGGAAAAAACCCTGAAAAACTCAAAATCCAATTTTCTAAGGTCAAGGACAAAGAACTTGAACATACCATAGAATCAAGAAGTCATTGCAAACAAAAAATAACTCAAAGAAAGGAAAGGAAAACTAAAAAACTATTAGACTTCCAGGATAATCACAGGTGGAATATATAAACCAGTGCGAGTCATCACACTTGCAGAACTAGAAAAGTGTGTTGGGTCACTCTATCTTAGAACAAAAAGCATGATGGGGATATTTTTTCTCAAAACATAAAAATCAAACCCTAACCAAGATCAAAATCAGACTTTCCTAAGTAAAATAACAGTATGAACAAGACAAATAGAGTTGATTTCAGAGTTCCTAAAAGGCTAGGCTAAGAAAACCATTAAAGAACATCTCATTCCCTAGTGGAGTCTCCATGTTATTTTTTGTATAAATTCCTTCTGCGGATAGAAGAAATCTCTTAAGATATAATATCTTAATCTAGAAACAACCAAGACAAAACTGCAATGCTTTCCTTAGAAATGTTTGAAATATGGGAGGAAAAAATAGTTGGAATCCAATGCAAGCTTCCTCCTTCTCCTCGATTGTTATCTTTAGCTCTAACTCCAATTTATATCAGTGTAACCTGCAAATCATCCAAAACAAGAAAGAGAACCAAATCATACAAATAACATGTATAAACAACTCTAAACAAGAATCCAAGGATTTATTTTCTACATATTCATAAAAAAGACATAAGTATAGGAGAAACAATGCACTTTTGTATTCATAAAAGAAATAAAAAATTACAACCTTTGTAGGCCTTGGCCTTATGAATATGTCCCAACTATCTTGTCCTTCATTTCCACAATAGAAAGAATTCAATCAAACATTAATCACATGGATGGATTATGGACCTCGAGACACAAATGAGAAACATAAGGGCATAATTCAAGGTCTCCAAAATCCAACCCAGACTCTTTGGGAGGAAGTGAATTTATAGGGTAAGTGCGGTGGTTTGGGATTTACCATTCTAGGGCTTAGATCCACATTAGAGGAGGTAATTTCTAGGAGCTAAGAGATAAGTCCTCAATATTAGGAGTTCGATATTTGATCCAAAAAGGTTAAAACCACTTTTGAGGCTTCTAGAAAGAGAAACTTCAATTTTTTTTTTTTTTACTCATTTCCCGCTATCATCGAAATTTTTGGGAAGGATACCTATGCTGGAAAGCATAGTTTCTTTGTGTAAAACCTGAATCATCATAGTCTGTCTTAAACATAAGTGTGATGACCCAAAAATTTAGGGTTTTAGCCAATGTAATCCAAGATTCTTGTAACTTCTGGAAAGGGAAATATTTTGGCTTTGTAGGGCATGATTGCTAAGTGTCAATGCATGATGATAGATCCGAGTTTAGGGCCATTTTTTTGGATGTGAAAAAATGACATGTAATAGATTTACCCTTAAAGTATAAAGTTAGAAGTTGCAGTTGACGACTGAAGTGATTTACTATGTGAAAAGTCTACATCAAGAATCGAATGGTTGAGATCATCAATGATTGTTAGAATACATTATAATCATGATATCATCATTGAGGTAGGCATACCCATAACCAACATATAAGTCATTTTACATGTACAATGATCAAATTTACGTCCATTGATTACATATAGTGGGCCCATGCTTGGATGAATTTCTATATGACCATAGCCATCATACTTTGTAGATCTTGTATGAATCCTGAAATCGCAGCCAAGATGGATGAAATTAGATCTGGTGTCTTCTACCTCGTCACTCGATAGTACGAGTCTAAGAATGTGAATAGATGTGCTGGAGTCGAACATGGTAGAAACTATCCGATTACCAACCAATGATGAAAGTCTTTAACACATGTGACAGGTATCACCGATAATTATAATGACTCTAAATGTACTAATTGCAATCCGTTAAGTGTGAATAAATGATTTGAGTTTGAACACACCACAAAATATTCCAGTCGAAGGCCAATGATGAGAACCTAATGCTGAAATTGAGGAGACTTTCCATAGAGGTAGGGAAGTTCCAAGGAAATTAAGGGAGTTTCTAAGTCAACTTCATAGATAATGTGTTGATGTCGATAGGAAGAGACCCATCACAGGAGGGCCTTAATGTATCCCCCATCAACAAAATGAAAGATATATCAAGGTTTGAGACATAATGTGATGATTCAGAGTTGGTTAAGGGGTGGCAAACGTGAAACAAGGCTTAAGGTATTGTAGCATATGTCAAATGAGGGTGGAATTTTCTTGAACATATCGAAGACAATTTTATGGAGTTGGAAACATTGACTCAAAGACATATCATGAAGGCTTTCAATGATGTATGATTAACATAGAGACAAGCATATTCCCAAACCCAAAATAGTCATGGAGGTTGAAAGAGTATCATGTTCAAGAGAAACTCGCTGCCATAAACAAGTTTCATGTATTATTTCCCCAATTTCCCCACCATTTATGACAAGTACCTCTTTATTTTTGACAAGCTTGAGGAGGATAACATATTATTTATGTATAAGTTCATCCTTCGGATGAATCCTTCTAATTATTTTTAATAAACTCTGAGAAGAAGTGGTTCAGTCTCGTCATTTTTTGCGAATCCTATGTTGTTTATGATTTTACGAGTCCAACGATGGTGTAACTCAACTTATTTTTCATGTTTATATATTTTGAAAAAAGAGGCAAAAAATAAAACTCCAAGAGGTTCCTTTTTGTAAATTTAGACCCTTGGGCCCAAAAAGGCATAAGAAAATACCCAAGAGAACCTTTTAGCCATGTTTGACTAAAGTATTCTCTTTTCGTAAATAGTAAATCTAGTCCGGAAAAGGGTTAAAGTTATACTGGGAATTCGTCCTTTCATTTACTTTAATGAGTTTGAAAGAGACAAGTGATCGAAAATATTTTCATCTCTTATGAGTGTGAAAAGAGATCAAATAGGAATCCTCCTTGAGGAATGAGTGGTATAAAGGGTAGCAACTAGTTCTAGTCATGATGGAACTGCTAAAAACATGTAAAGGTTAAGAGACATGCTACTATGACCACTCATTGCATTGTGTTTCCTCCAAGAAAGGGTAAACCACCAAGTGAAAGTGAATGGTCGTTCAAGTATATGGTGCCAATGGAATGAGAAAATCAAGGCTCATCTTACAGAAGTAGGCTGATAAAAATGGCAATCACGAGAATAGGTATTTTTATAAAGCTTGAAACAAAGGAAAAATTATGCTTGAGAGTTTCATTTTAACACAATCTTGAAACAAATAATAACTATGCTTGAGATAACTACATTTCCCCCAACATAATGGTAGAGGAATGCCCCCCTAGCTTCATTTCATCTGCTAACTATTTTCATGGACCTATAGATTAATGGTTACTGAGAGAAATATGTTCACTAGGAAGGAAGAAAGATAATCATGTGATATGATGAAACAAAGGTGACACAAAAAAATAACTATGTTCATAGGATTGTTTCATGTTTATGCGATCTTTAAACATAGAAGAAAATATGCTTGTTGTAACATGCTTCATTTTTTAACGAGATTGACATAGTAAAAGAACTATGCTAAGGTCACCTTATTTCATTTTTTAATGAGATTGACAACAGAAAAGGAACTTTTCTCATAAATATTTACCTTGATCATGATCCCCAAGAGGCTATGGATTCCAAGTGGTTTTCACTAGATGGAAGAAAAATGACCTAGAAGGAATCAAGGGATCCAATGGAAAGACTAGGCTCCAATGCCCCCAGTAAATGATTCCCCATATCACCTACTAGATCCAGGTCAAAATAAGTTAAGCAATCAGTGAGAGGCTCTTCTTTGCTAGTAACTGCTACAATGGGATAGGTTTCCACATAATTTACCTATGGAAGAGGGGTTATTACTTGCATATTGGGAACATTTAGGGAAGTTGGTTGATTGGAAGTAAAATCAAGACCAACAAATGAAAGTTGATCAATAGTCACAATTTTTCCATTATGCGAGAAATACATCACTTGAATGAGTGTGGGCACAATAAAATTCATGGCATAAACGTACTCTTGCCCAATGAGTAAATTGAAATCCAAGGGGCCTAGGACTACCATAATGTCAATACATACAAATTTTCCCTCCAAGGTAATAGGAAGTTGAGGAAGGATCCCTAAAGGTTGACTAGTTCTTCGATTGAAATCCAACATATTCTAGGTAATGGGCACAAGATGAGGGGAACCCAAAGCTTTCCAAGAAGTCGAGGATAAAATGCTAACAAAAGTACCCTAATCAATAAGAGTGTGATGTATGTCTTTATCACAAGACTTTACCATGACTTGGAAAGGAATGTAAGAAGAGAGAATGGGTTCTTTTAATTGATTCCAATCAAAGATAATAATCTCGTTACTTGGAGGGGGCTCCATAAGAACATGAGACATGTCCCCTTGTTCGATGGAATCTGAAGAAACGAGAAGAACTTGAGTGGTATGTACTTCACTCTTAAAGGGGAGAGTGTGATTGACAACTTAACTCTCTAAGGGGAGAGTACAATCAACTGGAGGTGGAATTGACTTGACCACTTTCTAAATCAATGGTTGGTAGGGAAAAAACTCATGGGATTCACGTTCAGAGAGAGGGGATTGACTACATATGGAATCAGGTCAATCACTTTATCAACTAATGGAGGATTGGGGGAAAATTTTCAGTAGCCAGTTGGAAGTTGTTGTTGATAAGCAGTAAGGCTTTCCAACACTTCATATGCTTCATCCATATAAGGAAAAATGTGAATTGGATGATTCCCTTCACATAACATACAAGGAAACTTAACTTTACCATTTTTCTTGTGAAAATTATTAGCACTAGTTTACGGTTTCTCACCAAAATTATCTCCAGAGGAAGATGGAAAGGGTTGATGTGAACCTGTGGACTACACTTCTAATACTTCAGGAATAACAGAGCAATATCAAATAAGGTGGTTACCCTTACACACCTTGCAAGCTAATTTAAGTTTACAAGTCTTGTTAGAAGGTTTCTTGACATTAGATTCATTTGTAGAAATGGTTTCTTGCTTGCCCCCTTACTTATTTGGCTTCTTATTATTCGTCCTTTTCTTCTTCTCATTCTCTTGGTAACTACCATCAAGACTTTCAACAGGGGAATAAAAATAAATGGATGAAGAAATAATAGGTGAAGAATGAAAAGGGTCAACTTAATGATCAATTTGAGGTTGATGTTATTTAGGTGGAGGACTTGGTTTTGAAGAAGTTTGGAAATTCATAACCAAATAGGTTGAAAAAACCTAACTGACAAAGCTATGGTAAACCTAGGAACAGACAATGTAGCCATATAAAGAGCACTGATGTTTCCAAAAGAGGGAAAAGGACGAGTATTCTCGTCAGAGGGGTTTCCTTGACTAGTGGACTTAGGAATTGTTGCCATGAGATTCAACCTCAGTTCTATTAAGGAGTAGAAAGTGAGTTAATTAATTTATTTTGAAAAGTAAAAACACAAATAAAATTAAAGAGGGGTAACTAGGAATATAAGGATTACCGAGACACTGTGAACTACTATATATGATTAAGTACGTGCAGGAAATCTCCTTGAATGTTTTGACTAGTATATCACAGTTAACAAGGTCGTCGTCTCAGTTACCTATGGTAGGTTTGTAACCTATTGGGGACATCCAACATATACCCAGAGGTACGTGGAAGAACAATCCGTAGTAGTGCTATCTAATGCGTAATTGTATGATGGGGGCATTCCTATATATTTTTTGCATGTGGAGTGCCATTCTATATACCAAGAGGTACATGGTAGAACGTTATGATATACTCTGAGATACGTGGAAAACCAACCATCCCTAGGATGTAACACTAACAAGTAACGAAGTATCCTATGTTTAGAGACTCCGAAACATATCTTCTATCCTAGACCACTAAATGTGTCCTTAATGTTTCAAACGCTCCTTAGGTTAATTGATAAATTTTAATGTTGATATCGATTAAGGTTTTAGTTTCAAGTCTTGAAATGAATTCACCTGAACTCCTAAAATGAAATTAGCACGAGAAATAACTCTTTTCATTTGATGAGGATATAAGTAAAGAGGGGAAGGAGTTTCAAACAATAATGTAGAAAAAAAAAACTTCGAAAGAAGGTCTTCAAGTTCACTATTCCAATTAAAAAATTCAAAGCCCAAATGCATGAGAAACAAAATTTTATTTTTCTTTCTTTTTCAATTTTCAAAACAAAGTAAAATGAAAATATGAAAATATTATTCAATCAAAAGAATTAAAATAGATCGGGACTATAATATGAAATTATTTTAACAAATGAATAACTAATTCAAATGATTAAAAACCCTAATTGACATGAAAAAAGAAAAAGAATCAAAGTCTTATCAAGAATGCAAGCACACTCAGTTACACACAAGTTGATGGCTTTATCGATACCTTAGATAGACTAGAGATTCAAGAAATCATGACCAACAATATAGATTCCAAAGAAAGATAAGGAAGCCCTAATTTTGGTATTTTCCAGGCATCATCATAGGTAAGATATAGACACCAGTGTGATGGTTTATTGTTTCAGTGTAGTTTACAAGAAGGAAAAGTGAGACTAGTCACACTTTTACAGAAGGCAAAGTGATATGAGTTACAATTTCACAAAAGGATAAGTGCGATGGGCCTGATATGCATGAAAAAATAGGAAAAATACTCTGAAAAACTCAAAATCCAATTTTCTAAGGTCAAGGCCAAAGACGTTGAATATACCAGATACTCAGGAAGTCAGTGCAAAGAAAAAAAATACTCAAATCAAGGTAAGGAAAAACAGAAAAATATTACTCTTACAGGATACTCGTAGGTGGAATGTATACACTAGTGTGATTCATCGCACTTAAAAAAATGGACAAGTGCGTTGGGTTGCTCTGTCTAAAAAAAAGGTGCGACGTGGCTATTTTTTCTCAAAACACACAAATCAAACCCTAACCAAGCTCAAAATAAGACTTTCTTAAGTTCAATAATAGTCTGAACAAGATAAATAGAGTCGATTTCAGAGGTCCTAAGAGACTAGGCAATGAAAACCACTAAAAAACATCATGTTCCCCAGTGGAGTCGCCAAGTTGTTTTGTGGATAAATTCCTTCTACGGACAAGGCAATCTCCCTAAATCTAGTGGCTTAATATAGAAAAAACAAAGATAAAATTGCAATTCTTTAGTTAGAGATGTTTTAAATATGGATAGAAAACCTACTTGGAATCCAATGCAAGCTTTTGACATCTCCTGGCTTGTTATCACCCACTCCAACTCTAATTTCTATAAGTGGAACCTTCAAATCATCCAAAACAAGCAATAGAACCAAAAAATCCAAATAACATATACAAATAAATCTAAAAAATAAGCCAAGGGTTCATGCTCTATATATGCATAAATACGACATAAGTATAGGAGAAACAATGCTCTATTTTATTAATAAAAGCAGGAAAATATTATAACCTTTGCAGGCCTTGGCCTTGTGAATCTCTCCCAACTATATTGTCCTTCCTTTTCCATAATAGTAAGCATTCAATCACACCTCAAGCACATGGATGGATTATGGACCTCTAGACACAAATGAGCAACATAAGGGAAGAATTCGGAGTCTCCAAAATCCATCCCAGACTCTATGGGAGGCAATGAATTTATAGGGTAAATGAGGTGGTTTGGGATTTACCATTCTATGGCTTAGATCCAAATTAGAGGGAGGTACGTTCTAGGAGATAAGAGATAAGACCTCAATATTAGGAGCCAGCGAGATCTTATCTAATAGTAAATGGTTAAAAAAACTTCTGAAGCTTCTATAAAGAGAAACTTCAAACTTGTTTTTTTTTTTTTAATCATTTCTCACTATCACCACACTTTTTTGGAAGGAAACCTACACTGGTCAACATAGTTTCTATGTGTGCAATCTGTGTAAGCACGGTCTGCTTTAAAGGTAAGTGTGATGACCCACAAAATTAGGGTTTTTAGCTAATGTAATCGAGGATTCTTCTAACTTTTGGAAAGAGAAATTTTTTAGCTTTATAGGGGATGTTTGCAAAGTTTCAATGGATGATGATATATTTGAGTTTAGGGCCATTTGTTTGGGTGTGAAAACATAACCCGTAACATGATATTTATGCCTATAATTGAAACAAAATGCATTAAATTCATGACTATTTTTAGTAGGATTTCTAGCCTATTTAAAACTCTTATTTTTATGAGACATATTCTTCTTTCCCTTGCCCAAAACTCCTAGATCTACCCTTGAGTGATCAAGTTACATTAAAGAGAACCTGTTATGTTACAACTTGATGGAAATCAGATCACTACTTAGGGGGCGAGGGGGTGTTGAATCAATAATGCTAAGTTTTATAAATTTTGTACAAACTTTTCACCAAAATGTTAAATGATTAGTAGCCCATACTAAAAGGAAAAGACCCTCTATCGAAGGTTATAAAGGAGGTTTTTAGTGTTATTAAATTGGCCAAAATTGTCAAAAAAACATTTTCTACAACATCTGTTTTTGGTAACAGAGGTTTTGATGGGACTTCTATCAGAACTTAAACACAACTAAAAAAACATGGGCAGCCAGAGGTTTTTATGGATGTTTTTCTCATTAGTGTGCACATCATGTGTGAACACACCGATGCATTAAAGGAAAACCATACTGATGCATGCAATGCCTATCCACTCGCCAGGGTGGTAGTCGTCGATAAAGCACACCAGCCGTTCTAATTGGTATTGGTATTTGGTGCGGTGCCCATAGGTCATATAAATGCACCGATGCAAAATATCATACAAATGCACCACTTCGCAGTAACTAACACACACCGGTGTTCATTTTCTATTTTTAGAAACATCGCCCTATGACAGTGCAATTATTATGATTTTTTAAAATTCATTACTCATCAAAAGTTGACACATATCTTATAATAGTATTCATATCAATTAAATTTTTATTAGGGCATTTGAATGTGATGTTTGGATGAATTAGTTAGATCATATCATCAGATTTCACATCTCTTCATTATAATATTTAATCATCCATATATCTAATCAGTGGTGTAACATTTCACAACGATAATGGAGAAGGAAATAGAACAAATTAAAACGTATTTTATTTTATATATATATATATATATATATATATATATATAGATATATAGGACACTCTTTGTCATACAAAATGGCACAGTTATTGGTATCCCTTTGTCTTTCAACTGGGACACTATGTCCATTATATTAAACTAAATGTATGATTTCACAGACAAGTATTTCAAAAAATACGATGCCTTGCTTTGATATCCAAACATATTGATCTTCGACTTGGGTTGTTTGGAGGAATGTTTTGTTCATTGTGTTGGTTGTTTTGTTCTTCTTTAAGTTCCATCTACAAGCATAAAAATAAAGTGTAATGAGTTTATATACACTCGTGAGAATAATGAAAATTGCAATACTAAATAATATACATCAATGTAAATAAAAAACAAATGTACCATAGCAAGAATTGACTCGTGAACTATACACATTCTTTCAAAACCAAATTTCATGCCATCTTTCAATAATTCATTTGTTGGCGCGGTTCCATACTTTGTTTCTTGCAAGTTTTATACCCCATAAAAAATCACATTTTTAATATAAAATATGTTTTGGTTCTATTAATTATATACTAAGCTAAGTAAAACAAGATAGATGCTTACAAATTACACAATTAATTTTTTATATGCCAACATTTACTGACAACCCATATTTAACCCAATATAGATCAATTCTTCTGATGGTTCTTCTTTTTTTATAGCACCTGTTTGAAGACATTCAATGATGATTGTTGTAAAACAACTTAAAATATACAAAAATGAAATCTAGTTAAGTTGTTATAATAAAGTAACAATTACTCACAAACATAGATATCAACCATTTTCTTCCTTTTCGTCATGTTTTATGTGTTGAACGGGTTCCATTTTCTTTTCTTTTCTACAAGAAAATAATTGAAAATTAATATTAAATGCTAAATTGTTTATTTATTGTACCTAATCAAAAAATTCAATGATTACATATTACATTTGAGGCACATTGTTGTTGAGATGGCTCCTCATGCGATGCAATTATGTCCATTTCTTTGACCATCTCCTTCTAGAATTTTTTGGACATTCCTACTGGCATATTTCTTATATCAGCTCGTTCATCCTTTGAGATTTTCATAATCTTCCTGAAAATGTAACATGACAATAAAATATTTAATTTTTATATTGATATATGAAAAGTAAATATAACAAAAGTGATATTTATGGATGATTTCTTTGTAGTAATATATACATATAATTCTAGAAAAATATTTAAGGGAATATTAATTTTTCACTCCTTTTTTGTTGTACGTTTCTTCTATTAAAAGTCTCACATGTCTCATTGACCAATTCCCTGGAAACTCATCTTGTAGTTTAAATAAAATTTGGTTCTTGGAATCGTTTGATTGATTTTTGTATTGTAAGTGGAAAGAACATCTATACATTCATTCCACTAGATCCCTCAAAGTTTTGTAAAAGTTTTCCCCCCTTTTGTTAACCTCCAGCACCACTTTAGATGAGCTAAGGAGCAATTCATTTTCATTTGCATGTTCTATTTTTTTTCTTTTCTTAGAACAACATTCATTTTCTTCGTTGTTGGTCCCCGTATAACATTAAACATATCTAAATTAATATATTTTTTGAAACATTGTTATCTAATAATTTTAACTATATTATTAATGAAAATTCAAAAAATAAACTCATATTGGATCGATAGTATTTTTTCATTCACCCGATTCTTCCTTCTGCAATTTTTCCATCAAGCTTTTATGCTCTTCTGGTCTTAGATCAGAAATAATCTTATTAAGCTTCATCATTTTGTGGCTTTGCATGATACACACTAAATAATACATATTAGTTAAAATTACATATAGTTCAAAAATAATAATTTTGTAAAGAATTTACAATGAACTTGCCTTTTTTGGTTTTCTGGTTGTGTTATCAGATTTTTGTTACTTGAAATCTTGTCAGCCATTTATTTATCAATATGAAACATGTACCAGTCATTAATATATTTTATAAATAAATCAAATACTTTTCAAGTAAAAAAATAAATAAAGAAAGAAAATGGTGCACCTTTCGCAGTGTACGCACCAAACGTGATGCAATAGGTTCTTATAAACGCACCGCCAATACAGTAGAAACATCGTACAGTGCTCTTTGTGAACAAGGAGACCCGGTGCATTATATTGATACCAATGCACCGATTAAAATAAACATAAGTTAATAAAAAATGGTTTTTATCAAACAATGTTTTTTGTTAGTGCGCTATACTACAATCGTGCACCGGTGCACTATTTTAAATTGTGCGCACCGATTAAAAAAATATGTTTTTTAAAAACTCGTGACAGTGCTGACATGGATTGGGATCCGAATCTGCAAATGGTCCCATGGGTTAGATTTAATACGCCTATATATATAGTAATACAAATGCTATAAATCTAAAAGGAAAAGCCCTAATTATGAAATCACATAAACAAGAAGAAGCAAGGGTTTAACGTAAGAAAGGATTTTTTTGTTTTTTTTTTTTCTGAATTTTAACTAAATGTAAATAGGAATAGAGATTGTAAATGATTTTATTAGTAAAATGCATAGTAACATTTAAAAATTTTACTATGCACGTATTAAATATAACAAAAACTGTAAAAAAAATAATTATTACAGTAAAATTTAACAATTTTACTATACTACAGGGTTTTTGTGTGAATCACCAGATGTTTCAAATTTTCATTCTCTGAATAGTGTTGCTGCTTGAAAGTATTTTTCTACTCCATAGTGCTCTCGTGCTCTCTTTCTCCTGGTATGTCTCTCGTGCAAATCCCTCCCTGGATTTTTTTGCAAAAATAATAAAATAATGAATAGCTTTTACTATTTAAAGATTTTTTTATGAAATTAGATTTCCGAAAATAATTTTCCGCTCATTTTTCAGTTTACCACTTTTTTCACTTCAACAAAATAAAGTTGTGTTTTTTTTCCTGATATTCAGCGCGTTTGTTAACTAATAGCACTGGTGCATCTGTTAGGAAAACTACATCGATGTGGTTAACAATACATTAGCACCAATAACAATAAGTCATTTTTTAAGGCACCAAAATCACTTTTAGGTATGTACACCAAAATGTGTTGTGGATTTTTCTCAAATGCAGGGAGAAAATCTCATAATTATATCAAATGGACAATTCTTCAAAATCCAACTTGTTCCATAATATTTCTAAAAATGCATGGAGGAGTTCTCCCTTTCCATCTCCATACATAATTACTTCATATTTTATTTATGTTTTCATTATCTAATTACATTTTTTTATCCATGTCAATCAGATGAATAAAATTAATGTATACAAATTTGTAGGTTCATGCAAATTCAGAATCGAGTTTAGATGCACAAAATATTCAAACAGTTCCAAAACGTCAGAAGCTCTTATCAACTGCAACATACCACAAGGCATGGTTGGTAGATAAAAATGGAAAACCGCTTCACCCTGCCAATTGTAACATGCCATCTTCTAGCCACAATCCTAGGACAACTATGGTAATAATAATTGTTTGGTTTAATGTAATTATTTCAACGTAAAACCAATTAATCATTCATTGACGTGATTACTAGTTGATATCATCGATTTTGTACTAATCATGTTCAAATATATTGTTTGAAATTATTAGGATTCTAGTGGCGATGACCAACCTACCTACCATCTTCCATTGCACCCCACGACAATGTCAAATCGAGAGAAGGCTGAATTAATAGAAAAACTGGGAGAGTAAAAATAGCAAGAATAGTTGAATCAACAAACTATTCAATTCCCACTACATCCAGATTCACCAATTAGGAATGACTACATCAGTATTAGTTCTTCACAAGCTGGAAATGGAGGCAATCAAATAGAGGTTGGTATGGATGATTACTTAAGGGATACGACTACCAAGGAGACAATGTTATTAGATGAATTCTATAATGATGATAAGCTAGGGGAAGATGCTCATATCGCTGATACCTTTTTTGAAAGCCTTAAATTTTCTTCCACCACCCCTCTCTTTAGACCTAGTAGTGAGGGTTCCATCTTCATATGGGTCTTCACTACAAGCAATACTTCACCATGGAAGACCATTTATCATGGTTGAAATCGCATGACCATTTGAATCTTCTAAGAGTACGTATAATGTCAAAAGCATGATTTTATTATTTTTTATATTAATAAATTTTATCCCATGCAAGGGTCATAAAACATAACTAATTTTTTATATTATTGCATGTGTTTATAACTTTGCAGTGTCATTATCCTTTGTTTGTGCATGGGTGTGTGAAAGATGACTTCCGCAAAGACCTAGGACGTTCCATATCTAAATTATCTGTATTTGTACATTGGATCACATCAAATGAGATTCATTTGGATATCATTCCATGGTGGAATCAAGAGATAGTTGAGATTGTTTGTATGTTTGAGAAGGAACTGGAGACGAGTTTCATGGAATTGCAGGTTCATCTTCTAATCCAGCTAGTAGGTGAGGTTGAATTAGTTGGGGTGGTTTCTTGTCATTGGATGTTCTTCTTAGAGAGTTACATGAAGAAAATGAAAGGTTTTATGTTGAATTTTGCAACAAGAAATAGTGAAGGAGGCATCCTGAAACATCATCCTTGATCCCAGTTGGAAAATAATCACCTAAACTAGTTGGGGCCCACACAGGCTATTTTTAGGTGTATGTCTATTTTTAGACATGGTAAGCATATTCTATATGTAGTAGGAGGCTATTTGTAGATGGTTGGTCAAATGTGAAAAATAGATGAGATTCTATTTTTAGAAGATTGGGGGAAGTCTATTTATGGATCGATGATCTAAAAATAGATGCATGTCGGTTATTATTAGCTCTTAATAATAATCCGACAATAAACAACAACTTATTCTCTTCGAGCACTTTATTTTAGTGAAAAGATTTGGCAAATCAGTGGGCTAAAGGAATTACGCAATTCCTAAGGGTTTACTAGAGTTCATGCATGGAGGACTCAGTTAGAACTGAAGTGGAAAAGTTATGATAGAGTTGGAAGAGTAGTTCATGGAGTTGTATTCAATTTAACTCAGTTAGACTCAGTTGAACTAGTTGTATCTAATCTAACTGAATGATACACTAATGAGAGTGGAGTGTATTAATTAGTTAATTAATTCACAAATAATAACTCATTAATCAATTGAACAATACAACAGTTAACTATAGTGCATGTCAGATCCAATGGAGACCCAGTGGAGAGATAGGTGAAAGGGAAAGATGGACTATCCGTTGTGACTAATAGTGATGCATGGATTGCATCTACATATACATTGGAGTTTCCAATGATAATAACACAGTCAAGGAGAGTGGGATTAGATCGAATTGGTCTTTGTAATTAGCTTGGATTGCGTAGTGGAGGTAGGCTAGCAGGAGGGCAGAAATCAGTGCATGGATTTGCAGATTTCATCTTGTTAGTGTGTAACGATTGATTGTACTGAGAGCTTGATGTACTAAGCTTTGTATGAGATTGTTACATGATCTCCATGATACATAATATATGATATTTGGGGTTTTCAGCTCCAGGCTTTCCCGTTAAACAACTGTGTTATGTGTGTTTTTATTGCTTCACGTGTTTTGCAATTGATGATTAAATTTCCGCAAGAATTATAGTGGAAGGATTCTGTATTTAGCAAGAAAATAAATATTGTTAGATCAGGAGAGTCCAGATATATACATGCATATTGTATATAATTTCGAGCTGTGTTATAGATTTTCTACATGGAATGAGAGCAAGAATTTTTGGGTGCGCGAGTTTGCAGAGAATATCTAAAATTTTTGGTGAAAATTTTTCAGAAACAAATAGCATATTTGGATTCCTTGCAAAAAATTACCCAAATTGAAAAAAAAATCTATCAAATCAAAGCTCAGATGAGGGAGATATCATCGATTTAAAATAAGCTCTTTTGTTAGAAAATTTTGTGACGGCAGGACAATTGCAATGTGCGCGAGCTAAGAATCTACATGCACTGAGGTACAAGATGCATGCAAATCTTTGAGGAGAAAAGAAGAGGTTAGTGACTTGGTGGTTGAGAGGGAGCCTCTCAACATGCAGCCTGAGAAGCAGTCTCAAAAGGTTGTGGAGCAACCACAACTGGAGATGCAGAAGAGTCTTTATAGATTTGATGTAGATGGGATTTCTACGAAGCTTCCTACTGTTGGGAAGTGCAAGAAAGACATGAAATTGAAGCTTGAGAGGGAGTAGGATTTGCATGCAGGTAAGAGTGAACCTTGGGATGTGGAGCAGAAACAAGATGAGGATCATGGAGTGGGAGCAACCACTCATGCAGAGAAATTTCGTGCCAGATGGGCAGAGGGAGTGCATGCAACTATACCACCATGTGAGAGGTGGGGTGATAGCATGAGTAATCCCAAGAGGATATTTCTGGGCAGGATTCATTGAGATGGTGTGGATCTCATGAATTGAACCTGGCTACGAGGAGCCCACAGATCAGCAGTAGCATGATCAGTTGGATTGATGCAAGCAGATCAAAGTGACAATTTTGGATACTAGAGTGCGATTCATAGTTGACAGCAAGTGCAGAGTGCATGGGTATAGATTTCAATAGCGCAGTGGTTCCTGAAGACATGTGGAGTAATTAAGAAGAAGTCCAAGACTTTGATGACAGATGCATTATACTGATTGAGTTGTTTGGAGCCTTTCAGTTTCGGAAGTGTTGCAGCAAGTTGCAAATCAAATGCATGGAGTTGCAGGGCGAATGCATGGAGTTGCATGTCACATCCAAAGACATTCCTTTCTTGTTGAGAGGGAGTGTTAAAGTTTGCAACAAGAAACAGTGAAGGAGGCATCCTGAAACATCATCCTTGATCCTAGTTGGAAAATAATCACCTAAACTAGGTGGGGCCCACACAAGCTATTTTTAGGTGTATGTCTATTTTTAGACATGGTGAGCATATTCTATATGTAGCAGGAGGCTATTTGTAGATGGTTGGTCAAATGTGAAAAATAGATGAGATTCTATTTTTAGAAGATTGGGCAAAGTCTATTTATAGATCGATGATCTAAAAATAGATGCATGTCAGTTATTATTAGCTCTTAATAATAATCCAAAAATAAACAACAACTTATTCTCTTCGAGCACTTTATTTTAGTGAAAAGATTTGGCAAATTAGTGGGCTAAAGGAATTACGCAATTCCTAAGGGTTTGCTGGAGTTCATGCATGGAGGACTTAGTTAGAACTAAAGTGGCAAAGTTATGACAGAGTTGGAAGAGTAGTTCATGGAGTTGTATTCAGTTTAACTCAGTTAGACTCAGTTGAGCTAGTTGTATCTAATCTAATTGAATGATACACTAATGAGAGTGGAGTGAATTAATTAGTTAATTAATTCACAAATAATAACTCATTAATCAATTGAACAATACAACAGTTAACTATAGTGCATGTCAGATCCAGTGGAGACCCAATGGAGAGATAGGTGAAAGGGCAAGATGGACTATCCATTGCGACTACTAGTGATGCATGGATTGCATCTACATATACATTGGAGTTTCCAATGATAATAACACAGTCAAGGAGATTGGGATTACATTGAATTGGTCTTTGTAATCAGCTTGGATTGCACAGTGGAGGTAGGCTAATAGGAGGGCAGAAATCAGTGCATGGATTTGAAGATTTCATCTTGTTAGTGTGTGACGATTGATTGTACTGAGAGATTGACGTACTAAGCTTTGTATGAGATTTTTACATGATCTCCATGATACATAATATACGATAGTTGGGGTTTTCAGCTTCAGGCTTTCTTGTTAAACAAATGTGTTATGTGTGTTTTTATTTCTTCACGTGTTTTGCAATTGATGATTAAATTTCCACAAGAATTATAGTGGAAGGATTCTGTATTTAGCAAGAAGATAAATATTGTTAGATCAGGAGAGTCTGGATATATACATGCATATTGCATATAATTTCTACATTTTATTCGACAAAGTGCAAAAATAGAGGGCTCTATGGCAGAGGGGTACATATCGTATGAGCCTTTCTATTATGCCAGTGAATACATCAAGTAGATCAACAACACAACATGTGCAGTGATTTGGGACGATGAAAGGGATGAAGACAAAAGAGAAGGGGAGCTTCTCCAAATGAATGGAAAAAGGCGCTTGATAAAGAGTAAGCAACTTATAATTTTTCAAATTTACACTAAGTAAATATTCACGTTGAACTTCGATATAATGTATATTTTGATATCATATGTATTGTATGTTGGTTTGATTTCATCAGCA
The DNA here is from genome assembly GCA_034641835.2 of Pinus albicaulis. Classification (NCBI taxonomy): domain Eukaryota; kingdom Viridiplantae; phylum Streptophyta; class Pinopsida; order Pinales; family Pinaceae; genus Pinus; species Pinus albicaulis. Next base: position 167,646,746 of record CM076584.1, read on the forward strand.
AATGCATAAATTGAAGCAATCAGTAAATTTGTTCTTTACAATTCCGAAGTGACACAACCGTGGGTTGCATTGTATGAAAAAAGAGGATGAAATGGGATAGTGACAGGAAATAATTCAAACGATTGAATGGTAGATGTGTGCCTTATCCCGATCATTTAAAAGAAAATATGCCAATTATATGCCCCTACAATTGGGTTGCTGACCAAGTCAGAGAGAAATACGGTGCAACCGGTCGTTACCCGCATGCTAAAGAGGATGTGTTAAACGTAGGGATTGGGTACAACAACTCAGTAATAATCTATTTATGTACATTTTAAAATTAATAATGCACCTTTGAAATGTAACATCTATATTTCATATTTTAACGGTTGGGTTATTAGACACATGAAACTATGATTTTTAACTTTTTTATAGGTGCATTTGTTCCCATCTATGTGGGCATATGGACACCATTTTCGCATAGAAAATGTTGATTATGGACACATGACAGAAGACTGTGGAGTCAAGTTCGATCAATCTAGTTGAGCTAGCCATTGGGATCAAAACCTAGTACGCTGGACGTTAAGTTACCTCAAAAAGATACAAGAAATCAATGAAGTGGACTTCTCTTCTTTCCAATGTGTTATTTTTAGGTGCAAGTGGTGGGACACCTTTGATCGGAATAATGTAAATGAATATCACGATAGTAGGCTAATATGTATCAACTATAGAAATGTGTGGGATGAAGCTAAGGAGCCTTATGTTTTCCCCAAACACTGCAACCAGGTTTTTTTTTACCTAGATGTGTTGGATAGGGATTGGTGGTTCGTATTGAGACATGACCCTAGATCAAAACATATTTTTGAGAACAATAGTGTTATCATGCCAAGAGAGCTGGAAGATAATGAGGGTGATCATGAGAACAGAGAGTGATATGGTACGTATGTTATTTCATCATTTATAATATTTAAGATGGGTTTTTATAGAGAAGAGGACTTAAAATTTTAACTAAGACTCTCTTTTTTCGAAACATTATGATATGTATTTTGAATTAATTAGTTTTCATTGTGTTAATGTTAAAATCATTTCACTTGATAATTTTAAATTATGTTGATCTTGAAAAAAATGCATTGTATCAAGTTCTTTTTTTTTATGTCAATTCCTAAAATAACACTACTACTCGATTGCTTTAAATGTGTGTGAATGATATCTTCAAAATTAAAAAAAAAATTATTAATGTATACTGTTATTTTTGGTATGTAAGATCATAATAAAATAATGATAATTCTAAACATGAATTTATTTTCATTATTTTATAAACTTTATTATGTTACAAACCTTCATATTATTCTAGATTTATTATTTTACAATTATTTATGTTCATACAAAATTACCAATTTACAATTATGGTAATTTAACAATATGGATAGTATAGATTTTACTTACAGTAGTTATGGTTCAAAATTGACAATTAATTTACAATTTTACAAATTTACAAATTTTACAATTTTAATAAAATTGAATCATGACAATACATACAATTACAATTGGAATTTTACAATTTCACAATACAATTACAATTACAATTTTACAAATATTTTACATACAATTACAATTCAAATTAAAATCACAATTACAATTACTATTTTACAATTTTACATACAATTAAAATTAAAATTACAATTACAATCATTTCACAATACAATTGCAATTACAATTACAATTTTACAAATATTTTACATACAATTACAATTTTACAATTTTACATACAATTACAATCATGATGCATACAATTAGAATTAGAATTTTATAATTTTACATACAATTACAATTACAATCACGATACATACAATTACAATTGCAATTACACAATTTTACAATCACCAATACATAATATTTAATAAATATCATGATTTAATATTAAAAATAAACATTGCGATCATGATAACCATCGTACAGACATCATAGTCTAAAATACACATTCAAATTCGCTAACATTATCTAATCATCATGATCATGATTATCTAACAAAACACAAGCATTGTATAACATCATCATGACAAAAAAATCAAATATACATCTCGTGTCCAATAACTGCTACCACATATACATCTATCTGCAAGCACATTAAATGAACATATCTAACATGACCTAACAATATACACATCATGATGAACACCAACATGTAAATTAAGTACATCAACACGAACATAAAATACATGTACCATATATATATATAATGTCAAAAATATGCAACTGTAATATAACTGCATCTAAATGTCAAATATTTGGTGGTACTACATCAATACTATAGCTAGTACTAGTCGAGGCCTGCTCAGTCGATGGTGCAGTCTCATGCTCAAATGGATGACATGCCTAATCCGAAGGTGCTTGCTAATAACATGGTGTAGTCTACTCAGGAGGTGCCTTCTGATGAGTCGTCCATGGTGCAGCCTGCTTAGTGGATGGTGCCTACTCAGATGGACCTTCCTGCTCAGGATCAAGTGCCTGCTCAGTCGATGGTTATGTCTACTCAGGACTAGGTGCCTGTTGAGATGGTGCAGACTGCTCAGAAGATGCCTGTTGATCAAGACTCGATGTTGGATGCTTATCTCCGACGCGAGGTGAAGGAGGAGGAGGTGGAGTACTAGAATGATGATCACTCCCCTCGTGATCATGATCATCGAATGAGCTGCTCTATCGCACATCTCCACAACACCTATCCCTCCTAGTCGCCAGTACTCTAGAAGCTCAAACGATATGATGCATAAGGGTCATCATATCATGAGGCATGTCTCTCCAGAGCTCTATGATCCTACGATCAACCTTGATCTATCTGATCGTAGTAGGGCATACTCCCTCATCAACTAGGAGAAGACACAGTTGGTCACCCAACTCCATCCTGAATCAGGTGTCCACCCTACACCGCATCCCCGTGGGTATTTGCACCCAAGGATAAGGTCTGTCACCGTGATCCGCCGCCTTTGCCATCTCCTCATCATGATCTACACCCAGATCATCTAGTGGGGGTGGAATCATGTTCCCATGAATGTGCCAATATCTACAAAATATATAGTACACAACAATAATTAGAAATTTTCATTAAAAAATTTAATAAAACAAGTTAAAGAACATGTTAGAATAAATTTTGTTCTAATTAATTAATTAAGGTAATAAAATGAAACTGTATTAATTTAAAGAAAACACTAATATTACCTCTAGCATCTGGTGGCTCATCCTGTGTGAAGAGGATGTTTTTACACCCTCACCAATCCACACCGGTGTATGGACACGACACCATCACGAACAAGTGATCATTAGCACTGGATAACAACTCCAGTGCATCACTAGATATCCTGGATGGATAGTCAGGCAAGCTCCTCTTGGGCATCATATGGCCCCACATCTGCATCCGTACATGCAACATCGGCCCACGAAGCTGCCAAAAAAAAGTAGGCCTCGTCTCCGGAAACATCTAAAATAATAAAAAAAATAACTCTTAAGCAAAAGGGAAGGTCAAACTGCCACGTTCCCGAGAATGAAATCTATCTAATGCTATGCAAAAATGTTGTAATAAAATTGTAGACCATCTCACAAGTCATGGCGTCTGGAATAAAGAATCAACATAAAATAAAAGCAGGAAACTAATGCGTTTCTCGTCACTATTATAGTGTGCAACGGTCTTTAGTAGTAGTGATAGGCACCTCACCTCCTCTGGATGAAACGAAGCAATGTCTAACTGACCATCGGACACCTGAAAATACACAGGAGAAAGTATATCGTCCACAATGTATCTTTGGGAGTATGCCAACTGACTTCCTGATGCATAATTGATGGGCACATCTATGAACTGGGGAAAATCCCACCCTCTCCTAGATAGGACAGTAATAAAATAGATGTCCTCCTCAATGGGATCATACCACTGGCCAGGACTGACCTAGAAAGCCTGTCGGTGGGCATCCCACTTATAGATCAGTTGTCCCAATAACCCACTATGCCCCTTCAGGGAAGTAGCCTCCTCGTAGAACTTGAGGAGGTCTACCTCCCTTAGGATGAACTGGGTGGGTACCGAAATAGAGCGAGGGTAAAAAATTTTCTCCCTCTCCCATGCCTACCATAGATGAATCATGTTATAACGATCCTCCATATGTTCTTGTTGTTTCCTTTGCTCTCTCCATTGACGTCGCTAAATGATTCACATATTAAATACATTTTTTTATTAAATGAGAAATGTAATTACAAATACACACACATACACACATATCTATATTATCGAAAAAAAAACACTCAATGCACCCAAAAAATTAGTAATACACCGTTACCGATGCATACTTCTTTATCATGCACCGTGCACAGTGTGCATGAATAAATTTTGCACACTGTGCAAACAACAATTTTTTTGTGGGGTGGGTTGAACAAACTAACCCCCCCCCACCCCCCGTGGGGTTGATATTTTTGTCAACGCACCGCCCAACAACAATACATAGTTAACGGTGTGGTCCTATAAACGATCTCACCATTAATCATGTACTGCTATCGGGCAGTGTGTTGACCAAACTATCTGCCTCGGGGCGGTTAGTTTGGTCAATGCACCACCCGATAACAGTACATAATTAACGGCGAGGTCCTATAAATCACCGCATCATCCAACAACAATACATAATTAACGGTGTGGTCCTATAAACGACCGCACCGCTATGTTATTTTAAAAAAATTTATTGGTGCACGTTTTCTCGGTACCATACCAGAACCTGATGTAGTTTATGTTAACACCATTCATGGTGCGGCCTATAAATTTACAGGCAACACCGTGAATTGTGTGAGCCAAATGACTCAAACGCACCGCGAATTGTGTAAGCCGAATGACTCAAATGCACCGCACATAACTTTTTTTTTTTACTGTAAATTTTAAGTTAGTTTCACAAATTAATCCCCTAAAAGGTTTAGTTATTGAGAAACAAGTGTATTTCCCATACATTTGCGCACTGAGGCGGCATCTTTGTTGAGGAATACAAAAAAAAACAAATTTTCCCACCGTTTTCAAAAATTTTAACTCCACACAATGAGAAATGGATGACAGCAATGCGGGCAATGGGAGCACTAATGGAAAGGAACCTTAGAGAAGACAAACTCACACTGGTGCTTGAGAGCTCTAAAGCACTAAACAAGTAAAAATGAGGTTTTTACGGCCGGTAATTTTTTTTTAATTTACCCTTTTTTGGTGCGCTGAATTTTGAGATGCACCAGGTGATTTAATCAATGGCGCACCACACATCCTTACAGCCCGCTGGATTACGGAGACACATCGGGCCAGTTTTTATGGAGAGCATGATGTCTCGGTGTTCCAATTGATAGTACACATTGATGCACTTTTCATAAAAAGAATCGATGTGTGTTATGATTAGAAACACACCGCAAAAAAAACATTCACAAAAACCTCCACGCGCCAACCTCTTCTAGTGACCTCTGCTACAAATGGATATCTGGGCTATTTTTATAAGGGATTCCTCAAAAAAATCCGCTAGGGGGTCTTTTCCTTGTAGTGCCAACACATCAAACCCGATCTAAACAAAATTAATGCATAAAAATAATCAAGATAAACATGTAGGCGAAGACATAAGGATTTCTAATGGAAACCTCGAAGGGAAAAATCCACCTTGTTACTATTACGGTACTATAAACTTTTTTTATTTTCCAAGAAAAAATTACATACATTAGCTAGCTACTATCAGGCAGGAGAAATGAACCCTACTACAGTTTGTTGGCCACTACCAGCTAGAAAGGCCCAACTTTCTGTCAAATTTTTGCTGGCCTCCACTAGCAAGAAGCCATACTCCAATCTTGGGAAGACATCACTTGTCGGAGGCCCCAACCTCCTCAACCTCTATGCGAACCTTGTTTCAAAATATTTAGACTGGGCCCAATATGATCTTCTTAACATGCCAAAAGAAATATATGAAATCTACAAATATATCTTTGAAAATTTGTTGATCAATGCTAGATGTATTAAAGAAGCATCATTATGCATTGTAACTCTCTTACTGCTATAGTCTCCCTCCAATACTAGCATAATGCATTTATAATATTTATTCTCATCGCAATGGACCAAATAAAAAATATTAATTACATTACATAAATGAGGATGATCATGTCAAATAAAATAAAGTAATTAACCATTTAATGTCTTAACACCAAATACCATGGGAAATCCCATGGTAATTTCCTATGGCTTTCGTTTTCTACCTTCAACAATGCATTGCCAAACATTTGCAACCAATTAGACATAACCACCAAGGTTATATCACATCATTCAAACCACCTAAACCAATAAGACACCTCCTACTCTCAGGAAGTGTGTTATAACACACGTTAGAAGGCTAACAACTAGCATTAGAATGCTTGGTCTTCAATTGGGCACTTGCATCACTCCTTATAAGTGTGTCTTCTTAACCACACTTACATCTCATCTTCAGGTATAAGCTTTGACCATTAAGAACATGCATAATATAACTTCAAGAATAGGAGGAAAATTAAGCTAAACACATATTAACATCAATGGAAACACGATACTCCAAACATGAAGTGATGGAAAGATTCAGACATGCATGTAGTAAAAAATATACCTAGAAAAATATCTAAGTTAACAAGCTTTCAGAGTAGGTCGAGAAATTTTCGGTGCGATCTGCAAGTTCAGGGGTCGGTTAATCAGTCCGAAAGATGAAACAAAAAATGAACTGAGCCTAACGACTCAAATACCAGGTGGTTTGACCCTAATTGGTAGTTGGGGGTCAAGTATGTTGGCTAGGAGGTGGCTTTTGGGGTGATTTCGTGCCTAACCAAAGGAAAGAAACCAAGCTAGTTGGGGTAGGACCCACTAGTTGGGGGTCGGGTTAGTTAGGCTCGATGATGAGTCGGGGCCTATAGTGTAGTAGGTTTGAGTCGTCTAGGTTGAGGTCAAGCTTCTGGTGGGAGTTGCGATGTGTATTTCTTGTAAGTAGGTTGACCACTGACTACAAAAGAGGAACATGCTTTTTCCACATGGATTTGTTCTCAGTGGCAAAATAGCCACATAGGAATTGTGTAAGATGACACATTGGAACCACGTGTGACCAATGCTGATGTGGTAGGATTTTATTGGCCAAAATTTAATTCGCCATATCTCCTGATCCGTAAGTAGGATTGATCCGGATTTATGCAAGAACACAACATAATACCCATATAACCATAAATACAAAGATTCAGTGGAAATAACACTTCATTTCATTAATATCAAAGAAATGAAATTTGCTCACAGACAAAATGGAAATAAACTAGCTAGGGTGCTGGTAGCTTATCTCTGAGAAGAGATGTGGTGGCTACAGGCCTCTAAATTGAGTTACAATAAGGCATGAATGAGGCTCGAGGGCCTATTTATTATTTAAAAATAATGGAAAACCCTAAACGTCCAAAAACCTAACCCTAGGAGATGAAGCGCCAAAACTATGGGCCCCGTTTGGGTAAATCTGTGTTTCAACTTCCAGGGGACATAACGTTGGCATACTATCTCCATTTGATGGACATGATACATCGTTAGAAAGATCTATCCGAGGACTACAATTGTTGCTGCGAATATCAATTCTGGAATAGAATCACATTCACTGGACAAATGATGCAAAAAAAACGTCGTTTAGGACCTCAAGACGGCTCCAGAAGTTTAGGACCCAAAAAACTTCTAAAATTAGTAAGTTGTGCCGAAACTGAAAAACTGAAAGAGACAATGGTGGGGACCCAAGTGGAATAGGTGGGTGGCCACCAATATCCACCTGGATCAAGGATTGAGGTAAATATTATACCGTCGGAAAGGTATTGACGAGATGAACACAATGGAATTATTTATTATATGTTTTGAGGAGTTAGAAAAACATTGAAACTTGATGACCCCATTTCCATAATTAGACATTGGAGCTCAGGTCATCATAGTAATTTCCTCCTTATAGCCTTAGTAGGGGCTATGGATAATAGGGGGCATGTTATAAAATAACTTCCCAAAAATAGTAGTGCCTAAGTCAACACCTTAGCCAAGGTTTTTTCATGCTATTATAAGCATAATTACTAAGAAAATATGTCACCAATATTTTTTTTATAGCATAGAGTGTTTTATTTTTCACGCGTGGTTTAGGTTGGAATTTATTAAACTTATTTTTATTTATTAATTTAATTATCATATTTACACAGTTAACCATGTTCTTTAAACAACTAATAAGAAACCATACAAAATTATTTTCATATGAGGTATCACATTCAACTCTATATTGAGTATAGGAGGAATTATAGTTCCCCCTTGTACTTAGCAACAAACCATTGAAATGTTTCAAACATCATGTAGTGAGATGGATCAAATCCCTAGAAGTATTGACATTTCATCAAACTTTGATAACTTTTAGTGCATGATAGATTATGAGTTCAAATATATTTAAATTGGTTATTAAAATTCCATTTGATAATGAAAGGGATTACAAATCTCCCTCATGGTGAGTAACACATGTTCCAATTTTTTATCCATAGGACTTTTTGAACTTTTAATTGATGTGTTTGTGCATGTGTGTGGTAATGAAATATTTCACTTAACGTGGATATTCAAATATTTTATTTATGGTCCACATTAACTATTTTTTTTTTGTTAAGAGTGTATTTTTAAATGTTGATTCCATAATAATAATTGAATGGATTACATATATCCCTGACGAAGAGAATTACAAAGAACCTCTCAATAGAATAATATATTTTATACTTTTAATTACTTTATATTTATATATATTATATAAAGTTGATATAAATTTATTTTACTTAAGGTAAGCATTGAAATATATTTTATATAGGCAATATTAAAAAATATTATTTATTAATATATATGTTTTAAATACTACTTTTCAACCATATGTTGAGAATTAAAGAAATTGCACATCTCCCTTATGCTATATATTTAAAGAGTGAAAGAGTGAAGAGTAATGGAACGGGTTGATGCCCAATGCCAGATGTCCAATATAGGACATGTTTCTGTGGCACATGGTTCCATGATGGGAACATGTTTTATAAAGGCTTTTCATGTTAAGAATTTTAGTGATTTTTCCATTGATAGAAAAAAAAACTTATGACAACAACATTCAAAACAATTGTGGGTCCCATTTCAAGTTATGGGCTATCGTGACACCTTATTGTTAAATAGGAACAAAAGTGGATAAACTCAAGGGGAAAAGTCTTTAAGTAACAAGAAATTAGCCATAAACTATAGATGACCAAGATTGGTGTTAGTTGAAGGTATATAAATTGAGTTTCAAAACATTGGGACATTAGATTTTGGCAATCAAGAAGGAGCACCAATCCAACGATATCTAATTCAGAATAGTCATGAATCATGACATTAGGTCATTTGGAGGTAAAAGGTGAACCACCGAGAACTAAACACCGATACAGGGATGTTCGAAAGAAAAATGATACTAGAGTAGTAAGTAATGTCATGGGTCTAGTAGTCAAGGTTCAGTTGGGAACTCAGTCACAAAGCTCAATCTCATAACATTAAGAGAAAAATTTCCTAGGGAGGAAAATATGTCAAGAAAGATCTAAATCAAGAAAAGAGCACGTGCAAAATTATAAATAGAAATGGGTAATTAAAGGACAACATGATGATTAGAGAATATGATAGAGAATATGCACCATCAGGAAGCATGAGTGAGGTGAGCACATGCATAAGGAGAGGATAAATGCGAAAGGGTATGTGTAATCCATAGGAGAGCTATGGAGATCCACATAGATATGGTCTAGTAAGAGGCATAACATAAATCATAGAGATAGTTCATTGGTAGATCTGAGGAAACATGTGCAAATAAAGTGTGTGTAGTTGATAAGTGCGAGATTTGGGCCAGTAAAGAGCATGCAGAGTAGATTGCTATATTATGCAATGTGGTACAAGACTTCCATTGAACTAGAAAGAGAAGGTTTCTATACAGAAATAGAAAGAAGAAAGGAGATATGAATTAAAGTTTGGTTGTTTATACAAGAATTGGAGAAAGTACCTCTAGATCTAGTCTAAAAATGTGATGAAACAGAGATCTAGGAGGCACATAAATTGGATCAATATATCCAAAGGTAATTGATGTCTCATGCAAGTAGGTGGTTGAAAATTTGACAAGATTGGTGTCTCTTGCAAGTTGGTGCTTGCAAATATGAGGATGTTGGTGTCTCTTGTAAGTTGGTACTTGCAAAGTTGAGGGGATTGCTATCTCCTATAGGTTTGTACCTACAAATATTGTAATAGTAGGTTAGTTTCTACTTCAATAAAATAATTTAAAGAGGTTTTGTGGTTTTCTCTCTGATGGGTTTCCATTTGTATTCTATGTTCAATGCTATTATGTGACTAGAGTATTATTCTATGATTGAATGTTTTAAATAGTGTAAAATTGTATTATACTAATTCACCCCCTCCTTTCTGTATAATTGTTAATCCAACAATTGGTTTTAGAGTAGGTTCCTTCAAGAACAATCTAACTATTGGAAGGTAGATCTTAAGAGAATAAATGGCCAGTCAAGATGGATCCTTTTCAAATAGATCTCCTCTCTTTGATGGGACCAATTATACCTTTTGGAAAGTAAGAATGAATGCTTATTTAATTTCTCAAATCCTCCAATAGATCCAAATGGATGAAGGGGTTTTACGAACAATACAAAGGAAATGAATGAAATTCTATATGGGTTTAATGAATCTAAATTTTTTAAGGTAATGTTTTGTAAATATGCCAAAGATATCTATCATAAGCTCCAGAGCAACTAATGGACAACACTCTATCGAATCTACCAATCTATATAAGATAGACGATACTCTATTTAACCGACCATACTATTTTAAAGTGATAATATTGAAACCACCTACATTTTCTTATACTATTTTAATGTGATAATATTAACACCACCTACATTTTCTTATACTATTTTAAAGTGATAATATTAACACCACCTCCCCCGATCGAGGTGGATAGCTGGAGCAGGATGGTTAATTGATGAGGACAGATGGTGGCGGTAGCTCAGCGTCATAATGACACAGTATAGAGCAGTAAATACTCTCATGCAAACGCTGGTGAAAGGAAAGGCGAGTGACGACTTGGCATGCATGCTAGCCTGGTTGTCAGAAAGGCCTGGGAGGGTTATCAAAGTAGAAGGTTGGTGCCATTTTTCCATGCAAAATCTTGGCGCACTGAAGATACAGAGGCAACAGTGAAACCGACTGGAGGAGCGATCAATTAGGTTGACGATTCTCTAGGGACTTCCTTCTATCATGGGGAAGAAACGTGCTCACTCTGCGAAGGGTAAAGCACCGGCAACCCCGGAGCCTATTCCTAAGAAGCGGGGTCGTAAACCGCTCCATGAGAACCTTCAGAATCTGGCTACAAATTATGTTACAGGGAACTCTTCTGCTATACGACAAGAAATCCGTGGCTGGGAGTGTAAACTCAAGACTGATCCTGAGGACCTGGAAATGGAAGCCGAAATTCTTGATTTCATCTCTGATCCTGGAAATACTCGAGGGCACCTCACCTTATTTCAGCAGACAGTACACACTTATTGGCTTGTCAAATGCCTTATAGCTAAGGCTATTCAAATCTTTAATCCTGGCCAAGTGAGGAATGAGGCTACTAAGATGGATCCCCCTGCCTTGGAACTACTTCAGACCATACAGGATCAATTACAGCATATAAATATTACCCAGTATCAAGCAGCAGATCGCATGAGTAGACTGGATGACAGGGTTGGCTGTATGGAGAAACAATTGCAGATGCTACAGCAAGTAGACATGCCTGGGTCTACAGTGAAAGAACCAGCTCCAATTTACTCATCTGATGGATAGTAGTTTAATTTTTATCTTATGTCATAATGACATTAGCAATTTTGTATGAATTTCTGGTTTTTTATAAGTATCAGTATGTGGAAAATTCCGATAGTGGAAGAATAGCTCATGCAATCTTTAGAAGGATGAAACAATTCCAGTTTTGGTTTTCCTTTCATGCACTACGGTGGCCAACATACCTGGTTTCCTTCGGGCAGGTTGAGGCCACAGAATTGCTTTTATATTGCTGTAACCTGTCTTGCATATATAAATAGAAAATAGTCCGGTCCTACCATATTTACAAAAAAAAGATAATATTAACACCACCTACATTTTCTTGTGGTGTTAAAGTGGTGATCTCTAAACCATAATGTCAAAGTGGCAAGCGATATCTATCAATCGTGATGTCATCAGGTATATCGAAGCAGATGATGTGGAAGCATGTCTTCATGAGGTGTTGCGTGGTGTTGACGAGGGGTTTGACGTGGAACAGAGCCATGTCACTCTGGAGCTCAGTTCCCCATAGACGTTTTTCAATTCATTTCATTGGTGGTGCATAACTGGCTGATGCCACAAGTAAGATTGAAACTGCAGGACAAAGAATCCTCCCCATTATTTAAAGTAAGGATGTCTTTCACGCCGCAATATTTTGAGAGTAGAATTCTCTTAGTGGTTGGGTGTGGTGCAATGTTGTCGTGGCACTGTGGCACTATAATGTGGTAGGAACTATTTATTTTCAGTACAATTGATACAAGTATTTATTTTTGAAATATGATAATTATTCGTGAAAATATATATTATATCTCTTTTATATTCATTAATTCTATGGATTTTCCACATGGAATAGTAAGACCCAACTTAAATCTATTTGAATTCCTAATCTATCGTGTACTAAAACAGGTTGAAATTTGATTAAATGTTCACATTTCTATGGATTTGATCCATCTAATTGCATGACATTTACAACATTTTTACAACATTTCAATGATATATTACTAAGTAGAAGGGAATATTTAATTCCTTATATACTCAACATAGAGTTGAAGCATGTCATATTAAGAATTATTGCAAATCCATCTAACTCCATATCTATCACATGCCAAGTGGGATCAAAATTTGAGGAAATGTTTTCATCTAGTGATTTGATCCCCCTCAATGCATGATAGATCACATTTAAAATGGATCTTTTAATTAAAAAAAAGAACTTAATAAATCAAGGTAGTGAATTTAAGTCTATAGATTAAATTGATCACTAATCCTGTAATAATCATTATCATTAATAATATTGATAAATTAAAATGAAAATACAGATAAAAATGTATGAATAAAAAAATAATAAAAAGATACAAAAATTATTTAGCCTAGAGGGTTAGTTTTTTCCCTTTAGTTAAAGCACCTTTGTTATTGATAGGTCATGGGTTTAACTCTCTTAACACTCTATGACTCAAATTGATCCCTTCACGTGGATCTTCTTGGTACAAATATTTAGTGGATGTAGGGTCATCCATCTCCAAGGTTCGTGAACCACATGGAAAAATAATAATAAATTTTTTACAAAAATGAAAATATAATAACATTGACCTATATCTGGATCTCTCACTCTCACACATACATGAAACTAAAATAAACATCATAAATCAATCATTATGAATCATAATGATATCTCATTTTCACACATACAACAAAATAAAATAAACATCATAAATCCATATCTACAAATTGTAATGATCATCTTTTATATCTTATAATTTATAAATTAGAATGAAACATAATTACCATAGCTACATAAATTAAAATTCGTTAAATATCTATAGCCATTCAAAATACTAATCTCATGATATATCTGACATTACAAAGATTAAAAAATCATAAAAATTAACTAAATTCTAACCCTATGTTAAACTACTATTATTATTAATTATAAAAAGTATTAATATATACATTTAAAAAGACATGTAACCAGATCATGAAAATTCTTATTTGTAAATAAAATTTATTACAATAACATGGAAAAAAAAAATGAAAAACTAATTTTGATTAAAAAAATTAAAATTTATAAAATCTTTATAATATTTTATTTTAAAATTATTAGTGATTTCATTATAATTCCAATTTTTCAACAACGTTTAAAATAATCATGGAATAATCATGGATATTTTCAATAACGGTTAAAATAAAATATAAACTACATTAAAATAAGAATGACAACTAACCCAATCATATTAACATTAATATTTATCTAAAATATTGAAAAAATTGAAAAAAAACCACTCTTATTCCATATTATTATTTAATATCATTATCATAATTAGTATTAATAATATTTTCTTGCTTTTTGAATAGCTTAACCTTAAACCTAATGTGAAAGGATTTTTAAAATGCAACAGAACCACGTACCTTATCATTACTTTTATCTATACAATATTTAACCAGTGATAATAAAATCACTTTAATCTGTAAAATCTTCGCTAATGGGTAATAAAGCCGATAAAAGTTTCACTAAGCCATCTTAAGTTGAAGTTACGAGATTTGTGTTCAGCCATCTTCAGCCAAACTGCATCTAAATTACTTAATCCATACAACAAGAGAGGTAGAAATAAAATTAAACATTGGCCATAGTATATATCTGATGGATAAGGTAAAGAACGTGATATGGAATCACATCAAAGTTACTTCTAGAATTCCATTACCCACAATCCATTGACACATCATATGGGCTTAACGCCTCCTACAAATCCCGTTGCATGCCCTAACCCTTGAAATTCTTGCTCTTTCCGCTCCTTGCCCCTCGGGTTGTATGCCAACATCATTAAATCTAAATGAAATTCCCGTCGAGCATACAGAGATGTCTCTGCAGAAACTGGGAGGATAATATCTACCACAATCACTTTCCCTTTCTCTAGAAATTCGATGTGGCAATTCTTCAAAAGCTTCACGTAATCATCATCGCTCTATTCATGTAGAATCCACTGAAAAGATAAATTCGATAGATATAATCAGGTGATCTATGTCCGTTGATTCAATATGAAACTACCCAACAACAAAAATGCATCACCGTACCTTCATAAAAATAGCTTTGCCCCTTAGTACACTATTAAACATGTTTCCACCTACATGCCTCACAACTGAACAAAGATACATTCACCAGATTTGGTCATCTACACCCAGAGATAACAAAACTGATTTAATGGTTGAATTGCAGGATTGAGACTTACTTGGATAGTGAGGAGCTTCGACCACTACATGGGGCATGTTGAAGTTTATTCCTGAGATGTGGCGATACCTAGACACTATGAGATTGAGAATCAACCCAATCCCTCCTCCCACATCCACCAACTCCCGAACCTCCTTAAAACCCTCGTACGTATCCAAAATCTTGTTCATCAACGTAGTAGAATGCTCATACATGCCCTTGTTGACAACACTATTGAGACTATGGTCTGTGGGAAGGAACTCTAAGACATTCATTCCATGTGATTTGGTGAATGGGTGATATCCTTAAAACACAACATCCTTGATATAATGCCAGCTCTCCATAAATACCATGTATTGACTCATCAATTCTCGTTGTGCCAGAGAGACTCTGTGGTAGTTATTGATAAGATACTTGTAGAGAGGAGTGAGGCCATATATCCTCTCGGCCTTCTCACTCTCTTCCATGCTCTTGGAAGGGCTCAGAACCAAATGGTTGGCCAGTACTCTCAAGATTCGATCGAGACTAATGGCAGCATGACCAGGGTTTGTCGTCGGAATTAGGGAAATGAATTGTGTGGGCGAGAGTTGGACACTATTGCTAACATTTGCTATAATTTGGAGGACATCTAGTTCAACGTCTGCCTTCATAGCCATGGGAAGACATGAGAAATTTCTGCCGAGGAAAAAAAAATGGGAGAAATCCCTACTTGACCCATCCCTCAACTATCTGGATTCTATGATGCTGTGTGACATCCCTATCACAACTTATTACACCTAAGCCCTTGAAGCATTGACGACCGCATCCCAACCTCCCCCATGAACTACATCACGCTTAGTGTACGTGGTTTGGGAGACCACTCTAAAAACATCTTCCTCGGAAATTTGTTTTATTATCAGAGTCCTTTTTAAATTTTAATTCAAGAATGTGAAAATTCCTAGATCTAACAATCTTAGGAATCATAATGCAACTATCTGAGTTTACATCTCCTATTATGTAAATTACATTTATAGAATTAATTAAAAATGCATCATGAATTATTTAAGTAAACTATTGAAGCATCCTATGCTTAATTAGATATGGTTCTGGAACAAGGAAACTAAGCAAGAAATCAATCACACATAGGACACCTTTATTCTGGACTAAGTCCCTGGAAAACCCCAATGCAGGAAAATTGGTGCAATAGATCTGAGGGTTTATATTATTAAGTAGTAGAAATTTATGAATACATCACTGAATACCTCAAGGGTTATTTAGTTATGGAGAGAGAAATACTGGCAGAAAGAATTGTGAGTTTTACCTCACTCATTCACTGGAAAATCCAATTGATTCAGACATTCGAAGAGCTGCCCCTGGAGGTCTCTGTGTAGCCTCTGCATGGTCACTATGTAGGCCTTGCATCACCTCCTCTAATCACTGCATCAACCCAACAAAGGATTGATCTGACTCATGGAGTCTCATATCTTGGCCTCTTGTTCTCACACCCCGATTCCCGACTTCTGGATTTGATCCGACAACTAAATCTCGAAAACCCTCTCAAGCACTGTGCAACCTCTATGTAGTCCTGCGTGGCTCTATGCTAGCTCTACGCTGGATATGGTAGACATCTCTCTGCCTCTCTCTACTAATGATTCTCCCACTGAGAATTTTTTTCTCTCCAAAAGCTACTCATCCCCTCTTTGCACTGGAATCACTTAAATCTAATCTTCGTCCAAGCACTTGCTCCGTCACAAGAATTTGATCACTTGATTCACTTAGTGTGTCTTTCCAAATGACCCTCAAGCCTTCCTTTATAGTGTTCTCATTGAGAAATCAATCACTGAGATTAGATCTCTAATCAAGGGCTGAGATTATAACATGAATTGATCTTCCCTTTCTAGATCATTCTCACTCTGTTTTATTATTACCTTTTAATTATTTAATTTCCATAAGTTAGACTTAGGGTCCTCATTAAAACAATTAATTTTTATAATAAAACATGAAACGAGTGGAATTTTCACAAACGGTTTTTGGATTCTTTGGAATACTAGTGTCTAAGCCTCTCCACAAAATTTGGGGCTTAGAGAACTTCTGATGCTACCAAAAATCAACACTCCCTCTTAGCGAGGAAAATTACCTAACAATATTCCTGCTGCATAATGCTCTGACCCTAAAGCATCCTCTGTGATGTTAATGTCTGACAAGTTGTCCACCAACCTCTGCATTGTTGCTGCAACTGTGGTACTGCCCATGACACTTCCACTTCCATTGTTGCATCTGTACTACAACTCCCTCTTAAGTGATGCATTTGTTATGTTTCTAACATTGCCACTAGTAACACTTCATTTGCACTGCAACTCAGCTACTCAGCGAATCAGCTGAAATCACCCAAAGACTGAACAAGTGTTCATTGGATCCACCTCGGTGCCGGAGACTCTGACTGCTGATAACTACTACGATGTCCCTCTGATGCACTGCGTTGCTGTTGCTCTGCACTGCGCAACACTACTTTGCATTGTGCTGAAATATTGTGCATTGTGTTGCTGTTGCTCTACTCCGCACTACTCTATAAATAGGCGTTGATACCTACTGCAACTATCCCTCCATCACTCCTCTACTGCCACTAAAGAATCCTCCATCCCGCTACTAAAAATATGGCTCTTGTAGCATGGTAATGGTCCATGAAGTGGGCTCCTCAAGGATCCTCCCAAATTGAAGTTCATAATTAACTACGGTTCAATAGCACCCCACTTCTCACCTAGAGAAGCATGGGCACTTATGGTGAACTCATCCTGCTCAATATTGGTGGCTGCAACTTTTTTATCATGCATCTCCTCCTTTTCCTTTTTCTTCAAAGGACACTATGATGAAAAGTGGCTCATCTCACAACATCTAAAGCATTTCACCTTTGAGACATCTCTGTTTTTTATTTGTTGCACTTGTTTCCCATTCGATGTGAGGGTTGAATTCTCCTCCTCATCTAGATTCTTTGATCTGCTTCCGCTGCTACCATTAATTTTTCACTTGACCAGATCTCTTATTAGCTCCTCCACCTGAAGCACTAACCACATCTACTCGCAACTAGGAAGTGTAGCTCTGCCCAAAATGGTTTGGAAAAAAACTTGTCACTCCTCTGTGACTGCGTTAAGGTCTAGCCTCATGATAGATGTTGAATATGGGGTGGATCCCACGACTACCAACTGGTCTTGAATCTCCTAAAGTCTCATGAGGAATGAAGCAATGCACTCCCCCTTCTGCATATGGATCATTTGAAGCTTCTGCTCCAAGTACATCTTCCACTACTCATAAGTTCCTTTGTATAGAAAGGACAAGGCCTCCCACATCTCCCTGGTAGTGTTTTTTCCAGCTACATGAAAGACTATGTGATCCTTGACACCATCAAGGATCATCCTCTTGGCATTTTCCATATTGGACTGGTATTTCTTACGTTGATCCGGATCTGAATGTACAACAACTTCACCACAAACATCTTGAGATCATATTCATCCAGAAGGAATTGGATCCTTTAATTCTAGATTACATAGTTGGAGGAACCCTCCAACCAGCCCTGATCTTTAAGACCACGAGATGCCATCTCAGCCGAATCTTGTCAAAATTCTCACTCTTCTTCCCCCTCTACGCAGCACTAGGCATGCTATGCACTTCTTGTGGGGCTCATAGATCTGCTGCCCAGCTAGGAACTTACTAAGGAAGAATTCCCCACTATGTGCTCTTTTCTTTCTTCTAACGTTTCTCTACCCAAAAAATTCTTGTAGAAAAATTGTGTCCCTCTGACTCTGTGTGAAGACTCTGTGCTGCTCCCCATGCTTTTGAAACATCTTGAATAGGAATTCCTTCCTCTTTTTCGACTCACTCAGAGAGAGACAACCTCAAAGCTTCAACCCTTCTAGTTAGAACCGCGCAATCCCTCTAGGGATTCAATCTGCTCCTATTACAACAATTCAACCTTCACTTTACTGTTAAATCTGTTCTTCCTATTTCAAATCAAATCCTGTGATACCATGTGAAAATTCCTAGATCTGACAATAATAGGAATCCTACTACAACTATCTGATTTTACTTATCCTATTATGTAAATTAAATTTATAGAATTAATTCATAATGCATCATGAATTATTGAAGTAAAATATTGAAGAAAACTACACTTAATTAAATATGATTTTGAAACAAGGAAACTGAGCAGGAAATAAATCACACATAAGATACCTTTATTTTGGACCAAGTCCCCCAAAAAACCCAATGTGGGAAAATCATTGTAGCAGATCTTAGGGTTTATATTATTAAGAAGTATAAATTTACGAATACATCGTTGAATACATCAAGGGTTATTCAACTACAAAGAGAGAAACATTTGCAGAAATAATTGTGAGTTTTACATCACTCAATCATTGGAAATTACAGCTGATCAGGTCACTGGAAGAGCTACCCCTGGAGGTCTCTGCGCAGTCACTGCATAGGCCCTGCGTCACCTCCTCTAAGCACTACATCACCCCAACAAAGGATCGATATGATCCGACAGCTAAATCTCGGAAACCCTCTAAGTCACTATGTAGCCTTTGCATAGCCCTACGTGGCTCTACGCTGGCTATGTTAGATGTCTCTGTGCCTCTCTCTGGTGATGATTCTCCGGTTGAGAAAATGTTTCTCTCCGGAAGCTCCTATGCCCCAATCTGCGCTGGAATCAGTCATATCTGATCTTTGTCCGATCACTTTCTTGTTGTTAATATGATGCAGAGTGTTGTCCTTGATGGCAACCCACTTGATGAAGATGATGGCAACCTACTTGATGAAGTTGTCCTTGATGTTTAATAAGTTTATTAATGATTTAAATCTGATGTTCTACAAGTAGCTCAGAAGGACCAGAGAAAGAAATCTTCAGTATGTGCCAGAACAATGATGAAAAGTGTGTGTTACAAGGCATACGCGGGTTTGTTAAGGAGAAGGCGGGCATGCACGCGGAAAAGTACGTGCCAAGTCACGTATGATCAATTGCGCTCTAAATGTGTAAAACCAGGGGTTACTACCATGGTATTGACCCATTGTAATGAGCACTGGATTGTCCATTTGATCCCATCCAGGAATACCATCGGAAGTGATGTGGTTTTGGCTCATGGTATTATCAAAGGCTAAATCTATATAAGGAGAAGAAAATCATTGTGCAAGGTGTGCATGAGTCTGGGTTTGAATGAATACTTCACTCTGTAGTATGTCTGAATGGAAAGGGTAACAGTTTAATGATAGATCTGATTGTATGATGCACCAGTGAAGAAAATGATGAAGAGGGATCTCTAGATCTAAAATGTATTTGTATCTTCTAGATCTGTTTATGAAATGTTTAGATCTGAGATGAGGCGAACATGTTTCTGAAGTGAAGGGTAAAATATGAGCTATGCATACGATTTACGAAGAATTGTCTTGACCTTCAATATACGAAGATCTATACGTAGGTTTATATGAGTAGTGCATATATACGCGGTTAGTTTCAGCAAAACGCGTATGGGTTGTGAAATGGTTATAATGTGCAGATGTATACGCGGATTTATACATGAAGCGTGTATATCGCCGGATCGATGAAAGGAAACGCGTACTTACCGAGAAACTAGGGTTCTTTGAAGTATGTGGTATGAAATGTACGATGCATTACGATGTATTATTTGCTATTTGTCTATTATCCAGGTTCTCTGATCCTACCAGGTTTCTGATATTGATTATGCTACTGACTATGTTGAGAAAAGATCAAGTTGTTGATTTATTGGTTGATGATTCATTGAATGAATTGATAAGGGTATAAGTTTCAGTTTGATGTATGATTGAGCTTAAATGTGTGGAGTGGGACCAGTCTGAAAATATGATGAAAAGTGGCCTGCAAGTTGAGATCTATTGAAGCTCTTGGATCTCGTATGAAAATTGATGAAACGTGGTCCATGGTGGTGTTGAGGGTTGTAACCTTCAGTCAGGGGGTTGTAGCTCCCTTCCAGGTGAGGCTGGTAAACGAGAGCAGGGGGTCGTAGCTCCCTTCCAGGTGAGGCTGGTGAACGAGAGCAGGGGGTCGTAGCTCCCTTCCAGGTGAGGCTGGTGAACGAGAGCAGGGGGTCGTAGCTCTCTTCCAGGAGAGGCTGGTAAACGAGAGAAGGTTGTAGCCTTCTGCAGGTGGGTGCCTGCGTGCTGGTATGAGTCTGCGCCAGTACATGGTTGTAAGATGTTTTCTCTATAATAAAATATTGAAGGCTGAGACAACGACAGCGGTGGTTTTCTCCCGACTTGGGTTTCCACCTAAAATCTTGGTGTTCATGTGTGTTGCTTATGTGTGATGGTTTATTCTGTTATTACTGCACATGCTTACTATTTATTGAACATCTAATGAATGAATGATGGAATGATATAAGTGAAGAATTATCTGCATAATAAGATTGCTAGACATACGCATGTTTTATTAAGTATATCCGCGTGTATACGCGAGTTGGCTTCAGGAAAGTCGCGTATGTGTTTTGAAGTAAGAAAAAGTAAAAAGTTTTGAGTAAGTCCTAAATACTGATTCACCCCCCCCTCTCAGTATTTTTCCCAACAATTGGTATCAGAGCAGGTCCTTCTGCAGAAGCTTGATCGCTTGAAGGAGATCCGTCGCAATGGGAATTCATGAAGGGATAATGTCTATAAGGCCACCTCTATTCAATGGAAATAATCTGTTGTTCTGGAAGATACGAACAAAAGCATATCTGCAAAGTCTTGGTGCAAAAGTATGGGCAATCGTGGAAGGAGGTTATCAGTATCCGGCAAGTATTCCTACTGATGCAGCAGAAAGGAAGAAATATGAAATCAATGCCAAAGCCGTCAATGTCTTATTAGGAAGCCTGTCTGAACCAAAATTTGCTAAAGTGATGCAGCTAAATTCAGCAAAAGAAATATGGGACAAAATCATTCTGAGCTATGAAGGAGATACAAAGGTAAAAAGTGAAAAACTCCAAACTCTCATAATTGAATATGAAAATTTAAGGATGCATAGTGATGAGAGTATTTCTAGTTTCTTTTTACTTCTAGATGATATTGTTAATCGTATGAGAAGTTTGGGTGAAACCATAACCGATACTACTATGGTGGAAAAAGTCTTAAGATCTTTAACTTCAAAATTTGAGTCAAAAGTGTCAGCTATTGAAGAAAGGAAAGATCTGCAAACTCTTACTATTGTTCAACTACATGGTATTCTGACTGCTTATGAAATGAGACAAGGAGGTCCCTCTCAAATCAAAGAAGCTGCTTTTAAGGCGTGTGCAAAAGGAAAAGAAAAGGAAGATGTCAAGGAATCAAATTATATATCAGAAGAAGAAGAAGCAAATTTTGTGAGAAGACTCCAACTGGGAACTGGAAGATTCAAAGGTAAGCTTCCCTTCAAGTGTTTTGCTTGTGGAAGAGTTGGTCATTATGCTGCTAAATGTCCTTATGAAGAAAACCATGGTAAAGGGAAACAATTTGAAAAGAGAAAGAGTTATTATACAAATGAAGAGAATGATGAGGAAGAAGAAGATTCTGACCAAGATCTACAAGTGCTCATGGCAAAGAAGCAAAAGAAGAAGGCTACTCAAGGAAAGGAGATACCTCAGAAAACATGTGCAGCAGAAAATGGAGAAGATGAAACAGGCATTGATTGTTGTTCTTGTGATTCACTTTCTTGTGCATGCAATGGTGAAGATAGTGAAAGTAACAGTATAAGTCTAGAAGCAAATCTCAAGATCAATGATGAAAGAAATGATTGGAATCAATTTCATAAGAGAGAATCTATCTACAAAGATATGATCTCTAGAATGAATGATCAGAAAGAAATACTGAATGGATAGATAGACAAGTATCAAAAGTTGTATGTTTATGCAACCAATCGAAGTGAAAGACTTGAAGCAGAAATCATCTCTCTCAAAGAAGATCTGGAAAAATCAAATAAGAAGAATGAAGAACCCCTACCATTTGAAAAGGAAGGACTTGAAGCAGAAATCATCTCTCTCAAAGAAGATCTAGAAAAATCAAATAAGAAGAATGAAGAACTGCTACAAACATGTGAAGAACAAGAAAATTGGTTGAAGGAAGAAATTTTAAAATTAAATGATCAAGTAGAAGAAAGAAAAAGGGTCGAAGAAAGCATGAAGAAGCAATGCCAAAAATTGGAGGTTGAGGTAAACATTCTCAAAGATAAATTAGAAGAAAAGGATAAACTCTTGAGGTTTCAAGATAGTACTAAGATTCTGGACAATATTCTTAGTAATCAAAGATCTCCTGCTATTAAACTTGGTCTTGGTTTTCATGAAACTATTAAAGGAGAATCTAGTTCACAAGGAAGTGCTAAAGACTCAAAGGATTTCAATGCAAAACCTAAAGAGTTGAAAGAAACAAGAAGTCAACTGACAATCATGAACACTCAAAGGAAATCATTCAATAATGTTGAATGCTTTAAATTTCATAATTATGGGCATGTTGCAGCCAATTGCAAAAGCAGATTGTTTCAGTCACAAACAAACAAATTCTACACAAAAAGGTACTCTGGTTTCTTCAAGGGATATTGTTTTTCATGCAGCATGTATGGTCATAAGGAAGCTGATGGAAATAGAAGGAAGAATAGAACAACACATTATGATCCTTATGCTTACTTTTCTGGTCACATAAGATGCTATACTTGTAACAAGTATGGACATATGGAAAAAGAATACAGGATGAAGAGATCTAAGAAATTGGACAATTTCCAGCACACGATAAGAAAGTTCAAGCAAAGCTGGAAAAAGAAGGAGGACCGGTCAGAAACGTAGGTAATATTGACCCTACTGCAGTCATCTGCTTCTAAAGCTGACTTCTCATAATGACTGCAAGAATGATGTGAGATACATTAAAGAGATTAGTAATGTATCATCACAGGGGGAGCAATGTATGATGATTCTCATGGTTGATTTGGTAATTCTGGTTATGTTTATTTCTGACAGTGCATCTGTTGTGAAGAAGACAGGTACAAGTGGTACAAATTCAGGGGGAGAAGAAGGAGTATGAAATTTTCAGTATTTCACTTTCCATGCGCGGGTTTAATGAAGTAAAGTCGCGTATACACAAGAGCTCCAGTGGACACAGATGCATATGCATTTATGATAAGAAAATTAGTATGACAGCTCAAGAACAGGAGCACAGGTTCAGGGGGAGCATCGGTCTGACTATTAATGATTGCATTATTGAAATTATATCTAATTATGTCTTAGTTCTAAATGATGATGACATGATACATGATTTATTATGATGAGTTTATGGATGAGCCCTGTTTGCCTTTTGCTGAAGAGTATTCCTTTCTTTCACACATGAATGAGATGGAAGTCTTATGATTCAGAGATACGGACAGATCATGCAAAGATTGTTGCTGATGACTTGCTATTGAAAGTATTCAGGTTGCACAAGCTAAGGAGGAGCCTTGGTCATATGGAAAGGATGCATGGATGCACATTTTCAGGGGGAGCATTAGCCTTGCTGAGTATAATGCATATTGTTGGCAATATGATGGTTCTAAAATATGATCTCTCTCTTGAGGTCTTTTTGGTCTTGGTTATAAAAATTCATATTTGTAATTTGATGAAAAGGTCATGATGAGACCTATGATGTAAAATTGCAATATTCAGTCATGTAAGGACTTGTTCAAATTTGTAAACCCACTTGGTTGGGTAGCTGAGTCAAAAAGTGTAAACCCACTGGGTTGGGTAGTTGAGTCAAAATGTGTAAACCCTCTTGGTTGGGTACTTGTGTCACATATGTAAATCCACTTGGGTGGATCATTGATGTAATTATGAGTCCTTGGTGACAGGAAAGGTCATAGAGTCATGTACTTCATTGAATATTATGTTTGAACATTCAGCATGAACTCAGGGGAAGCATGGTAACTTCAGTGCACATCAGATCTATAGCGCTCTTCTTTCTACATGAGGAGAAAAACCTTGTGTTGGTTTTTTATCTGCCCTTTGCCCTTGATGTCAAAGGGGGAGAGTGACATGGTGTTTGAATAGGGGGAGAATATCATTATGCTTAATGTATCTATTTGTTGTGATCAAACACCATCGTGGTTGCCATCAAGTCCAAAGGGGGATATTGTTGGCAATATGATGTAGAGTGTTGTCCTTGATGGCAACCCACTTGATGAAGATGATGGCAACCTACTTGATGAAGTTGTCCTTGATGTTTGATGAGTTTATTAATGATGTAAATCTGATGTTCTACAAGCAGCTCAGAAGGACCAGAGAAAGAAATCTTCAGTATGTGCCAGAACAATGATGAAAAGTGTATGTTACAAGGCATATGCGGGTTTGTTAAGGAGAAGGCGTGTATGCACGCGGAAAAGTACGTGCCAAGTCGCGTATGCTCAAATGCCCTCTAAATGTGTAAAACCAGGGGTTACTACCATGGTATTGACCCATTGTATTGAGCTCTAGATTGTCTATTTGATCCCATCCAAGAATACCATCGGAAGTGGTATGGTTTTGGCTCATGGTATTGACAAAGGCTAAACCTATATAAGGAGAAGAAGATCATTGTGGAAGTGTGTGCGTGATGTCTGGTTTTTAATGAATACTTCTCTTTGAATAATATCTGTATGGAATGGGTAACAGTTGAATGATAGATCTAAATTCATAATGCTCCAGTGAAGAAAATGATGAAGAGGGATATCTAGATTTGAAATGTATTTGTATCTTCTAGATCTGTTTATGAAATGTTTAGATCTAAGATGAGGCGAACATGTTTCTGAAGTGAAGCGTAAAATCTGAGCTATGTATCTGTTCTGAAGATTTGTGCATCCCTAAAATGTCTGAAGATCTATACGCTTGTTTGCAACAGATAAAGTGCGTATATACGCGGGTCGTATTCAGAGAAAGCGCGTATGGGTTGTGAAATTAGATCTTTGATATGTGCAGATGTATACGCGGGTTGATATGCATGAAAGCGTGTATATACGCAGGATAAGTGAAAGGAAAGCGCGTATGAAAACTAGGGTTTTCTGAAGTATGTGGTATGAAATGTCTGATCTATTCTGCTCTATTACTGATATATGTTTATGATGTATTCATACAGATCCGGGTTTTCTAAATATTGATTATGCTACTGACTATGTTGAGAAAAGATCAAGTTGTTGATTGATTGGTTGATGATTCATTGAATGGTGAAGTAAAATTATAAGTTTTTGTTTGATGTATTGAGCTTAATCGTGTGGAGTGGTTCGGTCTGAAAATATGATGAAAAGTGGCCTGCAAGTTGTGTTCTATTGAAGCTATTGGATCCGGTGTGAAAATTGATGAAATGTGGTCTATGGTGGTGCGGGGTTGTAGCCTTACGTCGGGGTTGTAGCTCCCTTTCGGGTGAGGCGAGGTAAGCGAGGAAGCGAGGGGTTGTGAGCTCCTTTGCTGGGAGGCTGGTAAATAGGAAACGGGGGTCACTGCGCTCCTTCAGGAGAAAATTTGTTAGCGAGGCAGGGGTTGTAGCTCCCTTCCGGGGAGAGGTGGTAACGAGAGAAGGTTGTGGCAACCACGGTGGGTGCACAACGTCTTTGGTAGTTTCTGTGATGCATAGTTTGTAACATGTTTTCTTTATATAATAAATATTGAAGACTGAGACGACGGCAGCGATGGTTTTCTCCCAACTTGGGTTTCCACCTTAAATCCTGGTGTTCATGTGTGTTTCTTATGTGTGATGATTTACTCTGTTCTTACTACATATGTTTACTATTTATTGAACATCTAATGAATGAATGATGGAATGATATAAGTGAAGAATTATTTGCATAATAAGATTTCTGGACATACGCATGTTTTATTAAGGATATCTGTGTGTATACGCAAGTTGGCTTCAGGAAAGTCGCGTATGGGTTTTGAAGTAAGAAAAAGTAAAAAGAGTTGAGTAAGTCCTAAATACTGATTCACCCCCCCCTCTTAGTATTTTTCCCAACATTTCTCTATCAGAAGAATTTTATCACTTGATTCACTCTGTGTGTCTGACCCTCAGGCCTTCCTTTATAGTCTTCTCGTTGAGAAATCAACGACCGAGATTAGATCTCTAATCAACGGCTAAGATTATAACATGACTTGATCTTCACTTTCTAGATCATTCTCACTCTGTTTTATTAATACTTTTTAATTATTTAATTTCCCTAAGTTAGACTTAGTGTCCTCATTAAAATAATTAATTTTTAGAATAAAACATGAACCGAGTGCAATTTTCACCAATGGTTTCTGGGTTATTTGGAATACCAGTGTCTAAGCCTCTCCAACAAATTTGGGTCTTAGAGCACTTCCAATGCTACCAAAAATCAACAAGGAAACCATGAAGAGTTCTAACCGTATCTTTCCATAATTTGGGAAAATTGATTCCAAACAACATATGGCGGCAATAAACTCTATTGGGATATTTGGTGGTTTAGCAACATTATGGAACAAAAAATGGGCCAATTTCAAGGCATATAAACGCTTCACTAGGATTTTATTGATAGGTTTCATTCAGGGATACCCATCTCGGATCAATATTCTCAATAAATGATCAGGTGCTTAGTGTTAAGCTCAAAAATGGAAGTGCTCAAATTCGATATGAAAACGAATATCTCGTCACCAGGAATCCGACATAATTCATTTCATCAAAAACCGACTCTGTGTGATGAAGATAGAGCATGTTGTTCGTTTTCCTATACAGTTAAAATTTCCGCAGAAAGGACAGAATGGTGACATGGTAGTCTAGTAAGAGAAAAAAAAATTTGGGAATATTCCTTCGTTTTTCCCATTGACACTATGCCAGCTGTCAATGTGTGGTTGGTTTCTGTGTGGTTGATTTGTTTCAATTTCATTTGATTTGGGAGGAGCCAATGGGAAGAGGACATGTGGCAAGCCCGGAGGCCGCCACATGCCCCCCCAAGGCCGAATTATGGTTCTAAGGTCGAATTTCAACAATGGTCAAATTATATGGTCGGAATTGTCCAACCTAAGGCAGACACGTGGTACAACCAAGGGCCTCCACATGCACCCTCTGGTGGACCAAGGTATGGGTGAAATTTCATATATCATGGTAAAATTTTATTTATATACGGATGGAAAAATTATTACACAGAGTCTTGGTGGAGGTCGAGGATCGACCCCGCGACATTCCCACAAAATGTGCCCACGTTACCACTATACCACGACATAAGTTCTTAACTATATATGCCTTCGACTAATATTTGTTTCCATACGTATGAACCGGTGGGGGTAAGAAGGGGGCCAAATCCACGACCCAGCCCTCTCACCATATAAACTTTATGCTATGATAGAGAGGAGCGCTATTGCAATGGGTGGAAGATTAGTTTTAAACGGGTTTTATTAACCCATAAACAAGTTTAATTTGCGCTAATCTTGTTTCTAATGTGGATTAATTAAAACACGTGTTTAGTGATAATCTAATAGTTAACTCCAAATTAATTTAATTAATCCCAAGATTAATTCAGCGGCCTGTTTGGTGGAGACCTCCAATTTCGGCGGATCTCCAAAATTAGCGACACTAACTGGAGTTTCTCCAGTTTTAGTGGGGTTTCCTAGGCCAAAATTGAGGAGGGCATAAATTTTGAAAAATTCGACCAAATTGGGCTCAATAAGAGTCTATCTTAGATAATTTGGACATTCTGAACACATTGAAGCAGGGTTCAGAAGTATTAGAGTTGTAAACAACACTTTTTTCCATTATGAGCTAATACATAGGCCCAAGCCATGGAATCTGGACCAAGGAGATGTAGCCCAGGAGGGGTGAACTCCTTCATCAAAATATTGTTTTAATGGATAATTTGATGGTTTGTTATACATTTTATTTCTATTGGTCAAAAATTTGTTTTTAATTTAAAATGCCCATGAATTTAACATAAAATCTAGTACATTTACCTATTTAACACTCACAAACACCTCAAGAAACCTATGCACATGAAGAAAAATATCATCAAATTGTTTATAATTCTAAAGATGAAATTACCACAGCAAAAATAACATTTAGATTCAGAATAAGGTGGTATCGGAGCAAAGGCTGAAAGGTTATTTTCTTGATTTTCTTGAGTTTTGCGCTAGGGTTTCAATGGTTTGAAATTTGTGATGCTTACAAGGTTAAAGTTGCAGAGAGGAGAAGGGTAAATGTTGGTTTCTAGTCCTAACGCTAGGACTAGAAGAAGGAGAGCGACAAGGGCATCATCTCCACCCAAAGTTTCACTCACAGCTGCACTTGAAGCACCTCAAGTTTTATCTCTAGCTAAGATTGAAGAGGTACAAGTTGCACCAAAATTTGAGCTTCAATCCATAACCATCATGTCAGGTGTAGGAGAAACTAAAGGTCTTTCAGAAGAGGAAGCATCCAAGAAGGCTTTCTATGAACTAAATGAAAGGGTTAGAATCCTATTTGAAGATAGGAGCACTAGGATGGTTGAAGGGAATTCGAAGTCTCCACATGGAGAGGGAACCTCAGAAGACAAAAAGGATGAAGAGAAGGATTCAAAGGGTAGTGGAGGAAATCCTCCTCCATATCCACCATCTTCATCATCATCTTCATCATTACCATTAGCATCATCTTCCACTTCCACAGCCAAAAATACCCATACTCACTCAAAAACCACAAAAAGAAAAAATCCCTTACTTAAACTTGATGTCAAATTTGAGCTTCCAATGTATAATCGAAGAGGAAAGAGAAATAGTTCTATCAAAAGAGAGAAAGAGAAACTCACATGTAAACATTGTTCGAAGAATGGCCATGATGAAGAACATTGTTGGAAACTTTTTCCAGAGTTGAAGCAAAACAAACTAAAAGCCAAAGAGAAGGGAAAAACGGTTTCAATCGTTGAACACGACTTAGGTTCAAATTTAGGAGATGATTCCAAGATTATAGCAATGGGTTTGAAAGGTAAGAGCATAGAAAACACTAGTTCTTCAAGTTGTTCCAATGTAACTCAAGATGAAGATACAAGCATTGAACTCTTTCATATTAGAGTAATTTCTAAACATACCAAGATAGACACATTGTTTGATAGTGGTTCTCAAGCTAATTTAATTTCTAAAGACTTATTTAAGGAGCTAAACCTTGAAATTGTTATACATCCAAGACCTTATCCTTTAGGGTGGATATGAAAGAATGCAAACTTGCAAGTAACAAGGAAGTTCATTCTAAGGCTTTCCATCAATTCAAACTTTCTTGATGAAGTTGAACTTGATGTAGTGTCACTCGAGATTTCAGGTATTGTTTTGGGAAGTCCTTATCTTTATGATAGGAAAAAATTATTTCATCGCCATGAGAATAAGTATCACTTGTTTAGATGTGGAATTGAGTACATAGTTAGAGCGCATAATAAGAAGACAAGTTTGTCTCTTATACATGTAGGAGAAATGAAGAGAATAGTGAATGCAAGTCAAGATTTGAGTTTGTTAATGATCAAGCATAGAGATGTTTTGAATGAAATATTTCAAAAATATGCATTGAATGAAAAAGTGAATTTCATTAAAGTTTATTATGCTTGCAATGATATGTGTCAGGACTCTAACAGGTTGCCTTTGAAAGGAGGTAAAAAAGATGTGAAATATTTGCAGCAGTCAACATCACTGTTGAGCAGTGTTGGAAACAAGATTTCGGTGCAAGAGAGTGCAAAGGTCAAAGAGATAGCGCCAAAGCAATTTGAAAAAGAAGGCATAGGTTACACAAGTCCTTGTTTTTGGTTTCCAACGGCTACATGGTGATGGCGAAAATACTTGGTCAAAAGTCAACACAAGTACAAAGAAAAATCAAGGAAGAATCACCATGACGACAGTGTCTGAGGTGAGACAACTTTTAAGTTTCCTTTGATTGATGACCGAGGTAGGAACAAGTTTGTTTCTACAAGAACATATTTCTTCTCTGCAAATTCGGGGAAATTGCAGCATGACAATGTCTAAAACAGCAAGAGAGGGTCTTAAAAGTCAAGGAAAAAGCTTAGTTTTTCTAAAAATCTCAAGTTGATGAAAATGGGAAAATTTCAGTGGATTGAGACTGGAAGGGTGAGGAAATTGTACCTTCATCCACATGTTCAGTAATAAAAGAGATTTTGGGGTCCAAAAGGCTTCTAGTGGGGAGGAATGATTAGGTGCCAAGCGTTAAGATAAAAAATGGAAGTGCTCAAAATTGATTGGAAACTAAACGAAAACGAAGATATCGTCACCAGGAATCCGACGCAATTCATTTCATTAAAAACCAACTCCGTATGAGCAAGATAGAACCTGCTATTTTTTTTCATAAACAACTAAAAAATTTGCGAAAAGGACAGAATGGTGACATGGCAGCCCAATCAACAAAAAAGATATTCTGGGAATATTCCTTCATTTCTCCCAATGACACTATGCCAAGTGTGAATCTGTGGTTGGTTGTTGTGTGGTTTATTTGTTTCAATTTCACTTGGTTTCGGAGGAGTCAATGGGAAGAGGACACGTGGAAAGCCTGGAGGCTACCACGTGCCTCCCCATCCAAGGCCAAATTATGGTTCTAAGCTCAAATTTCAACAATGTTCAAATGTCAAATTTTATATGTATGGTGCATTTGTTTTATTATATATTGGTAGGGATAGTCCAACCAGAGGCGGACATGTGCTATAGCCAGGGGCCGCCACATGCCTCCTCTGGTGGACCAAGGTATGGGTGAAATTTCATATGTCATCGTTGAATTTTATCTATATATGTGTGGAAAAATTATTACACAGAGGCTCGCGGAGGTCGGGGCTTATATTTTCCTTCGACTTATATTTGTTTCCATACGTATTAACCGGTGGGGTTAAGAAGGGGACCATCCCCCTCACCATATAACCTGTATGCTACGATTGAGCGAAGTGCTATTTCAATGGGTGGAAGATTAGTTTTAAACAGGTTTTATTAACCCATAAACAATTAATTTGCGCTCATCATGTTTCTAATGTAGATTAATTAAAACATGCGTTTAGCGCTAGTCCGATAGTTAATTTAATTAATCCTAAGATTAATTTGGCGGCCTATTTGGTGGAGTCTACCAATTTTGACGAATCTCCAAATTATCAGAACTAACTATAGTTTCTCCAGTTTTAGTGGGGTTTCCTAGGCTAGAATTGAGGAGGCCATAAATTTTGCAAATTTCGACCAAATTGGGCTCAAGAAGAGTCTATCCTTGATGATTTGGACATTCTGAACACATTGAAGCAGGTTTCAGGAGATGTACAGGATTGTAAACAACATTTTTTTTCCATTTTAAGGTAATACAAAGGCCCAAGCCATGGAAGTTGAACTAAGGAGATGTATCCCAAGAGGGGTGAAATTCTTCATCAAAATACGCTGTTGATGCAGGAGCATTAGTCTCAGAAAATACTTTGTATTTTTAATATACATAGGGTTCTTGTGTTTTAAAATAAGATTGGTTGCCTATGTATTAAATTGATGTAATTTTAAAATATTTTGAGTGAGATATTTAGAAAATTGGATTAATTAAATATTGATAGGAATTTTGTAAATGTCCTCGAATGTTGGAGAACATGAGAGAATTAGGATAGTTGAGATCCCATAGGGAATGAGAGATTTGAGAATTAATTGTAAATCCTAAATTAGAATATGTTTCATGATTTTATGGGATTAGAGAGGATCCTTAGGGATAAATAAGAGATTTTAGGACTTGGAGGATTTTGAGGAATTTGTTGAGAAGATAGAGGATCTCAAACCAGAATTGGTTTCAGAACCAATTGTATAAATTGTAAGTATCAAAAGATAATGGAGAGCAGGGATTTAGAAATTTTAGACAGATAGAGTTTGTTGATGTAAGCCTATGGGGTAGAGAGTTGTAAAAGGCCATTTAATTAGAAAATTAGGCCTAAAGGGGAGAAGACAGAACATGAGATGTTCTGAGATCATGTAAATATTTTTTATGAATGATAGGAGGGTTTTCATTGTGTTCAGAATTGTTTTCTTTGCTTGACCATAATTGAATAAGACCGATCCCAGTTTCATTGAAGTTCTGTCTATGATTTTTAATTGAATGAAGAAACTTTTGTGAGGAAAAAAAGTTTTAAATTCCGGTTTAATCTATATGATGATTGTTTTGGCTAAGAAGGAACCAGTGAGTGGTAAAACTCTGCAGTAATGGTTTGATATGGTGATTCTGCATATAATTGTGAACTTTGATATAAATGTTGAGATCTGTGATTATTAATAGGAAATTTTGTCATTGTATATATGAGCCACAAAATTTTATGAATTCATGAGACTACATAGATCGGAAATTCATACTATAATTCTATGTGGACTTGAGTAGAATGAAGATCGATCATCGATCCCAGTATGGATCGATGTTCTTGAAAAGAATGTGATCCTGTAAATCAATATTCACACTACATAGAAACGAGAAGAACAAAAATGATAATTGTGTACATGTTTGAGAAGAAGTCACGGTGCAGATCTGAATGTAATTGCAGAAAGCTGAAATTGGAGTCAATATAGAATGGAAATCGAATTGTACAGACTTAACAGTGAATGCCGAGGGTGAAAGGGATTCTGTGTTAAGACGCGAGTATGGTGGATGTGAGTCATTGAATGTAGAACCCGTGAATCAATGGTGCAGCGGAATGATAAATTATTTATATAGACCGAGTTTTTCATATACAAGAAATTCATAGAATCTGTGAAATGAGTTCGATCTACAGAAAGATGGAAGTTGTGCATTGGATAAAGGTTGAAACCCATAACTCAGTGAGTAGCAAACGGAACCATGAATCGATAGCGAAGGTGGAATGTTGAACTGGTTTTACAAAACAATAATGGGTTTTCGCACAACTTTTAGTTGGTAAGTGGTAAATATTGTGGACATGCGATAGTAGTCAGGTGGAGACACGTCGCAAGTAAAAACCATCTATTTCACATAGCTTGAAAGCATTAATCCTCATGCTAGTTGGAGTGTGATATAGTTTATGATCATTGGATTAAAAGTGTGAGGAAAATCAATGGTGAACGATGATGTCGAAGATGAATGGCTTAAAGGATAAGTAAGACCATCAATTTAAAGGTGTGTTGGGTAACCAAATGTGGGGTCCAGTTATATATGTATGTTGGAAATTTGGGTTTCTATCCAAAGTCGATTTCGTAGATTCGACAATTAATAAATGGGTATTTTATATGGTTGGTAACCATAATTAACAACAAAGGAAATAGCTTCCGCATGTAAAGTTGCCTCCGTTGGTTTATCATGGTTCAAATACATGTGAATTGCATTTTTTTTATATGAATAAGGTGGGTTTTTGCAGCTAAGGCTGCGTCAAAGTGGTATCAGAGCTGGAAAAAGCTCTTTTGAAAGTTCAAGTTTTTTTTAATTGTATAGAATGAATGCATGTGTGATGGAGAAAATAAAAAGAGATCAGATTTTGAATCTGATAAATTGTAGCACATAGAGATACAGTGTAGGTGAATTGTGAAACAAGATCACACAAAGATCTTGAAGGTGAAATGGTAAGTGTTATTTTAACTCTAGTTTGAAGATTATGTTTGCATAATTCAGGTTGAAGACAGTTGAAGAAAATATCAGCAAAATAAGATCACAGTCTTAAGAGCAGTGATAAAGGAAACTGGTAAGCATTTCTAAGTAAAGTGTGGAAGAACCTTGAAGAATTGGATAAAAATGACAATTGTGTTCTTAAAAAGTGTAGAAGAGTTAAGAATAGAAGGAGAAGAGAGATAGATAACCATGCTTGCCAAAAGTCCAAGTCCAGAGGAAAACTTGGTGACGTAAGTGGCAGCAAAAAGGACTTGTTGTTGCAGAGGCTTAAACAGTTCATAGTGAGGGCATGAGTGATGAACTCATAGAGGTGGAAAGACATAATGACTACTGATAGTAATAGAAGATATAGCAAAGGTTCTGAGCAAGACCACAACAGATTAAAGGAGTGGAAAGTTGGCACAAGATTGCAACAGTAAGACTATAGGAAGAACTTTTGAATGTTCTTAGAATTTGTGGTAGGACCTTATTCCAGCTAAGGCTTGGAGTAGAAAAGGACAATGGTGTCTTTAAATGAAGTGAGTGCAGGAACTAGAGAAGAGAGAAATATTTCTCAGTACAAGTTCTGAGAAGGAGAAGACTTGAAGAACAGGCAGAGGAGAAGCTTGGTGAGAAGATTAACTCAGTAGGGGTTGATTGGTTTCATGTGTAGAAACTCACATAGAAGTGAAGATGACTATGGGAAGTCATGTGTAAGGTTCAAGAGGAAGCTACAAGATGAAGAAGAGTGTTAAAGAAATCTATAGGAAACAGATGAGTCAAGAGGAGCATGACAAAGAGATTTCTGAGATAAGAGAACAATTTAATAAATTAAAGATGATGATATAAGAAAACCAGAGACATAATTGGATCATGAGGAAGAAATTAAATTGTCAGAGGCTACAACAAAAGAGAGAACAACAAGTGAATATGCAGTTAGCAGAAGAGCTGAGAAAGCTTGAGCAGATGATGAGTGTGAAACTGAGATGTAAAAAACACAGAGAAGTAGAGTCAGAAATGGAAGTTTCCATTTGTAGACCAGAAAAGGGTAAAATTCTCGGTAGAGATGAATATTGGATATTTGTGAAATATCTTATGAATTATTGTGAAGATTCAAAACAACAAGAAGTTTACCTTGCTGAAAAGAGAATTATTGATGATTTCCTGAACTACTGGGAAATTTCAGATCAACAGAAGGATGTAAAGCCTTGTATTTTTGTAACTAATGATTTTGATGTGATTACAGGTTTTGCAGAGGATGAGCAATCTTTTGAAGTTGTCAAAAGTATGAAAGAGTATCTTTCAAAAGATAAATACTCTGAAGAAGAGAGTAAATTATGATGAATAATGTATCTTGAATGAGGAAATAAGTGATGCATTTATATTTGAAGCTATTACAACACAGGAAGAATTTCTTGTAAAATAAGGAGATGAGATTCAGTCCGAAGAACTGATATGTGAAGCAACAGTTGAGACTGTTGAACCTTGTAATTTTCAAACTAAAAATTTGTGTATAAATGCAGGGATAGTATGTGATGATGAAATACTTCAGAAATGCCAAAGAGGCATTGTATTGCTGGAATATTTGCTGGAAAACTCAGAGTATGACAGTGAGATTGTAGAAGACAGAGTTCACTACAATGGACAATAATAGAGAGACATCATTGAAACAGATGATGTGGAAAAGAAACTAGTTGACAGTCTCGAGAGTCCTTTAGATAATTTTTTGGGAAGGTTGAATCAACATACTGATGTGCTCATAGAAGAGAAAAAATCGGAGCAACATACTAAAATATTGCCAAAAGAAAAAGAGGCATTGAGGCCTTATGGTTTTTATTTTAATAATTGTTTTGTGAGTGTAGGTTTTGTTGCAAATTCTAGAGAAAATTTGGCATAGATGAGAAACCAAGTAAATAAAGAGGAAGAAATTTCTGTGGAAGTACTTAATCCATGGAACAAAGAGATTAGATTGCTGCAAATTATGCTGAATTCAATACAGGAAGAGAAATCTCAATTTCAATATTGGGAAACACAGAATGTGAAGACACAAAAAGATAAAAGACAACAACAAAAAATTAAAGCAAAGAGATGAAGATAGCAGTGAATGGAAGACTATGTATCAGTCTAAGGAATTGTTGAAGAAAGAGGACAACAGAAAAAAAGAGGGTAAGGATGATAGGGCAACAGTAAGAATAAAGATTCAAAAATCAAAGGGTAAAATTAATCAATAGTTAGAAGATCTATTGGACAGAGAAATTGAATTGATAAGAAGGATAATGATGAAAGTGTCTCAGAGAAAGACAATAGCAGGAAAGCAAAGAAGCAATAGCAAAAGGAAGACAGTAGCAGACTGTAAAAGCATAGCTAGGCAGCAAAGCAGCATAAAGTGTGGAGACCTGGAGAAAAGCAACAAACAACAGCAGCAACAAAAGACAAATTGCAGAACAACGTATGGGATCCAGGAAGACGAAGATCAGAAGCACATGATCAGGAGATCGTGATTATTTTAAGCTTGGGAGTCTGATGCAGGAGCATTAGGCTCAGAAAATACTTTGTATTTTTAATAGACATAGGGGTTTTGTGTTTTCAAAGAAGACTGGTTTCCTATGTATTAAATTGATGTAATTTTAAAATATTTTCAGTGAGATATTTAGAAAATTGGATTAATTAAATATTGAGAGGAAATTTGTAAATGTTCTCGAATGTTGGAGAACATGAGAGAATTAGGGTAGTTGAGATCCCATAGGGAATGTGAGATTTGAGAATTAATTGTAAATCCTAAATTAGAATTGGTTTCATGATTTTATGGGATTAGAGAGGATCCTTAGGGATAAAGAAGAGATTCTAGGGTTTAGAGGATTTTGAGGAATTTCTTGAGAAGATAGAGGATCTGAAACTAGAATTGGTTTCAGAACCAATTGTATAAATTGTAAGTCTCAAAAGATAGTGGAGAGTAGGGGTTTAGAAATTTTAGACAGATATCGTTTGTTGTTGTAAACCTATGGGGCAGAGAGTTGGAAAATGCCATTTAATTAGAAAATCAGGCCTAAAGGGGAGAAGACAAAACACGAGGTGTTATGAGATTATGTAAATATCTTTTATGAATGATAGGAGGGTTTTCATTGTGTTCATAATTGTTTTCTTGGCTTGACCATAATTGAATAAGATCGATCTAGGTTTAATTGAAGTTCTGTATATGATTTTTAATTGAATGAAGAAAGTTTTGTGAGGAACATAAGTTTTAAATTCCGGTTTAATCTTTATGATAATTGTTCTGGCTAAGAAGGAACCAGTGAGTGATAAAACCCTGCAATAATGGTTTGATATGCTGATTCTGCATACAATTGTGAACTTTAATACAAATGCTGAGATCTGTGATTATTAATAGGAAATTCTTTCATTGTATATCTGAGCCACAGAATTTTATGAATTCATGAGACTGCATAGATCGGACATTCATATTATAATTATGTGTGGACTTGCGTAGAATGAAGATTGATCATCGATCACAGTATGGATCGATGTTATTGAAAATAATGTGATTCTGTAAATCAATATTCACGCTGCGTAGAGGCGAGAAGAACACAAATGATAATTGTGTACATGTTTGAGAAGAAGTCAGGGGTGCAGATCTGAATGTAATTGCAAAAAGTTGAAATTGGAGTTAGTATGGAATGGAAATCAAATTGTACAGAATTAACAGTGAATGCCGAGGGTGAAAAGGATTTTGTGTTAAGACGGGAGTATGGTGGATGTGAGTCATTGAATGTAGAACCCATGAATCAATGCTACAGCGAAATGATAAATTATTTATATAGACCGAGTTTTTCATATACAAGAATTTCATAGAATCTATGAAATGAATTCGATCTACAGAAAGAAGGAAGATGTGCATTGGATAAAGGTTGAAACCCATAACTCAATGAGTAGCAAACGGAACCATGAATTGATATCGAAGGCGGAATGTTGAATTGGTTTTACAAAAAAATTATGGGTTTTCGCACGACTTTTAGTTGGTAAGTGGTAAATATTGTGGACATGTGATAGTAGTCAGGTGGAGACACGTCGCAAGTAAAAACCATTT
The DNA here is from genome assembly GCA_034641835.2 of Pinus albicaulis. Classification (NCBI taxonomy): domain Eukaryota; kingdom Viridiplantae; phylum Streptophyta; class Pinopsida; order Pinales; family Pinaceae; genus Pinus; species Pinus albicaulis. The sequence continues at coordinate 167,685,362 of CM076584.1, forward strand.
ATTTCACATAGCTTCAAAGAATTAAGCCTCATTCTAGTTGGAGTGCGATATAGTTTATGATTGTTGGATTAAAAGTCTGAGGAAAATCAATGGTGAATGATGATGTCAAAGATGAACGACTTAAAGAATAAGTAATACCGTCAATTTAAAGGTGTGTTGGGTAACCAAATGTGGGGTCCAATTATATATGTATGTTGGAAATTTGGGTTTTTATCCAAAGTCGATTTCGTAGATTCGAAAATTTAATAAATGGGTATTTTATATGGTTGGTAACCATAATTAACAACAAAGGAAATAGATTTCGCATGTAAAGTTGCCTCCACTAGTTTATCATGGTTCAAATACATGTCAATTGCATTTTTTTTATATGAAGAAGGTGGATTTTTACAGCTAAGGCTGCGTCATGTGTTAATGGATCATTTGATGGTTTGTTGTACATTTTATTGTTTTTGTTCAATACTTTGCTTTTAATTTAAAATGGTCATGAATTTAACATTAAATTTAGTACATTTACCTGTTCAACACTCACAAACACCTCAAGAAACCTATGCACATGAAGCAAAAGATCACAAATTGTTTATAATTATGAAGATGAAATTAGCACAGAAACACTAACATTCAGATTCATATCAATATATATGGCCCATATGCGAACAAAGGAAACTTTTGGGACAAGATGGACAGGTGTGGTATTCTCAATATTGACTTGTTGATTGTGGCCGGAGATTTCAATGCGACACTATATTTTACATATTCTAGAGGAACATTGGGGGGCGGGGGGGGGGCGGCAGACGGACGTTGGGATTCACTGGATGATTTACTTACTGATCTATTCTAGTCACACAATATGTGGGATATTTTTCCACGACAGAATTCCCCAGGATGGTTTAATGGGCGAAAGGGAGATGCACATATTGGAAAACGTCTTGATCATGTTATGGTACATGAACACTTAACTAACATTTTGGTCTATATGAGCTCCCAGATTATTCATGCACATATATCAGACCACCTCCCTATTCTATTGGAATGGAAGTGGGTGAAACCACGCATGGGCATTCCATTCAATTTCAACCATAATTGGTTTAAGGATGATGGTTTTGTTTCCAATATCATAGACTATATTAAAGCATACCCCCGGGGATTGGACAAATCAACATGCCTGCACCTCACTAATTTGTTGAGGGATCTGAAAAAAATGGTTCGCTTATGGGAGAGGGAAAACAAGGTCACCTCACTGCTGGAACTAAAACATATTTCCCGGGAAATAGAAGATATAGTGAGGGAGATGTAATGCGACTACTCACCATTGGACATATGGGATCAGTTGAAGGCACTGGAATTCCAGAAGTGTCAGATATTATTGATGCAGCAGGCCACATGGAGACTCAAGAGTCGTGTCATATGGCTCAAAGAGGGGGAATTAAATACAAAATATTTCCACCGAATGGAAAATCAGAGGAGGATCGGAAACTCAATATGGAAAATTCATGCCATGGATGGGAATATAATTCATAAGATATCGAAGATACAGGGGGAGGTTGTCTCATGTTTTCGGATGCTCTTTCAGGACCGTGAGTGGGTGAACATTGATGACCAGTTGTGGGGCATCTATGAATACCCTCATATGTTCAATTTGGAGGTGAATACACTAGAATATAAATCGGTGGACATGGTGGAAATCCTTAAGACTCTCAAATATTTTGCTCGCGACAAAAGTCCGGGCCTGGATGGTTGGAAAGTAGAATTCTTCATTTTCTTTTTCGACATATTGAAATATGATCTCCTAGACATGGTTGAAGAATCCAGGGTAGGGGGATACATCACTGGTACCATTAATTCCACGTTTATTGCACTAATCCCTAAGAAGAATGATACAATGACGTTTTTGGATTATAGGCCCATCTCCCTCTACAACATTGTGTACAAACTCATTTCAAAAATCATTTTTGAACGTCTCAAAGAAAATATCTCTGTGCATATAAGTAGGGAAGAATCTGGGTTCTTGCATAACAAGCTTATACATGATGCGGTGGTGCTCGCATAGGAATCCATACATTCTATACATGTTAAAAAATTATTGGTACTTGTGTTGAAAATTGACTTATGCAAGGCATATGATTGCTTCGACTGGGCGTTCCTGTGACTTAACCTATTAAAGATTGGGCTTGACACTCAAATTACTGAATGGATTATGGCCTATGTTACTGGAACACAATTTGCATTCCTAATAAATGGCTACCCATCAAAATTTTTCGATGCTGGGTGGGGACTCTGATAGGGGTGCTCATTATTACCACTGCTATTCATATTCGTCATGGACTGCTTAAGTCTTGAAATTCGAGTTGCATGCACCGAGGGACTGTTCAGGGAAGTCCAGATCTATATGAACATATATGTCACAAACAACCTCTTCGTGGATGACATACATGTTTTTGGTGAACTCTATAAAGATACATGGTGGAATTTACACCACATCCTTACTTGCTACAACAGTGCAACTCCACTCATGAAAAATGGGGAAAAATCACATCTATATTATTCAGTGGGTGATATGCAAATCATTACAGAGATCCAAACTTGTTTCAATATGTCTATGGACATTTGAGGGAAGGCATTATATATTTGGGGTATAATATAAAACCTGCAAAGTATAAGAATGACAAGTGATTATGGATTCTGGATAAGATTAGAAGGAGGACTGTAGCATGGACACATCAATGGCTATCCGGGGGGTGATATATATTGGTACAAGAAGTTTTACAACATATGGGTATTTATTGGGCTCACTTATTCAACCTCCCGACTGAAATTATATGAAATATTATGGCATATTTTCATAGTTTATTTTGGCAGGAAAAAAGCTACAAGGAAAATACCATTTGATCAAATTGGATAGGATACAAATGGAAAAGGAAGCAAGGCGATGGGGAATATTAAACATGAAATAATTTGGTAAAGCACTAATTCTAAAATATTTATGGAGGGGTATACAACACAATTGATTGTGGCGGGACATTATTCATACTAAGTACATGGGAGGGAACAATATTATGGACTGTTATAGGCACGAGACACTTGGGAGGACCACGGGATCATACATATGGTGCAACTTTCAAGTTATAAAAAAAAAATTACAGCGCTTGGTATGGCACTTTAGCGATGAATCAAACATTTTAATTGGAAGGGATAAAATTAAAGAGGTCGAGGGGGAGCATGGAATGTCGGATCAGCTGATGCACCACCTACACACAAGGGGTATATTCTATATACAACAGATTATCGAAATGGAGATGAATACAACCTGATTTGGTAGAAGGTGATGGATTTGCACATCCCATTGAGGGTACACACAGAATGGATGGAGTACACCAATAACCTCAGACATGCAAGTTTACACCAATTAGGCGAGGCTGAATCTATCGCATGGGAATGTTTAATCAACACAAAAGGCATTGTTGTTGCTGAAAATTACAAACACTTCATCAATCTCAACAAAGGATTACAAGTCACCTGGTTTAAAAAGGTATGGCCAATACACATTCCACATAAAATTACGTTATATAATTGGCTATACTGGATGAACAAGAACTTAAGTTGGGAGAACATGGAAAATAGGGGGACGCACGGCTCGGGTCCCTTCCCCTTATGTTATAATGCATCAGAATGTAATACACATCCCTTCATAGACTGCCCAACTACTGAAAAAATCTCGAGGGACGTATCCCTACTCACACACATTCCATACCAAAATTTGTTAAACCTACAAGATTGTTATATGTGGTGGCTATATAGGGGAGGGAGAATTAAGACCATTCCATTTTACACAGTATGGAAAATATGGAAAGCAAGAAATAACCAAATTTTTGAGCGTCGATAGATTACAACACACCACATTATGCAAAACGTCATCATGGGGATTGAGGAACACAAAATGTCGCACTGGATTCCATGGGATATACCTATCAGGACCATGGCACACCCATTACAATTTCCTGTTGGTTATTTTGATGGAGCCTCTTAGAGGAATATGTGTCGATGTAGAGTATGGATTCGAGTGGATCCCACTACCCAATACCAGATTCATTGGAATGGAGGCCCGAGCACTAACACCATGGGAGAAGTGCTGACACTTTGGGGTTTATTATGGTTCGCACAACAATTGAAATTGGATACTTTCATGTATATGGGGACTCACAGGTCATTATACATCACCTCAAAAAGGATACGACATTCACCCCACACATGCTTTGGGCTTGGCTACACAGGATTAATGCACTTCGGACAACCTACAGATACATCAACTTCGCCCACGTATACATGGAGAGGAACACATTGTCAGACTCCTTGTCAAAGATGGGTTTAATGGATGCTTTCAGATTCATTCACTACACTCTCATCATTGGTGGCACAAGGATTTCTATGGGCACTACACCAGTTCTCTGAACTACTTGGCACAACGATGGGTGAAATATCATGGAGTTTTCTTGATCTATTGTTTTTTACTTCAATGTATTTTTCTTTATATATCTTGTACACCGATGTGAACTACACATATGTTTTGATTATTGTATTCACTATCTGGGCAGGGTATACTATACAGTAAAATTTGAAACACTCTTATGATATATGTTTGGGTTGGGACACATGTTCCTGCATAGATATTTGACAGGACAAAGTATACCAACATCGCTATTGTTTTTATAACATATTTGTAGAAAGATGATCTCAAAATATCGTTCACATGCTCTGGTACATAATATATACTAGGATTTATTCGACTGAAAAAAGGGAATGCATGAGAAATTTGCAAGCTCCATACCCAGAAGCCATTCATCTTCATTCACAATCTTCATATCCATAATTGAGTTTGTGGCCGCTTTTGATTCCATTCCGATTCTGATTCCTCTTCTCTGTTGTTGCAAGGTTACAACCACAACACCCCACAAGATTTTCTAGTCTCATCAGGATTTTGACTTACCTGCCATACTTAAAATCTTGTTTCACGTTACTGGAATGTTGGAAGTAATGATTCCATGTGTATGATGTTATGTGATCTATAGGTTATCATTGGGAGTCTCGAAGTGTCAATCTAGAATTCGTTGTTACCTATGTCTGAATTGTGCTTGTATCATTTCCGAGTCATAGATCCACTTTCTTAAGATATAGATTTGTCAAAGTCTTTGATATATGTCCTATATATACTTGTAATTATTGTAATAAATAAACACATCAAGTGATTTGTGTGTGATAATGTGCTCTCTATATTTTTCTAATATGGTATCAAAGTTATAACTGGCTTTAACTCCTTCATCGGAGAGCCACAAAGATATGAGAGAGCCTTGAGTGCGTGATTTTTTTTAGTTTTGTATGCCAATGTGTTTTGTGTAGATCATTAATCTACATACATTGTGTTTTGTGTGTATCATTAATCTTTGTAGAAACGCAAGTGATTTCCAGGTGAAATCTTGATAGAATCACGTTGCTCCTGTCGAACAAAGACAAGGACACAACCCGAGAAAAGATGAGGCTATTGCACACAGTCAAGATGAATGTGGCTACCATCAATAAGGCCTACAATTGCGTGTTGGTAAAGGAAGACAACCAGGGCCTCTCGGGCGTTTCCTTGGGTCACTCATGGGCGTGGCATGAGACACGGTAAAGAGGAATATATCCATCTTGGCCCCCAAAGTTCTTCCCATTACAGAGCATCTCTACTACGCATGCAAGATGATATGCTTCATGGAATTGAAGAAGAATCTAAAGCCTTATATTCCTAATTTCAGGCTCACCTTCCAGCATTTCGGCGTTCATCTCGAGGGTCGAAGAATGATCAATGGAATCAGGAAGAATTTGCAACTTATTGATTATGACTTAGAGTCCCTCGCATGGTGTTGCATCACTTCGGGAACACATCTGTCTACGGGATCTGGTATGATGCGGCTTACATCGAAATCCACGCTTTCATTGTCGTCAAATTCATTGTTGTTGCTTGACTTGATGCACGTCCTCTTCAAGGTCGCTAGGAATTGGATGTTTATGGATGTATCCATGTCCTACGTGAAATCGAAGTTTCTCAACCAATATTTTTTTATGAGGACTCTGCTAGTTTAACGATTTTTTATTTTTTGATCAGATCCGACCGAAGCAAAACCTGAGTAAGTCCCTCTAATCCACGGTAGCAAGAAATTCAGGTCATAAATGAATGGTGCAGACCCACGGGTTTAATCTAGAGTGAATTCACTTATTTTGTTGACAAAGAGCCAACCAATAGATAGTGTAGCCCTGGCACAAGGCATGTCTCAGAAATCTGAATAGTGGAGAAAATTCAAGTAGGAGAGGTCATGCAACTCATAAGATGATTTCTAAGGATTAGAAGTTTTTATGACAAAGAATTATGGCAGCTGGTTGATTCAAGAAATATTATAGAAATCAAAGGGGCTAAGCATAAAGAGTCAATGAGTGGTGTGAGTATTTTGGTGTTTTGTTGTGTGTAAAAAAAATAAAAAAATAAAAAAAAAATGATAAGAGATTGTGTTGGTGTTTGTGTTTTTATTTGTTATAAAAAGGGTTGGTGGTTCTTAAACTGTATCTGAAACGTCAATTTTTATTAGTTGTAAAAATGGTTGGTAGTTCTTAAACTAGAAGCCACAGTGTCCAAAAAAAACAATTCTTGTGTAAGGTCAAGTTGTTTGATCAAATTTTGAACACATTCAGTATCCAGACCTCCAACCTAGCAACTGACGGACAGCCGAAAGCGAAATATACGAGAGATGGTGTTTGGTCTATAGGATGATTTATTACTTGACGACTCTTATTGGGGAAGCCTCGACGAGCCGATGTGTCAATATTGTTGATCATGCAAAGTTCATCAATGATGGTCAGAGGCGGTTATGTTTTAAATGAAGGTCAAGTAATAGCTCGAAGATGTGGTGGTGAAAGAGTAGTGTTTGAGAGTATTCGGAGTAGATGTGGGTGTTGATGAAGACTAGTCAGACATAGATCTATTTATTGTTGTAATGTGTTTTTAATGTTATGTATGTAAGCATTAAGGGAGGTTGTTGGAAGTAATTCTTCCATGTGTATGATGTGATCTATAGGTTGTGATTGTGAGTCTCGAGTTGTCAATCCAGAAGTCATTGTTCCCTATGTCTGAGTTGTGGTTGTATCATTTCAAACTCACAGATCCACTTTCTTAGGATCTAGATCGAAGTCTGTGATATATGTCCTATCTATATTTGTAATTGTTGTGATGAATAAAAAAATCAAGTGATTTGTGTGTGTGATAATGTTCTCTCTATTTTTTTAATATGGAATTGATGTTTCCATCCATATATTCTTTATATATTCTCTTATTTAAATCTATTGTCTCCAGCGAAGTCTCTCTATGAAGATTTATTGTGACCCACGCATTCTCTTTATATATCTTTGTGGGACAATATTTTGTCTCCACAAAGTTTCACACAATCTTTTTCACCATACACAAATCTTAAAATCCACCTAATTTACCTAATTAATAAATATTTTAAAATCCACCTAATTAATAAATATTTTAATATTTACACTGTAAGGCGTCTTTATTTGAAAACAACTCTCCAAATTGTCATCGTGTCAATTTGTGGGCCATCAATCTATATGTTAGACGATTAGAAGATTTTCTGCCACTAGATGATTATAATTACTAACTAATTTGTGGAAACAATTCATATGCGACTGTGACTGCTGCATTTGACATGGCATCCTCAAGATCTCCTTTGTTTTGGGTTTCAGACATTTTTGAACTTATCCAAATTTTCAGAATATGTTTTTTTAAGAAGTGCAAAGAAATGATGGGAAGATTACCTCAGAAATTTTACCGGATTTTATCTTCAGGTTCGCTTGATTACTTTATCAAGATCAACTTTGTTTGGGGTCTCAGACATTTTTAAACTCGTCCAGATTTTAAAAAAAAAAAATTTAAGTGAAAAAAAATGATGGGAAGATTTCCTCTGAATTTTCACCGGATTTTATCTTCAGGTTCTCTTAATTGCTTTATCAAGATCTCCTTTCTTTTGGGTCTCAAACATTTTTTAACTCATCCCAATTTTCAGAATGTTTTTTTTTTCTTTCTTGAAGTGCAAAAAAATGATGAGAAGATTACCTCTAAAATTTCAACGGATTTTATCTTCAGTTCCTCTTGATTACTTTATCAAGATTTCATTTTTTTTGGATCTGAGATATTTTTGAACTACCTTTGAAATTTCACCGGATTTTAGCTTCGGGTTCTCTTCATTGATTTATCAAGATCTCCTTTGTTTTCGGGTCTCAACCATTTTTGAACTCATCCATATTTTCAGAATGTTTTTTTGGAAGTGCAAAGAAATGATGAGAAGATTACCCCAGAAATTTCACCGGATTTTATCTTTGGTTCTCTTGATTGCTTTATCAATATCTCCTTTGTTTTGGGCCTGAGACATTTTTGAACTCATCCAGGTTTTCAGAATGTTTTTTTTTTGAAGTGCAATGAAATGGTGGGAAGATAACCTCTGAAATTTCACCGGATTAATTTCAGACCCTTTTGGTTCTATAGATATCTTGTACATGGTTATTTCAATTCCCAAAGGTGCGGGTTGTCAATTCCTAAAAGGTGTGCAGTGTCATGTACGGATGGTTTTTTTTTCAAATCTAAAAGGATTTTACAATATTATAAATTCAAAAGCTTCGGGTTCTCTTGATTTCTTTTTCAAGATCTCCTTTGTTTTTAGGTCTCAACCTAGAAATGATGAGAAGATATTCATTTGGTTGAGAGGGAATTCCAAATAGAAATGGAGACTCACGAATATCCAGCGTCATCATTTGGTTGAGATTTTGGGCTATTGTAAATTAGGGAAGAACAATTACTTGTCTACAACTTTGTGGAGAATGTGAGCTTTGTAAATTACATGAATGGATGCATGACAGAGGATATCCAAGGAGAGTTCTTGATTGGAAAGAAAAGGCTAAAGGTGTGGGTGTTGGGTTCTCCTTTTTGCATAATGTTGTTGCCACATGCGTTCCTTTGGAAGAAGTCTTCCCGTCGCATTATGTGCCTTCAGTGTTAGACGATATAAATATCGTATGCCATCGGATTGATCTCGCATGGAGTCATTGTGGTCCTCAAAGGTTTGTTTTAAGAATGATTTTTAGCCTTCGGTGTTAGACTATATAAATATCATATGCCGTCGGTATGGAATGATTTTTGTCCATCTTTAAAATTCAACGAACGTTGCCTTTATTAAAAGATTTAGAAAAAAAGTGAAGGGTCCATTTATATAATTGAGAGCTTAGGAAGGCAATAGTGTATGGAATAATTTTTGTCCATCTTGACAATTCAACTAACATTGCCTTTATTAAAAGATTTATATGTGGAACAAAAAAAGTTACGTTATATGCAAGAAAGACATTATTACCGGGATTTATACATCAGTTCTTTGTAAAAAATATTGATTAGCTTAAGCAGAACTTTATAATTCATTTTGAATTTTCTAAATAGATTTTAATTTTCATTAGCTATATATTAAATTATGATTTTAGTTAATTTATAAAATAAGTATGAAGTTTTGATTGAAATTTTAAAAAGCTAAATTTTAATATTCATATTAAATTATTTCTTTTTTTGTGTTTTGAGGGAAAACTTACTCTACAAAATACTAATAATATAACCCTTGTATTACTATATAAAATGTTAGAAAAATTAATAAATTATAATGAGTATTATTACATCATATTCTATCTTTCATCATTTTCTATATATTTAAGTAAAAATTAATTTATAAAATAATCAAATAATTATTCAATCATTTTCTACATAAAACTTCATAAAATAATCTCATAGTTAATCCAACATGTTTCGTATTTACTACTCTTCCATATTAGATGTGATTTAATTTCTTTACTTTGAATCATTTTAAGGTCACAGTCAATCCAAATACCAAATTGGTGTATGAGAACCCCTTGTTTATGGGACAAGGGTGTATGAGAACCCCTTGTTTGTGGGACAAGGGACCCACCTCCGCACAATGATTTGACTTCTAAGTCTCTTCTAATTCTACGAACGCATACATACTCTACCCCCATCTCCTTTTGAACCTATGACCTCTTAAGAGGAAACACATGCTCTTAACCATTAGGTCGGCCTCTTAAAATGAAACACGTGCTCTTAACCATTAGGCCCACTCAAGTTGTATATATATATATATACCTTGAATGGCATACAAAATCCATGCCCAATTTACTTTCTATAAAAATTTGCAGAGTAGAGCTAAAAAATCATCATTAGGAGACCAATTTTTGTTTTTAAACAAAACTTTGTCCTTCTTAGTCAAAGACCTATCCAAACACCCAACATAGTTCTTACACTACCAAATAGATTTCCTTGCATTATTGCCACTCTCATGCTAGAACTTGCCTAATATGGTGTTCGATAACATCTTTGAGGTGATCTTCCCTCCCATCAATTCAGGCGCAAATTTTATGCCACTTTTTTTTACAGTGGGGAGGGTTCTCAAACAGAGAAAGTGAAAACTTTCCAACATCAAAATAGATGAATCTACTATTGAGAATGACCACATGGATACACTTAATTTGAAATCATAGAAAAATATTCTATGCAACAATGCTTGAAATCCCACCTATATGACCATATCTGAGACTACCCTTTACAATTTTCTCATGGTGGACCTGATTTTCAAACTTAGAATAACAAGGATTATCTAAATGAACTTCGAATTTCTCCTGTTCCTCCACAATAAATCCCTTCACAACATTTGGCAGGAGGCCTTTAGGCAGTGTTTTACCAAATAACCAAGACTAATGTAAGTGATTTTCCAGCAATGAGATGACACAATGTATTTTAGATATGGATACAATTATTGCAAATTGGACACATCTTTTTTGAAGTAGCTACTGCCTAATGTAGGCCTCATGGCACTTATAACTCACAAACTTCCCAACCTACCTATTTCTTCATACTCTTCTTGTCAAATGTTGTATCTGAAGTCAATGTATAAAACCTAAAAAGAATACTTTATATTTGAGTAGAAGCTCTATTTATTTTTAAGCACAAAATTCAAACTTCCTAACCTACTTGTTTCTTCATACTCTTCCTTCAAATGTTGTACTTGACTTCAATGCATGGAACCTGAAAATAATACATTATATTTGAGTAGAAAGTCTGTTTATTTTTAAGCACATGGAAATAATCTTATCACTAAATCTTTTCCTTAACATAACAAGCCTATTATTCTAGATTAAAAGATAACAATGTTACCGATGAAATAGGTAACCGCAATGTTACCTACTTTTTTTGGTAGCATAAAAAGCACCCGATTTTGAAAAGTGGTGATGCAGAATCACCATTTTTTTTTTTGGTGCACATTTTTGACACTCTAAAATTTTTATTTATGAAGTATGAATATTTGTTTTAAAATGTTAGTGATTTTCATGCTAATTTTAAAATGTATTGATGCAACATCAAATTTTTTTATTTTTTTTATTTTTAGAGCGGTGATTTTCATGCTAATTTTGAAACGTATTGATGCTGCATCAACCTTTTTTTTTTAGAGCAGTGATTTTCATGCTAATTTTGAAACGTATTGATGTTGCATCAACCTTTTTTTTTTAGAGCAGTGATTTTCATGCTAATTTTGAAACGTATTGATGCTGCATCAACCTTTTTTTTTTAGAGTGGTGATTTTCATGTTGGTAATAAAACACAAAACTTAGATTAAAAAATATATATAAAAACAATAAAAAAACCAATAAAAATGTAAAAAAAAAACAAAAATAGCTCATAAAAATAAAAAATTTAAACAAAAATAAATAAAAAAAAAACAAAAATATTTGAAAATTATATCAAAGGAAATGAAAAAATTTGAAGGAAAAAAACACATAATTTAAAGAAAAAAATCAAAAAATTCACCAAAAAATTAAAAAAAAAAAAATCAAAAACATTTTTTTCTAACTTATTAAAAAAAACAATATATTAAAAAATATATATATATTTAAATTTTTTTTTAAAATAATTAAAATTACAAAATTAAAATTTAGAAAAAAAATAAAAAAAATAAATAAATTAAATTTAAAAATTTAAATTAAACAAAATAATAATAATAAGGAAAAAAATACAAATTTTAAAATTTACAAAAAAAACAAATTAAAAAAGAAACAATTAAAATTGCACTTTTTTTTGGGGGTGTTTTTTCATGTTTTTTGAGACTTTTTGGGCTAGAGTTCCCGTTTTGAGGCCGTTTATCATTTCATTCTGGTGAACTTGCAGAGTTAGATTCCTCACAACAAATGTTACCAATATTTAATCACATAACATTATATTGATCATGTAGGTTCACTCTGTTTGAGAGCATAGTTTAATTTGGTGTGAGCACTTGCTCAAATTTCATTATGTTCAGTGGTTTGCAATGCTAATAAAATGTATAGTCCTTTGAATTCTGAATGTGTAAGAAGTATCCAACGATAACATAATTTAATTTTGATGTTGATAAAAATATATATTTTTTTTCCAAAAGTAAAATATGACCCAATACATTGTAAGAAATCTTGAATCTCGAATAAAATTGACATATACGAATAGGGTATGGAATAGTGGATAAATTCCAACGAGTCAAGTAGAAAATACTTCAAACACAAGTGTTTCGAGTGAAAATACAGATCAATGTTTAACCAAAAGACAAAATCAATGTTTTTAGTCAATAACAAAATCAATGTTTTTAGTCAATAATTTCTAAGGATAGAGATATTTGATATCTCTGCAGTGCATTCTTTGGAAAATACACTAAATAACCAAAAAGAGATAACTTGTTATTATGGATACTCCTGTCATGTCAATGATGCAATTCCTGAGAACCCCCTTTTTAACTAAGACACAAAATTCTACTTACATCCTTTGACAACATTTGCTTATGGAAGAGTAATAATTTAATGCTACTCTTTCCTACACTATTGCCTTACGACGTTTCATTTGCAACATCTGGTGCAATTGCTAGTTTATAGTTTTAATGTAGTCACTCACAATCTCTTTCACCATATACCAATCTTAAAATCCACCAAATTAATAAATATTTTAAAATCCACCTAAATAATAAATATTTTATAGTTTTATAGTTTTAATGTTGTCATTCACAGTCTCTTTCAATATCTTAAAATCTATTTAATTAATATTTTATAATTTAGTCATATAAATTAAATAATTGGTAAATATCAACAAATATCAAGATACTTATTTTAGAAAAAAAAAAAAAACACTAATTATAACATTTTTATTATTATTATTTATAAAAAAATGAGTGTATGAGTTATATATATATATTGGAGATTCATCTTAACTTTATTTTTATTATGGGCATTTTTATGTTACAATACCATGAGCTAATACCGTGGCTTACCAATACCACATATCCAAAAAAATTATAACTTGTTCTACTATCAAAATATTATTTTATTATTATTATTTTTAATTAAATTGAAAAAGAAAAGGCATAACTATTTTTGTGATAAACATTGTGAATATTCTGTAAAGTTTAAATCTTACTATGCACCCAATAATTATTATTGGTAATGAAATAAATTTTAGAAACTCTATTCCAAAAAAAACATATAGAAATATAGAAATATCTTTAAGTATAATTTTATCTATTTAAATGATATATATATAATCTTTATTAAAAAAATTAAAAATTAAAATACCTTCGTTGGAAGGGTCTACTCACATTCAAAATAAAATTTAATTTCAAATATATGTTATAATAATGATTTTCTTAATTTATGTACAATTTTTTTTTTAATGGTTTATTTTTATATTATAATAATTATTTTGATTTTTTTTAAATGTAAGTTATGTATTTTTTTTTAATGATAATTAGTGAATTCATCTTAAAATAAAAAAATATTCATATTTTCTTCCCTCTCGAGGCTTATAAGAATTAGTCATCATCACAATTTCCAATTTAATGAGATCCTTATTCATCTCAAGATCAAAATATTCAAATTTTATTGTCTCTTCACACTTATAAAAATGACTCATCATCACCATTTTCAATTTGTTCAAATTTTTGGGGCACATGCTCACATATATCGAGAGAATGAAACCCAAGTGAAAGAAGACTTGAATCAACTTGCTACCACTAAAGCTATTGTACATTAACTATATCATATTTTATATAAATGTTTAAAAATTTTATTATATCTGTTTAAATATAGATATTTTTTAACTTTACTATTTTTTTAATTTTAACCATCGATTGTAACATACATCATAATCAACCACAAAAACAATTTAATTTTTACCTTAACAAAGGTTTGAATAAATGAAATTATCACATTTATATAACTGCATCTATTTTCGAGCTTTTAATTCTTACTTTTAGATAGACATAACAAAATAAAGGTTGGGTGATTTTAACACAAGTTTAAAGGTAGAAACTTGTCCCATATGTGTGATACTTGGCAGCATATCTAATATTTGACAACATTCACATTTAATTCATATGGTACACAAGATCCATATTGTTATTGTGACAGGACGTAATACTTATGGTTAAACTTATATTAATTCTTGATTGGAATGATTTCATAGCATAAAGGTTACTTGGAGATTCAAGTCTTACTCTTGGATTAATGGTATTGTACATGCCAACACATCACCCTAACTTCGGTTGACAACTCTATGGATTAACACCATCGGATTACAAAGGGTTAGATCTATAGTAGAATTTAATGGAGTACCCATTTAGGGTATTGACCTCCCCAAACCCTAACTATTTCTTTTCCATTGCTGTTGATCCCCTTCGCGTAGCTCTACAACTCTTCGACCTGTCACAGCCGATAGGCTTACCCTAACTCTGCTCGGCTCCGCTTGGATTCTCAAGGTACAACGCTGACAGGTAACTCAACACCTCCACTGCTTAAAGCTTATGTTGTTCAAAAAGAGGTCGCATTTTTGGTTGCACAAACCTTTCAGTATTTTTATTTCCGCAGGACAGTTGGTGGTCCTTTATATTGAGCTTACACTCAGTTCTCTGCATTAATTTGGGGTTTTTAAATGGCATCTTTGTTTTTATTTCGCCAGGCCTGTAATCTCTTTGTGGTTAAGCGGATTCTGGTTCTCCTGCAAGTTCCTTCATCGAAATAGCAGGTGAGCTGAGGCAATGTTTAAGTCATGTGTTTTTCCTTCATAAAATATACACCCTCCTCCAGCTACGAGGGCTGACTCTCTTTCGTGTCTTTCCACATAGTTTCACCTTCGAACCTGTGGAAGAATTCTTGCACACAGGTAATAAGTTTATACTTCCACTTTTCTTCTTATCTATTCACCATTTTTCTAGCTTTTTTGGCATGATCTCTTGCTAATTTATTTCTAGTTCATGCTTTCTTGTGTAGGTAACGGCCCTAGCTCGATCGTTAAGGTTAATTCTTTTCGAAATTCTTGGTTCAAAATGTCGATTCCTTGACTCTTCTCTTGCCCCTTCAGGTACCCTATCTTCGTCATAAGGTTTATAAGTCTTGCTTTACAGAGGACATCTGTTCCAGCCTCAAAGGTGGTTACGGCATTGTGAGCTTTGGATTTGAGTTTTATGGTTGCATGTCGTCATGTTAATTTCTGTTTTGCAATTCGAGGGGCTTCACTCTGCTCGTGACTATTATCGATATTTGTAGCACTACCTTGGACTATACTTTATTTTCTGAAATACTCTGTATTTCTGGTCCAGTTTTAAGAGAGATTAACTCTCTAGATTGAGTGAATTTAGTTTACATTCCATCTCGAATGCCATTAGCTACTTTACTTTTATACATATGAATTATTGTTCTGGGTATCTTCTATTCACACAAATACTGTTCATTCTGTTCGTTGAAATGATTTTCTATCTTTTGGGTATATTCAGAAATAGAAAAAACGTTTCCTAGTTTTCCTTTATATATGTATAATGTGTGTTTTCGAGGCTTGAATATTATTCAAGTTAAACTAGCTTGGCTTCTTTAGAATCTTGATCTCTTTCTTAACTTGGCTCGGTTATTCACTGTCTTTGTAAATCTTGTTTTACATTGGTATTTTTCAGTTCCGGGTGCATCCTACGCATGCAATCTCTAATATTTCCTTCTTTCATTTTTTTACTGTTTATTGTTAGATTTACACTCTTTAACTGGTATTAGTACAAAATTTATTTCTTTCAATTTAATGAGATGTTCGGACCATTCCGTTCATGTATATCATAGATTACAGTTAACGACCAACTCGGGGTTTGGAGTTTCGGCCCTAAAACTGAGAGTTAATGATTTTCTGTGTTAACATGCTTGTAGTAATAGTTCTGACTAATTCCATCTATTTTCAGTAAATACCAATTCTTTTCTTGGAAAAGAAACAAACCATAACTTTCCTAAATCTAAATACTTAATGTTTTATTTGAATTCCTCTAGACATTTTAAAGAAAACACAGATATAACACATTTCTACACTTTCAATGTGGAGAAGTCTTCATTTCATAATTAAATAACCAAGACTGTAACAAGTAATACAAATATCTAGACAACATAACCAATACCTAGTTTTCTAGTAAATGGTACTTATCTGTTTTCCAGACTTTGCTAATGTTTTCCACCCTACCATGAGTGAGGCAATTGCATCCTCATCTCCACCCGTGCTCTACACCAAGTCAAATAGGTTGACAGAACTTCCAAAAGAGACCTCAAGGCCCTTGGCCCAGTACTTCTTCTTTTCCAGGAATAGGGAACGTTGAGTGCTTTCCATTGGTCACTAGCAGCTCAAGAATACTCCACTCTCTACCCCACTCAGTCATAGAATAGAACCACTCTTCCTCACTGGGATACACTTGTTATCACCAGAGGAAAGGTAATTGTTTTCAAATATTTTCTGTTCAACCACTCTCAGTTCTTGGAATACTTTTACCATCAGTCTTTTAACTTTTTATGGAACCACTATTCCATTAAAAAAAATTATTTCAGCAAAACATAATTTTTTTATATTTATCGGATAATCCTTTTCTCAAGAAAAATAAATGTTTAGTTACTTAAAATTAAATAACATAACAACCAGGTAACATTTAAACCAACTGTCAAAAATTCCCCTCCTAGAAGCAAACATTGTCCTCGGTGTTTCATCTTAGCTCAACAAATAATTATGGGTAAGCCTCATAAACAAATCCTTCATCTTCCCAGGTAGCCTCATTTGAGCTGAAGTGCTTCCACTGCACTTTAACCTAGGTGATGAATCGCCTCCGAAGCATGATTTATATCTGATCGAGTATACGCTGAGGTTCGACCAGAAATTTGTCATCCGGTTCAACCAGCATTCAGCAAAACTCTAAATTAAATTCTCATAAAACTTAGTAATTTAAGATAGGATGTTTAATACTATCTTATCTGAATGCTTTACCAATGGATTACATTCTTTGGGTCATGCACGTATCTTTTTAGTAAGGATACATGGAACACATTATGCACCCGAATATGGATGGGTAAAGCTAATCGATACGTCACAAGTCCCACCCTCTCCAATATCTAAAAGGGTCCACAGAACTTGGGAGCCAACATGGCACAGGAAGCCCACCTTAGTGTGCTCCTTTTTTATTTAATCCTTACATACACATGATCACGCACTTCAAATTCTTGATAAGTCCTCTTCTTATCTTCATACACCTTCTGCCGATCTTGAGCTGCTCTCAGATTTTGTCTAATATTTCTTACTTCTAATTCCATCTCAGCTAACATCTTTGATCCAAGCATCAACTTGGTTTCAGGGCTGCTCCAATTGATGGGAGTACGACATTTTCGTTCATACAAAGCTTTGAAGGGGCTCATATTAAGAGACTCCTGATAACCATTGTTGTAGGGAAATTCTACCAAGTGCAAATATGCTTCCCATTTCTTTGGTTGCTGCATCACATACATGTGCAACATATCCTCCAAGATTTGGTTTACCCGCTTAGTTTTTCCATCCGTCTGAGGATGATAAGCGGTGCTGAAATTTATTTGGGTTCCCAAACCTGTAAATATGGTCTTCCAGAATGTTGAAGTAAACTTTACATCCCTATCTAATATGGTAGTATTTGGAATGCCATGCAATATAAAATATCTCTCATAAAAATATCTGTTATCTGCATAGTTTTGTAAGTAGTTTGTACAAGTATGAAATGTGCTTCCTTGCTCAACCTATCAACCACCACCATAATGGAGTCATTGTGTCTTTTTTATATTGGTAAATGAGTAATAAAGTCTAGAGATATAACTTCCCATTTCCACTCAGGTACTCGTATAGGCTGCAACAATCCGACTGGATGTTGATGCTCCACCTTAACCTGTTGACACTCCAAGCATTTGTTCAAATATTCTTCAATGTTTCTTCGCATACCTCGCCATAAATAGACCTTTCTAATTGTTGTTAGCATTTTTTGGTATCCAAGGTGTCCTGATTAATTACTACAGTGATACTCATTCATGATCAGCTCCTTCAAACCCATTCAATTTGGAATATATATCTTCTCCTTAAAGGTTAGAAATTGATCTTTTCTAACTCCATAGTCAAGAGTTTTTTCTTGCCTTTTGGCTTCCTCCACTTGCTTCCATAAAAAATGGTATTCAGGATCCTTCCTGGCTTCCTCTTTTATCTGATCCAAAAATTTACATTCAATATGGTTATAGCAAAGTTCATAAACACAATGCATTTTTCTACTTAAGGCATCCACCACACGGTTTTCTTTATCTTTTACATGATGAATATCCATATCAAACTCACTCAAGAAGGAATTCCACCTTGCCTGTCGAGAGTTTTGATCAACTTGCTTAAAGTAGCTGGTTAGGCTACTGTGGTCGGTTTTTAACACAAACCTTTTTCCTAGCAAGTAGTGCCTCCATACCTGGAGTGCATTCACTACTGCTGTCAGCTCTAAATCATAAGATGAATATTGTTGTTCATGCTCTTTTAATTTTATTGATTCATAGGAAACCACCCTTCCTTGTTGCGAAGAATCATTCCAACTCCTTCTTTACAAGAATTGGTACAAACATCAAATTCCTTATTGGAATCAACTACCCTCAACACCGAGCCTATGGTCAGCAAATGTTTCAACTTATCGAAAATATTCTGACACTCAGTAGTCCATCTGAACATTTTTCCCTTTCTTTGCAAATATGTAATTGGAAAGGCAATCTTCGAGAATCCTTCAATGAAATGTCGACAATATCCAGCCAACCCCATAAAGGATCGGATATCTGCCAGATTTTGGGGTACTCGCCATTCCATAATCATCTTAATTTTCTCTAGATCAACTGCTATTCCCTCAGCAGAAATAACATGGCCTAGATACTGGATTTCTTCCTTGAAGAAATCAAATTTGCTGAACTTAGCGTACAATTGATGCTTTCGTAACATATTCAAAACTATCCTTAAGTTCTCTTTGTGCTCTTCCATGCTATTTGAATAAATTAAGATATGATCTATGCATATCAGAAAAAATATGTCCAAAAAAGGGTGAAATATGCCATTCATCAACCTCATAAATGTTTTTGTTTCATTAGTTAAACCAAATGGTAATACCACAAACTCATAATGCCCGTATCTGGTACGGAAGGCAGTTTTGTAGATATCCTCATATTTTATCTGGATCTGGTGGCATCCAGACCTTAAGTCTATCTTTGAAAATACAGTGGCCCCTGTCACCTGATCAAACAGGTAATCAATTCGTGGTAAGGGATATTTATTTTTGACAGTCAATTTATTGACCTGTCTATAATCCATGCACATTCGCATGGTTCCATCCTTTTTCTTTACAAACAACACTGGTGCTCCCTAAGGGGACACACTTGGTCAAATGTACCCTTTGTCCAAAAACTCTTGAAATTTCATTTTTAATTTAGTTAGATCCAGTACACTTATTTGACATGGGGCCCTTGAAATTGGTGATGCTCTTGGTATCAACTCAATAGTGAAATCAATATCTCTTCTTGGTGGCAATCCTGGTACATCCTCTCGAAACATGTCCATCAAATCTTGCACCACTGGTATGTTCTCCATCATAGGAGTCTTTTCTTTAGAATTAGCAAAACCTACCTAAATGGAATTTAACTGACATCCTTTTCTAATACACTTACTCATTTGAGAGGCTGTAATAGGACACAGATGTAGGGGTTTCTTAATTCCTTGTATCTCCTTACGAGTTCCATCTTGCATTCTATAATATATAATATTTTATTTACAATATACTAGTGTCTAGTGTCTCTCCAACCAATCCATTCTCACTAATACATCGTAGGATCCCAAAGGCCACACATTGAGATCCACATTCAATTCCTGGTTTCCAATTTCCAGTATACAGTTTGGAATTTTGTCACAAACTTTTCTTTTTTCTCTAATGGCTAGCTGTACCAGCCAGGGATTTTTGAATTTCTGACTTTGTAATTTACAAATTTCTACTATTTTTGGGTTCATATAGCTTAAACTTGCACCTAGGTCAATCAAAATAGAAACTGACTGTGAAAGTAGCTTACCTTCCAATTCTATCATCGTTGGTTGATAATCTGCCTGTCGATCTGGGCAACCAAGAAGGACACAAAAATCAGCAACCTCTTACTGATTGGGCAACCAAGAAAAAGTGTACTCTTTCATTGGAAACATCCAAGAATAGAAAAGAGGGAAACATTTGAAAAGCTAGGAAAGAAGGAAACATCTAAAATATATTGGCTTTATCTAATAATGCATTTTGATTTTATCTTTTGTAATTAATAAGAAATAAAGAGAATGATTGCATTGTTTATAAAATGCTCATCTCTTCTTCATAATAAAGTTTGTGGTATTGTTTCCGGAGCTGTGTTATTCCAGTTTTTGTGTCTATAGTCTATTATGTGATTCTCTACATTAATTTTCAGATCTGCAAGTAGATCAATTGGTATCAGAGCTTAAGATCTTGGAAGCCATCCACCTGTTCGAAGAATTTTTTTTTAAAAAGGTCATACATTTCACTCCATTCGGTGGATGAAAATCATGCTGCCCCTTCAAGAGCGTCAAGAGCCCTCCCATGTAGACTCGCTAGTGAATGATTTAGCTAGGGCTCTTCAAGAGCTAATTACACTGCAACAACAACAACATCCTCCAGGGAAAATGCAGCTTGATACACGCTTTCAACTGCCCAAATTCTCAGGGCAAATGAATGGTGAGACTGTTGACTCTTGGCTCCGTAGCCTCTCCAACTATTTTAGAACCTGTCCAATGATGGAAGAGGAGATGAAACTTCAGATCGCTGGTCTACAATTGGAAGGCCTAGCAAAAACATGGTGGGATACTCATCTTGAGAATATCGTCCTTGGTTGTGGAACTTGGAGAACAAGCCGAGACTAGATTGACGCCTATCACATCTTGGAATCTCTTTTGCGAGGCCTTACGAGAATGCTTCTATCCTCCAGGATATATACAAAATCTCCTTTCCAAATGGTTTCAACTTCGACAACTACCCAATCAATCAGTGCAAGCCTACATTGATGTCTTCAGCAAGTTGCGCATTCAACTCCATATATCCGATCCAGAAGAGGTACTAATTATCAAATTTAATTCTGGTTTGCTAATGCTTCTTTTCCGTGAAGTTGAGTTGTTTGATAGTGCTTCATTAGACAAGGCCTTTATTCGGGCCCTGGCTATGGAACACAAAGTGGGTACTCGAATCCGATATCCTCAAGCCAGAATTGGTCCATCTCCCTTTGGTTCTTCTAATGTCGCCTCTGGCTCATCCCCCACACCTCACAACACCCCCTGGTGCATATTTCACAAGACCAACTCACATGCTTCTGCAGATTGTCGAGTATTGAAAAATGTCCGCCCCCACAAGAATCTTTTTACAGAGGTCGAACAACCAAAGGCCACTACCCCACTTCCAGCTGTTTCTCTCGATAATTCGACAGAAGTGGGCCCCTCTCTCATCCTCATGACTGTTAATGCAACAAACACCTCTGTTACGCCTTTGTTTACCCATAATTGTCAAATCAAACATGAGTTGGCCACGCTTATTCTTGACAATGGGAGTCAAAAGAATCTTGTGTCACAAGACTTAGTTGAACGCCTTTTCCTTCCCACCACTCCTCACCCACACCTGTATCAGCTCAGTTGGGTCAGAAAGGATGGTCCTCATCTTACCATCTCACGATGTTGTGCTGTCACCTTTGCTATTGGACCTTTTCGTGATACTGTTGTCTGTGATGTTTCTCCTCTAGATTGTGCTGATTTATTGCTAGGAATTCCATACCAAGAGGCTCGACATGCTGTTTATCATGCTACAGATCACCAATACCACTTGTAGCACGATGGGTGCCCCTATGTGCTCACATCCTCAGCCAGCACATCAATCCAACCTTCCATTGGCAAATCTCCCATTATGAGAGTCAATTTAAACCAAGATGTTTCTTTGTGCTTGGTTCGCCCTGTCAAGCCAGACAACCTCACCAATCCAGTCCCTCCTTCAATGGCTCCTCTACTCCACGAATTTGCAGATGTCTTCACCCAACCCACAGGGTTGCCTCCAGCATGCTCTGTTAAACACCACATCGATCTTATTCCTGGTGCTTCCTTACCCAATACCCCATCTTATCACCTTGCTCCTCAAGAGGCAACTGAGATAGAACGCCAAATTGAAGAATTGTTGACATCCGGTCATATTCAGACTTCATCCTCGCCATGTGCATCTCCATCTTTTATTATTCCCAAAATGGATACTTCTGAATGGCGCCTCGTGACAGACTATCGAGCCCTTAATAAAGCCACTGTTAAAATACGCTACCCCCTTCCCCGCATTGAGGATTTGTTGGACCATCTACACGGGGCTTGTTTCTTCACAAAGATGGATTTAACTGCAGGATACCATCAAGTTCGCATGCATGCAGCCAACACATGGAAAACTACTTTTAAAACAAATTTTGGGCTATTTGAATGGGTGGTCATGGCATTTGGACTTACCAATGCACCAGCCACCTTTATGAGATTCATTAATGATGTTTTCAGGGCACATTTGGGTAAGTTTGTGGTCATCTACCTTGATGACATTTTAGTATTCAGTAAATCTTGGGAAGACCATCTTCAGCATGTTCGCACCATACTTGAGTTATTGCGAGCACATCACCTTCAGTTCAAAGAAAAGAAATCCTATTTTGGACAAACATCAGTTCAATATTTGGGATTTATTATTGACAACAAAGGGGTTCGCCCAGATCCTTCTCGTGTACAAGCCTTGGTGCAATGGCCAGCCCCTTCCAATGCACATGACCTCAAGAGCTTCATGGGAGGTATTAATTTCTACAGAAAGTTTGTCTCTCATTTTTCACAGTTGGCTCGCCCTTTGCACCAGTTGTCTCATCAAGAAAAGTTTATTTGGGATGCCGAATCTGAGCAACATTTTGCTCAACTCAAGAGTGCCTTATGCTCTGCTCCTGTTCTTCGCTTTCCAGATATGAATCAACCATTTGAGATGGAAACTGATGCCTCTCAATTCGCCATTGGAGCTGTTCTTAAACAGGGAGGCCACCCTGTGGCATACCATTCTGAGGCACTTGCGGATGCTAAGCTCATGTACAACACCTATGACAAGGAATTCTACAGTTTAGTGCAAGCTTTGAAGCAATGGCGCCATTACATTCTTGGCAAAGAGACCATCCTCCATACAGATCATCATCCGCTAATCTTCATCAACTCACAACGAAAGATTCAAGAGCAACACCATTTAAAGTGGGCTTCTTACATTCAACAATTCCATCTGGTGATTAAATATAAGAAGGGGACAAGTAATAAGATGGCTGATTTGTTAAGTCGACCGCCTGCTCAAGTCCTACACATTCTAGAGGTGCGTTGTGCTGCATATGATTCTTGGAAAGATATGTATGCAACAGATCCGATCTTTGGTGAGATATGGGAAGCTCTGCAACAACCTACAGTCATAAACCAAACTCCCTTTCTTGATTATACCATTCATGATGGTTGGTTGTATAAATTGAACCAACTATGTGTGCCACAATCTGATGATCGTCTCCTTCTCATCCGTGAAGCACATGCCTCTTCATGTGGAGGGCATTTTGGCATAGCCAAGACCATTCTCAATCTTCAGCGCCACTTCTATTGGCCTGCCTTACCAAAGCAAGTGGAAAAATTCATTCGTGCATGTTCTCTTTGTTCACAAAGCAAGCCCTCAAATCGTAAGCATGGTTTGTATCAACGATTACCAATTCCCTCTCATCCTTGGGAATCCATTTCCATGGAATTTTTAAGTGGCCTTCCTACTACTTTTTGTAAACATGATGCTATCTGGGTAGTGGTATGTCGTTTCTCCAAGATGGCTATATTTCTTCCTTGTCATAAGACTACTTCTGCTGCTCAAACCGCGGATCTCTTCTTCCATCATGTGTGGCCACATTTTGGTTTGCCAAGTAGCATTATTTCAGATCGTGACTCTCGCTTTCTCAGTACCTTTTGGCGTACTCTTTGGTCTTTGTTGGGTTTCCAACTTCGTTTCTCCATTTCCTTCCACCGACAAACAGATGGACAAACCGAAGTTGTCAATCGTACTTTGGTTCACTCACTTCGGAGCTACTTTTCCAAAAACAAACAGTGGTATACATATTTTCACATCATTCAACATAGTTACAATCGGGCAACACACTCCTCAACTGGTTTCTCACCTTTTGAGGTTTGATTTGGGTTTCAACCAAGTGCACCCTCTGAGATGCCACTGATGATACCCCTTCTGGGTCTGCACATCAACAACAGGAACAAAAATCAACTCATCATTTTATACACTCCATTTCTCAATGCCAAGCTCAAGTAACTACTACTTTGCAAGCAACCCAAGATCGTGCCAAACAGAGACATGACAAGCAGCGAACACACTTGTCTTTTCAACCTGAAGATCGTGTGTGGCTCTTGTTGGACAAGCAATGCTTCAAGGGCTAGCATCATAAGCTGCACCCTTTGAGATATGGCCTGTATACTGTTCTGGAACACATTGGAGAAAATGCGTATCGCTTGGACTTGCCTTCCCAGCTTGGCATCCACGATGTTCTTAATGTTAATAATCTCAAATTATTTGAACCCCCTCTCCTTGAGGAATCTGTTACAATTCATCATCCAGTCGATAATATTCCAGATTTTCAGCCTCCTTTGCTCAAAGATAAAATTCTCGACTTCAAGAAACGAAATACACGACATCAGCCATCTCATATTTGGTTGGTCGGAAGGGACACACACCAGCGTAGGCAAAATGGATGACTGCAGAAACATTGCAACGCACTTTCCCTTAGTTGGTGGAGGAAGCCGGGACGCTTCCTGATCTAAACAGGGAGGAATTGGGCAACCAAGAAGGACACAAAAATTAGCAACCTCTCACTGATTGGGCAACCAAGAAAAAGCGTACTCTTTCATTAGAAACATCCAAGAATAGAAAAGAGGGAAACATCTGAAAAGCTAGGAAAGAAGGAAACATCTAAAATACATTGGCTTTATCTAATAATGCATTTTGATTTTATCTTTTGTAGTTAATAAGAAATAAAGAGAATGATTGCATTGTTTATAAAATGCTCATATCTTCTTCATAATAAAGTTTGTGGTATTTCTTCTAGAGTTGTGTTATTCAAGTTTTTGTGTCTATAGTATGTTCTTTGATTCTCTGCATTAATTTTCAGATCTGCAAGTAGATCACGATCCTCTAAGGATGCATTAATTCTGGGTATGTTCTGGGCTACATCACCCACTGTAGAGGCTTCCTGTAGATTGGCTACTATATCATTCCTTCCCCGCTGTGGACAGTTCTTATAATAGTGAGCCTCACCACACCCCCAACACTGCAAAGGTGGTTTCTGGCTTTGTCCTTGTTCAGGTTTGCTGGAAGCCTCTATGGGCTTCTCTTCTACAGGCCAACGGGTTCTTTGGTGGTTTCTCCCGAACTGTTTTCTCACCGAATTCCTGGTAGAATTCCTAAAGTTATTAGGTCTTGAATTTTTGAAGTTTGAATCGCCTTTCTGCCCTTTTCTTGGCTGCCAATTTTTGCCCAGTTCTCATTTTGCCTTAGACTGGTGGTAACACATTCTCACTTTGTGAATTTCTTTGTCCATTGTCTTTGTATTCACGAACTCAATTCACTCTTTGATGTGGGTTGGAAAACTACTCAAAAATCGCTGAACCTTAGCCTTTTCATCCCTTAAATAAGGAACGTATCTTAACAGGGAAGTGAAGTTGGTTAAGTACTCATCCATTATCATTTGACCCAACCTCAAGTCATGGAATTTTCTGGACTTTTCATCATAAAAATGTTCTTTTAGATACTTGTCCTTGAAGTATTGCTGAAATGTATCCCATGTCACGTCCTGATCTTCAATGGTGTGGACATTCTTGACTTCCTCTTACCACAGGGTGGCCTTCTCTATCAACTGATAGATGGCCATTTTGGATTTAAGATTACTGCTGTACTCATAAAATTTAAATTTCTTGTTCATATTAATCAACCATTCTTCAGCCACCTCCTCCGCTTCTCCATCAAATGTAGGTGGTTTTATCTTCCAGAACTTACCTTGTAGCTCCACTTTTTGCTTCTTAATTTCTTGCTATTCTAAAACATTCCCAAAATTGGCCTCATTATTGTTTATATTTTGGTTACTCCACTGGGAATGGCTTCTTTCCATTCTGTGATTGGTTTGATCCTTATTTTTTCGTTCATTTTCTTCTTGCGTTTCTCTTTCAGGACTGCGTTGTAGCACTCCTTGATTCTGCTTATCAGAAAGGCTTTTGAGTATCCTTTCCTACTCTTGCATCAGGCGCTCATTGTCACTCCTAACCTGGACCATTTGTTCTTGTATCTTCTACAAAATTCTTATTAGAATACTGGTTTGGTGCTACTGCTCCTCCAGCAGTCTACTAGTCTGTTGGTGCTGATCCACACTCAGCTGAATCCACATTTCAGGATTCATTTCTGATTGGGGTTGGGGAGTAGGTTCCCCTATGCTCCAGGGTGTTTGTTGTGTCGACCCCCTCCTCATATCATCTCCTACTATGTTTTTTATTTTTTTTACATTATTTACACACACAATTGTCATGTTAGGTGACCCCTAGGGTCCTAGCATGCAAACATTGCTCTAATACTACTGGTAACGTACATCATAATCAACCACAAATTTTTTTTTTTTTACGTTAACAAAGGCTTGACTAAATGAAATTATCACATTTATATAACTGAATCTATTTTCGAGCTCCTAATTCTTACTTTTACATGGACATAACAAAATAAAGGTTGGGTGATTTTAACAAAAGTTTCAAGGTAGCAACTTGTCCCATATGCGTGATACTTGGCAACATATCTAATATTCGACAACATTCACATTTAATTCATATGGTACACAAGATCCATATTGTTATTGCGACAGGACAGAATACATATGGTTAAACTTATATTAATCCTTGATTGGAATGATTTCATAGCATAAAGGTTACTTGGAGATTCAGGTCTTACTCTTGGATTAATGGTACTGTACACGCCATCACATCGCCCTAATTTTGGTTGACAATTGTATGGATTAACACCGTCAGGTTAAAAAGGGTTAGATCTACGATAGAGTTTGATGGAGTACCCATTTAAGGTATTGACCTCCCTAAACCCTAATTGTTTCCTTTCCATTGTTTCCGATGCCCACCGCGTTTCTCTGCAACTCTTCGGCCTGTCATAGCTGACAGGCTTACCCTAGCTCTGCTCGACTCTACTTGGCTTCTTCTCAAGGCACAACGTGGACAGGTAACTCGATATCTCCACTGCTTAAAGCTTATCTTGTTCAAAACGAGGTGACATTTTTGGTTGCACAGACCTTTTAGTCTTTTTATTTCCACAGGACAGTGAGTGCTTCTTTATATTGAGCTTATGCTCAGTTCTCTGCATTAATTTGGGGGTTTTAAATGGCGTATTTGTTTTTATTTCGCCAGGCCTGCAATCTCTCTGTGGTTAAGCGGATTCTAGTTCTCCTGCAAGTTCCTTCATCGAAATAACATGTGAGCTGAGGCAGTGTTTAAGTTATGTGTTTTTCCTACATAAAATAGACACCCTCCTCCGTTTACGAGGGCGGACTCTCTTCCATGGCTTTCCATATATTTTCACCTTCGAACCTACGGAAGAATTCTTGCACACAGGTAATAAGTTTATACTTCTACTTTTCTTCTTATCTATTCACTGTTTTACTAGCTTTGTCGGCATGATGTCTTGCTAATGTAGTTCTGGTTCTTGCTTTCTTATGCAGGTAGCGGCCCTGGCTTGACCGTTGAGGTTAATTATTTTCGAATTCCTTGGTTCAGAAAGTCGGTTCCCTGACTCTTCTCTTGCCCCTTCAGGTACCCAATCTTCGCCATAAGGTTTATAAGTCTTGGTTTGCAGAGGACCTTTCTTTCGGCCTCGAAGGTTCTCATAGCATCGTAAGATTTGGATTTTAGTTTTATGGTTGCATGTCGTCATGTTAATTTCTATTTTGAAATTCGAGGGGCTTCGCCCTATTCGTGACTATTATCGACATTTGTAGCACTGTCTTGGACTATACTTTATTTTCTAAAATACTCTGTATTTCTGGTCCGGTAAGAGAGATTAACTCTCTAGACTGAGTGAATTTAGTTTACATTCCATCTCGAATGCCATGAGATACTTTAGTTTTATACATATGCATTATTGTGCTAGGTAGCTTCTATTCGTGCAAATACTGTTCATTTTGTTTGTTGAAATGATTTTCTCTCTTTTGGGTATATTCTGAAATATCAAAAACGCTTTTCAGTTTTCCTTTATATATGTATAATGTGCCTTTTCGAGCCTTGAATATTGTTCGAGTTAAACTAGCTTGGCTCCTTTATAATCTTGATTCCTTTCTTAACTTGGCTCAGTTATTCATTGTCTTTGTTAATCTTGTTTTACATTGATATTTTTTAGTTCTGGGTGCATCCTACGCATGCAATCTATGATA
Organism: Pinus albicaulis; assembly: GCA_034641835.2. Lineage (NCBI taxonomy): Eukaryota > Viridiplantae > Streptophyta > Pinopsida > Pinales > Pinaceae > Pinus > Pinus albicaulis. The sequence continues at coordinate 167,714,360 of CM076584.1, forward strand.
TTTCCTTCTTTCATTTTTTTACTGTTTACAGTTAGATTTAGACTCTTTAACTGGTATTAGTACATAATTTATTTCTTTCAATTTAATGAGATTTCCAGATCATTTTGCCCGTGTATATCATAGATTACTGTTAACGACCAACTCGGGGTTTGGAGTTTCGACCCTAAAACCCCGAGTTAACGGTTTTTTGTGTTAACATGTGTGTAGTAATAGTTCTGACTAATTCCATCTGTTTTTGGTAAATACCAATTCTTTTCTTGAAAAAGAAACAAACCAGAACTTGCCTAAATCTAAATACTTAATGTTTTATCTGAATTCCTCTGGAAATCTTAAAGAAAACACATTTCTACACTTTCAATGTGGAGAATTCTTCATTTCATAATTAAATAACCAAGACTGTAACAAGAAATACAAATAGCTAGACAACATAACCAGTGCCTAGTTTCTAGTAATTGGTACTTATCTATTTTCCAGACTTTTTTGATGTTGTCCACGCTACCATGAGTGAGGAAATTACATCCTCATCTCCCCCTATGCTCCACATCGAGTCGAGTAGGTTGACATAATATCTAGAAGAGACCTTAAGGCCCTTGACCCAGTACTTCTTCTTTTCCAGGAATAGTAAACGCTGAGTGTTTTCCACTGGTCACTACTAGCTCAGGAATACTCCACTCTCTCCCCCCCCAGTCACAGAACAAAACCCCTCTTCCTCACTGGGATACACTTTTTATCCCCAGAGGAAAGTAACTCTCTTCAACTATTTTCTGTTCAACCACTCTTAGTTCTTGGAATACTTTTACCATCAGTGTTTTAACTTTTTATGAAACCACTATTCCATTAATAATTTATGTTTCTCAAGAAACATAAATTTTTAGTTACTTAAAATTAAATAACATAACAACTAGTTAACATTTAAAAACTAATCACACATTGATAAAAATTTTTTTTATTATTTTAATTAATAATATTTATTTAATTATTATTAATAGTTTTAAATACACAATATTTATGTGGTCAAGTTTTGTAATTAAAATAAATTTGACTACGGAACATATATATATATCAGAAAATGAGATGTGGGTCAACCTGTGCTTTTATGAATCGTTGTAAAACGTGTGAGCTGATTAATCTTACATTTCGGTTTAATATAGTGTACCTTCTGATTATGTTCGATGTGTCAAACAATGTGTGGGTAATGCGAAAATTGTATTGATTCTTGAGTTTTAACAACAAGTTTAGTAATACCAATCAAATGATACAAATAATAACGTTAATATTATGATCCGCTTAAATTATATCATGTTTAATAATGAATTATTATATTTATTATTGTCATATAATTTTTTAAACATATTTAATTTATTTTTTAATATTAACTATATAAATTTATTTCTCACTAAGTTTTTCGCAAGAAAACTCACACGGAACATTATTTTCATATTGATTCTCATCATTTTCTTACTAAAAAATTTGGTGTTCTTTGCACTCTTGTTACTCGTGATCTAAGAATATTGGTTGTCGTCAGAGAAATCTCATCTTCTTGATGTTTTTTAGAATAATGTGTATAGTAAATCTCAAGGCCTTAAGGCCTTTCAAAAATCCTATAAAGGATTAAAAGGAAAATCTACTAGGGAGGACCCTGCATCCAAGGTTCATCTCCTGTTTATCCAAGCGACCGCGAACAAAATTGTCCATGTCTTTAGAAGGAATAATGTCTCCTCTTCATTCAAACCTCTGTATACTATTAGAAATTCTCTTGGATCTGTCAAGGACCCTATCGACCCAAAAGACATGAAATGTGTTTACATGGTTCCTTGTTCCTGTGGCACACCCTATATTGGTGAAACAAGTCGATCCATTAGACAGAGAATCCAGGAGCACATGCTGCAGACATTAGGCACAATCGTTCCTGCACATCGGCTCTTGCATAACATGCGGAGAAATCGTGTCACCATGTATGCATTGAAGACTCCAAATTCATTTCTAAGGTTGACCACTTCCATCATAGGAAGCTTAGAGAAGTCATTGAAGTTGAAAGACATGCTAAGAATCTCAACAGAGAGGATGGTTGGAAATTAAGTAAGAGTTGGATTCCAGCTCTCTCTATGTTATTTCCACCCCTAACGTCTAGCTACTTTTGTATTTGGTCTTTGATTGTTATTTTTTAGGATTTCATTTCCCTTCTTTCCTCTCTTTCATCCTTAATGTTGGATTAATTTCCTTCAATTGTTTTTCTTTTATCTTGAATTTTCTTTATTTTACCCTTGATATTTTCTTATATATTATCCTACAATATTACACATTTTCCTATGTATTATGTTTATTAATAAATTGTTTTAACATCATAAAAAGTTAAATTGTATTAAAATTTTCATATTATTATTATTTTAACCATTTTATTCGTAAAATTTTTTAATTAAATTTTTTATATTATAAATAATTAACTAATTCATTAACAACTAGTTTTTAAACAGTTAGTTGTTTTAACTGTTAGTTTTCAACAACTAATTATGGGCAATGATGCATCCACACTATTTATATAATAAGATCGATTGGCTTTCTCATCTTATCTTGAGGATAAACCACATTAGTTGGTTGAAAACATCAACTAATGCTAATGATATAATTAATCAAAAAAACATTTATCTACTATAAATTATATAGTTAAATATTTGGTAAGAGTGAAAATAGGGAATTCCCTTTTTTTTAATTAGGTTTGACAATTAAGTAATAAGAGTGAAAGTGGGTAATTCCAATATTTTTTGGGGTTTAAATTGGGTTTGACAATTAAGTTGTGAAATGCTTATCAACTTTAAACGATCACTTTTACTTACATGATTTTTGCTAATAGAACTTCAATTACACCACAATGACCTAGAGTCCCTATTAAAATGCTATATGCTACTTCGCAATCTTGACCGAAGTTACGCATGGCCTAAGTGTACGCTATCAACACCGTGATTGACACTATGAAGTTTTGAAATGAAACAAAATATTGGAAGTCCGTGGTTAATCATCATAATGGTTTAATTTAAAAACTAAGGAACATTGGAGACATTTCAAATTTCAAATAATAAACTACTACAACTTTTACATGGATGTGTGTGCATGGATTGGAATTGGTTTTGGTTAATGAGAGTAGTTTTTTAATTAAAATTTATGCTATATAATTTTTGATAATATTATAAATTTAGATAATATTTTAAATTTTAATTATTTAAAATAAATTTTTAAATTTTATGAAAAATCTATAAATATATAAATTTTAATTTTATTTTAAATTTTAATTTTTATTTAAAATGCATTTTTAATATAAAATAAATATATACATGAAATAACTTTATTCTTAATTTCTATAAATATGATTTTTTTTTTTTTTTTAAATAAGAAATAAATTTATATTTAATTTTTGGAATCTAAGCTTCTGTGATCCATAATATAAATTAGTAGAAATTCTTTCGGTAATAATCACATGCAAAAGAACGTGGTCGACGCGTTTTGAACCAACCAGTGTGGTTCATCACAATGTGGTCGACGCGTTTCGAACCAACCAGTGTGGTTCATCATCAGGACTATGTCACATAGTCCTGATGATGGTGTGGTTCATCATCAGGACTATGTCACATAGTCCTGATGATGAACCACACTGGTTGGTTCGAAACGCGTCGACCACGTTCTTTTGCATGTGAATATTACCGAAAAAATTTCTACTAATTTATATTTAATTGTTATAAATATTTTTACCAAATTTCAAACAAAATTAATTAATGTTACTTAATAGATATATTTGATCATCAAAACTAAGTGTAGTCTAAAAAGCCTATAAAATAATTTAGAAATTGAAGCAAGATTTGGAAAAATTAAGATAGAAATTTTTGAAAATATAAGTTACAAGTGTCCAACTTCAGTTTTTTTAGTATCCCACAAGTTTTTGATGATATTGAATCTATTTCCACAATAAGAAAAACTATTTAAACACTCCAACTATCTAATTAAAAAAAATTATAAATTAAAAAAAAAAAAACAAACAAACAAACAAACTAACTAACTAATTGTCATCCAAGCTATTTCGGTAGACAACTCCATCAAACCTACTAGTGTAGCTCCATGTAGTTCTATGTGGACTGCGTTGTATATGGCCGGTTCATATTCTCCCATTCTGGAGAGGGTTTTGTCAAGCAAATCAAATTTTCATTTTTCTATTTTGTTTTTAGACAAATTATCAGAGGGATCTTTCCGTAAACTGTTTATCTATTTTTACAAAAAAAATTATAAATTAAAAAACAAACAAACTAACTAACTAATTGTCATCCAAGCTATTTCGGTAGACAACTCCATCAAACCTACTAGTGTAGCTCCATGTAGTTCTATGTGGACTGCGTTGTATATGGCCGGTTCATATTCTCCCATTCTGGAGAGGGTTTTGTCAAGCAAATCAAATTTTCATTTTTCTATTTTGTTTTTAGGAGTTGAATTAGAGTCATCTAACGAGTTTGAGGAACGTCTCTAGATTTGGCCAAAATCGGGCCGGAATCCGGCCAAAAAAAATTAAAAATCTTGCAAAAACAAAGTATGTTTGAATCCCGATTTTGACATTGGAAAATGGATTCAGCACCATCAAAACCCGTAGGACACCCAAAATATTAAACTTTGATAGTTATAAATATAGATTTAGAAAAATTCCTCGCCGCATTTTTCAAAAATCTTATCGGACTTTTCATGATTTTCGTGGCGATTCCTCTGGCTAGTTAGACTACGGCGTTGGGAATTATTTGGGAGGGGATTCTTCCGTAAATCAATATCTATTTTTGGACTAAGACTTACTAAATTTAAGGTTAATTTTTATTAAAAAATAAATAAATGTTATATGATATGGAATTATGAAATTATAATTAAAAATTAAATTAATATGATTATGTAAAAATTATTTAATATATAAGTTTTATATAATGTTATATAATATTTTATATATAATGTTATATATAAATTTTTTCAGAATATGTATTTATTTGATTTTTTTGATATTTAGTAGATATGGAATTAAGATATATCTCAAATTTATTTTAATTATTAATTTTTTATTTTATTTTATTTTTATGTATTTTGAGTGAGTCAAAATGTTTATAGAATATGACAAGACACTTATAGAATGCCTATAGATGCAATAATTTTTCATAAAATGTATTTAGTTTTAAAATAAAATTTTATTTTATTTTTAAATTAAAAAATTACATAGATTAAAAAATTAAGATTAAAGTGGGAAGGAACCATTATTATAAAAGAAAGTTTACTTGATTATAAGCCAATACAATTTAACTTCAATGACACTACTTGTATTAATTAACTATTTCACTTATATGACTTCCCTAGTTACCTTTATATCATATTATTTATTCAGCTGGTCCGTTTTGCAATAGGACTTCTTAAATTTTAATTTAATTATAAGTAATTATTAGGTGGATGATAGAGATTAAACCTCCATGAAATATTTAAAATGTTTTTAGAGGTTGAGATCTATCTTCAAAGTAGTTATTTATTTTTTCCACTTTCAATTAAATTAGTTAATTACGTTGTAAAGCATCCCTCTTTGAAAACAACTCCCCTAACTACCACTTGTATTATTGTGCGCCATTGATTTTGATGTTAGACGATTGAAATAGTGTCTACCTTAGGATTAAATATTGTTATTAATCAGTTACAGAGAATAATCGAATAAGGAAAACTGTTTTAGAAATAATCCAATTACAAAACCTGCTGCAAATTTTTCAAAGTGGATGTTGCATGCTAGATTATGGCCTCGCTTGGATTGGTTCAGATTCCTCTGTTTGTCAACATAACGCTACTAATTTTACAGTCGCTGCATCCATAATGTCTCAGTCTCCACCTCCAGTTTTAGACGAAAATCCTCCTCTTCCATAAGATGAAGCCATCAAAGAAGTTCTTTCAGAAACCTCAACGACAAGTTGTTACGACACCAATAAGAACATCAACGCTGACACCATCAAGTCTGAGGTAGAAGAGAAGCCTAAGGTAAAATAAGTTGCATATGGAAAAGCTCCAGCTCTAGCGAAGAAGAACGCAGAGCGTTCTAATAGTTTGAAAAAGAAAGGGTCTTTCAAGGCTTCTCGACCAAACCCTCAGTTGACGGAGTCGTTAAGTGAAAAAGAAGACGTGGACGTCATTCTCATCCAATGTGACAGACTAAGCCAAAGCTCATTTGGAAAAGCCTCGAATGACACTAATAACAACCCCCGTCAATACTTCGGCTCCAAGCGGCATGCCAAGGAGGAGGACAAGGAAGTAGAGCAAAAAAAAGTGAAGGAGACACCCTCGAGACCCTCACACAAAAGGTTGTCGAGAAAGGACTTGACGGTGGAGGAAAAATGATCTACGAGCCATGAGTGCATTAATGCTGACAGAAAGCGAGTCACCAGTCACAAAATTAGCCCTTCTCCCGGTTAGAGACTCGAGCCCTCCCCTGGCCGCAGATTCGAAACTTCAACGAAGAAAGCTAGGCCTGGTAAGTAGAGTGCTGCAAATGCAGACTCCAAGAATGTCTTGAAGCGCCCTGCTATGAAACGAGTGACAAATTCTGGAGATGCAGGGGGGGTTTCTACTTCGACGTCGCGGTGTCAATCCCTGGCACCGCAGATTTCAAGCAAACCTAGTTTTCCATAGACCTTAAGTTGAAGCTCCTCCTGAAAATCTGAGCAATCGCCGTTTTGGAGGCCTTTGAACGATGAAATGCTTAATGAACCCGGTGACGTGGAGTCTAGAAATGAGCCTTTGCAAGCTGGGAGTGAAAAATCATAGAGTACAGAGAAGAAGATTCCCCCTGCACAGGTGAAAAATGATCCCGTTTTTACGCATATTGACACTGATAATCCCCTTATTTCATTAGAATGCTTCATCTTTTTGTAGAAAATAAGGGAAATTCGGGGATTCCTTTCTTTTTTAAAGGAAAATAAATAGTTTGAAGGGAAAAATAGGGAAAGGGAAATATTTGGAGCTGAATGTCTAGCATTATTTATTCTCCCCTTGCACATCTCGAATGGAATTGAGAGATTAAAAAAGTAGAAGAGATTAGCCTTACAGGATATCAATGGAAATTGCAACAACACAATACGCGATCAGTTGCTTTCCTGCAGAGTAGCGCCGACTTTGAAGAAAAATTATGCTTCTGATGAAATTTCAGATGCAGAGGCAGTGAAATCCAAAAATCACAGAAGGAAGTCGTCGTATGAAATGGAAACCAAAAGCAAAGAAAGCGAAGACATATGGGTTACCGTTGAGGAGCCCTTTGAGAAGAAGAGTGATCAAAGTAGTGGAGATGTTAATGTTAAGTCTGGAGGGATTTCATGTCAACGTAGTTTCCACGGTCACAGTCGATATGCTATTTATACTAACTAGGTTATAAAAAAAACAATTTCTTTATCCAAATAATTTTCCAAATCAATAATTTCTTTTAAATAAAATAATTCATATTTATAATTTAAATATTCAATTAAATCACATAATATATCACATATTTTTTCTTCTTCTATAATACTCATTTCCTCTATACTACTCTTTCCTATGTTACTGCTTTACAACATTTCCTTTGCAACATATGGTGCAATTGCTAGTTTAAAAAATTTCATAAAAAATGAATTATATTTTTTTACGCATGTAATACTGATAAGCCATGTTATTTGTCCATGACATTGTAACAAAATCTATTTACAGATTAAGAATCTCCATATTAAAATGAGGATAAATCTCTACAAATAAAAATCTTGTTCTATGGTTTTTCAAATGTATATATGTTTAACCTATATATAATAATAATAATAATAATAATTATAATTTAAAAGAAATATATATATATATATATATATATATATATATATATAACAACTTGAGATGTATTATGAAGTAAGTGCTTTGATGTAGCCATATATATTAAATGGCCTAAACACTGATAGAGATTATAACACTTATTTTATGATACATCTCACATTGACAAGATTTTAAAAAATCATGAAAATTAACTAAATTATTAGTTATTATTATTAATTATAAAAATAATTAATGTATGAGTTATACACACATATATAAAGATTTTTAACCATAGAAAAATTCACTTATATTTTGCTATGCCAATTCTTAACATGTAAATAAGCTTATAATAATAAAAAGACAATCATTTTTCAGATAAATATTAATAAAATTATTCTAAAATATTCCATAAAAATTAAATCTTTACTATCTATCTAATAATTATTCATAACTAAATCAAAATTTTCAAAACTCTATCTAAATTAATCTATTAAAATGTTTAAATATAAAATTACTAAAAAAATTTACATCACTCCACAATAACTTCCGCATATCTGTGTAATTCTCCCACTAACCTACCTTTGCAGCTGTGCCTGATAGATCTTTGTAAGTCTCCCACTATCAAGGTGGCGAAAATTATAGCTTCCTCAATGGGATGTGATTGGATTGGATTGGATTGGATTTAGGATTAGATATTTATAAATCTCCCGCTATTTATCCAGGGGACAAAAACTATAGCTACTTCAATGTGATTAGGATTTTGTTTATTCATTATTCACATAAAATGAGAACAGCCATTCCAAAATGTTCCTTCCTTTTCACAGCCCAACTAGTGTGTTTTTTTGGTAGAGACCAAGCCATCCAGCTTAGAATAAATCGAATGAAATAAGAAATAATTAAAATATTAAAAGAAATAAAAAATATTAATTTTAAAATTTTTTATTTTCCACAATCAATTTTAAATTTACTTTATCTCTATATTTATAATTATTATATTATGTATTTATTAAATATTGATAGTCTATTTAATAAAAATGATTTGATATTATATACCTAATATTATGATAAAAAATATTTAATATTGATTAAATAATAAAAAATTATAATTTGAAAATAATAACTTATATTAATTTAATAAATTAAATTAAGTAATAAGTGTAAAAAAATTTAAAAATTAACTATAAAATATAGATTTCATAATGCATAAACTAACATAATATAAATTTAGCTATGAGGGTTAGCTCAATTGGTCGAGTTCCCATTGCTAAAAAATATTTCCAATGAGACGTCACGGGGTCAATTCTTCTCGATGCCCTTAGGATTAGGCTCTACTAATAAGACGACATGATGTGATCCCTTCGGGTGGATCTGTCTAGATATTTCCTCAAAAAATATGAAGAAAATTTCGTAATAAATTAAATCATTAAGAACGAGTCAACCATAGGGAGCTCTATTTGGGTTTGGAATTTGCAGAAATCACTGTAAACTATGACTTCTTATTGTATTCAATATTATTCCTCAAATTTAATACTACTCTTTTAATAATGCTCTTTTAATATTGTATTCAATACTATTCCCCAAATTTAATACTACTAAGTTTAATATTGTATTAAATACTATTCCCCAAATTTGCAAAGCTCTGGAGATTCCAGATATGGGACAACAAGCTAGGAAACTGAACCTAGATCGACATCACATCAAACCATTCCCTACTAGCATAGCATAATGGTGTCTACAACTTAAAAATAACATGGGTGGAATTGATAACCCATACCTCTTTTGTAACTTTTTTTGCTTCCTTACAAGACTTGAAATTTAGTTGTATCCATCCCTTGGCTTGAAGGAAAATGTTTGGGGATTGGTGACTAGCGAGTTTATCTTTTGGTTCCTCCATTATTCGAGTCTTTACATAGAACTTGTGGCCACTGGCTCTACCAACCAATGATTTCTTAGTGATTTTCACCATTTGTGCCATCTCCACATCACCCCCAAGCAAATATTGTAAGGAGCTGGGGATTTTTCACTTTTCAAAACCCTATTCTTCTTTTTTTTGAAGGAGTCCCCCTACCAACCAAAACTTGCATACAATGGTTTCTAATATCCTCCGCAAAAAGCATTCGTCTAGACCCATTATTTAGACAAGGCACTATAAACTCCTAAATCTCTAAAACTTTTGAGGAATGACTTCAATAGAGGGGATCTTAGCAACAGAAAAGGGGGTGTCAAATAAAGCTTCGAAACCATCGATAGACCACCAAAGGACTATAAGACCGAAATTGACGAAACCCCACCACCGATTAAGGGAAAAGGAAAGTCGGAATCTAGGAAACTTGCCGCCAGCAAGCCCACAAACCCTCACAAACTATCACTGGATATGGGTGGGCCAGATGGGGAAAAGACCCCTACATTTATTGCATGTGAAAAATGAAAAGGTGGGGTCAAAATATTTACCTATTAATTCACTGGAAAAATCCCTAGACACATGGTAGTGGAGAGAAGGGAATCTCTAGGATACAACTTGGTCTAGGTCCAAGAAATCCCACAAGAAGGTAGTAGGCACCCTTCAGCATTTCCGACAAAAAGAACTACAACCCTCCCTGAAAGATCCATAATCACTAGAGGAGACAAAAATAGACCTCCTAAATGGACTCACAAAGTCATATTCAACAACCTCTAGATCCTTCATACTTCCCCACAACTCCAAACCTTCACCAATAAGTACTGAGAAAAAGAAAAATGTGTAAAATGTGTAAACCATAGTTAAAATACACTGGAGAAAAAGTAACCACCATGAAGAATAGTCACCTCTGTGAAGAAGCACCTCCGCACCACACTGGGCTTACTATGTGTGTGTTGGCCAATCCTCCATCACTTCCATTGTTGTAGGCTTAATGTAGCACATTGGGGTCAATTCCTTGTGTTTCCATCTGAAAAAATCTCACTCAATGACCCCGCTGACACAACGTCGATGATTACTCTCTACACCTTTCATAAATTCCAAAGAAGAGATTATCCCTTGATTGAAATGAGGGAAAATAATAGTCCATTTTGGTTTGCAGTTTGCAGGACAGACATGCATGGTACAAGAGGGTTTATCCTATTAATGAGGAAGGCTCATGAACTTCTATATTTTTTGAGTTTTTATTTTCCTTTTAATCCCCAATTTCAAAGCAGCGAGTGTTTTTTTTCTTTTTTTTTTTAATCCTCGATTTCAAAGAAATGCATATTATTATATATATTATTTGGATTATGGTTTAATTGTTGCGTAATTAGGGCATGGAGTGCATATTAGTGTTTTTATGTTAATCCTTGTGAATAGCTCCAAAAAAAAATAGAGAGATTGTTGTTGGCTTTACTTGCTCAAATAACATGTTAGCATGGTAACACCTTGCTGAAATTTGCAACAATAAATAGTGAAATTGGAATCCATGAAACAACATCCAGAAATGGCTACCATGGAGGCTTTTGATTTAATTATTTCTTAATTAAATTAGAAGAAATGTGTGTCAATTTTTTTTATCCCTTAAAATAAGTTGGACAATAAATTGTAATCTTATCTCATAATCACTTGTAATAGTTAACTGAGTGTGATAGACTCAGTTAGCTCATGAATTTTGAGTTGAGGGTGGTTGGTAAGGCATGTAGAGTCATTCTATTTATTTTAGAGTCCAAGTTGCAGTTAGTGTATTAGTTTAATGCATGAGAAATCAATTAACTCAATTAAGTGAGTGAAAGTCACTCTAACTAGTTGTAACTAATTGTTGCACTAGTGAGAGGTCAAGTGAATTAAATCAGATTTAATTCACATGCAGTGATCTGTCAAGTGACTCATGATTTACTATTAATAGCTGCATGCATGTCAGTTCTGATAAAGACCCAGTTGAGACATAGGTTAAAGGGAAGTTATCTATCACTTGTATTTATAGCAAATTTCCCGGGCGCAATTATATACACCATAGGATTCCCATGATGTATTGCACAGTCAAGGAAGGCTAATTATCCTAATTAACAGGAATTAATTACCTAGGGGTTTTGTAATCAAGGAAGGCTGAGCAGAGGCTGAGAATTGGCTAAGTACTCGCCCAATTTTGTCTAGATCGGTGTGAGACAGTTAGGATAGTGCAACAGACTCTTCTACGAAGAGTGCATTGTAGTGTTTCATGATTCCTTGGTTCATTATACAATAGAGATAGAGGGGTTTTGAGTAGCAAGCTTTCCCCAAGAAAAATATCTATGTTGTGGATTGATTTTCTTATTTCTTTTACTTGGTGTGATTCTGCGATCATGTTTATTTTCCGCAATAAATTCGTAGAAGGATTCAGTATCTTTCTTTAGCATATTGCATGATCGGATTGAATCCATTGGTATACATATTGTTTGTATAATTTCTACATGGTATTGGAGTGCCATGAATCATAATAGTGGAGACGAAATTGAGTTTGTGTTGAACATTATTCAAACTTACAGGTACTTTAGTTGGTACGACAGGCAGATCAAGATGGCTTTCAATGGATTAAGATTGGAATATGCACTCAAGGGTAGTTCTAATTATATTGCATGGAAAGACTGAATGGAGGTAGTTCTGGAGGACAACAGGTTGAAAGAATTAATTGATAATGATATTCCCAAGACCATAGCAGCAGACGCCACTCTTCTTGATGCTTTGCAAAAGAAGGTAGCAAGGGTGAGGAGGATCTTATTAGAGGGAGTTCGAAATCACATTGTCTCGAGTCTCCATGGCAAGGCGACTCCATATGCAATGTTTAAGGCCTTGAAATATCTGTTTCAACACATCAGCGACCAAAGGAAGTTGGCGCTAAAGGACAAGCCCAAGAAAATCAAGGAGGAGGGTGAGACAGTAGAAACATACTTGGAGAAGTTCACTCAATCCCAAGATGATCTTAGAAGTGTTTTTGTGACTATAGCAGATGATGAATTGGTGTGCCTAGCACTTCTAGGCCTTCCCAAGAGCTGGCATAGTTTCCATGACTCGGTGAATTGGAGGGAGAATTTACCAGATTAGGAGCGACTTTAGTTGGATTTGGTACAAGAAGAACTCAAGCGGAATACTAGGGATGGATCCTCATCCAAGACTAATGATGAGGAATATTTTTCCTTGGCCAGTAAAGAAAAGAAGGTCAAGGGAAGGAAATCCCAAGGCAAAGCGGGCAAGAAAGACTTGTCCAAGATCATATGTTTTCACTGTCACGAGCATGGGCACTATGCTACAAATTTTCCACAAAATAAGGCAAGAAAGAAGGAGTCTGCAGTTGCAGCGGGTGAAGCATTAGCTTCACAGTTTGAGCTTTATTTTACTCTCATTGCATGCATGGCCAACACTGTAATGGGAAGCATGTGGTATTTAGACAACGGTGACTCGTTCCACATGGCGAGGGATAGAGATCTCTTCAGTGACTTGGAGGACAAGGACCTCCAACAGAACATATATTTTGGAGATGATGAGAGGTATAGCGTTGCCGAAATAGGTACAGTTACCTTTTAGAGGGAGAATGGCTCACTTCTCATACTAGCAGATGTTTTATATGTTCCAGGCCTAAAGAAGAATCTTGTCTCCATAGCGGTATTGGAAGACCGTGGTTATGAGGTGGTGTTTAGAAAAGGAAAGGTGTTCCTTAAACACATAACCATAGGACATGTGAAGCATATCTATTCTAGAGTCAAGAACCTGCATACTCTCGAGGTTGAGGATGCATGAAATGATTTGAGGAGAAAAGCAATGGTTAATGAATTGGTGGTTGAGAAGGAGAAATTATGTCTCAACATGCAGCCTCATAAGAAATCTGAGAAGGTTGTGGAACAACCACAATTGGAGAAGAAAAGAGGATACTGAGTGGAAGATTCCACTAAAGCAGAGACCTCTAGGAAGGGGAACTTTCGAGCCAGAAGGGAAAAGGGAGTACATGCATCTATACCTCTAGGTGAGAGGTGGAGCAATGTGCAAAATTAATCAAAATTTACCAGATTGGGAGCGACTTTGGTCGGATTTGGCACAAGAAGAATTCAAGAGGAATACTAGGGATGGATCCTCATCCAAGACTAATGACGAGGAATATTGTACCTTGGCCGGTAAAGAAAAGAAGGTCAAGGGAAAGAAATCCCAAGGCAAAGCAGGTAAGAAAGACTTGTCCAAGATCATATGTTTTCACTGTCACGAGCATGGGCACTATGCTACAAATTGTCCATAGAAGAAGGCAAGCAAGAAGGAGTCTGCAGTTGCAGCGGGTGAAGCATTAGCTTCATAGTTTGAGCTTGATTTTACTCTCATTGAATGCATGGCCAACACTGTAATGGGATGCATGTGGTATTTAGACAGTGGTGACTTGTTCCATATGACAGGGGATAGAGATCTCTTCAGTGACTTGGAGGAGAAGGACCTCCAATAGAGCATAGATTTTGGAGATGAAGAGAGGTATAGCGTTTCCAAAATAGGTACAATTACCTTTTAGAGGGAGAATGGCTCACTTCTCAGACTAGAAAATGTTTTATATGTTCCAGGCCTAAAGAAGAATCTTGTCTCCGTAGCAGTATTGGAAGACCGTGGTTATGACGTGGTGTTTAGAAAAGGAAAGGTGTTCCCTAAACACATAACCATGGGACATATGAAGCATATTGGTTCTAGAGTAAAGAACCTGTATACTCTCGAGGTTGAGGATGCATGCAACGCTTTGAGGAGAAAAGCAGTGGTTAATGAATTAGTGGTTGAGAAGGAGAAATTATGTCTCAACATGCAGCCTCATAAGAAATCTGAGAAGGTTGTGGAGCAGCCACAATTGGAGAAGAAAAGAGGAGACTGAGTGGAAGATTCCACTAAAGCAGAGACCTCCAGGAGGGGGAAATTTCGAGCCAGAAGGGAAAAGGGAATACATGCATCTATACCTCCAGGTGAGAGGTGGAGCAATGTGCAGAATTAATCCCAATAATAAATTTGGGTAGGATTCATTGAGATGGAGTGTCTCATGGATCAAAATTGGCTATGGGGAGCCCACGGTATAGCAGTAGCAGGAAGGATAGGCTAGATTGATGCAGTGAGATGTCAGGAAGACAAAAATCAGAGTGACAGGTTTCAGATACTGGAGCACAGATCAGAGTTGGGAGCACTGCAAAGTGCATGGATGCAGATGTCAACAACGCAGATAGTCCAGTAGACATGTGCAGTAGGAACAATCATAAGACTCTGATGACAGATGCATTATACTGATTCATTTGTTTGGAGGATATTCATTTTCAAGATAGTTGTGTGTACGAATCACACTAGAGAAGTATTGCATGCAAGAACATTCCAAAGGTACAAGATCGGGAAAGATTGATTCCTTTCTTGTTGAGAGGTAGTGTTGAAATTTGCAACAAGAAATAGTGAAATTAGCATCCATAAACAACATCCAGAAAATGGCATCCAGAAATGTCTACCATGGAGGCTTTTGATTTAATTATTTCTTAATTAAATTAGAAGAAATGTGTGTCATATTTATTTATCCCTTAAATAAATTGTAATCTTATCACATAATCACTTGTAATAATTAACTGAGAGCGATAGATTCAGTTTTTTCATGAAATTCGAGTTGAGGGTGGTTGGTGAGGCATGTAGAGTGATTCTATTGATTTTAGAGTCTAAGTTGCAGTTAGTGTATTAGTTTAATGCATGAGAAATTAGTTAACTCAATTAAGTGAGTTAAAGTCATTCTAACTAGTTCTAATTGATTGTTGCACTAGTGAGAGGACACGCAAATTAAATAATATTTAATTCACATGCAGTGTTATGTCAAGTGACTCATGATTTACTATTAATAGTTGCATGCATGTCAGTTCTGATGAAGGCCCAGTTGAGACAAAGGTTAAAGGGAATTTGTCTATTAGTTGTATTTATAGAAAATTGCCCGGGCACAATTATATACACCATAGGATTCCCATGATGTATTGCGTAGTCAAGGAAGACTCGTTATCCTAATTAATAGGAATTAATTGCCTAGGGATTGTGTAAGCAAGGTAGGCTGAGCAGAGGCTTAGAATTGGCTAAGTACTAGCCCAATTTTGTCTAAATCGGTGTGAGATAGTCAGGATAGTGTAGCAAACTCTGGTGAGAAGAGTACATTATATTGTTATATGATTCCTTGGTTCATTATACAATAGAGATAGAGGGGTTTTGAGCAGAAAGATTTCCCTAGGAAAAATATCTGTGTTGTGGATTTGTTTGCTTCTTTCTTTTACTTGGTGTGATTATGTGATTGTGTTTATTTTCCACAATTAATTTACGTAAGGATTCAATATCTTTCTTTAGCATATCGCATGATTAGATTGAATCCATTAGTATACATATTGTTTGTATAATTTATACACACCTAGTGTCCATCAGCAAATGTGGTGCATTATCGTGCAAAGGATTTCAAGGTCACCTTGTTTAAAGACTATATGGAACAAAAATATAGGCCATGCACTATTATTTTCACTAACCCACACCAGAATGTAACCTCTCAAAGTGATGAAATTCTAGAATGTTGATTTTTTCCAATTCAATTGGTTCAGCGAGACCAAATATTCAGAAATTCGATATGGATACTTTCACTAATGTACACTGACATATTGTTCGAAAAATAATCCTCGGGATTAGTTTTGTATTATGTGAGTGGTTATTAGAGTCCAAGAAGACCTGAAAACATAATCATCCGTTTCTTTATGTATTTATACGTACATTGTGTACATCACTCTTAGATATCAATATTTAATATATAGTTGAGCTTGGTTTCCAATTTGTTTCAAAATATCCTGCACATGAAATTTTGGGCCCAAAATTTTTGAATTTTCTTATTAAACATTGTGATTGTACTGTTACCAATAATTTTTTTGTAAACGAGTGCATTTTCGCTTGAACCCGACACCCAAGATTGAGTAAAATGACTCAAATTAATAATGTATTGGAAATATTAAACAATCTCATTAGTTCTACTGCTCATGAAACTGTAAATTCCATCAAATTAAGTATTTTTTTACATTAGAGTCTATTTACATGATGCCTTGGAGATATATGAATTTCTCTAGATTGAGTGTCAAATAAATAGAGACAATATTAATTCCAAAAAATAGTCAAAGAGTAATGAAACCATTTCAGGAGAAAATTTGGATGCAGTTAAAAGCTATGATGTGAAACCTATTATAAGACCTTGGGAATAAATTACACATAACAAAAACAGAACTTGCAGTGTTTGATATGATAAATATGCTTATTTTTATTTGCTTAATTTTTCTAAACCTATACAATTTCGTAGTGTTGGATTTCTAGATGGTGTTGAACCAGAACAAATTGATCATTTCCGACAATGTGACAGAGCTGGACATGTGAAAGATCAATGTTTTGATCTTCACCCATGTGAGCATTGTGGAAAGCACAATCACCATTCAAATAGATGTTCCAAAAAGAAGACTACTGCAAGAGGGAAACTAAATTTTGGATGGATTGCTTCTTGGGAATGGTCCAAGGTAGCTAAGAATATTTACAAGTCATACCCTAGGATATGTTCGAGAGTATTGCCAACCTTGTAGTGATGAAAAACACTTCATCTTCTCACCCTCTATCCGACAAGGGGGGAATTGATAGAGTTGTGATGGTCTGGTACAAGTTCGAAGATTTGTCAAGCAAGACTCAGTTAGAGATCCACAAGTGAGCCTGAGTCAGAGATCCAAAAGTGAGCTTGAGCCACAACTTGTACCAGTTGGTGCCAGATTTGTAGCCAAAGAGACTTCGGCTTTTGCTGAATGAGTGGTTTGTGAATGAGCACTTCTAGATTCAGAATTGTTTGAGAAATTACATTGATGGTTCCAGAGTTGAAATTTGTGATTGGTGTGAGAATTTCTATGAAGGTTCTAGATGTGAGTATGGTTTGTGGTTTTCTCTTAAAACCCACCATCCTTGGTTTGTGATCATTTACTGAAAACCATTTCTGAGAGACATTCAATTCTTGGTTGAGATGCATTTTTTCATTTTGAGTTCTCATTCTTGGACTTTGATACATCCCTTCGGATTAAGAGGGGAATGTTAGACAACTAATCATTGCAATTATTTTTGTGTTATGGTGAGTGGTTATTAGATTCCAAAAGGACGGAAAAATTGAATCAATAATTTTTGTATGTATTTATATGTACATTGTGTACATTAATCTTAGAAAATCAATATTTAATATATAGTTGAGTTTGGTTTCCAATTTGTTTGTCTTACACACATAAAATTTCATATGGAATTAATTCTACTAGAATTTCGATATGACTCAATTCAATTGGCTCAACTAAACCAAATGTCCCGAAATTCACTATGAATTGTGTGGTATTCCACTTGAGTGAAATGTTTTACAATACATACAAAGACTCGTCATCATTGCAAATACAATAAAATTTGATCAAACATGTTCCATTTAATCCCTTGTAAATTCATGGACAATGAAGCCTTAAACCCATTCTCTGTTTAATCGTTAATATTTTTCATAGGTTTACATTGAAAATTGAATTATATTATTTTGAATAATATATTTATATAGCATACTATTGGTTGGTTCATTAAACAGTCTTATTGGAGAGTTGCGGAACATAAGGTGATCTCCCTAGGACTAAAAGTGTGTTAATATTGAGTTGATAGAACAACGTTTATCTAATAATTTAACAACCATCTTTGGCCACACCATTCGTTTTAGTTACGTTAGTGATTAAGACCGGTAATCCCGCTCATAAAATTTGACGAAATTGAGTGAAAGATATTCAAAATTGAACACTAATTGATTTTCAAAGGAAAAAATGGAGCTAAATGGATGTTAAGCTAAATTAAATATTTAGTTAAGGTCGATTTGGATTAACAATAATGACAATGAATAATCATTTCCACACTAATTAGTATATTATGGGTGCAAACTTCACGAAGGTGTTAATGGGTGTGAATTCTCCGTAAAAGTGCGGAAATATTTAATCCAATTATATCCCAATGATTAACAATCATTAGCTATTTTTGCCTCATTGGTATATTATGGATGCACACTTTTCCAAGTGTTAATGTTATGGGTGCAGATTTCCCCGATTCCTCCTCTACTGAATAGCGCAGATTCAACCTCTCGTTAAGAGCGTCCAGTTATTAATGATCTCAACGATAATGATGGGTGTTGAAATTATTAAAATGATTGATATAGGTTTGAATTGGTATTAACTTTTGTATATATATATAATTTTCTCTTTTAATAAACAAAATTTTAAATTTTAAATATTGTTTTTTATTACTTTAGATGAAAAATATATAATATTTTCTATTTTAAATTTAATGTATTAATTTATCTATTATTTATTGTTATTTCTAGTCTAATTAATAAATAAAATTGACCATGGAGTATGCTCTAAAACTGTTTCTGCTAGGTTAAGAGCTTTCATCCTAGGATGTAAGGAACATTGTAATGGCCCAAGACCTAAAGACATAAGGTAGGAGTGAAATTTTGCCCTCGTACGGACCACCAACGAGTCATTCTAGGTGGCAACATTGTTACCGATCAAACGAGAAAATTACCTGGTAACCGTTTTTTTGAGGTAGCAAACACCTGATTTTTAAAAGTGGTGATGCAGAATCACCATTTTTTTGGCTCATAGTTTTGGCACTCTAAATTTCCTTATGACTTTTTTTTTTAAATGTTATGATTTTCATGTCGATTTTGAAAAATGGTGATGTAGAATAACCTGTGTTTTGTTTGGAGTGTATTTTTGGAACTTTGATTTTTCTTTTTTAAATATCATGTCAATTTATAAAAATGGTCATTTTTTTAACACTTTAAATTTTTTTATTTATCAAGTATGAACATTTGTTTTAAAAATATTAATAATTTTCATGTTAATTTTGGAAAGTGTTGACACAACATCAATCCTTTTTCTTTAGAGTAGTGATTTTCATCTTGGTAATAAGACATACAAATAAAATAAAATAAAAATGACCAAAAAAAAACAAATATAAAGAAAGTATGAAAAAGAATAAAAAAAAGTGTCAATTAAAAAAAAATTACAAATTACAAAAATAACTAATAAACAATTTTTTAAAATTAAAATTTGAAAAAAAAAATACTAAATTAAATTATATATATATTTAAAAAAATAATTATAAAAAAAATGAATTAGAAAAATTAATAATAACTATAAATAAAAAAACAAAATTTTAATTAAAAATAAATAAATAAATTAATTAATAAAATAAAATAAAAAAATTATTAAAAAAATAAATTAATAAAAATATATATAGAAATGACCGTCGATACCTTGGGATGGCGGTGCTCAAACGATGAGCAGTGGGGAGCTGGCAGCTCTCCGCTGCCCGTCGGTCGAGCCCCATGGTCCCTAGGGCGGCGGGGGTCGATTCTCGGAATCACCATTGCCTTGGGTCGATTCTGGAAATCACCGCCGCCCTGGTTTGATTCCGGGAATCACCTTCGCCTTGGGTCGATTCCGAGAATCGATGTCGCCATGGGTCGATTCCGAGAACCACCGTCGACGTCCACCGCCACGAGGCTCGGCCGACGAGCGACAGAGAGCTGACAACTCTCTATTGCCCATCGGTCGAGCCTCACGGCCCCTAGAGTGGCAACGGTGATTTTTTTTGAATTTTTATTTATTTTATTTTATTTTATTTTTTTAATTAAAAAAAGAATTTTGTTAATTTTTTTTAAAAAAATATATATTTTTCATAGATTTATATGCATTTTTTTTTTTAATTTAAAGTTTCTTTTTAAATATTTATTTTTTTAATTTAAAGTTTTATTATTTCAAAGTTTTTATTTTTATTTGCTTTTATTTTATTTTTTTAATTTAAATTTCTAAATTCAAATTGTTTTTTTATTTTAATATTTTATTTTATTATTATAATTTTTTTAAAATTTTAACCCTTTTATATATATATATATATATATATATATATATATATATATTATAATTTTTTTTTAATTATGTGGTTTTATTATTATTATTATTATAGTTTAAAAGAATAATATTTGTTTTTGTTTTTTTGGTTTGGGTTAATTTTTAAATTTTTTTCTTTAAATTGTGTGTTTTTAAAAAAAATTCTGTTTTATTTTTATCTTCAATACCATGCCTAAAAATCGTTGGAATTTTATTTTTATAAATGGGATATTTTATCTTGAATGTCATCCTTGGATTTTCAAGGCTTTTTAGAGACACGGTAATAGATTATATTTAATACCCATGTGTAAAAATTGTTACAATTTTAAGAATTTTGGTATTTTATCTTTAATGTCATGTTTATCGTTGAAATTTTAAGGTTTCTCAGTCATGATATTTTATCTTTAATGTCATTATTAAAAATTGTTGACAATTTACCTTCAAAAAAAAAAAAAACGTTATTCCAACATTAACACTTTTCGTTTTCAAGGTGTTTTTGCACACAAAAAATTGACGACGTTATTCCAGCAACAACCCTTTTCGTTTTCAGGTTGCTTTTGCACACAAAGAATTGGCGATGTTATTCTAACATCAATACCTTTTGTTTTGAAGTTGTTTTTTGCACACAAAAAATTGGTGATTTATTCCACCATCAACACTTTTTGTTTTGAGGGTGTTTTTTCAATCATTTTTTGAAGAAAGATTTGGTTTTTAGCATAATTTAAAAAAAATGTTGAAATTTGACCCTAAAAAAATAGTGCGTTCTCGTAGACACTTTTCATTTTTTGGTTGTTTTTCATGTTTTTTGAGTATTTTTGGGCTAGAGTTCTCGTTTTGAGGTAATAGTTCTCGTTTGATCAGTAACTATGTTTGACGTGGATTTCCTTGAATAATTGTAATGTGTCAACTGCATTCACAGATAATAGAAAGAGATGATTGTCCTCACTAATGATTTTTTTTTTGTAAGTAAGTGAGGATTGGCCACAGTAATATAAACAAAGATATACCATGAGGCTCAAGACTTATGGCTTTCACGAAACAAATAATTCTCTTTCGAGCTTATAAGAGACTAAGTGTGACTGAGCTGAAAACTAGCTAGATTGATAACCATCTTAGCCCTTAGTCAAAACATCGAGGCTACCACGCAGGGTTGCCCATGACTACCAAAACCAGAACAAAACTGTGCTGACGGCCAGAATGGCCTCTTACAAGCCGAATGCTTACTGAAAAACTAACACAAGTACAGAAAGAAAAGATTGACCAGTTGCAGATAATCCACAGAAGCTGCTGAGCCATTAGAGAGTAGGAGTGGAAGCTCCGGAGTGTCCCGCCTCGCTTGGAGTCATGCCCTCATCGCCTGTCACTGGAGCTCGGGGCTTGAAGCGTCTGATTACCGTGGCTTGCGAGTCGTCCGTGGGAAGCTCGATGGAGACATGGAGGATGTGGCGCAGGTAAATTTCGAAGCGTCGGACGAATTTCTCCAGTGCCTTGCCATGCTGGTGTAGTTCATCTGCTAACGAGTTGAACGAAACTTCCAATTTATCAAGGCAGGCAGTGTTTCGAGCTGACACCATGGATGTGGCTGCAAACGTTTCCTTCACCGCAGCTCCCTGCATGGCTATCGCTTTGGCCATCATTGTTTTCACTTGCCAAGCTACGACTTGGGTTTGAAAAAAATGGGTCTGGCGCGTGGAGGGAGTGCCTGGGTTGACAAGCCAATCAACCTCCTCGCTAATGGCATTGTCATCCGTCTTTGTCTGCGTAAGTTCCACTTCCTCTTCTAAAACCTCGATTGTTTGCTTGCCGCGTTTAGAAACGGATGCATCATAGTAGTCCTTGGCCCGCTTGAGGGCCTGTGAGGCTTTTATGCTTCGCAAATTCAAATCAGCCATGGCGTCTGGGTTTGTGAAGGCAGAGATGTCGCTCAGAAGACTGGTCCCTAAATCAGATGAAAAGCAGAGAGGCCGTTTTCCGAAGGAGAGAATGAGAATGAAAGGCCGAGCAGATGAGTTAATAAAGAGGATGCAGTCGGGGTGATCAGTGCAGTGGAGTGGCCATTTAAGGCCATAATGCATGGCATGTTGCCAATTGGTCCTTCTGTCAAAGCTGGGTTGATGATCGGGGATTTCCGTCCTACGATCTGACCCTTCACACGCTGGCAAACTCCGTTTAATGCGATTAGTTATGCTCTTTCCTTTGCTATCATTCCCCCTCATTAACGATCGTTGAGCCCAAGGGTGTCTCGTTATCCGATTCGGCCTGTGCCTCCTGTCGTGCGCAATCACCATATCGTTACTCCTGATCGACTGACGACGGATGACCTGCCGTTCGTCCTACAGAAGTACCAGCATTTAGGTCTTGCCTTGAGATGGTGTAGCATTGATCCCGAAGTTGTTCATTCGTGAGATCATGCCAACACGTGTCCCAGGCATTTGTCGAGTTGTCAACAACATAGTTCGCAAGGTGGTCCGCGAGCGAGTTGGCCTTCCTTCGCACAGATTGCAGAATTATGCCGTTGAGGGATGCCAAATGTTGTGCCATGACCTCCGTTACCGCAGCTAACCTCCAGCGCTTTACTGCTTTGCTCGGCTTTGTTCCATGTTGTATCTTCTTGAGTGTGGTTATGGCTAGCTGGGAGTCACCCTCCACGACGACCAGACCTTTGCCCAGTCGAATTAAGAGTCACAGTCCCTGTTCTAAGGCCATGAATTCGGCATCATTATTTGTGGTTTCGCCTAAATTCCTGCTCATGATGTGTATAACGTTTCCCATGTCATCTCTTAGAACACCACCTAGCCCGGCTGGGCCTGGGTTTCCTCTCGCGGCGCCATCGAAGTTCAATTTACAGTATCCTTGGGGCGGACAGTGCCAAATTGCAGGAGGAGGAACAGGTCGGAGGGCATTTTCCTTCAGAAGATGCTCCGCCGAGTCGATGAGCCCGAAGAGGCCTAGAATTATGCGGTCGTTGGGAGATATCGTCTCAGCCTTCTCTTCTTTACACCAGGTGCGGGTTGTTTCCGTTAACCCCTGCATAATGACCAGTTTTAATTCATCGAGTTGCCGAATGCTGTGTTTTTGAAAAATACGATTGTTTCTTTCTTTCCAAACATTCCAGATTAGGAATCCTGGACTGTTTCTCCAGAGAGTATTTACCATGGTGCTGTTAGAGTAGTGAGACCGCCAACTGGTTATAGTGTCGTGGATGGAATTTCGCTGTCTGTCCGACTGGCGGAATATTTCTTGAAGCCATTCCCAAAGATTGTTTGTCCATACACACTCATTGAAAAGATGATTGGTGGTTTCCTCCTGTTGCTCACACAAGGGGCAGCGGGAGGGCCCTATGAACCCTCTCTTAGTGAGATTTTCCTAGGTTAAAACCTTTCTGTTTTGAATGAGCCATAAAAAAGCCTTAATCTTGGGCCACAGACTGCCGGTCCAGACATTGTCATACCATGCAACTTTGTCACGCTCCTCTCTGTTGTCCAAGTAGTGGCGAGCTTCCTTTAGGTTGAAGGAACCTCCTGTAAGTTTGCCCCAGCGCAGGATGTCGGGACCTTGCATTTCCCTGATTACTCTCTGCCTAAGGATAGCGTTGAGGGTGTTGAGAAGATTCTTCAGGAGTTCGTCATCAGGGGGGGAGTTAGATTCCAATCCCTCCATTGCTGTGGCTCCCTGCTTTGAGTCCAGTAATGATGAACTTTTATTTTATCCATGTCCTGAAACCATTGCTGCAGAGGTTGTAGATTAGGGGTTTCCAGTTTTGGGAGCTGTTGCCAAGCATCCTCCCAGAAGAGAGCACACTGCCCATTTCTTATCTCCCAGAAGCAATGATCCTGAATGATATGCCGACTGGCTCGGGCCATGTTCCAGATAGGGGAACTAGCAGGGACTTCGGTTATTCGAACCAGCTCCTCTTGTTGCCAATGCGCCGCATACTTAGCTTTCCATAATCTTTCCCACAGGGTGTGCGGCTCTGTCAGCCATCTCCACCATAGCTTGGCTCTGCATGCCTTGTTGGTTGTTCCTGGATCCTGCAGCCCTATCCCCCCTAAGCTTTTGGGTCTGCAAAGTTTATCCCATGCTGCAAGCGCCCATTTTTGCTTCCCCGAGTTGCCCGACCAGAGAAAGTTTCGCTGGATGGTTCTAATCTTCTGTAGGATCCCCTGAGGGGCTGGGAGAATCGATAGAAAGTAGTGTGGAATAGCTTGGAGAATTGCCTTGGTCATGACCAAGCGACCCGCAAAATTTAGGACACGATTGGTCCAGTGGTTGCACCTGTCCGCGAGCTTGGTGATGAGCTTTTCCCAATGACCTTTGTGCCAAGGCTTGTCCGTGAGGGGAACCCCCAGATACTTGGAAGGGAGAGTACTCCGTTTGAAACCGAGGAGCTCAGTTAAGTGCCTTTGAACCGCCAGATGGGTGTTAAAAAAGAAAACCGAGGATTTTTCAAAGTTAAAATCCATACCAGATGCCTGACTGAACAGATTCAGAATGTGCTTAAAACCTTTTGCTTCTTTTACAGTGGGCGTGCCATGCAGCATGGTGTCATCCACAAACTGTTGATGCGTGGTGGCTGGAGATTTGTCTAACGACTGCAGGCCCCTTATCATGTTATTCTTTTTGGCTGACTTAATGAGGCGGCTGAAGCCTTCCATAAGAATGACAAAAGGAAATGGGATATAGGGTCTCCCTGCCTGATGCCCCTGGACAGGTAAAAAGGTTGAGAGGGGGCTCCGTTGATTAAAATCGAGTGATTAAGTGATTTGATTAGAGCTAAAATCCAAGTGATCCATCTGGTGCTGAAGCCAAATGCCTTGAGTACAGCTTCTAGATAGTCCCAACTTACTTTTTCATAAGCCTTTGAGAGGTCCAATTGAATTATCATGCCCGCCTTTCTAAGCGACTGCAGCGTGTGGATCATCTCGTGAGCTAACAAAATATTGTCCATGATTTGTCGCCCCTCCACATAACCTGATTGTTCCTCAGAGATGATTTGAGGTAGAATAGGTTTTAACCGATTGGCTATGACTTTCGAGATTATCTTGTACACCACATTGCAGAGCGCAATCGGCCTAAACTTGGACAGAGTGCATGCATCCACTTCCTTGGGGATTAATGCAATAAATGTAGAGTTCAGGGACTTCAGAATGGATGAAGAGGTGCGTGAGTCTTCCACCACTTCCCAGATGTCTTCTTTCACAACATCCCAACAGGCCTTAAAGAAATCCACGGTGAAGCCATCCGGCCCTCGCGCCTTCCCGTTGGCCATTTCTTTTACTGTTGTCTCCACCTCCTGTAGGGAAACAGATCGATCTAGGGCTTGGTTTTGTTCTTCTGTAATGAGGTTGGGTATGGTGGAAATTACCTTGGCAATGGCCTCCCGTCGATCGAAGTTCGGTTCAGTGGCAATTAATTGGAAATGATTGCGAAGTTGATAGGCAATGTCCTGGTGCGAGTTGAGAACCGTTCCATGCTCTCCTTGAATTTTGGTGATTCTGTTGTTGCAACGATAGTCCATTGCTGACCTGTGGAAGAACTTAGTATTCCTCTCGCCTTCCTTCAGCCATTGATTGCGCGATTTTTGCTTCCAAAGTAGTTCTTCCTGCTCACAGCGTTCATTCCATTTCTTCATGAGTTCCTTTTCCATCTCGATCGACTCCTGTGATGTGCTGCCCTGAATCTAGTTACTATGGATCTCTTCCAGTTGTTGCTCCAACTGTCATTTGTCTGCAAAGATATCGCCAAAGACCTCTCGATTCCAGGTTTTTAGCCGTGCCTTAATGAACTTGAGCCTTGCTTGTAATTTGAACATTTTCGTTCCCTCTATGAGCATAGGTTCTTTCCACCAGGTTTTGATGTTGCGGAGAAAGTCTTTGTGAGTCAGCCAGAATCTTTCAAAGCGGAAAGGCATGTTCTTGGGGGTGCCCGAGATCGAGGTTTGCAGAGAGATGGGCCAGTGGTCTGATCCCCCGGAAGGGAGGATGTCAGAACTCATGATGTTTCCTTCAAGGAGAAGGCTCTCAGAGACTATAAAGCGATCCAATCTGGACGCTATCATCATGTCTCCCCCTTGTCTGTTGGTCCAAGTGAATAAGCCACTGTGAGGCTTGATATCTACCAAGTTGACTTCTTGAATGAAGGCATTAAAGGCCAGGGCATCGTTACTGAGAGCTCTGGTGCCCCCCTTCTTTTCCTCAAGAGAGGTTATCATATTAAAGTCACCACCATAAATGGCCTGGGAGGTGCTGTGTCTGTGATGCAAATTGGTTAGATGGCGGAGCAGCAGAATTTTATCTTCCAGATGCTGAGGGCTGTAAATATTAGCAAATAAGAAAGAGCCTTTTTCTCCGATAATCTGCATTTGCAAGGCAAGAAAGTTCTTTGAGGCTTCAACATTAATGAGATGGTAGACATTCGGGCTCCAGAGAATTGCAAGGCCTCCACTCATTCCAGTTCCTTCCACAGCTATATGCTCGAGATGCTTGCCCAGACGCTTGATCATCTCAGCTAGTTTCTGATTTGTGCATTTGGTTTCCTGGAGGAAAACCATATCCGGTTTTTCTTGCGTGATTTTCTTTTTCAGGAGCCTTTGTTTCCTGAGGCTTCCCAGTCCTCTTGCATTCCATGAGAGGACTTTCATCATTAACAAAGATTTAGGATAGGAAGGAGAAAGCCTCAAGGGCTTTCATCTTTCCGGAGTTTATTAACATCTGACCTAATTCGAGGAGAGCATCTTTGTCGGATCTTCTTCCTCGTTTCTTCTTGTACTGGCTGCTAGCTTGCGTGTGGTGTAGGGTTTGTGATTTGATACCCAAGCCCTTGGTTGCCCCACGCCCTTGCTTCATTCCTTTTGATGCTGCGTCCTGTCTGGTTAGGAACAGGTGGTTAACCCTGTTAATTTCTTCTTCTGGTATTTTGTCCAGTCCTTTCTGTTTCCACTGTTCCACTATTGAATTGAGATCTAGCCCCTCTTTTTCCAAGATCTCACCTAATTCCAGGTCCTCCGTACCTTGTTCACTGAGAACCATATCCTCATCTTCTTCCTGATATTTGTCTTCCGGATTTGCTGTGCTGAGATCAGTCGATTTGCAGACTTCTTTGGTCTGGTCGTCTATCTCCGTTGTCGGCTTTACTGCTGGGATTTGTTCTGCCTTTTCCATCTGAGACTCCTCTCCTAATATTTCAAAGGAATTTGTTGTGCCCGTGTTTGGTGCCGTCGTTTTAGGAGGATTTCTGCGGTTGGCTCGGTGCCTGCCTGTGGGTCGGATAAATCCATCCGAGACCGAGGAGGGTTTCCCCTTGGGGATTTCCTCCATTTTGTTTTGGGGGAATTCTCTAATTAAATGCCCGTGCTCATGGCATTTCCGGCATCTGAATGGTATCTGCTCATAGTCAATAGTTTGAAAGTAGGTTTCATTTCTGTATTCTAACCAAAGCCCCTCGTGCAAAGGTCCGGAGACGTCCATTTCTACGCAGATGCCGGCGTAAGTCGTGTACCGTTTTTGAAGAGTGGCTTCAGAAGCACGGACAAAAGTGCCCAAAGTGTTACCAATATGTTCCAGCGCTGCTGGTCTCCAGTAGTCAATTGGCAAAGAGAAAAGCCTGATCCATACTGGCACTTGAGTAAAGGTCTCCTGTTCGGGCGTGAAGTTGGGTTTCCACGGCCGCATGTAGAGGCCCGCGGAGGCATAAAAATAAGGGTCTCCTTCAAAGATTCGATCCTTATCCTCCAGATTGGTGAAAACCACGGTGAAGAAACCTTTGGCCCCCAGGTGAAGCTGTACTTCCCCTCATGGTTTCCAGACTTGCTTGATCCATTGACAGAGAGCTTTTTCACTGGGCCAGAAACCCATGAATTTACAGATGACCGCATAAACAGCCATATGATCCCGGTAGTCTTGCAGATCTGGATCAGTGATGACCACCCTAAGGCTGTCGAGAGCCTTTGGTTTGCTTCGACCTTGATACTTCGGTTGGCTACTGTTTTCCCCAGAATCTCTAGATCGACCAAGATCGGGGCCTTGGTTAGCAGTATTGCTCAGATCTGCTGCTTTCCTTTGCGGATCTACCCCCAGCGAGGGTTGTTCTAGGCTGATTTCGTCTTTTCTGGCTGAGTCTTCCAATGCTTCTTCCGTTCGGCTGCTTGAAAGCAGCTCCTCATTGCTGGGGCGATTTCTAGTTACTGAAGAACCAGGAATCTTCAAACCCTCAACCTTCTTCTTACCCTTGTCTATGATAACTTGCCTAGAAAGTGGGGGCTCCAGGGGCCCCCGTCACCGACTTTCGAGCCGGCAGTCTGTATTTGCCGCCGAGAAATTGGAGGAGATCGGGCTTTCGCGATGTCTTGTGCTTGGATACGAGAGTGTTTTGATCTCCCTTTAGACCGCTACCCAATCTGCAGCGAAGACCCCCGACCTTCTTGAGATATCTCCTCACTAATGATTTGACAACTGAGTTATGATAGATTTTCCCACTTTTGAAAAAAATAGACAAAATGACCTTTTTTTGAACACTTTTTTCTGGTCAAATTTGTCCAAAATGTGGTATAGGTTTAAAAAAAACATAAGTTAAGTTGTTTAATCTGCAAAGATCCCAAAATTTTTTAAGGTTCCATTTATGCATTCATTAGTGCATTTTAAATAATAAGAAATCACAATCTTACTAAAAAACCAAATAACCTTTTGGCATGAATAAACTAATTTTTTTTTTGCTTATTTAGTTCATAGACATATCACTGCAATTTTATTATTATTATTAAATATTTGTTATTGTCATTTTTTTTTCTAGGTTATGTGAGTCATGAGATGAATTGCAGGCCTAACATGTGGCTTGAGTAGGAGCAATCCAAGGACATGTAAGCCATCAAAACCACACATAGATCACACTCATCCATGCTACTGCTTAGCATAGTTAAATTTTTGGTCACTAAATATTAACATGTAACATTTACACAATTAAATCCCTAAATAAAACACCCTATCACTCTCTTATCTAAACCCCCCAAACTAAATATTTTATTATTAATAATAATACTAACTAAATTAAAAAAAAAAAATCAAATTACATCATGAATATATCGCTATATTCATTCAACTTCTCATACACAAACAATTTCAATCAATTCTTAATTCTATAAGCATGTAATATCTTTAATAAGATATCTATAATGTAAAGAGAATTGATTTATGATTTTTACTTTGGTAGCATTCATTAAACACTATGAGAAGAAAATCGATAATGAAAAAACTAAAATACATTAGATATTCAAATGTTAAATATTGTGCTTCATACAAAAAGTTTACAATTTTGCATAAATTTTGAAAGAAGAGAGCTCTATTTTTTTTAATACATTTTCAATTTTTATTTATTTTTATCTTTTAAAATTATTGATAATTTTATACTATTTAACCAATTTGTTTTTATCAATTTTACTTCTCCGCCAAAATTCCTATATATTTATCTTGTCATTGTGCAATTTAACATTTGAGATATCCAAAATTAGGCTATTTATTTTAATGTAATTTTGACCTTTTACAAATTCTTATACGTTCCTCTTTTAAATTTTAATTTAGGTTTATTATTATTATAATTATTATTATCACAAATCAATCTTATTTAATGTGAATAAATTCTTACTATTATAATAACACACTATTGAATATCACAAACAACTTTTTATTATAATACATTATAATAATATAATAAAGTATAATGAAAACGTATAGAATACTAATTTTTTCCTTGACCTTTTGCATAGTTGAACTTTAAACTTGATGGGAAAGATTTTTTTAAAATGAACAAAATCACATATATTATCATTATTTATGACATTAATGAATGATGTATTGTGCCATTTTATAGATTCATTTGTTATTGTCTATTTCGATGATATACTTATAGTGTTATCTCGGAGGAGCACATCTCACATTTGATGTAGGTGTTGGAGACATTAAAGAAGCACCAACTGCTAGCAAAACTCATGAAGTGTGAGCTCGCACAATGGTCTTTGGTGTATCAAGGGTATGTGAGAGGTGGAGGAGAGCTGAAGATAGATCCTACCAAGATGGAGGTTGTTAGTGTCAGTATTTGCATCCTTCCACTAGTGATCAAATAAAATCTTTCATGTCATGTTAAGGGTCCCATTTTGAAATTGTTGTCATTCCATTAGGTCATCACGCAAAAATTTGGTCCCTTGGTGCAGATTTAGGTCAAGCTTCACTCTTTTCAGAAATTTCACTACTTGCTGGCTCATTTCATCACTTTGTTGAGTGTACATCAGTCATGAGTTCTTATCATCATATCATTCCTTTCATCATGCAATTTCATTCAGTCAGAGTCTTCATTACATCTTAGGGTTTTCAAGGTCCATCAAATCACCATCTACATGCAAAAAAGACCACCAAGTAAGAGACTGACAATAAAAAAATCTCATTATGAAAGTTTGATTTGTAAATTCAATTTCTATTCAATATGTAATTTTATGTTTCCTAATTTATGTAATAATTCCTCATGGTTCCAAGAAGATGCATACTCAAGGTTCCAATCAGCTAAAAAATTCATTGTTCTAAAAAAGCTACAGTGTTCAAATCCATAAAAAGAGATCAAATCCAGGATCAGGTTCAAAGGAAAAGTGCAATATCTAAATTTTAATTTCAAAGGAAATATGGGTCCCAAAATCCAAATTGTGAAGATTCAACTAGTATAAAAGGCCATCAAAGACCAAAAAGACACTCATTTGCATCCTTGTGCATTGATCTCTCAAACTCCCAAGTAAAAATCGAATTTGAGTGAAAAAATCATTTTTTTTTTGCAGGTGGTGTGCTTTCCCTTAAGGCGTTGCGCTTTTGACAGACTGGACGATGCACTTTCCCTTAAGGCATTTCGCTTTTACTAGGGAGGCTTTGCGCTTATCCTCAAGGCACTGCGCTTTTGTCAGATTTCTTCCACAACTCCAAAACTTCAATGAAACTGCTCTAGCCATCAAACAAGGGTTTCTTGAGTCCAATGGAAGTAGGCTACACCTCTTTTTGATCCTCCCTTTAGTTTATAATTTGAATTCATGGTGTAAAACCTCCTCTTTTGCCATTTCATGTTTTGAGCCAAGAAACCCTAGTTTTTACTATTGCAAGCTAAAGTGGTTTCCCCTAGACCCTATTTCCCTTTCCCATACTCTAAAAACACTCCCCTTATCCCTACATTACCCTATCCCTTATCCCCAAGTCCCATTTCCTAAAAATGCTAATTTCCTCTCCCATGAGCTAGGGTTTGCTATGTAATGAGAGACATTTGAGCAGAGGAGGAATAAGGGAGGTCATATTAGTAAGTATGAGGCCATTCTAGGACACATAAAGCATTTCTCCATCATTTTTCAAGAATTCATTCCAAGGGACAAATCATTCGCTACACACTGGGCCAGTTTTGCTTCAAAGTATGTTTATGAGAAAATGGAGATGAATTTCACAAACATGACAGAATTTTTTGTTAATAATATAGCAAGGAAGAAAAACCTCCTTTTGGTTTTACACAGGTTTTATGGTTTGGTAGGAATGCTAAATATATAGTTGCTATAGGAGAGTTGCCGCACTTCTGGAGTAGTCTTCGGAAAATCAACTTTTCTCCATGATGCAATGTCCAAATGACTTTCTTCATGAGTCAAATGATATCTAGAAAGAAAGAAATTTCCAATAAGCTATCATGAGATCAATTTGGAGTTTATCAAGGCCTCCAAATGTGGCCTGCAAGAGCACACTGTGATTTTTGCACCCCCATTCTGCACTTTTTGACCAGTCTTGGTAGAATTTATTTTTGAGGAGCTATACTTGATCATTTTTAGTTCTTGATAGGTCCATTGTGTAGTAGATAGAAATATATTTCCAATGAGATATCATGAGCTCAATTTGGATTTCAGGAAGTCATCCAAAAGTGGGTTTGAAGACGGCATTGTGCTTTTTTCAGGGTGTCGATGCGCTTTTTCCAAGGGCGTTGTGCTTTTACCAAGGGCGCTGTGTTTTTTCCAGTTCATTTATATTTTCTAGATTTTCACTTTTTCTCCGTTGGTTAATGGATTGAATGCCTTTTTACTGATGTAATTGAAATAGCTTCCAATTGGGAAATAGCTTCCAATTGAATACAACACATGGAAAGAGCTTCCAGTGGGGAAAGGGTTAGTAGAGGGGTTTCGAGGAGCTAAAGAAGAATATTAGTCAAGCATAAATTTAATTACGACATTGCTAAAATTACAACTACCCTTTTAAGCGGAGACAGATACGATTAAATGCATTATGAGACGATCTTGATGCAGGGAAGAAGACATGTATACTACCATTATGAAGTATTTCATGGGTTAGCTCTTAACTACCCTACCTATAACAAGGAGCTTTATGCCCAAGTGAAAGTTGTGAAGAAGTGGAAGCACTATATGATGGGAAAGGAGACAATAGTCCACACATATCACCAACCACTATAGTACCTACAAGCCCAGAATAAGCTACAATATACGATGCATTACAAGTGGATGGGGTTTCTAAAACAATTTCATTTTGTGATCAAGTAGTAGAAGAGAAACAAAAAAATTTTGGCTGGCATGATCTCAATTCCATCGACATCAAATATCACAACTTTGGGGACTCTTATTCACATGGAGCTGTCAACGTAATATGGAGATGAAATGACAACTTCTGAAACTTACAACATCAATAGGGCCGGTTATATATTGACAATGAGCCATCCTACCAACCAATCGGGGGTATAACCGATACGAATATTGTTGTGTAACCAGCTCCAAAAATAGAAGAAAAGAGATATCAATGCCTTAGAAATAAGCCACTTCGAGGGGGCAACCTCCAATACATTACATAAATGAACAATTCTGGGATGATACAATTTACAAAACCTCCTTTCTATATATAGGAGTCCATGGGGCCATAATGTAATCCTAGTGGGCCACAATGTAATCCTAGCCGACCTAAAAATAATAATTTAAGGGCACAATAATAACAAAATGGGGTTACAAGGGTACAATAATAACAATAAGGGGGTTACACTAACAATAATAAGGGACTATACTAGTAATATAGGGACCTAACATGCCCCTCTCCTTCAAAAAAAGTTTTGTCCTCAACGCTTGAGTAGCTCTGGGTGCTTTTGTATAAAATTCTCATCCTCCCATGTAGAATCTTCAGTGGGTAAGTTCTTCCACTTGATGAGATACTCTGAAATTGATCGATTCCGTAGTTGTCGAGTTCTTGTTTCCATGATTGCTTCTGGTTCCAATATGATTTTCCTTCCTCATCAAGTTCTGGAAATATTGTTTGAACTGGAAGATTTTCACCTATAACCTTCTTTAAGCATGAAACATGGAAAACTAGATGCACTTGCGAAGAAGCAGGAAGCTCCAATTTGTATGCCATAGTACCAATCTTTTGCAACACCTTGTAAGGACCATAGTACTTTGGCGATAATTTATTATCCTTCTTAGCTTGCTTGAGGGACATTTGTTTGTATGGTTGTAGCCGTAAAAATACCCAATCTCCTACATCAAAACTTGTCTCGCTGCGATGTTGATCTGCCTGTTGTTTCATTCGATTTTGTGCCAAATTCAGGTTATCCTTTAAGAGTTGGAGAACTTCTTGCTGATGCTCGATGTGATCTTCCACTGCTTGAACCTTTGAGTTTTCCCTTAAAGATGATGTGATGGATGGTGGATGATATCCATAAAGTGCCATAAATGGGGTCATTTTTGCTGCAGTATGGAAGGAAGTGTTATACCACCATTCAGCGAGAGGTAACCACATGACCCATTGTGTTTGTTTATCAGATACAAAACAACGAAGATATCCTTCCAAACATTTATTTACTATCTCAGTTTGACCATCAGATTGAGGATGATAAGATGAGCTATGAGCTAATTGAGTACCCAAATAAGAAAATAACTCCGTCCAAAAATTTCCAGTAAAAATGGTATCTCTGTCACTCACAATAACCCTTGGGCTTCCATGTATCTTTTGAATTCTATCCATAAATGTAGTAGCAACTGTACTTTCTTTCAATGGATGAGATAATGCACAAAAGTGTGCATACTTGGTAAGTCTATCAACTAACACCATGATGACACTCTTTCCTTCGGACTTAGGTAAACCTGTGATAAAATCCATTGAAATCTCCTCCTAACGTTGACTTGGAATGGATAAAGGTTGTAGAAGTCCCAGGGTCTTAATTGTCTCAACTTTATTCTGCTGGAAAACCAAACATTCTGCCACAAAATTTTGACTATCAGATTTAAGGCCATCCCAAAAAAATTCTTTCTTCACCCTGTGGTAAGTTTTTAAAAATCCTGAGTGTCCTCCTAAAGGAGAAGTGTGCAATTCCAGAAGAATATTTTGTTTTAGTTGG
Source organism: Pinus albicaulis (assembly GCA_034641835.2). Classification (NCBI taxonomy): domain Eukaryota; kingdom Viridiplantae; phylum Streptophyta; class Pinopsida; order Pinales; family Pinaceae; genus Pinus; species Pinus albicaulis. Next base: position 167,749,493 of record CM076584.1, read on the forward strand.
GAATTCTTACAAAGATATAAACGATATTTGTACCATAAGGAATCATTTTTCCAACTAAATGTATCAGATGTACTAGGATCTTGCTGCAACTTTGAATGAGTGTCCATACATATTTTTCCTTCTTCCATTCATCTCTTGCTTCAGTTATCCAATCTGGTTGGATAATAGAAATGGCACAAAGCAATGCTTCCACCTCTTCATTCTTTCTTGAGAGTGCATCTGCAACAACATTAAGCTTTCCTTTTTTGTAGATTATTTCAAACTCATAACCCAACATCTTTGTGACCCATTTTTGCTGCTCTTCTGAAGATAGTCTTTGTTCCAAAAAGTGTTTAAGACTATCATGATCAATTTTTACCTTGAAGTGTCTTCCCATTAGGTAAGTTCGCCATTTCTTTAGTGCATGCGGTATTGCTAACATTTCCTTCTCATAAATAGGTTTCTGTAAATACTTTCCTTAGATTGGATGACTTTCAAAAGCAATGGGTCTTCCTTCCTGCATTAAAACTGCACCAATTCCATTTCCTGAGGCATCACATTCCACAATAAAGGTTTTTGTGAAGTCTGGCGTAGCTAAGACCGGTGCTAGGCACATTGCCTCTTTAAGATGTTCAAAGGCCTTAGTTGCTTTAGGATTCCATGAAAATGCATCTTTCTTCAATAATGTTGTTAGAGGTGCTGCTATTCTCCCATAATTCTTAACAAACTTGCGATAATACCCTGTTAACCCGAGAAATCCTCGCAACTGCTTTATGGTTGTGAGCACTTTCCATTCCTTAATGGCTTTAATTTTGTTAGGGTCTACTTTAACACCCTCGTGAGATACAATATGACCCAGATATTCCACCTCTTGTACTCCAAAGAAACATTTGGATTTTTTTGCATATAATTGTTTCTCCTGCGATAGTTTGAGCACCCTGTCAACATGTTCAACATGATCCTTCCAAGACCTGCTGTAGATTAGTATATCATCAAAAAATACTAGCACAATTTTTCTAAGGAAGGGTTTGAAAATGGAATTCATCAACCCTTGAAATGTAGAAGGTGCATTGGTAAGGCCAAAAGGCATGACCAAAAATTCATATTGACCCTCATGAGTTCGAAATGCTGTTTTTGGAATATCTTCAGTCTTCATTCTAATTTGATGATATCCTGAACGAAGATCCAACTTGGTAAAATAATTTGCTCCATGTAATTCATCCAATAATTCATCAATCACAGGAATGGGAAATTTATCTTTAATGGTGAGCTTATTGAGCTCCCTATAATCGGGACACATTCGCCATGATCCATCCTTCTTGTGTACCAATACTACAGGAGCAGAGAAAGAACTTTGACTAGGTTGAATTATACCCGCCTCTAACATTTCTGCAATCATGCGTTCAATTTCTCTTTTTTGGACGTAAGGATATCTATAAGGCCTGATGTTTGGAGGAACACTTCCTGGAATCAAATGAATAGCATGATCATGATCATGACTAGGTGGGAGTCCTTTGGGAGTTTTAAACACCTTGGAATGATTGTCCAATACTTGTTGGAGATCTACAGAAATAGATGATTTTGATGTTGGAACTTCTAATGAGCATAATTGTGCAATTAATCCTCGTTGCTATTTCTTTAGAATATTTTTCATGACATTAGAGCTTATTATCTTTCACGGCTTCCCCGCAATACCCTGTAATTCGACTTCCTTTCCTTCTGAAAAAAATTTCAAGAAAAGTTCTTGAAAATTAAAAGCTACCGTCCCCAAAGATTGTAACCATTGTACTCCTAGTACAACATCAACACCTCCCATAGGAATGGAAATAATTGGACTAGTCAATACATATTCCCCCATGGTTAGCTTGATATTATGGCATTTTCCAGAGAAATTTATAGTTCCTCCATTTGCAACCATTACTTGACATTCTGGTGTTGGGTATAGGAAACAATTTAATTCCTTGGCTACCTTACAATGAATAAAATTATGGGTGCTACCTGAATCAATCAACACTATTACCTTTTTCTTCTTGATCTGTCCTTCTATCTTGAGAGTTTGAGGAGTGGTAATTCCTGCCAGTGCATTACACGATATAGTCGGATTCATTTCTTCCTCTTCTAGGGCTGGTTCCTGGTGTATATCCTCTTCTTGTTCATTTTCTTCTTCCTCTTCACAATCTCTATAAAATAATTTCTTCTCAGCACACTTATGACCTTTAGTGTATTTGCTATCACAACTGTAGCAAAGCCCTTTTGCTCTTTTTTCTTCCAATTGTTGTAGTGTCAACCTTGTAGGTTGTGGAAATCTAGGCGTAGCAACACTTCCTTCTTTATAGAATTGAGTGGTAGGCTTCCTTGTCGCCATAATTTTACATTCAACTTTTCTTGCCAACTTGAATGCCTTCTCTAATGAATCAGGTTCCAACACACGAACTTCATGTTGGATGTTATCCTTTAGAGTACCTATGAAGAGATCAATCCTGTGTTCCTCTGGAATATCAGTTACCCTTATATTCAATTTTTGGAAGTCCTAAATGTGTTGCCCCACTAAACCCTTTTGTTTGAGATTTATCAATTGGGTAAAGAAGGTGTTGCTCTTTGTATCCTCATAATGTGCTATCATTTCCTCCGTAAAAATTGACCAAGTGACAATTTTTTTACGGGGACAAAGCCATCGATACCATACAAATGTATTTTGTTCTAAATGTAAAGTTGCAATGCGTACCTTTTGTGTGTTTTGCACGTTATGGAGATCAAAATATTGCTCCATCTGTAGTATCCATGTTACAGGATCCTTTCCATCAAACTTCCTCATGTCCATTTTTGGAATATGGTGGTTCTTCCCGCCAACATTAGAGTTTATGAAATCACGATTAACATTTATTTTGTTCTCATCATGAGGTTCTTCTACTATCTTTTCACCATTAGGAAACATTTCTTGTATCAACTTTGTCAAACCTTCCATAACATTCTTCATGTTTTCCATTTTCTCATCGATCTTAGCTTCCATGTCATTCATCTTAGATTCCATGCCAACCTCCATGCCATCTATCTTAGATTCCATTCCATCTATCTTAGATTCCACGCCTTTCATCAAACCATCCATATTATTCTTCACACCATCCATCTTTGCTTCCACGCCTTTCTTCAAAACTTCCATTTCATTTTTTGCTGCTCTTTGCGAGAGCGAAATTTGGTGCACTTGCTCTTGTAATTTTGATAGATCATGTTGCAATTCTTCATCTTCATGAGTCATAGTAGAGCCTTCTGAAGGCTTAATGGGTGTTGAATTATTTCTACGGGTCATATTTTAGAACCCAATACTGATATCTATTCTACAATATGCCCTTGAAATCAATTCAAGACTTATGCAATTCCGAAAAAAATACACACCTTTTTCTTGCTTTTGAGGAGCTCGATCTTGAAATTGGATTATCTCTGTGATTGAAACACTTCAATATTTTAATTTCAACATCAACGTATCCCTCTGAATTATCTTTCGAATGCCATAGGTCTGACCTGATTTGGATTCTCTAAGACAAAGTTGTGTCCAATCTCCCATAATGACCTAATTATGGACTGGTTCAGTAGAGCGAACTTGTACGACTTTCCACGTGTCACCGTTTCATCGTTCGGATCTAAAATTGATAGAAAGGAAACTAAAGTCCATGTACTTCTGACCACTTTTTACGGCACTCCAATCCGATGCTCAGAGAGAGAGTTATGAATATTTTCCCACGATCACCTCTTTGAGATGAAATTCAGGAGCCTCAAAAAGCACTACCTTCCACAGATCATATCTCCGAAAATATTGCGAACCAAGCTCTGAATTTTTTTGAAAATTTTCCTTAGGATGTCGGATTTGCACCCTAAAAATTTCAGCTTCTGAGACTTCGTAGAAAAAAATTTATAGCGCAAATTCCACGATGACCTGTTTAAGAGGTTGAAAAAAGACCTAACTTCCACAGATCATATCTCCAAAAATATTGTGAACCAAGCTCTGAAATTTTTTGATGACGTTCCTCAATATTTCGGCTTCGAACCCTAAACATTTCAGCTTTTGAGGCTCTGTAGAAACAAAGTTATAGTGAAAATGGCACGATGACCTGTTTGGAGCAGCGAAACCCTAGAATTCAGAGCTCTGATACCAAATGTTGTGTAACCAGCTCCAAAAATAGAAGAAAAGAGATATCAATAGCTTATAAATAAGCCACTTCGAGGGGAAAACCTCCAATACATTACATAAATGAACAAATCTTGGATGATACAATTTACAAAACCTCCTTTCTATATATAGGAGTCCATGTGGCCATAATGTAATCCTAGTGGGCCACAATGTAATCTTAGCCGACCTCAAAATAATAATTTAAGGGCACAATAATAACAAAATGGGGGTTACAAGGGTAAAATAATAATAATAAGGGGATTACACTAATAACAATAAGGGACTATACTAGTAATATAGGGACCTAACAAATATACGTCTAAGCCCAGCCATCCCAGCGAGCAAGCCAACCATGTCAATTTGTGTGATCGTGAGTCTCTCCTCTCATAGCAGTCTTGAAGCATGGGGGGTGTGTCAGTAGTGGTGCATATGTATGGTTGTATAATCAATGAGCAGTAGCATGAGGTTATTTCTACAGGAGAAGGTGTTAGGTCTCTGTAATAAGCAAGATTGGCAAAAGTCCGATCACAGAGTTAACATCATTTCAACCAACTTTGGGATTCTAGGATCTAGCCCTCCTGAATCCGGAGAGGGATCTCTCCAATATGTACAAATATGGATTTGTATTTGAAGTTTAGGGTAATGATATTAGGCTAGTTATGAAGACCAAGGGTTTGTTTGGTTTTTTTTTTTGGATGGTTGAACATAGTTGCTGTCTGAGGCTGAAAGATCTATATGAAAATAGGTTCAAAAGTGAGAAGTTGCAAGAAAAAAGAGTAAGCTTTGGTCAAGAAGAAAGATGATGGCAGATTTTCAGTCCATTGGGCTATGGAGTCATAATAGGATTTAATTGAAACAATCAGGTCCAAGAGTGGTCTATGGGGCAAGTCATCTATGCCTAAGGATCTCTTTAAAGTTTGATTTATGGAATGGAGTGATACAATAAGAAAGGGAAATGACAGATGCAGAACAAAGAGCAGCCCAGGATCTGGTAAGTACTTTGAAACTAGCCAGCCTTTGACCAGGCAGTTAAGAAAAACATAGAAGCAAACTAGGATCTGGTAAGTACTTTGAAACTATCCAGCCTTTGATACACTCCTGATAGAAAAACATATAAAAAATAAAAGGGAAACTCAAAGATAACACAGAATGGTCCAAGATCTGATAAGTACTTTGAAACTAGTCAGCTTTTCACAGGCATTGATGCCTTTCCCTACCTGCGCAACCCTGCACAACAGAGAAAACCATCGAAATCAATGCAGAAAAAGAGTATCAGAGATTGAAGACCATAAATGAACCAGAACAACAGATTAGTGGACAGATTTGTGGGGATTAAGGCTAAGATAGTTATCAAACGCCTAATCCCCGGATCTAAAACGCAGATTAAGAAAAATCTAAAGTGTTTTATCAGAAAAACCCTCCACCGCCACAAATGGAGGCGAATTGATTACTCCCAACGACTACACCACCACCTGTGCCTCAAAGGATTCAATCAAGAACTGAATTTATTGATCAAAGTCAGGTATTGTTCCTCGACACAGCCAAAGGAGTTATTTCTGCCAGGAAATTAATGACAGAATGTCGGCAGAGCAACCCAAATTGTACACAGAGCCTCAAATGTCAAACAAGGCTCCCACCGAGCTATTTTCATAAATGTAAATTAGTTAATGCAGTAGAACACCTGTATAATTTCTTCTTTGAGCCCCCAAGGGCCAAGAAAGACATTTATGACTGTATTAATTGGTTTGAGATCTTTTATTAGGTCTCGCCTCCTCATCCTTCTATAAATACTTCAGTAGAAGATGAGTGAGGGGTTGGTTGTTAATGTAAATTGCTGAAGCATTGTATTGTAACTGAGCTGAAGACTCTTGATTGTAGATAGGATTTCACTGGCTCTTGGAGCTCTTCTTGTAACAGATAGGTTAGGTTATGAAGAGAGATGGATTAAAACACTGGATTTGAAGATTGTAACTGGTTTGAAGCATCAATACAAGCTGATTTATGGGATCCTGGTCTATGCCGATGGTGATGTTATTCTCACTGTAACTTGTATTTTGTTTCTGTTTTCAATTTGTTTCATTTTCCACTATAAAGAACAGTTTAAACAGGGTTAGGACCTATTATATATTATTAACCTTCTCTGGCTGAAAAACCTTTATTTAAATGTTTTCTCTCAACTGTCTTATTTGAAGATGACTTAATTCAGTTTAAGCACATGGATGTTGGCGTTCCCTCGTCTTGTTGTCTTAGCTAAATGTTATTTTTAAATGTTACTTTCAATATATGTTGTGTGAAGATGAACTGAGGAAATTAAGGTTAGCCCTGAGTCCCTTTCTTATTTTCTCAACTATCTGATTGTTTCCCTTAGGATGTGTTAAAAGCTGACTAGTTTCAAAGTACTTATCAGATCTTAGACCATTTTGTGTTATCTTTGAGTTTCCCTTTTGTTTTTTATATGTTTTCTATCAGAAGTGTATCAAAGGCTGGATAGTTTCAAAGTACTTACCAGATCCTAGTTTTCTTCTATGTTTTTCTTAAGTGCCTGGTCAAAGGTTGGCTAGTTTCAAAGTACTTACCAGATCCTGGGCTGCTCTTTGTTCTGCATCTGTCATTTCCCTTTCTTATTGTATCACTCCATTCCATAAATAAAACTTTAAAGAGATCCTTAGGCATAGATGACTTGCCCCATAGACCACTCTTGGACCTGATTGTTTCAATTAAATCCTATTATGACTCCATAGCCCAATGGATCGAAAACCTTCCATCATCTTTCTTCTTGACCGAAGCTTACTCTTTTTGCTTGCAACTTCTCACTTTTGAACCTATTTGCATATAGATCTTTCCGCCTCAGACAGCAACTATGTTCAACCATCCAAAAAACCAAACAAACCCTTGGTCTTCATAACTAGCCTAATATCATTACCCTAAACTTCAAAGACAAATCCATCTTTGTACATATTGGAGAGATCCCTCTCCGGATTCAGGAGGGCTAGATCCTAGAATCCCAAAGTTGGTTGAAATGATGTTAACTCTGTGATTGGACTTTTTCCAATCTTGCTTATTACAGAGACCTAACATTTCTGGCGACTCTGCTGGGGATCGAACCCAGAATCATTTTCATTTAAAGATAATCATACGACATCAGAGATTTGGTTCATAGAGAATTTGCTTTATTAACTAGCTGAAGCCACCAGAAGCTAACATTTCTGGCGACTCCACTGGGGAACTGAGTGTTTGTATAAAACCTTAGAGACCTCAGAAACCTTTTATTCAAGAAAACTTTGAGAGTTAAAAGCAGTCTTTTCAAGCACTACCAAGAAATGGTAACCATGATGAGACTTGTTTGAATCAGTGACAAGCTAGGTTAACTCTAGGATTCTCTTAAGTTCTTATCTAACCTTGGAAAATCAGCTGGCTTAGCCATAAGAGTGGACTGTCTTTGTCTCACAACAGTAGCTAAGTTTTGAAGCAAAGGTAGCTTATTCTTAGAAACCACAAATAAAAACAATTCAGAAAATACCCAAAAGAATTTCAGATTGGTAGTAAAACACTTGCTCATACATTTCACTTACCATTGGATGTGTTTTACTTGATACTCTTAGACAGAGTCTGGAAAGGGCCAGGTAGCCTCTGGATCTCATCCTCTTTTAGAGGTGACATATCTGGTGAATTCCCTCCCAGTCAATCTCTGGTTAGAGTTTGTTGTGTTTTGGAATACCCTTCGAAGGGAAGTTTCACAATCACTGTGGTGGACAGTGTACTTCCGTGGACACACTCTAAAATTTCCACCTGGCGACTCCACAATCCTAAACATACCTTAAGACTCCACTGGGAAGAACCCTCATCATTATAATATCCTTCAAACTCAGTTAGAAGGCTGTAGGATTAAAATTGTGAAAACATATTAGTTAACCTCTCAAATATTGTCATATATGGTTGAACTTTTCTTGTTTATTTGGGTCTAAAAACATAGCATAGTGGCTCCTAGAAAGATTCGCACTAGAGCCCATCCTGACCTTGATCCACCTGAGATAGTTGATAACCCAGAAAGAATCCTTAGGAAGTCTCCTAAGATACAATCTTCAACTATTTTCAGATCATCCCTAAGAGTTAATTCAGTTCTTGGAAATCTTTCAGCTCTACAACAATCACAAGCTCATTTAGTCAACCCATTTAGGACTAGGTCATTTGGTGATTTAGATAAGCTAGATTCTGAGTCTTCACATTCATCTCCGAAAACAAGTGAACACCTTGGGAGTAGAGAATCAACACCTCCTTATTTACATGTTCTTCTTAACTTAGGTGTCTCTCATCCAAGATCATCTCAGCAATCTATTTTTGTTCCATCCACTTCTATTCATCCTTCATCCACTGTTCAAAACACTTCATTTCAGCCCACACCTTCTCTTGCCAATCGACTCCCACCACCTATCATGGAAGCATGGTATGCTCCCTTAGTCCTTCCTGTACCATTAGTCAATCTTCCACAGGACTATCAGTCCAAAATCCCATTGTATGATGCTAGTAATACTACAACAGCATCACAACATGTGGACAAGATGAATGACTACTTTGACAGAAATGAAATTGATGATGATTATGTCAAACTTAGACTATTTGCTCAAAGTCTGGGGGGAGAAGCAAGAAAATGGTTTAAAGGTTTAGCCCCCCATAGTATTAATGATCTCCAAGGCTTCCATCAAACATTCTTAAACAAATGGGAAGTGAGGAAGAATCCTCTCCAAGTCCTTGCTGACTATAACAATCTACATAGAAACCCAGGGGAAAGTGTACAGGCTTATTGTACTAGATTTAACAGTGTGTATAATGCACTTTCTCCTGAACTAAAACCTCCACAGGGCTCAGCTTTAAACAAGTTTCCTGAAGGGTTTGATGCTGACATGACCTATTCACTCAGAGAAAGAGTTTTTGCAACCCTTGAAGATATGCAAAGAGGTGCTCTTTCTGTGGAAGTAAACTTAATGGAGAAGAGAGCAAGAATGAAAGCTGAAAAGAGAGTATCTTTCAGAGAGGAATCCACCCCTACTACTTCAAGCTCAAAAATGGAAAGAATGATGGAAGAAATGATGAAGAAAATGAGCATTCTAGAGAGAGCGCAAGCAAGTCTAAATCAAAATGCTCCTCAAAACAGAAACCAAAACCAAAATCAGAATGTTAGAAGGAATCAACCTCCAAACAGACCCAGGGAAGATGATCAACAGATCACTCCTCCCTTTCATCAAAACTATGTAAGTGAGGTTGAGGAAGCAGATCAAATAACAGAGGACGATGATATAAAATTATTTGGGGTAGATGATGATAGCTTCGAGGTTCATTATGATAGGAAACAAGGTCTTTATACACCTTACGACGACAAAAGAGATGACAATGAAAATTATTATCAAAACATGGAAAATGCTGTCATAGAGCCTTCAAAGGAATATGAACTCAGAAGTAAATCTAATCAACAAACCCCCAACAACAAAACCTCTGACAAATCCTCTCAAAGCAGCACTGCAACCAAGTCTAAAACAATCAAACAAAAAGACAAAACAGTGGCTGATAATTCTGGTAAAGGTAAAGAGAAAGACACTCAAAATCTTGAAAAACAAAGTGCAAACATCAGTAGTACTAACACTTCAGCTAGTACTCCTATTATAACCGTTGTGTCAATTGTAGATAAAAAAAATCAACAAGCTGTAGTTGCTGATAAAGTGGTAGTAAACAAGGCTGAAACCAACACCTTAAAGAATCAAATTCCTTTCAGTCTGGAACAGGAAATCTCAAAGATTAAAATTTCTGTTCCTTTGACTGAGTTAGCTGCCCAACATGTATATAGGTCCAAAATTTTGAAGGCTTTGAACCTAGAAGAAAATGAGGATACACTCAATCTTAATGATGACCAACCAGAGCTAATTTTTGGTCCAAAGATTGAAGGTAAGTTTCAAGAGGGACCTGTCCCTCCCTTCTATGTAAGTTTGAACGTTCATGACAAAATTTTGCACAATGCTATGCATGACTCAGGCGCTTCCCATAATTTAATGCCAAAAGCTGTAATGGAAAGCCTGGGTCTTGAAATTACCAGACCTTACAAAGACCTGTACTCCTTTGACTCAAGCAGAGTTAAATGTCTAGGATTGATCAAGGACCTCTGTGTTAATTTAGCCCAAATTCCAGCCAAGTGTTTGGTCATGGATGTTGTTGTGGCTGATGTACCCCCAAAGTATGGAATTCTTTTATCAAGATCTTGGAGGGCTAAGTTACAAGGGACCATGCAAATGGACATGACCTATGCGACTATCCCTGTTTTCAATCAGACTAGAAGACTTTACAGGGAGTCCCACATGCAATACAAAGTGACAAGTCAAGACAGGCCTCAAAACTCTCCTCTATACGCTGTAAGTACGAGCCTTGATTCTTTTATCATGTTTAATGATGAAACCCTCCCTGAACAAATCACTCTAAAAGGATGAATGGCTGAAACGGAGGAAGAGGAACACAGCACTGAAGTGTCAAAACAGTTTGCTACATTTGAAAACATTGGCAAACAAAACACCGGTCTCAAATTACAAGTCATGAATCCATTGCTGTTAAACCTTCATAGTAAAGAGAGCAATCCTCAACCCGATGAAAAACTTGAGGGGTCAAATCATACAGAGGACATTCACCAAACTGATAAAACTAAAGGTGATCCTCTCTGGACTATGTATTTTGATGGGTCATGCACTAGAACGAATGCTGGTGCAGGTGTCTGGATTACTAACACTGATAGCAAGCACACAGAATGTATTTCTTGCAAATTGAACTTTCAATGTTCAAACAACATAGAAGAATACGAATCCCTGCTCTTAGGCTTACAGTTGCTGAAGAAGTTAGGAGCCAGAAGAATAAATGTATATGGGGATTCTGAGTTAATAATTAGGCAAGTCAATGGGGAATATAATGCAAATCACCCCAGACTTAGGGCCTACAGGAATGATGTCATGGATCTTTTTAAAACATTTGAGGAGGCCAACTTGAGTTTTGTCCCAAGGAAAAGAAACATTGCAGCCCACAATTTAGCCTTTGCTGCTAGAACCTGCCCAATGCTATATGATGACACATCTCAGATTAAATTCAGACCAGCCGTCCCGGATAACAGGAAATATTGGCAGGTGTTTGATGGAGATAAACAAATAGAAGACTTCATGCAATTCAAAAATGAGTTTGAACTCCATAGCTCAGATTCAGACTATGATACAGACTGCAGTGAAGAAAATTTTCTTGGTGAAGAAGAACCGTCTCCTGAGCTTGTAGATATTAACCTTCAGACTAGCAAACTTAGAAACCAAACAGAGTTGAGTGCAGAATCTGAAACAGAGGAGTTGGAAACTCTGCATTCTAAGGATGATAGTTTGCCCAAGGGTTTGGCCCCTCTAGAAGAATTGTTTGATTTTAATGATGTGGCCAATAAACCTAAACTGGAACCTGTAGAAACTGAAGTGGAGGAATGCAATATAGGCAGTGAGGAAAAATCGAAAATGATCAAACTATCCAAAACTTTGCCAACTCACATTAAACTCAAATACATAGAGCTGTTCAAATATTTTTCTGATGTTTTTGCATGGAGTTACCAAGATCTTAAGTCCTATGACACTGAAATAATACAGCACAAAATCCCTCTTAAAGAAAACCAAAAACCATTCAAACAGAAACTGCGCAGAATAAACCCTGTCCAGTTGCCATTGGTTAAGAAGGAAATCATGAAGATGCACGATGTTGGTATTATTGTCCCTATTAGATATTCTGAATGGGTATCTAATCTGGTGTCTGTTAGGAAAAAGACTGGAGAAATCAGGCTTTGTATAGACTTTAGAAATTTAAACAAAGCTTCATTAAAAGACAACTACCCTTTGCCCAAGACGGATCATATTTTACAAAGGGTGGTGGGGTCTAAAATAATTTCTTTGCTAGATGGCTATTCAGGGTATAATCAAGTCTTAGTCCACCCCGACGATCAATTAAAGACAGCCTTTACTACACCATGGGGTACTTTCATATATGTGAAAATGCCTTTTGGTCTAATGAATGCTGGAGCAACCCTTCAAAGAGCGATGGACATAGCATTCTCGGAAGAATTGGGTTTCTTCATCATTATCTATCTGGATGATGTAACTGTGTTTTCAAAAACAGATGAAGAACACTTAGAACATTTGAGAAAAGTTTTCGAGAAATGCAGAAGGTTTGGAATATCTTTAAACCCTAAGAAAACACTATTTGGTCTCCAAGAAGGTAAGCTTCTTGGGCACATTATTTCAGAAGAGGGTATAAAGATAGATCCAAAGAGGATTGAGGCCATATTGCAAATCTCTCATACTCGAAACATCAAAGAGTTGCAGTCTTCATTGGAAAGATGAAATTTTTGAGAAGGTTCATCCCCAACTTGGCTGAGCTCCTTAGGAATATCACAAATATGTTAAAGAAGGAGCAAGGGGTAAAGTGGACCTTGGAAGAAAATACATCCTTTGAGCTGGTAAAACAAGCATTAACCAAAACACCGGTTCTCATAAGTCCTGATTTTTCAAAAGATTTTTATATTTTCTCATTTGCATCAGAACATACCATTGCAGCTGTCCTTTTACAGAAAAATCCACAAGGACAAGAGAAACCTATTGCATTCTTTAGTAAGGCATTGAGGGATGCCTCGTTAGTATGAATCCTTTGTCGAAGTGTACGAAAAAGGACCACTTTAGCTACGCATAACTAATAGCCCTAACAACAGAAGTGGCTGCCAATATCTTCAGATCTGCGATTAGTTAGATAAGAAAATAGCTGCAAAATACCAGATCTATGTATGGAAAGACATTAAGCAGTAAAAACAAGGGTTTGCTCCATATACCAATAGACAAGACAAGAACAATTTTTGAAAGAATTTTTGTATTAATGGAGCACCTGTGAGGAAAACTAGAAGGAGTATCCAATTCCCCTCAGTGGGATGGGTTCTTGGAAGTCCTCAACACTTCAGATCTAAGATTTCTCTCTCTAGTTGATGTAGAAAACCCAATGCAAAGAGTAGAGCTCAATGGGAGCAAATGATGGAGATATGTGACCAAGTGTATAGATCCAGAGTGATCTAATAGGCAACAAAAGGTGAAGAATGGTAGGGAAAAACCTCCTATTTATAACAAAATATTGGGTCATTCTAGATCTTGGTGCATGGGTTAACCAGATCTAGATCCACTTTTTATGGAATATTTTATTATATTTGTTTGAGGGAAAAGGTATTTGACTTGGGTCAAATCCCTTAATTTGTCAAAAATAAATAAATAAATGATTTATTTATCTTTTTAAGGAAGCGGTTAGAAGATAATCAAATAAATAATGATTTATTAAATTATTTAAGGAAGTGGTTGAAAGATAATTAAATAAATAATGATTTATTTAATTACTTGTGGGTGATTTGGTCATATTTAACAAGGAATATTATCTAAATAAGATTTAAATAATTATTCCTAGAAAATAATAAGATAAATAAAGGTTTATCTAATTAATTTATTTGATTTTGGGTTAAATATGACTGGGAATAATAATTAAATTATGGTTTAATTAATTATTCCATGAGGAAAATCAAACAAATATAGGTTTGTTTAATATTTCCTTTGGGGTTTCCTGTTTAGACCATAAACAACCTAATAAATGTGGTTTATTAAGTTATTTAACATAGTGAAGGCAATTTTACTTAGGGTAAAATTGGTCTTACATGGTGTACTTGGGTCCATCTAATGATAATAGGTTAGATGACCAAAAAATGGTGTAATAGATTTCCCCCCAGCGTGCGAGTGTCAGGAGCAAATCGTATGACCGAAGTACGTTGTAAGAACACAATCACTAGACAACAAAAGGGATGTCAGAGAGAGAAATGTGAGGTAGATAGTGTGCTGAAGGACTAGACCCTGAGGAGACGAGACTCGCAAGTGCAACAAGTCTCTTTTTATGAGAGGGTACCTATGCTGAAGGCGGCGGGGGAGGCATACCTATGCCCGCCGAGACAAAGTACAAAAGAATAGTGTGTCCAGTAAACAAGGGACCGAACCATAAAATACAGTTGGCATAATCATGAGCCAGATAAAAATACAATGAGGAATCCCACATACATGTTGTGCCTGGGATAACAGCCAGGACTTGTACAATAATATCTGAGTACATGAGATACAAATACAACCCAAATGCCCCCTGTAAATGGGGAAGGGCTCACAAAATCTGACTGATACATGCAAGTCGAAGAGGCGCTGCAAGTGGCTACGACCAACATCATCAAATATCTGGAGCTGCATCGAAGGCTGCAAAGAAGAGGTCATCCGGGCATGTGGGGGGCTACCTGCAGGGCCACCCCCTCATGAGGGTTGAAACATCTCACACACACCTGGGAATCATCAAGAGCTGCTGCTGGATCACTGGACCATCAAGTATACGAATCTTGATCATGCTGAAAGGAGCTGGAGAAAAAATCAAGCCAAAGGGAAAGGAGGTATCCCTTTGCCTGATCCGAGGCACCGAACAAGAGTGGAAGCTGGAACCAAGGTACACCGCCCTCTAGACCTGGCTTCTGGAATAAATGAGCTGATGTCGACAGAAGGAGGTCCGCCATAGTTGAGGTAATGAGAGACCCTCAACTAAGGCACGAGAGAAAAGATTAGAGCGACAGACAGACTGACACTAATGATGATAGTGAAGTGGAAAGGACTGAGTAGCTAATGGGCGACTTCCCTTGCTAGAGCATAAAGGGCATGAATGACATGGCAGCGACTGACACAACATCATTAGGGATGGGGGGCAGTGGAACTGAAGGTCATAATGTGCGACACAAGAGAGAGACCAATCAATGACGGATGGAGGGCTATAGTGGGGTACAAAGGGACTCGGTATAGACTCCATGGAGGGAATGATGACTCAACTTGGATGCTCTAAACAAGGGCGACTCGATGGTGCTGCCACACAGTAAAGGCCCCAATGGGGGACCATGGAAACATGAGTACAAGGTGGGAACTCATGACGAAAATCGACACGAACATGGACGAGTATGGAGGCGAAGTGATGCCCCAAATACAAGTGTTGTAAGTGAGGAAATTCGATTTAAAGTGTAGGTGAAGTGGCCCTTCTTGGACAAAATGGGTCCGGGTGAAGTAGCAAATCATAAAAATGAAAAAATAGATGCTGGCTATCTAAAAGAAAATAAAACATGCATTTTAGAAGGGAAATGCTAAGGGTAATATTTCTTAAGATAGAGTGCATTGCGAGGATTAGGAAGGGGGTGGCCTTTGAAATCCTCTAAGAGGTATGCCCCCTTACCGAGGTCCTTACTAATGATGTAAGGACCTAGCCATAATGAGTCGAACTTCCCATGACCAAGGACATCATGGGCCTGGTCATATACTAGAACAAGGTCGCCTTCGTGAAAAGTGTGAGGCTGGACTTTTCGGTCATACTGAGCTTTGGTGCGCTTTTTGGCCGCCTCCATGGTTTGCAAGGCAACACGACGGTCTTCGGAAGCGCGCTCAAGCATGATAAGTCGTTGTTCTAGAGGTTGGGTGTCAGGGAGAAGTTCAACGGCTAGATGTAGAGAAGGAATTTCACACTCGATCGGTAAGACTGCCTCCTCTCCAAAAACGAGGTGGAAAGGAGTAAACCCGGTGGCGGTTTTAATAGAAGTTCGATAGGCCCACAAGGCAGGGAAGAGCATGAGATGCCAGTTGGTTTTGTGCTTATTCACCGTTCGTTGAAGCATAGTTTTGAGGATTTTGTTGACTGCTTCAACTTGGCCATTACCTTGGGGGTAATAGGAGGAGGAATATTGGTGCTCAAAACCCAACAGTGAGGATAGCTCACGCCATATCTCATCTTCAAAATGTTTGCCATGGTTAGAGACTAGTTGTTTGGGAACCCCGAATCGAGCTATAACATGGTTAAAGAAAAATAGGGCCGCGGTAGCTGCCGTGTTGTTGAAAGTTGGCATGGCCTCGACCCATTTGGTGAAATAGTCGACCGCCACGATGATATACTTATGGTTACCAATGGATGGCGGGCGACACTCCATAAAGTCGATGGCCCATTTACAGAAGGGGCCGGTTGAGACGACCGGATGGAGGGGAGCTGGTGGAGCTCGCGCCTTAGGGGCGAAATGTTGGCAATTGGGATAGTGTTTGACTGCCTCAATGCAATCAGTAAAGAGAGAAGGCCAAAAATACCCAGCGCGCATGACTTTCTGGGCAGTAGCGAGACCGGAGAGGTGGCCACCGCAAGCGCCGCTATGGCAGGCATTAAGGACCTGTTCAGCTTCAGCGTGTGTGAGGCAACGACGAAGGACGGTGTCAACCCCACGACGATATAGGTCGTCACCGATAAGGAGGTATCGGGGGGCTTGGTGTCGGATGCGTCGGCGGGCCTCACGATCAAGGTGGAGGGCGAACTTTTGGGTTCGCAAGTAAGTAAGAATGTCGCCATACCATGGGTCGTCGGCAGTAATGGCAAATAAGTGTTCATCAGGAAAGTCATCATTAACTGGGGTATCTGGCGCTCCGGTAGGTAATTCAGAAATGAGCTCAGCGAGGGCTAAGCCTTTCTTACTCTTTGGTGTGACGAATTCGAGGCCGAATTCTTGGAGAATAACGACCCAACGGGCGTATTTCCCAGTGAGGATACGACGACTCAATAGGAAAGCCAAGGGGTTGGAATTAGTCACAACCTTGGTGGAGCGCATGAGGATATAATGACGAAGTTTTTGGACTGAGAACACTATAGCCAGTGCTAATTTTTCTTCGAGTGAGTAGGAAACAGGGGGTCCTACAAGGTTCTTACTGACGTAATAGATCACATGCTTGATACCATTGTCATCTTCCTGGATAAGGACTCCAGCGACCGAATAGGTGGAAGCGGAGATATACAGGATGAAGTCCCGATCAAATTCGGGAGGGCGGATCAAGGGAGCGGATGTGAGAGCCTGCTTGAGGGCATCGAAAGACTCGTGAGCATAGGAATCCCAAACGAAAGGGATAGAAGATGGGAGGAGTCTAAGGAACCCATGTGCAGTGGTGGCGTAGTCAGGGACGAACCGTCGAAGAAAATTAGCTTTGCCTTGGAGACTTTGGAGCTGGCGGAGGGTACGTGGAATGGAAAGTTCAAGAATGGCTTGAACTTTCAAAGGGTCAAGAGTGATACCATCCTTAGACACGATGAATCCTAAGAGACAGCTGGCAGGAACGCAAAAGATGCATTTCAACGGGTTAAGGCGGATATTATACTTGCGACATCGGAGGAAAATGGTACACAGATCGTGGAGGTGTTGCGCCTGATGCTTAGAACACGCGGTGAGGTCATCCAAATAAGCAAGGATAATGTGAGCTAAGCCATGGAAAAAATAAGACATGGCCCGTTGAAAAGTGGCACCGGCGTTTTTTAGGCCGAAAGGCATGACACGGTAAGCAAAAGTTCCCCACGGACTAATGAACGCGGTTTTGAGTTGATCGGCAGGACGGATAGCAATTTGGTTGTATCCGGAGAAACCATCCATAAAGGATAGAACCTCATGCCCCGCACACTCATCAATGATTTGGTCAATGAACGGTGTGGGGAATTTGTCTTTGGGACAAGCTCGGTTCAAGTCGCGAAAGTCCGTGCAGACACAGATGGTGCCTTGTTTCTTAAGAACGGGAACTGGGTTGGACACCCAAGTGGTGTATTCAATGGGGTAAATGAAACCAGCCTGCTTAAGCTTGTCGATTTCGGCTTTGATAGCGTCACGTCTGGAAGGATGAATGGGTCTCAACTTTTGACGGACTGGTTTGGCATCCGGCTATGTATCGATATGGTGTTCGACAATGGCGGGATCGAGTCCGGGCATTTCAGAATAGGACCAGGCGAAAATATCGCGGAATTCTTTGAAAAGCTTGGTGTAAGCTTCGATTTCTTCCGGGGTGCATTGAGCACCTAAGGTGATATATTCCTGGATACCGGGGGTGACTGAAATGTCAATTTTGATGGTAGGAGAGATGTTGGCCATGTTTCCTTCTTTGAAAGCATCAGGGGCAGGGATGGGGTTTTTGAACCAATCGACAGCATTGGGGATGAAGTCTTTGGTTTCCACAGCAAATTGGTCATGGGACTGCTGTGGGAGGAAGTATGCGCGATGGTGCATATCATCCCAGGGAAAGTCCGGGTTGGTCATGGCTTCCATGATGTCCTCATCTGATTGGAAGATGGGAATACTGGAGGAAGAAGGGTCACCCGAGGAAGTAGTGATGTGTGACGGGTCATCAGGAGGAGAAGGGCTCAAATGTGCGATATCAACAGATCCAAGGTCGGCTGAGGAGCTGAGAGGATCGGCGGGTTGAAGGGCAGGTGAACTATCTCGCAAGGATGATGACAGGTACAAAATG
The DNA here is from genome assembly GCA_034641835.2 of Pinus albicaulis. Lineage (NCBI taxonomy): Eukaryota > Viridiplantae > Streptophyta > Pinopsida > Pinales > Pinaceae > Pinus > Pinus albicaulis. Next base: position 167,768,048 of record CM076584.1, read on the forward strand.
GTGGTTGACGGCTCCGTTGGCTCGATAGCGGGAGGAGGAATGTGAATGGGAGTAGAAAGGTCCTCTGGTCCTATCGAAGTGGCCTTGAATTGGTGGTACATGTCCAAGGAGGAACGATACTTGTCAAGGTGGGGACAGAGGTGGGTGTAATGGCCGTGAAAATCGCACAAGGCACAAGGGTGGTTTGTGCGCAAGTTTTTGAGTTTCAGGATAGAGTCTGGGATAGTGACGTAGACTTCTAAGATGTCAGAGTCGGGAAACGTCTCATTGACGAGAATCTTGAGGTGTGGCAATTTAGGACACATATGAGTGGCGTGACCGACGATATCACACAAAGCGCATTGGATGGCGGGCTTTGGTGGTCGCGGAGGGGTAAGAGTTGTCGGGCGGCCTGGTCCTGATGGGTTGCCCTCTTACGAGCTTTTCCTTTCTTTCCGGGGGCTGGCACCACAGGGGTAAGGTCCTGTGGAGGTGCTGGGGGCCCGGAGGAGGTGAGGGGGACCGGTTGAACCAGTGTCAAAGCAAGGTAAGGTTTGGGGTGACCGGGAGGGGTAGCGGCTGGAGGTTCAATGTACCAGACGGGTATGCCGAGGGTCAGGTTAGGGAGAGAGAGGGTGGCCAGGATGGGGACAGAAAATACTCCGGGAGGGGGAGCCAGGAAAGGTATCTGCCCAGCAGGGTAATGACCAGGAGGGACGGCTCCGAGGTGGTTAAGGCCAGGGGGAACCGTTCCAGGAGGATAAAGGGGTTCGGGGATACCAGCTGTAGGGGGAGGGCCAGAAGGAGGAGGTCCGGCTGGCTGAGAGGAATGGCTAGGAGCGGGGTGCGGAGGGCAAGGGGGAGGTTGCTGACTAGCCGAGGCAGGCCGCTTCAGAGCAGCCTGAGACGATTGCATCATGCAAATATTTGATAAGCTGGGATCAATGATAGGAGCAGGAGGAGGGTTAGGGAAAGTTCCAAGCAGGGAGGAATCCTTGTAAACGCCGGGGTAGACACTGGTCAAGGAATCGATGGTTTGCTTGTTGGCTACAGAAGAGATGGTCGTCTCAGGTGAGGTCTGAGATTGTGGCTCATGATATGTCAACTGGTCAATGGTGACTATCTTTCCATTATGGGGGAAAGACATCTTGCGAAAGACCGCGGATGGGACAGCAGACATAGCATAGGTGTAGCTTCGCCCCAATAGAATGTTGTAATCTAGCGGGGCGTCGATGACTTTGACGTCAACGCAAACAGTCTTACCGGCGAGGGTGATAGGACAATTACGAAACAGGCCAATGGGCTGGGAGGCATGACCGTCCCACGCTCGAAGGGTGATCGTGGAAGGGGCCAGTTCAGGAGATCCGAGTTGCTTCCAAACCGAAGCGGACATCACGCATGTGGATGCCCCCTCATCAATGATACATCGGGACATGTTGGCGTTCCGGATTTTGACTGGGATTTGGAAGGCGACGGAAGGAGGGAGAGGAGGATGGTCCGATTGAGTGGCGTCAAAAACAATCATTTGGTCATCAGCAGGATCTACAGTGCCCACGGCAGATAGTAGAGCCTTCTTTTGGGAAGGGCACGACTGGAGGAGTTCCAGTGTGGAAATGGTGGCAGGAGATTGCGCCAAATCATCTACTATGCTATACGAATGGGCAGCTCGACTGGGAGCAACGTTTCGACGTAGTGGGCCCTTAGGTATCTTGGTATGAACCTCAACTTTTGGTTGAGGGATATGTAAGGGTCCACTGGGTGACGAAAGAGGCTCTGGAGAACCTGAAGAAGGAGGCTCGGGAGCAGATTGAGCAGGAGGCTCGGAGTACTGGCGAGACCGAGTTTGAAGGTGAAGATCGACGGACGGGTTAGGATCGGAGTGCATCATAAGGCTCTGGTAGTCAGAGGAACCAGAAAGGGAAGGGGGGGTGGCTACCTGGCTGTCGGGCGGTTGGGTAGCCACGAATCCTTGCTGAGGGAAAGGGTCAGTAAACACAGCTGGCTGGGTAGTGGCCACATTAGGAGGAGCATGAGGGGAGGCGTGCTGTCCGCGCAATGTGGCTTGAGATTCCCACATCTGCCGCATCTGGGGTAATAGGGGAAAATCGTGGGTGTAATGACCATAAACACCGCAACATGAACAAGGCTTACTTGTGTGAAGCGGCCTGTCCGGCTTGGGCTGAGTGCCCTGTTGCTGGTTGGCAGTGTTAGGGTCCATACCAGGATTGGGTCCACGGGTACTAGGGGCAGATTGGTTTGGATTGCCTCTCCGCCTTCTTTGAGAAGAAGGGGGATTGGTCGCGCCCTGCTGTGCAAATACTTGCCCTGGAGGGGGCTGTAGGTGCTGGTGCTGGGGTTGATGAGGCAAGGGAGGAGGAAGCGCATATGCTGGAGGAGCTGGCGCACCAGGCTGCGGATAAGGGTAATGGGTAGGTTGGGCAACATTGAGGTAAGCAGGAGGTTGGGCAAAAGGAGGAGGCATGCCATATCCTGGATACATGCTACCGGGAGGGGGGAGAGTGCTGGAGGAGCTGGCCCCTCCCTGAGGGGGACCATAGCCCATAGGAGGTTGAGCGTATGGATGGGAAAGGGCTCCAACGATACCGTCAGCGGAATGAGATGCCCGCGGGGTGTTAGCGCCACCGGGCCTGGGGAGGTTAGGAAGAACGGTATAAACATAGCCAGATTGAGCGTAGATCAGGTCATATTTCAAGGCTATTTGGAGGGCGGCTTCTTCAGTTTGAGGAAAATGAGAGGTGACATCTTTGCCGATGGGAGCGGGAAGGGTGCGAAGGAACCAGTCCATGTAAACCCGATCTTCGAAGGGAGGGGCTCGACATAAGCTCCGTCTTCTTCGCCATTCTTGAACATGGGCGGAAAGGCGTGTTGAAGAGGATTGCTTGAAGGAGGTCAAGAGCTCCGTGCCAGTATCGTATCGGAGAGGGAGCTGGAAGTACGACAAAAAGGCTTGGGCAAGAGTCTCAAAGGTGGTATGGGTAGAGGTGGCTTGTTCGACATACCATTTAGAAGCTTCGCCGGTGAGCGTGCGTTGGAACAAACGAAGACGGATGGAGTCATCGATAATGGAATTGGAGGAACACCACATGTGGAAAGATCGGACATGATTGGTTGGATCTTCGCCATTAAGGCCCTCAAACTTAGGGATGTCGGAGGGGAGCTTGGTTGGCATAGCAGGCCAATTAGCATTGTGGTGAATGGGGTCATTGATCAACTGATGGAAATCGGGGAGGCTGAGGCCTGCAATGTACGGCAGCATGGGGGTGGCCAGGGTAGTTCCTGTGGCGGTTCCGCTAGTGGTAGGGCCGGCATTGGGGCCGGGAGAACCGCTAGCGTTAGGCCCTGGACTAGACATAGTGAAGGTGACAGGGGGAGAACTAGGAGGAGAAGGAGGACCCGATGAATCAGGAGAGGAGTCGGAGTGCGGACTCGAAGGTGGACTGGCTCGACGACGGTAGGGCGGAGCAGGTCGATCGACCGGAAACTGAGGATGAAGGCCAAGAAGTCTCCGGGAAAGGCACCTTGGGGGCGCAATGATGACGGGAAGAAGGAAACCGACAGGGGCAGAAAGGGACAGAATCAATTAAGGTCAAGGGCAGAAAAGGTGCAGTGACGATTGATTTTAGAGTCTTTGCCAGGCGGTGTTAACCAGGCGCTTCTTCGCTTAGGGTCAGTGTGTGGCGTGTGTTAATTTTAATTTTTAAACCCTTTCCGTTTTGAGAGCAAGAAAAAAGTGTGTTGCGTAGCTGAAAATAAACCTACAGAGAACAGTATATAATGTTGAAATAACAGAAAAATAACAGCTACTTGTGCATCTATCTAACCCAAGAAGGTGGGTCTCTCAAAACTAATCTGAAAAGAAAGGGAAAAATCTAGGCAAAGCACACGGAAAAGAGGCCAATAGATCTAAGGTCAAAAGGGACAGGGATCTAAAGGATAAAGCTGCTGAAAAGAGGTGCAGATCATAGCCAAGAGACAGAGGCAAGGTGGCTGGAAAAAAGGAAGGAAATCAGCAAAAATCGGAGGGGGCAAGGTGGAGGCCCTCAAAGTAGGTCCAAACAAAACGACAGGAGGTGATTTGAAAGGAAGAAAGGCTGATTTCAAAGGATCTGAAAGGGAGGTAACAGATCTGGAAAAAAGGAGGCTGAAGCTCTGAAAAACAGACGGTTGAAACAGCTTAAAACTCTTCCACAAAAAGTGGAGGGTACTAAATCCCTAGGGGGCTAGGTTCCCACTTAGATGAGTAAAAACAGATCAGAACTTGGTCAAGGCAGGCTAAGACAGAGGCTGGAAAACCCTGACAGAAGCTGCAGCAGAACCCAGAAAAATTGCAGAAAAATCACTGAAAAACTGGCAGGTCGCAGTTTCTGACCTGTTTTCAGTGCAGGTCGCAGAAAAGGGGTAGAAAAGTGCGACCTGGAGGTCCAGGTCGCAGTTTTTGGGCCAAAAAGTGCGACCCCCCGTTCCGGTTGTCTCGGCGGCAGATTTTCAGAAAAGTTGCCGTCTCAGTTGCGGCTGGTGTCGCTTACCTGCGCAATAGGGCCAGAAACACATGGAAGTTAGAAATTTTAATGTTTTAGGTTTTTATGTGAGAAAAACAACATAAAAATAGGAAAAATAAACAGCTGAAAAGAAACCCTAGGGTCTGAAGTAGCTGGATATGCAGGAATATGAAAAACGACAGCGGTCGTAATTTAAAACCCGTGTGGAGTCGCCATTTGTTAGTATGAATCCTTTGTCGAAGTGTACGAAAAAGGACCTTTTTAGCTACGCATAACTAATAGCCCTAACAACAAAAGTGGCTGCCAATATCTTCAGATCTGCGGTTAGTTGAACATAAAAGAGCTGCAAAAACCAGATCTATGCATGGAAAGACATTAAGCAGAAAAAATAAGGGTTTGCTCCATATACCAATAGACAAGACAAGAAAAATTTTTGAAAGAATTTTTATATTAATTGGGCACCTGGGAGGAAAACAAGAAGGCGTATCCAATTCTCCTCAGTGGGATGGGTTCTTGGAAGTCCTCAGCACTTTAGATCTAAGATTTCTCTCTCTTGTTGGTGTAGAAAACCCAATGCAAAGAATAGAGCTCAAAGGGAGCTCACACAGCAAATAATGGAAAAATGTGACCAAGTGTATAGATCCAGAGTGATCTAATAGGCAACAAAAGGTGAAAAATGGTAGGAAAAACCCTCCTATTTATAACAAAATATTGGGTCATTCTAGATCTTGGTGCATGATTAAAATAATGTTAACCAAATCTAGATCCACCTTTTATGGAATATTTTATTATATTTGTTGGAGGGAAAAGGTATTTGAATTGGGTCAAATCCCTTAATTTGTCAAAAATAAATAAATAAATGATTTATTTATCTTTTTAAGGAAGCGGTTAGAAGATAATCAAATAAATAATGATTTATTAAATTATTTAAGGAAGTGGTTGAAAGATAATTAAATAAATAATGATTTATTTAATTATTTGTGGGTGATTTGGTCATATTTAACAAGGAATATTATCTAAATAAGATTTAAATAATTATTCCTAGAAAATAATAAGATAAATAAAGGTTTATCTAATTAATTTCTTTGATTTTAGGTTAAACATGACTGGGAATAATAATTAAATTATGGTTTAATTAATTATTCCATGAGGAAAATCAAACAAATATAGGTTTGTTTAATATTTCCTTTTGGGGTTTCATGTTTTAACATAGTGAAAGCAGTTTTACTTAGGGTAAAACTGGTCTTACATGGTGTACTTGGGTCCATCTAATGATAATAGGTTAGATGACAAAAAAATGGTGTAACAACCCTTTGAAGTATAAAATTATGGAAAAACAAGCTTTTGCTTTGGTCAAAGCATTGAAAGACTTCAGAGTATACATCCTTCACTCACACATTATTACCTTTATCCCAAATTTAGTGGTTAAATACATCCTAACACAGGACCTAGATGGTAAGAGAGGTAACTGGATTGCTGTTATTCTTGAATATGATTTAGAGATAAAACCCACCAAGCTCATCAAAGGCCAAGGCCTAGCTAAATTAATGGCCGAGTCAAATTGTGAAGTTCTTGATATTAACATGATTAATGCTTTGGATGACCAAGAAGAATTCTCAGCTCCCATTGTTGAAGACCATTTTATGAATTCTCCTTGGTATACTGATATTGTTTATGTTTTGCTTAATTTGAATACACCTCCTTGTTTAACAAAAACAAAGGCAACGTTCCTAAAATTCAAAGCTGTAAACTATTGCATATTTGATAAATGTCTTTATTGGAAAAATGCAAGAGGTGTATTGCTTAAATGTTTGCCTGAGTTTGATGCAGAAAAGATTAAGCAGGAATTCCATGAAGGAGAGTGTGGAGGTCATTTATACTGGAAGGCAACAACCAACAAAATTCTAAGGGCTGGTTTCTATTGGCCCACTCTTTTTCCTGATATACATAAGATGACCACTACTTGCCATAAATGCCAATTGTTTGAAGGCAAGAGAAAATTACTACCCTTGCCTCTGCATCCAATCACTGTTGAAGCCCCTTTTCAACAATGGGGACTTGAATTCATAGGAGAAATCCATCCACCATCTTCTGCTCAGCATAGGTGGATTCTTACTGCCACAGACTACTTCACTAAGTGGATAGAAGCCATTCCTTGTAGGCAGGCCAATGATTCATTTATCATAAAATTCATGGAGACTAACATCCTCTCCAGATTTGGATGTCCTACCAAGATCATCACAGACAATGCAACAGCATTTGGATCAAAGAAAATGGTGGACTTCTGTCATAAATACCAGATAACATTGGGGCATTCCACGGCCTATTACCCTCAAGGTAATGGACTTGCAGAATCTTCCAACAAAAGCTTAGTGAACTAATCAAGAAACTGTTGGAGGACAATAAAAATTCTTGGCACACAAAGCTGATCCATACACTTTGGGCTGACAGATTAACTTTGAAGAAATCTATTGGTATGTCACCCTTCCAGCTTGTGTATGGTACAGATGAAATTTTTCCTAACAGCCTTGGTATAACAGTTATGAAGTTAGTTCAAGAGTTGCAGACTGAAGAAAATGACATAATCAAAAGAATAAATCAAACCATTCATCTTCAGCAAATCAGAGAGGAAGTGTATAACAAAGCATTACAGAAACAAGACAGTATCAAGAAGATATTTGATAGAAGAACAAAGGCCAACAATTTCAAGATTGGGGACAAAGTTTTGAAGTGGGATTCAAGGAGGGAAGACAAGGGAAAGCATGGAAAATTTGATAATCTATGGCTTGGCCCTTACTCTATTCATTCAGTCGCTGGTAATAATGCATTTTTCTTACAGGAACTGGATGGAACAAAATTGTTTGGGGGTCCTGTCAATGGCAGGATGCTTAAGCATTACTTCTCTTGATCCATTTTATGTTTTGAAGCCTTTTTATATTTTTTCCATTATGAATAGTCCATCCCCCATTGCATTCAAAGTTATGAAAAATCAAAAAAAAAAAATACAAAAACAAAGAAAAAAGAAAAGAAAAGAAAAGAGGGCAGGAATGAAAACAAGAAAGGCAAAGCCCCATGCCAAAAAGAGAAACAAATGCTGAAAGTGTGCAAGCTCAAATGCCACTCCTCAAGAACACACTTCTAGTTAGTCAAACAGCCTAATCTTGACTAATTAGCTTTTGAATTTTTTCTACTGATAGGATAGTGAATTTGATTTGCCAAACTATTCAATCTTGGCTTATCAGTAGATAGATTAGGTTAGAAATTGAAGGTTCAAACAAACTCAAAATCTGAACCAAAGTTTCCGATGGGAGATGACTCAGATCTATGTTAAATTATGAGTCAAAGAATGTAAAGATCTGGTTCTAATCAGTTTAAAATCTGAACCAGAAGAAAAGCAAGGACAGCTCAAAAGCAAAGTAAAAGCAAAGTTGTGAAGAAAAGAGAATGGCCATGATAAGAGACTTTCAGATCTTAAGCCTTCCATTTTGTTTCTATTTTTTCTGCAAATAATAATCTATGTGCAGCTTGTTGTTATGCCATAGATCACAGCAAGTTAAACAGCTTAATCTTAACTTGACTGTTTTTAAATTTCTGTCTTAGAATTTAGAGAATGAAAGTCTGTTGGACAGTTTAATCCCAACAGACAGTAGATTAGGTAGAGAAATATTTGAGCTCAACTGTTTAATCTGAGTTCAAGGAGAAATAAGCAGTAGAATTAGATTAGTGGTTTATGCTTTCAAAAGAATAAAATGTTGTGAAAAGAGTTTGCCAATCTAAGTGCACTCTGATGAAGAAAAAATGTTAGATCAGTAGGATTGGGTAGGTAGAGGTTGTATTGATGAAGTTCATATTTCTTTCATGACTGATATTACTTTTCAGAACAAAGCCACAGCAAATAATGGATCAGGCACCAGTCAGCATCCCAGAGAAATCAAGTCTGAATTCTTGATACCTTTAGGAAGGCACCATCCCCAAGTGGAGCCGCTGTTAGCCACCAATATTTTTCCTATCATATCAGCTGGTGGCTAAATGATTCTTGGGAGCCTCCAAGGAACAAATTTTACCACTAAAACTTGTTGGCTCTTGAAGTCTCTATAAGGCCTCCTGCCTTTTCCCTCTGTTCGAAACCCTTTACTACTGTTGTTTCCTTCTTCAAACCTCTGATATCCTACAAAAATCCAAGTCAAATACTGCTGCATTCCCCTCTTTTCCCCTCCCTTTCTTCTAACTTACATCATTCTCCATTTTCCTTTTATTCATAAAAACCCCACAAAAACATATGTTTTCCCTTTAACCCTTCACACATTCCACTTCCCAAGGTTAAAAACTCACTTTTTAACTTATCGGACCCTTTTTCCTCTAAAAAACATTGGAAATCATATAAATGGCATATTTTATGTGTTATTGGCGTTTTATCCCTTTCAAGCTAAGTCGCTGGGCCGTTTTCCTCCATATACCCGAGTGCCAGGACTAACCGCTCAGTCCTTAGGCGCTAAACCGAAAAATAACATTTTCCTCCGTTCATTTCCCTTTGAAAACCCGAAAAAACCCATTTTATAAAGTTTAACGGGGAATAATTAAAATTAAATGTTTTATTTCGCGATCAACCTGGACCGTCGATCTGCTCCCCAGATCCGACGGAGCGGAGCACATCTCACCAGGTGGGCCCCCCCTTCTCCCGCGTCGTCTGTCAAGAAACCACCGATTTCCATTTCGCACCACCTTTTGAGCCATGGTGGTTTTCCCCCGTCGGCCAACGATTCCATACGCTGGCCGAAACGTGTCCCCGCCACTATTTCAAAACCGCCGTGCTATCACCTCATTTCGTAACTTCACACCATAACCATGCAGCGGAATCCACCCCCACCGTTCGTTCTGGGACTTCCCATCCGACGGCTGCCGATCGCCTCACATGCTCGCCCGTTAACCCATCCATCGCGCATCCAAGATTCAATCTCCGCCGTTGATCTCTGCAGATCGACGGCTATTATTCGTCCTCCTGATTCCATCGCCCGGTCAGACATTTTCCCGCTGACTTCCCGTTGCCCGATCTCGACCGTCGATTTCTGTAGATCGACGGTCCTGATTTAATCTTTCTTCAACCTTTTCCACGACCGCCCAGATTAGATCTCGGCCGTTGGATGATGCCATCCAACGGCCCGCGTTCCTCCGCACATTCCCCAAAGAAGATTGAACTATAAATTGGATTTTTTTACGTGTTTTTGTATTTTGCAGGGTTAAGGTCATTTGTTCGTGTTTTAAAAGGAAATTTCAGACCAGGAGGGTGACGATCCTCTACGTTTCGATTTCTCCAAGGAAATCACTTACAGAGTTAGTTTTCATGTCCCTTCAATGTTTTCACAGGCATTGATGCCTTTCCCTACCTGCGCAGCCCTGCACAACAGAGAAAACCTTCAAAATCAATGTAGAAAAAGAGTATCAGAGATTGAAGACCAGAAATGAACCAGAACAGCAGATTAGTGGACAGATTTGTGAAGATTAAGGCTAAGACAATTATCAAACGCCTAATCCCTGGATCTAAAATGCAGATTAAGAAAAATCTAAAGTGTGTTATCAGAAAAACCCTCCATCGCCACAAATGGAGGCGAATTTATTCCTCCCAGCGACTACAACGCCACCTGTGCCTCAAAGGATTCAATCAAGAACCGAATTTATTGATCAAAGTCAGGTATTTTGCCTCGACACAGCCAAAGGAGTTATTTCTGCCAGGAAATTAATGACAGAATGTCGGCAGAGCAACCCAAATTGTACACAGAGCCTCAAATGTCAAACAAGGCTCCCACCGAGCTATTTTCATAAATGTAAATCAGTTAATGCAGTAGAACACCTGTATAATTTCTTCTTTGAGCCCCCAAGGGCCAAGAAAGACATTTATGACTGTATTAATTGGTTTGAGATCTTTTATCAGGTCTCGCCTCCTCATCCTTCTATAAATACTTCAGTAGAAGATGAGTGAGGGGTTGGTTGTTAATGTAAATTGCTGAAGCATTGTATTGTAACTGAGCTGAAGACTCTTGATTGTAGATAGGATTTCACTGGCTCTTGGAGCTCTTCTTGTAACAGATAGGTTAGGTTATGAAGAGAGATGGATTAAAACACTGGATTTGAAGATTGTAACTGGTTTGAAGCATCAATACAAGCTGATTTATGGGATCCTGGTCTATGCTGATGGTGATGTTATTCTCACTGTAACTTGTATTTTGTTTTTGTTTTCAATTTGTTTCATTTTCCACTATAAAGAACAGTTTAAACAGGGTTAGGACCTACTGTATATCAGTAACCTTCTCTGGCTGAAAAACCTTTATTTAAATGTTTTCTCTCAATTGTGTTATTTGAAAATGACTTAATTCAGTTTAAGTACAGGGATGTTGGCGTTCCCTCGTCTTGTTGTCTTAGCTGAATGTTATTTTTAAATGTTACTTTCAATATATGTTGTGTGAAGATGAACTGAGGAAATTAAGGTTAGCCCTGAGTCCCTTTCTTATTCGCTCAACTATTTGATTGTTTCCCTTAGGATGTGTTAAAAGCTGACTAGTTTCAAAGTACTTATCAGATCTTAGACCATTATGTGTTATCTTTGAGTTTCCCTTTTGTTTTTTATATGTTTTTCTATCAGAAGTGTATCAAAGGCTGGATAGTTTCAAAGTACTTACCAGATCCTAGTTTGCTTCTATGTTTTTCTTAAGTGCCTGGTCAAAGGCTGGCTAGTTTCAAAGTACTTACCAGATCCTGGGCTGCTCTTTGTTCTGCATCTGTCATTTCCCTTTCTTATTATATCACTCCATTCCATAAATCAAACTTTAAAGAGATCCTTAGGCATAGATGACTTGCCCCATAGACCACTCTTGGACCTGATTGTTTCAATTAAATCCTATTATGACTCCATAGCCCAATGGACTGAAAATATGCCATCATCTTTCTTCTTGACCGAAGCTTACTCTTTTTTCTTGCAACTTCTCACTTTTGAACCTATTTGCATATAGATCTTTCAGCCTCAGACAGCAACTATGTTCAACCATCAAAAAAAAAAAAAACCAAACAAACCCTTGGTCTTTATAACTAGCCTAATATCATTACCCTAAACTTCAAAGACAAATCCATCTTTGTACATATTGGAGAGATCCCTCTCCGGATTCAGGAGGGCTAGATCCTAGAATCCCAAAGTTGGTTGAAATGATGTTAACTCTGTGATCGGACTTTTTCCAATCTTGCTTATTACAGAGACCTAACAGAAGGGACAACACCTAGAGATATCAGAAGTGACTATGTGAAGCCATAAAGTGTGGGGACTATGTGAAACCACCAAATATACTACTGCAAATGTGGTCAATAAATCAATCCCTAACTAGTGCCACTTGCCATTTTGACCACTGTAATTGGTTCAAACATGGCACGAAGAACCCATGGGGGAGAACGGAAGGTGAGGGACAAATAGTGCTTGCCTCTATTCGGGATGGTGGGTTCATTCCCCAAAAACCAACCCCACACGGTCAATGGAAGTCTGCCAATAGTCGTGTTATTGTTACTAATTCCATTGCGAGGGGGTCGGGCAATATATAAACAGGGAGGCATATTAAGAGGATGAGGACTTCAAGGATGGGTTTCAATAGTTGCAGAGTTAGAGTTATGTCCATGATGGTGATAGCAATGTTGACTACCATCTCTAAGACAAGTTACTCTAGATGATAAATAAGTTATGTGTTCCTAAATGTTAGCGATTGCAGTTGATTATAGAGGCTCACACTTCCAAGGTTGTAATGCACTTTGGTGTAGGGAAGAATGTGACCAACTTGTAGAGGTATGTGTATTATCCCAAGATGCAGATGAAGGTAGCTAGGTTCATAAGAGGATGCATGCTTTGTTGTAGTAGCAATCTTGCCAACATGAAATAGGGTCTATATGACCCCTTACCTATACCCACTCATCCCTGGGAAAGAATTTCCATGGAATTTGTGGGAGGTTTACCAACAACCAGGAAGGGACATGACTACTTATTTGTGGTAGTTCACAATTTCAGCAAGATGTGTGTTATGATGCCCAATAAGAAGACCATCAATGGACTAGAAGCAAAAAACTTGTTCTTTGAATAGGTCTAGGTTCACTTTAGGATACCAAGGAGTATTTTTTGAGATAGGGGCATAAGATTTCTCAGTGCATTCCAGAATACATTGTGGGAGAAGATGGAAAAAAATTTGAAGAGATATACAACATTTAATCCATAGAAAAATGGGCATAAAGAAGTATTCAATAGGGCTTTAGTGTAGATTCTCAGGTGATACAACGAGAAGCATTCAAAGACCTAGTATGTAAATTTGGTATATATACAAGATTCCTACAATAGAGAAATCCACATTTCTGCAGGAAAGCCCCCATTTGAAACCCATTTTGGATATTCGCAACCTTCAACTTTGGACATTTCATATGGGAAACACAGAGGAGTGAGGGAAGATATTATAGGAGATGACTTGAAGGCTAAAACATTTATAGAAAATATCAGGAATATCCATATATATGTTCAAGACACACTACAAAAGTCAAAGGAGAAATATAAGGCCAGGCATGATAATCATAGAACAAAGAAATGATTCAAGGTGGCAGATAGGGTATGGCTACAGTTGAACAAGAAGAGGCTACCGAGGCCTGATAAGAAAATCAAGGCTCTTAGGTATGGTCTCTTTCAGATATTGGAAAAGGTGGGTGATAATGAATATCGACTCAATTTACCACCATATATGCACATTTACTCAGTTAGGAATGTAGATAATTTGAAACTCTATAAGGCTTCCATGCTAGATCAAGAAGAGGAATAGGCCCTACCTTCTATGGAGGATTTGGCACTATATTCTAAGGCCGAGTTGATAGAAGATACAGTTTTATAGAAGAGTCCATAACTAGAATACAAGGGCAACATGACCTTTGGAAGATTGTTGAATAGAAAACTTCGAGGCAAAGCTAAATGCTACACCAGAGAGAAGGAAGAGGAAGCATTTCCTCACCTAATTCAATAGAATATTTTTGCTAACAAAAGCCTCCAAAAATGTGGAGGTGTGATATGGATTGGATTATTTTATTCTTTTTCATCCATCTCTATGATTTCATAGAGGAAAAAGTGGAGGAATAAACTTTCAGGACCATTTTTACGGGCGAGACCCTGTTTTGAAAATTGGGGTCTGAAAACTTCTGAAGAATTTTGAGCCATCAAATGACATTAATTTTGGGGTAAAAATTTGTTGCATTGGTGTATCATCTTTTATGCCTATTATACATATAGAAATCTTTCCAATGACACAATAATCACGTCAATCGAAGTCTGTATGTGAAAGTTATGCCATTCATAAGTTGACTTTCCTGTTTTCACCACCATAATTCGAGCGGATGCCAGATAGCCCCCATTAAACATGGAAAAGGGTTCTATCCACGTGATTATGATGTATAAGACTCTATAAGAGTCTATTTTGTAACTTTGGTTAAGAGTTGAGGTAGTCAAACCTAACCACTAGTAGGAAATTAGGTTATGTTAAAACCAAGCCACTAGAAGGAAAAGGGATTATGTTCTTTCAAGTGCATTTGTTCCATAGGTAAGAAAAAATAGTCGAGAGGGATAAGAGATAAAGAAAATAGAGAGAGTTTTTTTACTGTACTATCCCACATGTCACAAGCCATATTTCTTTGTACTCATAGACATTTTTTATTCAGAGAAAGAGAGTAGAGTGACCTCACCTTCTAGTTGGGTTTTTTCCCCAAAAGGGTTTCCGAGGTCATATCCTGTGTCAAATGTGTGTGTGAGATTTTATTTAAATATTCTCTATTTTATGCATAAATTTAATTCACATGCATATTATTAAAAATAACTTACAAATATATAAATCCAGAGAGAAATAATTGTAATAGTGTATATCATCGATTTTAAAGTATATTTTATCAAATCTATTGTAACGAATTGCCTAGTGGAATATCAATGGTAGTTAATGGATCAATATTTCTTCAAATAAAACACCCTCCGATTTGCAATCTTGGCCTAGGAGTTTACTACAAGCTTACTAGACTTGTTTTGTGAAAGGGAAATGTACAAACAAGTGATTAATGGTCTCCTCACTACCTTTACACAAAGCACACCATCCAAGATCAATATTATTTATACGTTGCATTACATCCCATGTAGGAACATTTATCTTAATGATACACCAGAACAGTAAGTGAAAATTTGAAGGGAATTTCATCTTCAACTTCCAGAGTACCCTCCACCACCAGACAATCTCAACATTTTGTGCTAGAACACTTAAATGCATATAACCCAACTTAGGGGTATACATGCCATGCAGACCATGTGCCCAAACCAAGTCATTATCTCTCTCATTTAATCTAATGTGAGCCGAAGACAAAGCATCCAAGTATATAGACCATTCCTCCCAAAAAACCCCATGAATATTTAAATATGTTGTTGTCAACCAACCTTGATGCCAAAGGGTAGTGTGAGGAGGATTTTTAATGAGTCATTATGGAATGTCCTTGATCTCTTAGAGAGTCAATGATATCTTGTGACAGTCTATGTCTGTCACCACTCCCTAGCGAAGGATATGATCCTATTCTAACCTTGTTTCCATTCCCGAACATCCATGATATACCCAAGGCAATCAAACCAAATGAATTTAGATAAACCCTCAAAAAATTGATATATTCTATCGTTATTTGTCCTTTAACTTCACTTAGTTTTCCATGGAACAAGGGGAAATATACTTCTAGTAGACCACCATCATCCAAATATTGTGTGTAGAGAGAAGCATCCATCCACACTTTGTTGCAAGGGATTTTGAGAACATAAAAACATTTTAACCCCCATCCACCCAATAGCTTTCTCACAACAAGACAATTTCACTTGACCCAAATAAAGACAAAATGATATTAGGATCCTTCCCATAAAAAATTGAAAAATATCCTCGAGATTTCTTCAATACTCCCTTCAGGATCCAAGCCAATGACATCTAGTAAACCAGAATGGCTTCAAGGACTAATTTTCCTTATAAAAATAACCATCCTACCCTGGATAGCCACTTGAATCTCCAACAAGTGAGTATTTTCTCTAACTTATCTATCAACCAAATCCAGTCTTATTTTTTTTAATAGTTTGTTTGCATATGGAAATCTAAATACGTTAAACCATATTCCAATTTAGTTATCTCAAAAGGAAATACTAATCTGATATGAAGTATCCCATAATCCTCCAATTGTGAAAATATATGGTAGATTTTCTTTCATTGATAACCATCCTATAGCTTTCCCAAACAAAAAAAAATCTCATGCAATTTGTCGATATCTCTATCTGAGCCATTACAAAAGAAAAGTATATCGTCAACAAAAAGAAGATGTGTAATTAATTTCTAGAGCATGAGCTATAACCACAACTTTAAACTCACCTCTCCTGTTTGCCTCCTCCAACATGCAGCTAAGGCCTTAAAAGAAAAGCATAAATAGAAGTGGATACAAAGGGATAACTTGTCTCTATCCTCTCTATGCATGAAAGAAAGACGAAGCTGGTCCATTTATCAAAAAAACTAAATATATAGACATGAGACAACTTATGATCCAATTGATAAACGAGACCTAAAAACCAACTGGAGTAAGAAGAGGCTTGATGAATATTCAATTAACTCCATCATATGCCTTTGAAATTTTTGTCTTGAATACAACACATTTTCCCTTTGATGTTCTATATTATGCAACCCCTCTAGAGCGACTCCAATGGATTTTTGGATCTTTCTCCCCTCAAGAAAACTAAATTGCTCCTTTGAAATGGTCTTTGAGAGCATAGGATTAATCCTTTTAATAATCATCTTTAACATGACCCTATACATGCAATTGAAAAGGGAGATAGACATAAAGTATTCAAAAGACATAGGCTTGTACACCTCAGGGATAAGGGCTATATAAGTAGAATTGAAAGCTGACAGAACCCTTCCTTCCCTTCTAGATTTGCTGACTACTCTTAACAAGTATTTACCTATAGGATAAAAAAAACTTGAGAACAAATATATATCCCATCCATCATGCCACAAGCTCTTGTCTTTTTGAATACTGGCCCAATAAATTCTTTCAATTAATCCTCGAACACTTCCTCCATCAGGGATCTATTTTCTCCTTCCTCCACAAATCATGGTAAAAAATGAGCCACTTTGATAACTTCTGCAATAATGACCCCCTTAGGTTCCTTGAAGATGTTTTGGAAATAGGCCATGCCTAGGGAAGGGAGGTCTTCAAAATTTTATACCTCGCGTCATTCATGATCCTTCACTTGGAAAATAGTGTTGTTCAATTTTCTGCATTTTGTATAGGCATGAAAGAGCCCGTCGTTCTTGTCACCACAATCCAACCAAATTTCATTGCTTTTAATGTCCCAAGATGCCTCCTTGTTATAAATAATCTCCTTTCTACTTGATACAAGTCTATACAATTCCTCCATGGTCTCCTATGATTGATAGCCCTTAGCTCTAGATTTTGAAAAGGCCTCAATATTTGGTTCAATTTCCACGAGGTCTTCCTCCTTTCTATGATTAAAAACTTCCCATTCCTTCATCAATTGCTCCATATATTTTAAATTTTTCTCAATTTTGTTGGCTCCAGACAAGACAGACCGAGGATCAAAAGAATACTAAATGTTTCTGAACAATGCTAGGAAGATATTATCTTTTATTCAGTTAGAGTTCATCTTGAACGGGCTAGCAGGCTTATGATTTTGTCCTTTTAATTCTAGCAGTATTGGAGAGTGATTTGATTCACCTTGATGTAGAAGAGGAAACCTAAGCACCATGGGTTCTGCCACAACGAACCTATCAAGCCTTTTTTCCACATGGCCCTCCCTCACATGTTGGTTCCTCCATGTGGGTTTTTACTGGATTGGATCAAGGTCGATCAAGCACTTAGAGTCGATGTTGTGTGAACAATAGTATATGAGGGAATCAATTTTGGCACGAGGTCTTAATGTGAGAAAAATAGACTTTTCCTACAAGCTCAAACTCTAAATAATGGAAACTTCTAGAGAATTTAGAACCTATATATGTTCTACCCAAATTCAATCTCAATTTTTAACTGGAATTCCAAATGGGAAGTGTACCCAATTCGGATCTAAATTAGTCTTAACAATCTCGTTTATTCTTCTTACAGTCACTCACATAGATGGACTATCTTCTTTCAGGGATTATGCCCAGATTTTATTAATCTTAATATAACTAACATTCACTAGCCCAATTGTATTCAAATAGCACACTCAT
Source organism: Pinus albicaulis (assembly GCA_034641835.2). Lineage (NCBI taxonomy): Eukaryota > Viridiplantae > Streptophyta > Pinopsida > Pinales > Pinaceae > Pinus > Pinus albicaulis. The sequence goes on from CM076584.1 coordinate 167,785,833, forward strand.
TTAAACACTGAATTTCATATTAATTTTTGATTCACACACAAACCAAAATTCTTCAAGTAATTATGAAAGGATGAAACTTCATTCCAATAATCAATATCTATGTATTAGCACTTGATATGACGGGCTCGCACGTGTCAACCTCCAACCAAAAGTAACTATTTCAAACCACTTAGAGCTAAAAGTTAACCCTTCTAGCATGAGAGAGCTCTAAAAAAACTATATAATATTCTGAATAAAACTCGATTACAAATGGCTAACTCTAAATTTTGTGTGACTTTTTACATAGTTAAACTTTAAACTTTATGGGAAAGCTTTTTTAAAAATCAGCAAAACACATATACCATCATTATTTTCAAGTAAACAATCTTTAACCAAGCATAATAAAAATATATTTTCTTATACAATCTTCCATAATCGATAATAAAACGGATAAAAGTTGTGATAGCCATTTCAACTTGAAAGTTGAAGTTATAGGATCTGAAAGTTCAACCAAACTTGATAGAAATTACTTAATCCATAGAACAGGAGAGGGTGAAATGAAATTAAAGATGATCCATACATAAATAAAGTGATATGGAATCCCATCAAAATTACCTGTGGAACTCCATTACCCACAATCCATTGACACAACATATGGGCTTAACACCTCCTTCGAATCCTGCTGCATGCCCCAACTCCTGAAATTCTTGCTCAGTCCGCTCCTTGCCCCCCGGACTGTATGCCAACATCATCAAATCTAAATGAAATGCATGTCGAGCATACGGAGATGTCTCTGCAGCAATTGGGAGGATGCTATCTACCAGAATCACCTTCCCTTTCTCTGGCAATGCCTTGTGACAATTCCTCAAAATCTTTACGCAACTTTAATATTTTCAACAATGTAGAATCCACTGAAAGATTTTCGTAGATAATATAATCAGGTGATCATTGATTTGATATGAAACAGCAGAAAGGCATTGGCATACCTTAATAAAAATAGCTTGGCCGCTTGGTACGCTATCAAACATGTTTCCGGCTACATGCCTCACAGCTGAACAAACACAAATTCACCAGATTTAGTCACCTGCACGCAGAGATAAAAAAACTGATTTAATGGTTGAACTTGGGGAGTGGGATGTACCTGGATAGTGAGGAGCATCGGCCACCACATGGGGCATGCCAAAGTTGATTCCTAAAATGTGGGGGCACCTAGACACTATGAGATTGAGAGTCGACCCAACTCCTCCTCCCACATCCACCAACTCCTGAACCTCCTTAAAACCCTCGTAAGTGTCCAGAATCTTGTTCATCATCATGGTAGAATGCTCAGACATAGCCCTGTTGATGACACTGCTGAACCTCTGGTCCGTGGGTAGGTACTCGAACGCATTCATTCCATGGGCTTTGGTGAATGGCTGGGAGCCTTCAAGCACATCGTCCTTCAGATAATGCCAGCTCTCCATAAATACCATGTCTTGATTCATCAATACTTGTTGCGCCAGAGAGACTCCGTCGTGGTTCTTGATAAGATATTTGCAGAGAGGAGTGAGGCCATACTTCCTCTTGGCCTTCCCGTTCTCGTCGGTGTTCAGAGAGCAGCTGAGAACCGAATGGGTGGCCAGCACTCTCAGGATCCGATCGAGACTAATGACAGCGTGATCGGTGTTCGTTATCGGAATGAGGGAAACGATTTGTGTGGGCGAGAGTTGGACTCCATTGCCTGCATTTGCTATAATTTCGAGGACATCTAGTTCCACAGCTGCCTTCAGAGCCATGGGAAGGGAGGAGAAAGTTGCAAGCTCCATACCCAGAAGCCATTCATCTTCATTCACAATCTTCACATCCATCTTTGAGTTTGCAGCCGCTGTTGATTTTATTTCGATTCCTGTTTCTGCTCGTTATCTTGATGCAGTGTTACAACCACATGAGCTCCACACCTTTAAGGTATCGAGGTAGTCTCATTAGAACTTTTGACTTACTTGCCATTCTTATAATTTTCTTTTACCATCCATTTACCGACATCACCAGGCCTTCTGTTGTTATGATTTTGATTGAACAGAATTACCGACATCACCAGGCCTTCCTGTCATTATGATTTTGATTGAACAGAATGACGTTGTGTAGGCTTCACAATTACTGTGTGACTAAATAAATAAAAATAAAGGATAATGTAATATTATGACTTTTTGAAATTTCTCGAAGAAGTTTGAAATTTGGGTTTGGGGTTTTGTAACCATAGTAGTTTTTATGTCACATGGAAGAAGTTTGAAATTTGGGTTTGCAGTTTTGTACCCATAGTTTTTATGATGTCATATGGTATTGTGTTAATTAGGCTGATAGACTTTCTCTTTTGAAAGAGATCAATTTTTTTTTTGTCAACATATTCATTCTGCAGAGGTGTTACTCGTTTAAAAAATGACACCTGTGACTCATTTAAAAAACTGGTTCGAACCAACTTTACTCTGTTTACCATTCTGTTCTCGTTATTCGCTCCGCCAACTATGTAAGAGGCTGCCATCACGCATCTCGTTGGTTTAATGGTTGATTGTGCCTCTACATCTGTCATGATCTCCACCGTCAGAATCTTAGGGTTGGGATCCGACGGCCCTGGTGGGAAGGGGAGTTACCCTGGTAACTACCTCTCTCACCCTTCGTTGCTGCCTCACACCAGTTGCATCTTTTCCTTCGGAGGAAATTTGCTCTGTAGCTGGTTCTTCTTCCATGGTTTTCAGCTATATGTGTCTCACTCTGGTAAGTTTCTCCCTCTAGGAATGGAGACAGGTCGTTTAATATTAACTGTTTTTCCTACCCGTGTTATTTACTCCTTCATTGTCATTTTAACCCTCTTAACCCTCTTCCAATTTTCCTTGAGAGTTCCAGGGTGGAGGCATTAGCACTGGATTCTAGTGTCAAGGTGAGATTACCTCCTTGCAGCCGAGTTCTTTTCTGTTTTACGGGCTTCTCTCCTTCAAACTGAATAGGAACTAATGAAATGTCATATTGGATGTTCGGATTCACCCACAAAGTCTTCTTTGGGAAAATTTCTTCCAGGTTATTACCTGTAGCCGGTATGAGCTGTCAATTCCTTTCCAAGGGAAGTTTCCATTTGTTTTCACATTTTTTTGTCATCTTATTTGAATATTGGTTAGCCTCGTGGTGCAAGAATAATAGGGTTTTAAGGCAAAGCACTTAATTTCCTCTCTGCTCAACTTTTAAATACATCTATTTTCCTAAAATAGAGTTGTAGGTTCTTTTTCCTTGCAGGTAAGAGTCCATTAACTACAAGAGAACTGTAGATACGAAGCATCACATTTATTTCCGGACTTTCTTACCGAGTGATACTGCTCTTCATTGTTTATTTAGCAAGATGCCCTAATCTACTCAGTTGCCCTCGGTTCCAGGGTGCAGATAATAACTAGTTCTATTTCCTTCTAGATCTTGGATAGCTCCCTAGCTGTGAATTTATCAAACCCAATTCTCAAACTTCAAACCCGGTTCTCAATGCTTATTAACTCTTTCCTTATTCACAGGTTTGCAGGGTATCGGAGGCAACGGTTTCATGTCAGAAGGTCTCCTTCAGGTAAATCCATAACCCTAACCTAAAGTTTATTATTGTCTTACCATCATATCGATTGCAAAGATTTCACAAACTAACATGTTTTCTTTCCAAGTGAGGATGCAATAATCATTTAATAGGGAAATTGCCAAATTTATCGAGTTTAACCATGTTGGAGAGATTGTAAGTTTCTTTTCAACATTCAATTTTCAGTATGTTTGGTTTTTTGGACATTCAATTTTGCAGTTTGTTTGTTTTTAATGAGCATGTGCATTTTCACAGAACTAAAATTTACTCTTCTTTTTTAAGATTACAAAACAACAACATGAGTGGGACTCTTCTACACTGACTATTTTAACTAAAAAACCTAAAAGAATTGTCATGATTCTTCCTTCCTCCTTCTCTACTCTTTTATTTTTTCATAATTATAGTTTAATTAAATCAAATTAATCAATAAATACCGGAACTTTCTATTTTTTTCATAATTATTGTTTCATTAAATCTAATTAATCAATAAATACCACAACTTTCACAGGAATATGGAGAATAATAATTTCAGCGGTGTAATATCTGTCCAACTTCTTAATGGTTCATTGAAATTTAGGTAAATCATATGTTATTTTATATTCCTTATGTTTTGACATAAATCTCATATTAGATTCAGATTTTTTTTATTCTCATAATGATCAAGCCAATTCAGATTCTGGTTAATTTTACTAGACAAATTCATGGAAAATGTCTATCTTTGCTTTGCTGCAGTTACTGTGGAAACCTCTACTTGCCTATGCATAAGGGGAAATGCACTCTTCATACAACAAAGAAGAAAAAATTAAAGGTTATCCTCGGAATAACACTGGGAGGAATATTAATCATATCTTTAGTGTTGATAGTGGTTATTGTTGGCTATCGCATCAAAAACAAGAGAAATGAATAGGGTATTGCTAACAAAAGAAGTGGACTGGGAATGGAACCAAGATCTTACTTGTACCAAGGTCAGTAAATACTATCATATTATATATATTATAATATGATGTATAGTGGTAGTCTTATCTGTAAATGAAACTTTTATATTAGCTTAGAAAAAACAATTGTGTGATTCAAATCTTAGAAACTTTATTTTTCATGAATGGATTGCAGACTACTCAATGGTTATGGTGCCAAATTCAACGAAGTCCCATTCCTTCACTCTAGATGAGATGATAGCGGCCACACAAAGTTTTAGCCAGGAGATCGGACGAGGATTTTTTGGATCGGTGTTTTTAGGGAAATTGCCCGAAGGAAAATACATAGCCGTGAAATTGTTGTCACAATTCTCCCAACAAGGAGTACAAGAGTTCTTGAATGAGGTGATTCTCAGATATATTTTCAATTAGAGAATTCAGTTCATTTGAATGGTCTAATACGGATAAATTTGGATCCAATGTAACCATGTCTAATTCTTAGTTTTGGCTCTACTCATGAGTATTATATATATATAGTAACACTAATTTTATTGGAGGAACAGGTTGATCTTCTTTCCAGAATGCATCATAAGAACTTGGTATCTTTATTGGGATATTGTAACGAATCAAGAGAAATTACACTTATCTACGACTATATGTCAGAAGGGTCTTTAAGGGATCATTTTTCTGGTAATTATTCCCTGATCCCTACCTTTAACCCAATTTTTAGATATGTTTATTTAAATTTGGAATAATTTGAGAGTTATGTTTATTTAAGTGACTTGTTAGACATAGAATAAATGGTGATGGGTGTAATGTTAAGTTTAGAATAAATAGTGATGCATGTAATGTTACTTCATTCAGTGAGTGATGTGAATGTGACCTGTTCAAATTTAAAGATAAAAAATTTTGCTATACAAAAATCAAACCCTATTAAAAAATATTGTGGCACAAGCCTGAATGTGATCCCATATAATTTTAAAAGCTTAAATGAAAGCTTAAATGCCACTGTAGCAAATACTTATTTAATTCTCTGATTTTCTTTTACAGGTCCTAATGCACATCATTCCAAACTAAATTGGACAGCCAAACTCAAAATAGCTTTAGATGCAGCTCAAGGTAACTCTCTCTTAATTACTTTGGACGTACATGAAATTTTTTATAATCTAAATTGGGTATTAATTACAGTAAATATAGGGGTAAATTTTTAGGTTTTTGTTAGTATTACAGAGGAAAAATAATGTGTAACCACATATCTCACGTAATTCACCTCTGGTTTCTACTTAAGGACTGGAATACCTGTACGTTGGTTGCACCCCCAAAATAATTCACAGGGATATCAAGACCGCAAATATCTTGTTAGATAGCGATTTGAATGGAAAACTAGGCGATTTCGGTCTTTCAAAGATGACAACTGATGGGGAGGCTACTCATGTGACCACTGCCATAAAAGGAACTACAGGATACCTGGATCTAGAGTATGTCAGACATAATAACTTGCAAGAATTCAAGAAGTCATTATTAAGAGCAGAGACAATTTAATTTTTCTTTTCCATGGTACTTATCAACTTTTTTATGGGGGCACTTTGATAGGTATTTCAACACTCAAATGTTGACGAAGAAGAGTGACGTGTATATTTTTGGAGTGGTTTTGCTGGAGATCATATGTGGTAGGCAACCCATAGATCTAAAACTACCTATAAAAAAATTGAACATCGTTAGATGGGTAAGTAATGTTACCATCAAAAAATATATTTAAAGCCATTAACAATAGAATATGTTGTAGAATTATAGTGCATCTTCTGCAAGATTAACCATATTTATGGGCATATTAATTTTATAGGTGAAGCCCTATGTAGTGGAGAATGATAATCCTAGCAAAATATGAGAAATAATTGACAAGAGGTTGGGGGGAGATTACGACATGACATCTATCACTAGTGTGGCCAAAGTAGCAATGAGATGTGTTCACGCTGAACCGTGGTCTCGGCCAAACGTGAGTGAGATAGTGGCAGAGATGAAATATTGCTTATCTACGACTATATGTCATAAGGGTCTTTAAGGGATCATCTTTCTGGTAATTATTTCCTCATCCCTACCTTTAACCCAATTTTCAGATATGTTTATTTAAATTTGGAATAATTGAGAGTTATGTTTATTTAAGTGACTTGTGAGACATAGAATAAATGGTGATGGTGTGATGTTAAGTTTAGAATAAATAGTGATGCATGTAATGTTAAGTCATTCAGTGAGTGATGTGAATGTGACCTGTTCAAATTTAAAGATAAAAAATTTTGCTATACAAAAATCAAATCCTATTAAAAACTATTGTGGCTCAAGCTTGAATATGATCCCATATAATTTTAAAATCTTAAATGAAAGCTTAAATGCCACTGTAGCAAATAATTATTTACTTCTCTGATTTTCTTTTACAGTTCCTAATGCACATCATTCCAAACTAAATTGGAGAGCCGGACTCAAAATAACTTTAGATGCAGCTCAAGGTAACTCTCTCTTAATTACTTTGGATGTACATGAAAATTTTTATAATCTAAATTGGGTATTAATTACAGTAAATATATGGGTAAATTTTTAGGTTTTTGTTAGTAGTACAGAGAACAAATAATGCATAACCACATACATTAGTGGAATTTTGAGGTCTAAAATGGGCCCCCTAAGGATATAATAAAATAATAGATAAACCAATAAAATAGTATATTTGAATTTTTAATTCACTTTTTGCACCACAATCCATGTAACCATAGTTAAATTCAATTCAAAAGTTGTACCAAAATAAAATTAATAAAAAAATTGTATTGATATGACTATAAATAAGAATGATTTTTTCAAGAAAAACTCATTATCATTGAACAACTAATGTATCTGTCCTTTGTACTTAAATAACTTAAAATAAAATATAAATATAAATTTATAAATTCTTAATTATATTATATGCTATTAATTAAAATTTATATTATTTAAATTTTACAATAACATGTGATTAATATACTATATAAAAATAATATAATATAATAAATATATAGGGATATGCATTGTTTCCTTCAAGAAATATAAAATGAAAATAATATATTTTTGTTCAAAAACTGTGAAATGACATTTATTATGAGTACTTTACTTTGACTTTAAAAGTACTTAGAGCACTACCATGGTTAACCATGAGTTTTTATCCACCATTGAGAATGTGACAAGTAAGTACCTTTAACTCAAGCAATGCTACCTCAACCATTAGGGATGATGTCATCCCCTAAAATGTGATTGGTTCTCATAAAGTGAATTTTGATTGTACATTTTCCTTAGAAGGCCCATTTTAGACCTCAAAATTCCCCTAATGTCTCACGTAATTCACCTGTGGTTTCTACTCAAGGACTGGAATACCTGCGTGTTGGTTGCACCCCCAAAATAATTCACAGGGATATCAAGACCGCAAATATCTTGTTAGATAGCGATTTGAATGGAAAACTAGGCAATTTTGGTATTTCAAAGATGACAACTAATGAGGAGGCTACTCATGTGACCATTGCCGTAAAATGAATTGCAGGATACCTGGATCCAGAGTATGTCAGACATAATAACTTGAAAGAATTCAAGAAGTCATTATTAAGAGCAGAGACAATTTCATTTTTCTTTTCCATGGTACTTATCAACTTTTTTATGGGGGCACTTTGACAGGTATTTCAACACTCAAATGTTGATGGAGAAGAGTGACGTGTATAGTTTTGGAGTGGTTTTTCTGGAGATCATATGTGGTAGACAACCCATAGATCTAAAACTACCTGTAGAAGAACTAAACATCGTTAGATAGGTAAGTAATGTTACCATAAAAAAATATATTTAAAGCCATTAACAATAGAATATGTTGTAGAATTATAGTGCATCTTCTGCAAGATTAACCATATTTATGGGCATATTAATTTTATAGGTGAAGCCCTATGTAGTGGAGAATGATAATCCTAGCAGAATATCAGAAATCATTGACAAGAGCTTGGGTCGCGATTACGACATGACATCTATCAATAGTGTGGCCAAAGTAGCGATGAGATGTGTTCACGCTGAACCGTGGTCTCGGCCGAACGTGAGTGAGATAGTGGCAGAGCTGAAAGAGGCTATCAAACATGAGGATCATCGTGCTTCTGTTTCAATTTCAGAAGAAGCTGGTATTCAAAGTAGCGATTTGTCGTAAGGGCTGGTCTCATTATCCATGGATTCGAGCGGACATAATAGAGGAATGGGGTGGAGTGACGAAAACTCCAATATTTCTCAATTGGGAAGATAAGTTGGCACGTTGCTGATATCGATTGGCAAAGAAGTCAAGCCTACAGGCACTCGTGATGGCATGGTTTACATTTATGTCACGCGCATTTATTGAAGGGTTAACTTCAACTGCCCTGCAGAGTTGCACTGCTTTCCAAATTTTTTTTGACAAGCTCTGCCACTAGCCGCTTGTTATTTTTGTTAAACAGTGGTTTTAACAGACCTTACAGTCCTTTGTATTTTGAAAAACAGACTTTAAAATGAAAACACAGCTTCGTGAATGTGGGAAGACTTTGTATTAACTTTTTTATTGAGGCCACGCAAATGGTGGTCCCCACATGCCACGTCACGCAGGTCCCACTTGCCATGTCAGCTCAGCATGTGGAGGAGTTTCATTGGATCGCGTTATTTTGGAGCTGAGTTAGTGAACCTCAAACGTGGACTCGAAGATTTAATAAGCTGGAATGCATAACGCTTTTGGGTTTTTTTTGAGCCCATTTGCAAAAAAAAATTCCGAACCCGAAAAGTTATAGGCGCTAGTTCATAAAAGTTTCGGATAACGTTTTGGCCCTACGTCAGCATCAAAGTTTGTAATGTGAATTTTTCTTACAATCCGCCTTTATCGTTTTGAAATCCGACAGAAGTGTTTGTGTTATGGTTTGTTAATGATTTATGTTATAATGTTCTATTTTATTGCGCGATGAAATTTTATGTTAAGCCTTTGACTTATGTTTTAACATATTTTATATGCGCGCTTTTTGTGCTAGGGGCCCGGTGGGCCATACATAGTCTTATTTTTAGTTATATTTTTGTTATTGCATACGTTGTGTTACATATATATGTAAAAGGCCCGAGATGCAGTGATATGAAAAAGTTAATACACATCAGTGTGTATTAAAACAAAACAGAGTGTGTTGAAAGAAAAACAAAGCCCAAAGGCTATTGTTGAGAAAAAAACAAAGAGTTTTTACAGAGCACTATATGTGTCATTTTTCAAGAGACAGAGAGTGTTAGTTTTAGCACTGCGTTTGTAGCAGTCTGTGTGTAATCCCTCAACAGAGGAAGACCTTTTGTAATAGTTTTTTTAAATGAAATAGGATTCAAAGTGTGTGCAAACTCTGTCTACCAGTGAAGCAATTTTTTTTTTTAATTTATCTGTGTTAGAAGGAGAGTATTACTCTCTCTGAGATTGTTCTGGAATTCTCAGAAATTCCAACATGGTATCTGTTGGGAATCTGTAATTTATTAGCAAGATTGGCAGAGTCCAATTACAAAAACAGCATCGTTTCAACCAACTTTGGGATTCTAGGATCTAGCCCTCCTGAATCCGGAGAGGGATCTCTCCAATAAGCACAAAGATGGATATGTCTTTGAAATTTGGGGTAATGATATTAGGCTAGTTATGAAGGCCAAGGGTTTTGTTTTGTTTTGGATGGTTGAGCATGATTACTGTTAGAGGTGAAAAGTCCTGAATGCAAAGAGTTTCAAAGGTGAGAAGTTGCAAGCAAATAGAACAGTTGTGCCTAAAAGATAGATATAACGCTGGTTTTTAGTCCATTGGGCTATGGAGTCATAACAGGGCTTTAATTGAACAACAAAATCAAGAGTGATCCAAGGGGAAAGTCATCTATACCACAAGATTATTGAGATTAGAGTGATGGGATGGAAACAATAAAGTGTTGGAGGGGTGGAAACTGATAATAATTTCTCAGAGGATTTATAGTCAGTCCAAACAAGAAAAAACTCTTAAGTAACTGTTTAAAACCAACCAAGAACAGGGCTAACCATAAAATTCTTGGACCAGTTTGTATTCAAGCAGCTTAATTGACAAACAATCCAGTAATCCACATAATTACCTTCAGAAAGTGTGAAAACACATAAGAAAAAAAAAGGTGTAACTTAACATCAGATAAGGTACTTTTAAACCTAGTCTACTTTCAGTCATCACCAAGGGAAACTTTCAGAATCTGCCTTTGGAGAAAAGAATCTAGGAATCAGGGCAAACCATATCTTCTCTAGTCTCACTTTAATAGAAAATAATGGAAATCACATTCAAGAACAATGTTTTAGGCTAACAGAAGGACGAGGGAACGCCAACATTCCTAACTGTTTAAACTGTATTGAATCATTCTTAAATAAACCAATATGAGGAAAACAGTAAGATAAAGATTTCTCAACCAGAGAAGGTTACTGATGTACAGCAGATCCTAACCCTACTTAAACTGTTCTTTACAGAGGAATATGAAAAATATGGCTTACATAGAAGGAAAACAATAACAAAGAGAGATGCACTTCACCGATGACATAGACTAGGATCCCAAGAAACAACTTTTATATTGATTTCAAACCGGTTACAGTCTTCAAGTCCAATGTTTCAGTTCAGCAATCATCTTCACTATTCAGCCTAACTAATCTATCACAAGCAAAGCTCCAAGGGCCAGTAAACACTATTTACAATCAGGAGATCTTCAGCTCAATTACATAACAATGCTTCAGCAATTACATCAACAACCAACCCTTTCTCATCTTCTACTTGAAGTATTTATAGAAGAATGAGGAGGCGAGACCTAACAAAAGATCTCTTAAGGAAATTAATACAAATTCAAGACTTCTCGGCCCTTTGAGGGGCTCGATGGAGAAGTTTATAGGTGGATCATTGTATTAACTATTTTACAATAAATATAAAAGATCGGTGGGAGCTTTATTTGACTTTGAGGTTCTGCGTAATACGGGAGTAACTCTGCAGATATTCGTTGCATTTAAGTTCCTTGCAGCAGTAATTCCCTGGCTGTGTGGGAGGTGAATATCTGATTTTCTTTAATAACTTCGGCCTCTGTCTTGAAAGGTTTGAGGCAACAGGTGGCTCTGTGGTAGCTGAGGAATCAATTCGTCTCATTTGAGGCGGTGAAAACCCCTTCTGTCAGTGAAACACTTATGATTTTCTATTGACTGTGCTTTAATCCAGGGAATTAGGCTTTTGATAATCATTCTTAGCCGTAATTCACCAGATCTATCCTTAATCTTCATCTGCTGGGCTTTGCCTTCAAACTTATACTCTTTTAACTGTTTTTTTTTTTTGAATAAAACAGTGTCCTATCGATGTGCAGGCTGCGCCAAGCTTCTAAAGGCATCAATGCCCATGAAACATTGAAACAACGTTGAATCCAACCCTGTGAATAGCTTTCTTCTATGAATCGAAGGTACAGGAATCGTCATTCCTGGCCTTCGGCCTTAAAATAATGGAAGACCATTAAAACTCCTGCAAAACACAAAAAAAATTAAGAAATCTTGCGATTTTAGGTTTAGACTACTTCAGAAGGTGGGAAAGATCGTGGCCGTTGGATGGCTGCATCCAATGGTGGAGATTTTATTCAGAGGTGGTTAAAGAGATCGCAAAAATCGCATCACAAATATTTGCGATGAGTGATTAAGGGTTTCACATAAAAACACGATTTTGCGATTTGCGCGATGGAGGGATTTAATGGGAGAAACCTTTATAAACAATGAAATATGAAATTTTTCGACCTACAAAGGGAAAAGGCATTTTTTATATGAATGGCGGGGGTATTGTACGGTGGGCCTGGCGGGGTCGATCGTGATTGTGGAAAGTGAGATGGCGAGGGAAGATGCGATGGAGCGATATATGCGATGTGTTGATCGCATCGCAAATATTTGCGATGGATCAATTACATCAAACGAAACTAAAATGCGATTTCGCGATATGCGATCGGGAGGATTGATCGCATCGCAAGTTTTAGCGATGGGTCGATTGACCAACCCATGGAAAATGCGATAATGCGACATTGCGATTTGTGATAAGCGGTGGGCCATATATTATATGATATGAACTTTATAATAAAGTTTACATAATAACGTATGGCGGGGTATGAAAAAGGGGAAGTGGTTTAGAAAGGCGGGGCTTTATAACATAAAGTCTTTATTATAAAGTCTTATGGGTTATTTGAGGGGTTTTGGTAAAGCTAAAGAATGAGTATTCAACCTTAATAAGAGTGATTTTCATGAAGGGGAGAAGATGAATCATAAAAAACAAAGGGGATTTTATGGAGAAAAAGGGGAGCATATGGAGGTCAGTTAAGAGTGGGAGGAAAGGGAAAATCATGGTTTCTCAGCAGTCTTTCCTTATGGAATTAGCAGAATTTCAGAGCATGAAATGGAAATAGTAAATGAAGATTTCGGACAGAGGCATGAGGCCTTCAAGGAGTCTTCAAGAGCCAACAATTTTTAGTGATAAAATTTTTTCCTTGGAGGCTCAAAAAGTCTTAGCCACCTTTTGGTATAACAAAATATTATTGGTGGCTAACAGTGGCTCCACTTGGGGATGGTGCCTTCTTGAAGGCATCAAGAATGCAGACTTGATTTCTCTGGGACGCTGACTTGTGCCTGATCCATTGGGCTGCTCTTCTTTTGCTGGATGATCTTGCTTTGCTCTAAAAAATAGTATCAGTCATGAAAGAATATTGGACTTCATCAATACAACTTTCTACCTACCCAATCCTACTCATCTAACATTTTTCTTCATCAGAGTGCACTTGGATTGGAAAACTCTTTTCACAACATTTTATTCTTTTGAAAGCATAAAAACTAATCTAATTCTACTCCTTATTTTTCCCTGAACTCAGATTAAACAGTTGAGCTCAGATATTTCTCTACCTAATCTACTATCTGTTGGGATTAAACTGTCCAACAGACTTTCATTCTCTAAATTCTACAAAAAAAATTTAAAAACAGTCAAGTCAAGATTAAGTTGTTTGACTTGCTATGATCTATGGCGTAAAAGCAAGCTGCACATAGATTATTATTTGCAGAAAATTAAATAAAAAAATGGAAGGCTTAAGATCTGAAAATTCAAAGTGCTGCCTTCTCTTCTTACAACTCTGTCTTTTAAACTTGTTTTGAGTTGTTTTTTCTTTTCTTCTGGTTCAGGTTTTGAGCTAATTAGAGCCAGATTTACATCTTTCTTGACTCAGAAAATAAAACAGATTTGAGTCATCTCTCTTTGGAAACTCTAGGTTCAGATTTTGAACATGTTTGAACCTTTGAGTTCTATCCTACTCTATCTACTGATAAGCCAAGATTATACAGTTTGGCAAATCAAATTTTCTATCTTATCGGCAGTAAATTCAAAGCTAATTAGTCAAGATTACACTGTTTGACTAACTAGAACTGTGTTTTTGAGGAGTGGCGTTTGAGCTTGCACACTTTCAGATTTGTTTCTCTTTTTTGGCATGGGGCTTTACCTTTTTTGTTTTCATTCTGCCCTCTTTTCTTCTTCTTTTTATTTTTTATTTACTTTGAATGCAATCGTGAATGGAATATTCATAATGAAAAAAGATAAAAAGGCTTCAAAACACAAAAATGGATCAAGAGAAGTAATGCTTAAGCACCCTGCCATTGACAGGACCCCCAAACAATTCTATTCCATCCAGTTCCTGTAAGAAAAATGCATTATTACCAGCAAATGAATGAATAGAGTAAGGGCCAAGCCATAGGTTATCAAATTTTCCATGCTTGCCCTTTTCTTCCCTCCTTGAGTCCCACTTTAAAACTTTGTCCCCAATCTTGAAATTGCTGGCCTTCGTTCTTCTGTCAAATATCCTTTTTATGCTGTCCTGTTTCTGTAATGCTTTGTTATACACTTCCTCTCTGGTCTGCTGAAGATGAATGGTCTGATTTATTCTTCTGATCATGTCATTTTCTTCAGTTTGTAGCTCTTGAATTAACTTCATAACTGGTACACCAAGGCTATTTGGAAAAATTGCATCTGTACCATACACAAGCTAGAAAGGTGACATACCAATAGATTTATTCAAAGTTAATCTGTCAGCCCAAAGTGCATGGACCAGCTTTATGTGCCAAGACTTTTTGTTGTCCTCCAACAGTTTCTTGATTATGTTCACTAAGCTTTTGTTGGAAGATTCTGCAAGTCCATTACCTTGAGGGTAATAGGCCGTGGAATGCCCCAATGATATCTGATATCTATGACGGAAGTCAACCATCTTCTTTGATGCAAATGCTGCTGCATTATCAGTGATGATCTTGGTAGGACAGCCAAATCTGGAGAGAATGTTAGTCTCTATGAATTTGATGATAACTGAATCATTGGCCTGTCTACAAGGAATGGCTTCTATCCACTTGGTGAAATAGTCTGTGGCAGTAAGGATCCACCTATGCTGGGCAGAAGACGGTGGATGGATTTCTCCTATGAAGTCGAGTCCCCACTGTTGAAAAGGAGCTTCAACAGAGATTGGATGCAGAGGAAGGGGTAGCAATTTTCTCTTGCCTTCAAACAATTGGCATTTATGGAAAGTAGTGGTTATCTTTTGTATATCGGGAAAGAGAGTAGGCCAATAGAAACCAGCCCTCAAAATTTTGTTGGCTGTTGACTTCCAGTACAAATGACCCCCACACTCTCCTTCATGGAATTTCTGCTTAACCTTCTCTGCATCGAACTCAGGAAAACATTTAAGCAATATACCACTTGCATTTTTCCAATAAAGACATCTATCTATAATGCAATAGCTTACTGCTTTCAGCTTCAAGAACCTTGCCTTTGTTTTTGATAAACCAGGAGGTGTATTTAAATTAAGCAAAACATAAACAATATCAGCATACCAAGGAGAATTCATAAAATGGTCTTCAACAATGGGAGTTGAGAATTCTTCTTGGTCCTCTAAAGCGTTAATCATATGAATATCAAGAACTTCACAGTTTGATTCAGCCATCAATCTGGCTAGACCTTGGCCTTTGATGAGCTTAGTGGGTTTTATCTCTAAATCATATTCAAGAATAACATCAATCCACTTACCTCTCTTACCATCTGGGTCCTGCGTTAGAATGTCTTTAACCACTGAATTTGGGACAAAGGCAATGATGTGTGAGTGAAGGATGTATACCCTAAAGTCTTTTAAAGCCTTAACCAAAGCAAAAGCTTGTTTCTCCATGATGTTATACTTCAGAGGGGAATCCCTCAATGCCTTGCTAAAGAATGCAATAGGTTGCTCTTCTCCTTGTGGATTTTTCTATAAAAGGGCAGCAACTATGGTATGTTCTGATGCAAATGAGAAGATATAAAAAACTTTTGAAAAATCAGGACTTATCAGAACCAGTGTTTTGGTTAACGCTTGTTTTACCAGTTCAAAGGAATTCTTTGCTTCCAAGGTCCATTTTACCCCTTTCTCCTTCTTCAACATGTTTGTGATATTCCTAAGGAGCTCAGCCAAGTTGGGGATGAACCTTCTCAAAAAGTTGATCTTCCCGATGAAAGATTACAACTCCTTGATATTTCGAGGATGAGAGATTTGCAATATAGCTTCAATCCTCTTTGGATCAATATTTATACCCTCTTCCGAAATGATGTGGCCAAGAAGTTTACCTTCTTGGAGACCAAATAGTGTCTTCTTAGGGTTTAAGGATATTCCAAACTTTCTGCATTTCTCGAAAAATTTTCTTAAATGTTCTAAGTGTTCTTCATTTGTTTTTGAAAACACAGTAACACCGTCTAGATAGATAATGATGAAGAAGCCTAGTTCTTCCGAGAATGCTATGTCCAAGGCTCTTTGAAAAGTTGCTCCAGCATTCATTAGACCAAAAGGCATTTTCACATACATGAAAGTGCCCCATGGTGTAGTATAGGCTATCTTTAATTGATCAGCTGGGCGAACCAAGATCTGATTATACCCTGAATAGCCATCAAGCAAAGAAATTCTTCTAGACCCTACCACCCTTTGTAAAATATGATCCATCTTGGGCAAGGGGTAGTTGTCCTTCAATGAAGCTTTGTTCAAGTCTCTAAAGTCTATACAAAGCCTGATTTCTCCGGTCTTCTTCCTAACAGACACCAGATTAGATACCCACTCAGAATATCTAATAGGGACAATAATACCAGCATCATACATTTTCATGATTTCCTTCTTAACCAAAGGAAACTGCACAGGGTTTATTCTGCGCAGTTTCTGTTTGAATGGTTTTCGGTTTTCTTTAAGAGGGATTTTGTGCTGTATTATTTCAGTGTCATAGGACTTAAGATCTTTGTAACTCCATGCAAAAACATCAGAAAATTCTTTGAACAACTCTATGTATTTGAGTTTAATGTGAGCTGGCAAAGTTTTGGACAGTTTGATCATTTTCAGTTTCTCTTCACTGCCAATATTGCACTCCTCTACCTCAGTCTCTACAGGTTCCAGTTTTGGTTTATTTTCCACATCGTTAAAATCAAACAACTCTTCTAAAGGGGCCAGACCTTTGGGCAAACTTTCGTCTTTGGAGTGCAGAGTTTCTAACTCTGCATTCGTTTCTGCTTCAATTTCAAGTTTGCTAGATAACAGGCTTATATTAGCAAGTTCCAGAGACGGTTCTTCTTTATCAAGAAAATTTTCTTCTTTGCAGTCTGTTTCATAGTCTGAGTCCGAACCGTTTAGTTCGAAATCATTTCTGAATTGCATGAAGTCTTCTATTTGTTTGTCGTTTTCAAACACCTGCCAATATTTTTCGTTATCAGGAACGACTGGTCTAAATTTTATTGGAGTTGTGCTGTCTCCGGTTTCATATGGCATCAGACATGTTCTAGCTGCAAAGGCTAAATTGTGGGCTGTAATATTTTCTTTTCTTGGGACAAAAATTAATTCAGACTCATCGAAAGTTTCTAAAAGGTCCACGACATCATTTCTATAGGCCCTAAGTCTGGGGTGATGAGCGTTATATTCCCCATTGACTTGCCTAATGATTAATTCCGAATCCCCGTGAATTTTAATTCTCTTGGCTCCTAACGTTTTCAACAAATGTAAGCCTAATAGAAGGGATTCGTATTCCGCTATGTTGTTGGAACACTGGAAGTTTAATTTACAGGAAATACATTCGGTGTGGTTGCTTACAGTGTTGCGAATCCAGACACCTGCACCAGCGTTATTTCTAGTGCATGACCCGTCAAAATGCATACTCCATAAAGGACTGTTTTCAGTTTCGTCTGTTTGGAGAATGTCCTCTTCAACTACGGTGCCTTATGATTGTTCATGATTAGCAGCACCCCATTGAATTTGTTTTATCTCTTCAGATTTTTCAGTGAATGGAGATGCGCTTTCTTGACTCTCAATGTTCAAAGGTAAAGGACACATAGTTTGTAGCTCGAGACCTTTTTTTTGTTCACTAGATCGTACAGGTTCAGCAAACTGTTTTGACAGTTCCGTGGTATTTACCTCCTCCTCTCTATCGGCCATTAATCCTGATAACATGATTTGTTCACCAAGTGCTTCATTGTTAAACATGATAAAAGAATCAAGGCCTGTACTTATGGAATAGAGAGGAGAGTTTTGAGGTTTGTCTTGACTTGTGACCGTGTATTGCATATGAGACTCCCTATAAAGTCTTCTATTCTGATTGAAAACAGGGATAGTCGCATACGTCATGTCCATCTGCATAGTCCCCTATAACTTAGCTCCCCAAGATCTTGATAATAACATTCCATACTTTGGGGGCACATCAGCCACAAAAATGTCCATGAGTAAGCATTTGGCTGGAATCTGGGCTAAGTTAACACAGAGGTCTTTGATCAATCCTAGAAATTTTACTCTACTTGATTCAAAGGAGTAAAGGTCTTTGTAAGGTCTGGTGATTTCTAGCTCGAGGCTCTCCATCACAGCTTTAGGCATTAAATTATGAAAAGCCCCGGAATCGTGCATAGCGTTGTGCAGAGTTTTGTCATGAACATTTAAACTTACATAGAAAGGAGGAACATGTCCCTCTTGAAACTTCCCTTCAATCTTAGGGCCAAAAATCAACTCTGGTTGGTCATCACTAAGATTGATTGTATCTCCATTTTCCTCTATATTTAAAGCCTTCAAAATTTGGTTCCTATATACTTGATGGGCAGCTAACTCGGTCAATGGAACAGAGATTTTGATTTTAGAAATTTCTTGCTCCAGGCTGAAAGGAATTTGACTCTTTAAAGCAGTTGTCTCAGCCTTATTAGCTGTCATTCTATCAGCAATATCAGTTTGCTGATTTGTTTTATTTACATTTGATGAAACGGTTTTGACAGACGTACCAACCGAAGTATTAGTACTGCTAGTGTCTGCACTCTGTTTTTCAGTGTTTTGAGTGCCTTTCTCTTTACCTTTACCAGAATTAACATCCACTGTTTTGTCCTTTTGTTTGGCTGTTTTAGGCTTGGTTGTAGTGGTTTTTTGAGAAGATTTGTCAGAGGTTTTGGTGCTGGGGGTTTGTTGACTAGATTTACTTCTGAGTTCATATTCTTTTGAAAGTTCTGTGATGGCGTTTTCCATGTCTTGATAACAATTTTCATTATCATCTCTTTTGTCATCATAAGGTGTGTAAAGACCTTGTTTCATATCATAATGAACCTCAAAGTCATCATCATCTACCCCAAATAGGTTAATATCATCTCCCCCTGTCATTTCATCTGTTTCCTCCACCTCACCTACATAGTTTTGGTGAAAGGGAGGAGCGATATGTTGATCATCCTCCCTGGGTCTGTTTGGAGGCTGGTTTCCTCTCATATTCTGATTCTAGTTTTGGTTTCTATTTTGAGGAGCAGTTTGGTTTTGACTTGCTTGTGCTCTCTCAAGAATGCTCATTTTCTTCATCATTTCTTGCATCATTCTTTCCATCTTTGAGCTTGAGGTAGTAGGTGTGGATTCCTCTCTAAAAGATACTTTCTTTTTAGCTTTCATTCTTGCTCTCTTCTCCATTAGGTTGACTTCCACAGAAAGAGCACCTCTTTGCATGTCCTCAGGAGTTGCAAAATCTCTCTCTCTGAGTGAATAGGTCATGTCAGTGTCAAACCCTTCAGGAAACTTGTTCAAGGCTGAGCCTTGTGGAGGTTTTAATTCTGGGGAAAGTGCATTATACACACTATTAAATCTGGTACAATAAGCTTGTACACTTTCCCCGGGGTTTCTATGGAGATTGTTATAGTCGGCAAGAACTTGGAGAGGATTCTTCCTCACTTCCCATTTGTTTAAGAATGTTTGATGGAAGCCTTGAAGATCGTTAATGCTATGGGGGGCTAGGGCTTTAAACCATTTTCTTACTTCTCCCCATAAACTCTGAGCAAACAGTCTGAGTTTGACAGAATCATCATCAATTTCATTTCTGTCAAAGTAGTAATTCATTTTATCCACATGTTGTGATGCGGTTGTAGTATTGTTAGCATCGTATAATGGAATTTTGGACTGATAGTCCTGTGGAAAATTGACTAATGGTACCGGAAGGGCTAAGGGAGCATACCATGCTGCCATGATATGTGGTGGAGGTGGATTGACAAGAGGGAGTGTGGGCTGAAGTGAAGTGGTTTGAGTGATGGATGAATGATGAAAAGAAGTGGATGGGACTGCAGTAGATTGCTGAGCTGATCTTGGATGAGAGACACCTAGATTATAAAGAAAATGTAAATCAGGAGGTGTTGTTTCTCTACTCCCAAGACGTTCACTTGTGTCTGGGGATGAAAGTGAAGACTCAGAGTCTAGCTGTATTATATCATCAAATGACCTAGTTCTGAATGGATTTACTAAGTCAACTTGTGATTGTTGTAGAGCCGAAAGATTTTCAGGGACTGAATTAGCTCTCAAGGGTGATCTGAAAAAAGTTGATAATTTAACCTTAGGAAACTTCCAAAGGATACTTTCTGGGTCATCAACTATCTCAGGTGGATTAGGGTCAGGATGGGCTCTAGTGTGAATCTTTCTAGAAGCCACTATGCTGTGTTTTTAGACCCGAATAAACAAGACAAGTTCAACCAGATATGACAATCTTTAAGAGGTTAACTAATCTGTTTACGCAAATTTAATCCTACAATCCTCTAACTGAGTTTTAAATGATGTTATGATGATAAGGGTTCTTCCCAGTGGAGTCTTAAGGTCTGTTAAGGATTGTGGAGTCGCCAAGTGGAAGTTTTTAGCTCGTTTGGAGGTAAAAGGTTTTATGGTCCACCACCATGTTTATTGAATACCAATCTGAAAATGTTTTAGGTTTTTCTGAGTTGTTTTTAGTAGTGTGGTTTTTAAGAATATCCTAACTCTGCTTCAAAACTTAGCTATGGTTGCGAGACAAAGATAGTTTACTCTTATGGCTAAGCCAGCTGATTTTTCAAGGTTAGATAAAGTCTTATGAAAATCTTAGGGTTTGCCTAGCTTGTCACTGATTCAAACAAGTTTCATCATGATTACCATTTCTGTGGTAGTGCTTGAAAAGGCTGCTTCTTACTCACAAAGTTTTCTTGAATCAAGGGTTTTCTGAGGTCTCTAAAAGGTATTAAAAACACTCAGTTCCCCAGTGGAGTCGCCAGAAATGTTGGGAATCTGTAATTTATTAGCAAGATTGGCAGAGTCCAATTACAGAAACAACATCGTTTCAACCAACTTTGGGATTCTAGGATCTAGCCCTCCTGAATCCGGAGAGGGATCTCTCCAATAAGTGCAAAGATGGATATGTCTTTGAAGTTTGGGATAATGATATTAGGCTAGTTATGAAGGCCAAGGGTTTTGTTTTGTTTTGGATGGTTGAGCATGATTACTGTTAGAGGTGAAAAGTCCTGAATGCAAAGAGTTTCAAAGGTGAGAAGTTGCAAGAAAATAGAACAGTTGTGCCTAAAAGATAGATATAACGCTGGTTTTTAGTCCATTGGGCTATGGAGTCATAACAGGGCTTTAATTGAACAACAACATCAAGAGTGATCTAAGGGGCAAGTCATCTATACCACAAGATTATTGAGATTAGAGTGATGGGATGGAAACAATAAAGTGTTGGAGGGGTGGAAACTGATAATAATTTCTCAGAGGATTTATAGTCAGTCCAAACAAGAAAAACCTCTTAAGTAACTATTTAAAACCAACCAAGAACAAGGCTAACCATAAAATTCTCAGACCATTCTGTATTCAAGCAGCTTAATTGACAAACAATCCAATAATCCACATAATTACCTTCAGAAAGTGTGAAAACACATAAGAAAAACAAAGTGTAACTTAACATCAGATAAGGTACTTTTAAACCTAGTCTTCTTTCGGTCATCACCAAGGGAAACTTTCAGAATCTGCCTTTGGAGAAAAGAATCTAGGAATCAGGGCAAACCATATCTTCTCTAGTCTCACTTTAATAGCAAATAATGGAAATCACATTCAAGAACAATGTTTTAGGCTAACAGAAGGACGAGGAAACGCCAACATTCCTAACTGTTTAAACTGTATTGAATCATTCTTAAATAAACAAATATGAGGAAAACATTAAGATAAAGATTTCTCAGCCAGAGAAGGTTACTGATGTACAGCAGATCCTAACCCTGTTTAAACTATTATTTGCAGAGGAATATGAACAATATGGCATACATAGAAGGAAAATAATAACAAAGAGAGATGCACTTCACCAATGACATAGACCAGGATCCCAGGAAACAACTTTTATATTGATGTCAAACCGGTTATAGTCTTCAAGTCCAGTGTTTCAGTTCAGCAATCATATTCACTATTCAGCCTAACTAATCTATCACAAGCATAGCTCCAAGGGCCAGTAAACACTATTTACAATCAGGATATCTTCAGCTCAATTACATAACAATGCTTCAGCAATTACATCAACAACCAACCCTTTCTCATCTTCTACTTGAAGTATTTATAGAAGAATGAGGAGGCGAGACCTAACAAAAGATCTCTTAAGGAAATTAATACAAATTCAAGACTTCTCAGCCCTTTGAGGGGCTCGATGGAGAAGTTTACAGGTGGATCATTGTATTAACTGTTTTACAATAAATATAAAAGCTCGGTGGGAGCTTTATTTGACTTTGAGGTTCTACGTAATATGGGAGTAACTCTGCAGATATTCGTTGCATTTAAGTTCCTTGCAGCAGTAATTCCCTGGCTGTGCTGGAGGCAAATATCTGATTTTTTTTAATAACTTCGGCCTCTGTCTTGAAAGGTTTGAGGCAACAGGTGGCTCTGTGGTAGCTGAGGAATCAATTCGTCTCATTTGAGGCGGTGAAAACCCCTTCTGTCAGTGAAACACTTATGATTTTCTATTGACTGTGCTTTAATCCAGGGAATTAGGCTTTTGATAATCATTCTTAGCCGTAATTCCCTATATCTATCCTTAATCTTCATCTGTTGGGCTTTGCCTTCAAACTTATACTCTTTTAACTATTTTTTTTTTTTTTTTTTGAATAAAACAGTGTCTTATCGATGTGCAGGCTGCGCCAAGCTTCTAAAGGCATCAATGCCCATGAAACATTGATACAACGTTGAATCCACCCCTGTGAATAGCTTTCTTCTATGAATCGAAGGTACGGGAATCGTCATTCCCGGCCTTTGGCCTTAAAATAATGGAAGACCATTAAAACACCTGCAAAACACAAAAACAATTAAGAAATCTTGCGATTTTAGGTTTAGACTGCTTCAGAAGGCGGGAAAGATCGTGGCCGTTGGATGGCTGCATCCAATGGTGGATATTTTATTCAGAGGCGGTTAAAGAGATCGCAAAAATCGCATCACAAATATTTGCGATGAGTGATTAGGGGTTTCACATAAAAATGCCATTTTGCGATTTGCGCGATGGAGGGATTTAATGGGAAAAACCTTTATAAACAATGAAATATGAAATTTTTCGCCCTGCAAAGGGAAAATGCATTTTTTATATGAATGGCGGGGGTATCGTACGGTGGGCCCGACGGGGTCGATCGCGATTGTGGAAAGTGCGATGGCGAGGGAAGATGCGATGGAGTGATATATGCGATGTGTTGATCGCATTGCAAATATTTGCGATGGATCAATTAAATCAAACAAAACGAAAATGCGATTTCGCGATATGCGATCGGGAGGATTGATCGCATCGCAAGTTTTAGCGATGGGTCGATTGACCAACCCATGGAAAATGCGATAATGCGGCATTGCGATTTGCGATAAGCGGTGGGCCATATATTATATGATATGAACTTTATAATCGAGTTTACATAATAACGTATGGTGGGGTATGAAAAAGGGGAAGTGGTTTAGAAAGGCGGGGCTTTATAACATAAAGTCTTTATTATAAGGTCTTATGGGTTATTTGAGGGGTTTCGGTAAAGCTAAAGAATGAGTATTCAACCTTAATAAAATTGATTTTCATGAAGGGGAGAAGATGAATCATAAAAAACAAAGGGGATTTTATGGAGAAAAAGGGGAGCAGATGGAGGTCAGTTAAGAGTGGGAGAAAAGGGAAAATGATGGTTTCTTAGCAGTCTTTCTTTATGGAATTAGCAGAATTTCAGAGCATGAAATGGAAATAGTAAATGAAGATTTCAGACAGAGGCATGAGGGCTTCAAGGAGTCTTCAAGAGCCAACAAATTTTAGTGATAAAATTTGTTCCTTGGAGGCTCAAAAAGTCTTAGCCACCTTTTGGTATAACAAAATATTATAGGTGGCTAACAGTATCAGAGCTAGACCAAGCTCTTTGAAGGTGTCAAAGAAGCTGAAGGAAGGGTTTTTTTGTTGTAGCAGCTTCTCCAGCAGAGTGAAGGATCAATAAAAAAGAATCCAAGGTATTCTCAAAACATAGTTTTGTGTTACTGTTTGAAGACAGTCAGTGTATTTGATAAATTCACAGTCAAGTGTTTGAAGCATAGTTCAGAGTGTAAGCATGGCAGGAGCCAGCACAAGCATGAGTATTGGTAATGCTCAGCTCCCACAATTTAATGGGAAGAACTATGATTATTGGGAAATAACCATGAGAGCCCTGTTTACCTCTCAAGTCTTATGGGAACTTGTTGAGGATGGTTTTGAAGAACCAGTAGATGAAAATGAGTTTAATGCCTTAACACAGACATATAAGGACTTGTTGAAGAACAATAAGAAGAAGGAATCTAAAGCCCTCTTCTATTTGTATCAAGAAGTACATGAGAGTGTGTTTCCAAATATAGCAGCAGCTAAGAAGTCCAAGGAAGCATGAGAAACTCTCAAGACAGCCTATCAAGGCATGGAGAAAGTGAAGACAACAAAACTACAATTGCTGAGGAGAGATTTTGAGACTCTCTACATGAAGGAGTCTGATAACATAAACTCATTCTTCACACATGTGATTGGTATGGTCACACACATAAGGTCTCATGGAGAGACGCTTGAAGAAAGAAGAATTGTGGAGAAAGTTTTGAGGAGGTTACCCTCAAGGTTTGATGTTATAGTCACCACTATAGAAGAGACAAAAGATCTCTCAAACTTTTGAGTTGATGAGCTTCATGCATCACTGATGACACACGAACAGAGATTGGGTAGAAATTAAAACTCATCTTTGGAGCATGCATTCAAGACCAAGATGTCTTTTGGAAGAGGAAGAGGTCAAGCCAAAGGAAACAAGAGAGGAAGAGGCAGAAGCCAAAATAGAGGAGGAAGAAAAAACCCAACAAATGCTCAAGGAATGGGCAATAATCAAAATCAGAACCAAGGCCAAAGCAGCAGCCAACAAAGTGGACAACAACATGCTCATGGACAAAGGTATGACAAATCCAATGTCCAGTGTCATTATTGTAAAAAATATGGGCATTATGCAAATGAATGTAGGAAAAAGAAAAATGATATGGGTAATAGACCCAGTGAAAATTTCACTAAAGAAAATATCAGCCAAGATAAAAAAATTTTACCATGTAATATGGCTGAGGAAAAGAGTGAAGATTTATGGTTTCTATATTCAAGATGTAGTAACCATATGACAGGAAATATTGCTATTTTTTCTGTGTTAGATGAAAATGTGAAGTCTCAAGTCACATTGGGAATAGATAGTAATATTTCTGTCACAGGAAAATGCATAGTAAATGTCTTGACAAAGAAGGGAGAAAAGAAGAGCATATCTGATATATATTATGTACCAGGTATTAAATCTAACTTGTTAAGCATTGGGCAGCTCATTCAAAAGGGCTACAATGTTTTCTTTCAAGATGATGTATGCACCATCATGGATAAGCCTCCAAGAAAACAATGTATTGCTGAAGTAAGGATGACAAGGAACAGAATGTTCCCTCTCAGGATGAGGGCAGATTTGAAGAATGGAGAAGAAATGGCAGTAGTGACACAAGAGGCTTTCCAAAGAGAATCAAAAGATGAGAATTGGTTATGGCACTTGAGATTTGGACATCTTAACTTTGGAGGTCTTAATTTGTTACATATGAAAGGAATGGTAAGAGGGTTTCCATTGATTGAGAAACCGGACAGCCTATGTGAAGTTTGTATCTTGGGTAAACAACACAGAGAGTTTTCCATCTGGAAAAAGCATAAGGGAAAAAGCACCATTAAAAATTGTCCACTCAGATTTATGTGGACCAATGCAAACACCATCACTTGCAAGCATCCACTACATGTTAACTTTTATTGATGATTTTACAAGAAAAACTTGGGTTTATTTTTTGAAAAATAAAAGTGAAGTGTTTGAAAAATTCTGCAATTTTAAAGCACTTGTGGAGATCCAAAGTGGGAAGCATATCAAATTCCTTAGGACTGATAGAGGAGGTGAGTACATCTTAAAATATTTTTTGCGTTTTTGCAGAGAAAATGGCATACACAAACAATTTACAACAATGTACACTCCGTAGCAAATGGAGTTGCCGAAAGGAAAAATAGGACAATCATGGATATGGTAAGGAGTATGCTAAAGGAAAAACATTTTCCAAATGATTATTGGGCTGAAGCTGTACATTGTGCAGCATATATTTTGAATAGATGCCCAACAAAAGTAGTAATGAACAGAGTTCCGGAAGAAGCATGGAGTGAGACAAAACAAGGAGTCACCCACATGAAAGTTTTTGGTTGTGGCTTATGCACACATTCCAGATCAGCTAAGGAAGAAGTTGGAAAGCAAGGGGGAGAAATGTATTTTTATTGGATACAGTGAGGAATCCAAAGACTAGAGGTTGTATAACCAATCCACCAAGAAATTTATTGTGAGCAGAGATGTTCAGTTTATTGAAGAAGAAGCTTGGGATGGAAGCATAGAGAAAACAGTGAATGTTAAAAACTGTTTGTCTCATGATGAAAATGATGAAGAGATGGCTGAAATACATCCCTCAATAGCAGCTCCAACACAAGGACAACAAGGAACACCTTTGAGAAGAAATAAGAGTGCTTCTCCAAGCACACCACAAGGAGGAGATTCGAGTGCTTCTTCAAGCACTTATACACCAAATGAAAGAGGGACAAAGTTCAGAAATTTAAATGAAATTTATGAGCAAGAGGCAGCAAATGAAGGTATGAACTCTTTATTTTCTTTGTATTGTCATGTTGATGATCTTGTTCATTTTGAATAAGCCATTAAAGATAATAAATGGATAGAGGCTATGGATGAAGAGATTAATGCCATAGAGAGAAACAAGACATGGGATTTAGTTGAACTCCCAAAAGGTAAAGAAGTGATTGGAGTGAAATGGGTCTACAAGAACAAAAGTAATGTTGAAGGTAAGATTGAAAGACGCAAGGCTAGACTTGTTGTCAAAGGGTATAAGCAGCAACATGGGAGAGATTATGAGGAAACTTTACCGGTTGCAAGAATGGAAACCGTGAGAGCAGTGTTGTCCATAATAGCATAAAACAAGTGGAAAGTTTACCAAATAGATGTGAAATCAGCATTCCTAAACAGAGTGTTAATGGAAGAGGTTTATGTTGAACAACCTCTAGGCTATGAGAAGAAAGGCCAAGAGCACAAAGTGTGAAGATTGAAGAAAGCTCTTTATGGGCTGAAACAAGCACCAAGAGCATGGTACAGTAGGATAGATTCCTATCTACTGGAAAATGGATTTGAAAAATGTGAGGGAAAACCCACCTTATACATCAAGGAGAAATATGGTAAGATGCTAATTGTTGTGTTATATGTTGATGATGTGATATTTACAGCTAATGATGATTACCTTGTTGAAAATTTTAAAAAGGTCATGAAAGATGAATTTGAAATGACTGATATGGGTTTGTTGAAATACTTCTTAGGAATAGAAGTAAAGCAAAATGAAAATAATTTTTTTTATTTCTCAAGAAAAGTATGTGAATGAAGTTTTGGAGAGATTTAACATGTAGGATTGCAAAGTAGCGATTACTCCCATAGTGATGGGATTAAAACTTAGCAAAGAGGACAACAGTAAGGATTTTGATCCTAGTTTGTACAAGAACTTAGTTGGCAGGCTCATGTATTTGACTGCAACTAGGCCTGATATTATGCATGCTGTTAGTTTAATTTCTAGATTCATGGAGAGGCCAAAAGAAGCACATTGGCAGGTAGAAAAAAGAATTCTGAGGTATGTTAAAGGAACTAAAAGGTATGGAATTTTATATACTACTTCAGAAAATTCAGAATTAATTGGATACACTGACAGTGATTAGGCTGGAAGTGTAGATGACTGGAAAAGTACTTCTGGTTATGCTTTTCACATGGGTTCATGAGCCATTTCATGGGCTTCTAAGAAACAGCCTATTGTAGCGTTATCTATAGTAGAGGCAGAGTATGTGGCAGCTATAACAGCAACATGTCAAGCAGTGTGGATGAGAAGGATGTTAAGGAGTTTATGTCAAGAACAGGTAAAAGGCACAGTAATTTATTGTGACAATAGCTCAGCCATAGAATTGTCTAAAAATTATGTGTTTCACAAAAGGAAAAAGAACATAAATGCTGAGTTTCACTACATCAGGGAGTTAGTGAAGAATGGAGAAATAATTTTAAAACATTACAGGACTCAGGAGCAATTTGCAGATATACTGACAAAGCCATTGGGGTAGAAAAGCTTTGAATATTTGAGGAAATGCATGGGTATGACTGATAACCCAGCAGTTGAACTTAAGGGGGAGTGTTGAAGGGTTAACTTCAATTTCCCTGCAGAGCTACGCCACTTTCCAAAATTGTTTTGATAAGCTCTACTACTAGCCGCTTGTTATTTTTGTTAAACAGTGGTTTTAACAGACCTTACAGTCCTCTGTATTTTGAAAAACATACTTTAAACTGAAAACAGAGCTTTGTGAATGTGGGAAGACTTTGCATTAAGTTTTTTCTTGAGGCCACGTAGATGGCGGTCCCCACATGCCACGTTGCACAGGTCCCACTTGCCATGTCAGCTCAGCATGTGGAGGAGTTTCATTGGATCGCGTTATTTTGGCGCTGAGTCAACGAACCTCAAATGTGGACCCAAAGATTTAATAAGCCGGAATGCATAACGCTTTCTGGTTTTTTTTGAGCCGGTTTGCAAAACCAAATTCCGGACTCGAAAAGTTATAGGTGCCAGTTCATAAAAGTTTCAGATAACTTTTTGGCCTTACGTCAGCATCAAAGTTTGTAATGTGAATTTTGTTTACAATTCGCCTTTATCGTTTTGAAATCCCGCGGAAGTTTTTGTGTTATGGTTTGTTAATGATTTATGTTATAATGTTATGTTTTATCACGCGATGAAACGTTATGTTAAGCCTTTGACTTATGTTTTAACATATTGTATATGCGCGCTTTTTGTGATAGGGGCCCGGTGGGCCATACATAGTCTTATTTTTAGTTATATTTTTGTTATTGCATACGTTGTGTTACATATATATGTAAAAGGCCCAAGAGGCAGCGATATGCAAAAGTTAATACACAGCAGTGTGTATGAAAACAAAACAGAGTGTGTTGAAAGAAAAATAGAGCTCGAAAGCTATCGTTGAGAAAAAAAAGAGTGTTTTTACAGAGAACTGTATGTGCCATTTTGCAAGAGACAGAGAGTGTTAGTTTCAGCACTGCGTTTGTAGCAGTCTATGTGTAATCCCTCAACAGAGAAAGACTTTTTCTAACAGTTTTTTTTTTAATGAAATATGATTCAGTTTTTTTTTTTATTTCTCTGTGTTAGAAAGAAAGTATTACTCTCTTTGAATTTGTTCTGAAATTCTCAAAAATTCCAAGAGCATTTGACATCGAATGCCAAAAAAAAATAAAAAAATCGGTGAAACTTAATATTTTGTATATCCTAAAGTCGTGGAACTTTTCCGTCACTTCGTTTGTACATACAAACTATAACCATCTCATCAAATCTTGGGATGGTATGTGGATGTATATACACCATCATACATTATGCTGAATAAAATCTGAAAATGTATATACACTTTTCTTAATAGTATATAGTGTTTCACAGCATGTCAAAAACTAATCATTATTAAATAGGTATGGCGTATTTTAAATTTTCATATCAGTTTTAGAATTTATCATCTTAAAATTTTTACAAATTAATAATTTATTTTGGTTAAAAAGATCATATTATATTCATTTGATTTAGACTAGATTTGAAGCTTATCCGGAATCTCAGAAAGTTTACGGTATAAAGTTTATAATAATGGACATGTCCCGTCCCGACCCGGTGGCCAATTTAACTTTATCGATATCAACCAAAAAATCATAAATCAAACGACATAAGTATTTTTCACCATTTTCTATATTATAATCGATCCATGAGACATCGAAGTTGGCACCTCTCAAGTAATGATATAAAATCCTTTTGAAAAAGTTATGTTGTAGATCATAAGAAACATAAATAAGGGTGACATTTTATAATCTTATTCATTAAAAATTTCTGTCCGTTATTATTATATTGTTTTTCAAAATTATATATATGTAGATATATAAAAGTGTGAAAAACTAAATGATAACCAAACTAATATTTATAATAATACACAGGAAAACATTACGCATGAAAGCTTGAAAAACACCTAGATGTTAGATTGATTTCCGTGATTTCATGGCAGAGTGGCATGAATGATTAAGCGACATCAGAAGAGCATAAAAGGAATGGACAGTGTTGGCTAGAGCTTCAGGTATTTTCCAAATCTTCCTCTGTCATGCTCTCCAATGTTTAACACTACACAAATAAATAATAGTAACCAACTCGATTGAGGGAACAGAAATTATGAAAAAAATATTTACTTATTAAAAAAAAAAACACTTACCTGAATGCATTCGGGAAAAGAATTATGAAAAAAAAAAACTATTTACCGGAATGCTAGTTGATGAA
The DNA here is from genome assembly GCA_034641835.2 of Pinus albicaulis. Classification (NCBI taxonomy): domain Eukaryota; kingdom Viridiplantae; phylum Streptophyta; class Pinopsida; order Pinales; family Pinaceae; genus Pinus; species Pinus albicaulis. Next base: position 167,816,570 of record CM076584.1, read on the forward strand.
TGCCCAAAATCTATTAAAATGAATTCTCCCTTCGTGCTGCGACCTCTATCTCTTTAATTACGAATTCTCCCTTCGGGCCGCAACCTCTATCTCTTTAATTGTTGCCCCTGCAACTTAAATGACCACTTAGGTGGGCTCGGTGTGTTTCTCATGCTGTTGCTGGTTTTTTTTTTTTTTTCTATGAAAATTAATTACTCATGCCAATGCCAATGCCACTTGGTGAAATGAATTAATGCTTTGAGGACCAATTAAGTAAACAACGATCTCTGCATTATCTTTTTGCTAGAGGAGTATTTTTCTGTTGTTGGAGGTTCCTATAATAAAGTAATGCTCTTGCATCGCTTAATTTTATTATTCTAAATTTATTATTAATCATTAATATGAAAATTTTCAATATATAATTATTTAAATATTATTTAACATTATAATTTTAATTTTGTAATATAAATAATTTTTATATATTTTTAAATATTTTATAAATATATATTTTTATTTATATTCATTTTATAAGAGATTAATAATATAATTTTTTTCTTAAAATTATATTCTGTAATTATTAATTTATTTATTGACCAAATTAATAGTAATAACAAAATAAATATTAAATAAATTATTAATAATTCTTATTTGTAATAATTACACCGAAGGTGTTTTGTTTGAAAAAGCTCACCACCGACTTTGTCAATTTTTTCATTGTCTACCATTCATTCTGGGCACAGTTGTCATTGTTTTAAGTCGTTGATTTTTAGGCAGATAGGCTATTGATTGAAACAATTTACTTTTGTATTTAATCTACAGTTTTATTCTCCTCATGACATTTGGCACACACTTGGTATGACATTTGACGCACACTTTCTTAGACCTGCCTTTCTCTGCACTCCACATCCTATTCCTTTGCACGCTGGGTCGAGGACCAGGGTCTTTGCCAAAGGTTGTTGGTCGTGCACCGATAAAATAGTCACAGTATGAAGGTATATTAGTAATGGACATTAATTATACCAATCTTCATTTACCTTTTTCACACCTGTCTTAAATTCGATTGGTTCAAAGGTTTTAACGGTTATGTAACCTACGGGAAGGGTGGCCAATTCTTAATGGTTATGCAGCTCGCCGGAAGGGTGGGAAATTCTCGTGATAGCAAACCCTGCACCAATTTCTATAATCATCCAACCCGGATCTATGATCATTAGCATTCGTTCACAAGAGTAGCTGGAGAGGTAGTAGACACACATGGGGTTAACACTTAAATCATTTATAAACTCCACAGAAAAATGAGAAATTCAAGTTTAGATGAGTATAAATTTAACATGTAAAATTTTTAAGCAGATATTTAATGTTACAGTGAATAACTTAAAATTATTTAACATTTAAAATATAAAATCATCAAAAGTACCCAGCTTCATAGCTTAAAATATATTGTAACCACTTTAAATGTAAAATCATCCAAAGTACACACTTAAGATATAGTGTAACCATTTTAAATGGTTGTTTGAGTTATGTACTGTAACGACCTTACATTGTTGTTTGAGTTAGCTAAAGCTACCCGACCTTAAATTGTTGTTTGATTTAATTGAAGCTAGCTAGGTATTTTTTGAAAGATTTTTTTTTTTAAAGAATAAAAAGCATAATGATTTTTCTCAAGTAAATTTTTATTTAAAAAAAAAAGAATAAAAAAAGCACATAGATTTTTGTGAAGTAATATTTTCTGAAAAATGGCTAATAACATGAGAGCATTTTTTTTCTTAAAAAGGTGAATATTGAAAAATGTGAATAGTGAAGAGACTTAAAAAAATCATAATGTATCTCAATAAAATATTATATAAAAAGAACGCAAATATTTAAAATATTATACTTTAATAATATATAAGTTAATATTCTTTTTATTTTATTGTACAATTTTATATTTCAAAAATGATTAGAAAATATATTTATGAATATTTCAAAAAAAATATAACAGTTGTTTGTGTTATTTTTAAAAATATTGTTATAACAGGGGCAACCGACTTGTCAATTTTTGTCGTTTTATGTTCACTGCACCAAACTAAACTGACTTGTCAAAACTTTTTGTCTTATGTTCATTACACCAAAATCCATATGGTTTGTTCCTTGTGAATTTCCTTTTTAAATGCTACATGTCATTTATTTATTGGATATCTCCCAAATAAGCAAGGCATAAGTAAGGGGGTGAAATAGAGAGGACACAACTTCTACTCGAAGGTAATGTAATTCTTGAAATTTGTAATTTTGTATTTTCGAGTTCTTCCAAAAAAATTAAAATAAAAGTTAATTTGAAAAAAGAAAATTAAATAACAACTATTCGTTATTTCTGGAATTTTGAAAGCTTACTATTTTTATTATTACAGAAGCATCGTCAAAATACACCATAATGTAACTTTGTCATTTCCATTAGGATGAAACATTAATTTATTAATTCCAAAGAAATATTAATTTATTTGTATAAGAAGGAACATGCTCTGAATGGTTCTCCATGAGATTTTTTTTTTTCCTCGAAAAGTTACTTTCCATGATGGAATATGCTTTGAATGGTTCTCCATGAATTTTTTTTTTCCCTCTCAATAGGTTACTTTCCATGATGGAATAATGGATACAATGTAGTCATACCATTGCATAGATATGGCATGTGACAACTTGTGGCAATTTGTTTTTTAATTATTGGATGGATATACATGGCACCGAACATTTGGGCTAGGGGATGAATATGTGTAACTCACCACACAGAAGAAAAATATTTAATAGAGTTATCGAGACTATGTATTCACCAAACAAAATCCCTCATTACGTGGCTTAAATTCCACAATTACTTGCCCACTTTTATTTTAGCTCATAGAAATATATTGGGAAGAAGTTTTTTTTCTCAGTTCTTCTATACCATTCAAATAGAGTTTCCAAACAATGACCAACTTCTCATCGTACTTCACCCATATAACTTTGGCATGTTGTGACATATCGAACTGATTTCCAATATCCCTCATAACAATTTTTTTGTGTTAATTTTGGAAATAAACTTGGTCACAACATGAGGGTGATTGAAAGTTCTTGACAACATGGAATAGTGATTATGATGAGTTGAAATAGTGAAAACACATTCTCAGGATAATATTATATTAGAAATAATTATGTTTTGAAAGAGCCTTTGCAACACTGCTTGAATTGATGAGACAAGGCCTAGAATGTGAAGCTTCATCTGCAATTAAAGACTGGTCATATTTTCCTGGCCAAGCAATGAAGAAATTGCTTGCAATTGAAATTGTTGGTTTGCTTCCTTAACACACAATTATTCTAATTTGAAAAAGCAACACCTTTTCAGAAGGTTAACAACAACAATTTATCATAAATTGTAACTCCTTATACATAGCTTTGTTAGTTCGTATTTGTTGGGTTTCACAAGAAATAACCCTATAGTGGTATGCTTTTTGTTTTGGCTGTTTTTGAAGAATATAACATATTTGAAGCACATGGCTGAAAACTGATAGTGGTGGGTGGTATATGAAGAGTACCATAATGTTTATGCCCCAATTTCACTAAGAACAAATTGTATTCATTTGTAATGGACTTCATAAAATGACATTATGTTCTTTCCTATACATATACATAACACTAATTATTTCTTGTTTGATTATGAAAAACCAAAATACAAAATTTTCAATTTAAAAATCCTATCGATGTCTCTTTGCACCTTTTGGGGCAACCGCTAGTATTACTTGTCTAGATTATTCTATGCAAAATTAGAAGTTATTTATATGTATTAGACATTAAGTGTGAAGTGAGAATTTTTTTTATATGTATTAGACATTAAGTGTGGGATGGGTTGAGAAAGCAAGAAGATTGGAGTTGAATATATGGTTGCAAGTTTTTATATAAAGGAAAGGTATGGTTTTGTGAATTTCTTTTACATTATTTATATATATTAGATTGATGTAAATTGCTAGTCTATAACATGAATAATTTGTTGGCTATTTTAAAAAGTGGTATTCTAAAAATTAAACAATACGTTAAAATATTCTCATATAACAAGGCATTGTTTCCAAAGAAATCCCTTAAGATGACTGCAAAAAATCCGATGTAATACCCAAGATGCCTAAATTACTATGATTAATTTAAGTTATTATGGTTACTTTTATTCTCATATAACAAGTCATTATTTCCAAGGAAATCCCTTAAGATGATCGCAAAAAATCCCTATATAACACTGAGGATGCATAAGTTACTATGGTTAATTTTATTGTAACACCTAGAATGCATAAGTTACTATGATTACTTTTATTCTCCTATAACAGGCCATTGTTTGCAAGGAAATCCCTTAAGAGGACCGCAAAAAATCCCTATCCCTATGTAACACCGAGGATGCATAAGTTACTATAGCTAATTTTATTGTAACACCAAGGATGCATAAGTTATTATAGTTGATTTTATTGTAACACCGAGGATGCATAAGTTACTATGGTTACTTTTATTTTAATTATCTTAGTATTTTTTATTTTCTTATGATAATTGGACTTGTGTTTCCGTGGAAGAGCCTAGTAGAAATTTTTAATTATATGTTGGAATTTCTGAACAATTTCGAACACAAAAATAAAATTCCTCTTCCACAACACAAAAATTAAATAAAATTATAGATAGAAAGATGGCATAAACACTTATATTTCATTAAAAACAAAACTATGTTACACAAGTGAAATTATTTCTTTAGAATGATGTTTTGGATTCAAAAAACAAATCTTCTACTGGCTGCTACAAACGTAGTTGTTTCAAACTCTTTGTCTCACTACTTTTAACACAGTCTTTTCTTTTACTATCTCTCTGGCCTTTGGGCTTTTTCACACAATACATAGTCTTTACAATGCACTCCGCACATTACATTACATATGTATATATATTATAAATATTTCATATTTATAATATTTATATATCAAAAAAAATATAACTAAAGTTTAAAACATATGAATTAAAATATATCACGGAAAAATAAAAATAAAATTAAAACATTAAAACTTCATACATTCCTTATTCCGTGGGGTCAAAATATTGTGCAATAGCAAATTTCTTTGCCCCATGGTAGTGCCTTGAGTGGTTCGGAGGAGTGATGACATCACCTCCTCCAGTGGGTCAACTTCTTCGTTCATTGCTCACAAAGGATGCCGCTAGAATGATGGTTGTTGTGCGTTAAATGTAGTTGGTAGAAAATTCATTTCTAGTGGTTGCTGCACATAAGTACCTTGTTGCGTGAAGTGTAAATCTGGACTGATGATTTACTGCCGCCATTCTTCAAACTCTTCACATCAGAATTGATGTCGCCACTACTGTGTTTTGAATTTCCATCAAACTTAAATTTGTCGTCATTTTTCTCTACGACAGTTGGAATTAAATTCCAACACTCCCCCTTAATTACAACTATTGCTTTTTTGCATACCCATGCATTTGCTGAGATAGTTAAAACTCTTCTGCGTTAATGGCTTTGTAAGGATATCGGCAAACTGTTCCTCTATCCTGCAATGCTACAAAACAATCTCACCATTATTAAACAATTCTCTTATAAAATGAAATTTTGCATCTATATGTTTTGTTCTTTTATGGAAGACATAATTCTTTAATAAAGCTATTGTTGAGATATTATCACAATAAATTGTTGTTCCTTTGTCTTGTTCATGACATAAATCTCTGCGCATTATTCTCATCCATACTGCTTGCCATGTTACTACTGTTGTTGCCACATATTCTGCCTCTATTGTTGATAAAGAAACTATTGGTTGCTTCTTGGAAGCCCATGAAATGGCTTCCGATCCCAAATGAAACACATATCCAGATGTGCTCTTCCTGTCATCTACACTTCCAGCCCAATCACTATCAGTGTAACCAATCAATTTAAAATTTTTAGATGAGGAGTAGAAAATGCCATACCCCTTCGTTCCATTCACATACCTTACAATCCTCTTGGCTGCTTACTAATGAGTCTCTTTTGGTGTTTCCGTGAATCTAGAAATTAAACTTACAGCATACATACTATCCGGCCTAGTTTCATTCAAATAAATAAGGCTACCAACTATGCTTTTATACAATGTCAGATCGACATCTTGTTGTGATCTTCGTTTCTCAATTTTAACCCCATAACAGTTGGAGTTACAGCTTCCTTGTTGTTCTGCGTGTTCAATATTTTCAACACTTCTTCAACATATTTTTCTTGGGAAATAAAAATCCCATTTTCATTTTTCTCTACTTTTATTCCAAGAAAATATCTCAAAAAACCCAAATCAGTTATTTCAAATTCACTCTTCATGACTACTTTAAAATAAGCAATGAGATAAAATTCATTGCCAGTAAAGATTAAATCATCTACATATAAAACAACAGTAAGAATCTTATCATCATTTTATTTTATGTAGAGTGTGGGTTCTCCATCACATTTCTCAAATCCATTTTCAACCAGGTAAGCATATATCCTGCTATACCATGCTCTTGGTGCTTGCTTCAGCCCATAAAGAGCTTTCTTCAACTTGCATACTTTTTTCTCTTGAACTTCAATCTCACAGCCTGGAGGTTGTTCAACATATACCTCTTCTTTCAACACTCCATTCAAGAATAAAAATTTCACATGCATTTGATAAACCTTCCATTTCTGTTGTGTTGTTATGGACAACACTGTTCCCATTGTTTCCATCCTTCCAACTAGTGCAAAGGTTTCTTCATAATCTCTTCCTTGTTGCTGCTTGTAGCCTTTGACAACAAGTCTTGCTTTGTGCCTTTCAATCTTACCTTCAACATTGCTCTTGGTCTTATAGACCCATTTAACTCCAATGGATTATTTAACTTTAGGGAGATCCACTAACTCCCATGTATTACTCTTCTCTATTGCATCAATCTCTTCGTTCATTGCTTCAATCCTTTTTTCTTCTTTTACAGCTTCCTCAAAATGAATTGGGTCATCAATATGGTAATACAAAGAAAATAAAGAGCTCATACCATCATTATCATTACCTCTCCTTGTTCATAAATCTCACTCAGATTTCTGAATCTCGGTCTTCTTGGTGTAATTGGAGTTCCACTTGAACTCGAGGGAATTGCAGTTCCCTGTGGTGTGCTTGAAGAAAAACTTCCTTGATTTCTCAAGGCTGTTCTATTTCTATCTTGTGGTGTTGTTTGTTGTGCTTGTGGTGGTGGAGGAGGAGCCACCAAAGATGGATTATTTGTTGTTGTCCCTTCCTCTTGTTCTTCGTGAGACACACACGTCTTCACATTCACTCTTTTCTCTAAGCTTCCATCCCCAGCTTCTTCTTCAATAAACCGCACATCTCTTCTTATTATTACTTTCTTGGTGGATGGATTATATATTTTGTATTCCTTGGACTCATCATTGTACCTAACAAAGATACACTTCTCCCCCTTGCTGTCAAGCTTCTTTCTCAATTAATCTGGGACATGTGCATAAGCCACACATCCAAAAACTTCATGTGAGTGAAAAAATGTTTTGTTCCACTCCATGCTTCTTCCAAAACTCTGTTCATGACAAATTTGGTTTTGCATATATTCAAGATACACGCTGCATAATTGACAGCTTCAGCCCAATACTCATTTGGCAATTTTTTTTCCTTCAACATACTTCTGAACATGTCATGATGGTCCTATTTTTCCTTTCTGCAACACCATTTTGATGAGAGGTGTACCTTGTGGTAAACTGCTTGTGTATGCCATTTTCCCTATAGAAACATAGGAACTCTTTGGAGATGTATTCTCCACCTCTGTCAGTTCTTAGCACTTTGATGTAGCTCCCACTCTTCTTTTCAACAAAAGCTTTGTAGTGGCATAACTGTTCAAACACTTCACTCTTCTGTTTCAAGAAATACACCCATGTCTTTCTGGTGTAATCATCTATGAATGTCAAAGCATATTTTCTACCAGCTAAATATGGTGTTTGCATTGGTCCACACAAATTCGAGTGGACAATCTCTAAGGGTGTCTTTTCCCTTATACTCTTCCTTGCTGGAAATCTATCTCTGTGTTGTTTTCCCAAGATGCAGCCTTCACAAAGGCTATCCGGTTTCTCAATCAATGGTAATCCTTTTACCATTCCCTTTCTGTGCAACAAATTCATGCCTCTGAAATTGAGATGTCCAAATCTCAAGTGCCATAACTATTTTTCATCTTTTGCTTCCTCTTGAAAAAGCTCTTGTGTTACAACTGCTACATTTATTCTTTCCTTCAAGTCTATTATGAGCTTGAGAGGAAACATCCTATTGCTTTTCATCTGCACCTCTGCAATGACTTTCTTGCTTGGAGGTATGTCCATGATTGTGCACACATCATCTTTAAAGAATACATTGTAGCCTTTATTTATGAGTTGTCCAATGCTCAAAATATTACATTTCAAGCCAAGTACATAATATATATCTATCAAAAACTTGTATTCTCCTTTTCTTGTTAGGATACTTACTCTTCCTTTTCCCATGATAGAGACTTCACTATCAGTCCCTGTTGTTACTTCAGATTTAACATTTTCATCTAGATTGAAAAACATTGCTATGTTTCCAGTGATGTGGTTAGTACAACCTAAGTCTAAGAACCATACATCATCTTGTCTATATTGTGCTACATTACATGTTAACAACACATTCTTCTTATTCTTTTCTTATTTTGTAAAAATAGCATTCTGCCTATTATTCATGTCATTTTTCTTTTTCCTACATTCATTGGCATAATGCCCATATTTCTTGCAATAATGACATTGGACTTAGGATTTATCATACCTTTTTCCATGAGATTGATGTTGGCTTGAGCCTTCATTCTGGTTCTGATTTCTGCCCCTTCCATTAGTACTTGTAGGGTTGTTTCTTCCACCTCTCTGTGGGCTTCTTCCTCTTCCTCGGTTGTTTGATCTTCTTCGCCCTCTGCTTTGGCCAAAAGACATTTGATTCTTGAAAGCTTGTTCTAATTAGGAATCCATTCCTTTGTTCAGTCTGTGTTCATGAGACATTAGGTATGCACTAAGCTCATCCACTGTAAATAGTGATAGATCCTTTGTCTCTTCTATTGCCACTACTATGGCATCAAATCTTGAGGGTAGACTTCTCAAGATTTTCTCCACTTTTCTTCTTTATTCAAGTGTCTCCCCATGAGACCTTATCTGGGTAACCAACCCAATAAAATTGGTGAAGAATGAGTCTATGGTGTCAGACTCTTTCATATAGAGAGTTTTATAATCTCTCCTCAGAATTTGTAGCTTTACTGTCTTCACCTTCTCCATGCATTGATAGGTTGTTTTGAGAATATCCCACGCCTCCTTAGACTTTTTTTGCTGCTGCAATCCTTGGGAAAATACTCTCGTGCACTGATTGATAAAGATAGAATAAGGCTTTGGATTCCTTCTTCCTATTATCTCTAAGCAAATCTCTTTCTGCTGCTGTCAAAGTAGCTAGCACTGCTGCATCTGCTGGCTCTGGGTAGCCATTCTCAACTAGCTCCCATATGTCTTGTGAAGCAAACAGGACTCTCATCATGATTTCCCAATATTCATGGTTCTTATCGTTAAATTGTGGAAGTTGGGGATTCATTAGGTTGATGCTTGCTGCTGCCATTGTAACTATGAAAACACGACAATTTTCTTGACTGTGTTAAAAAAAACAAATGAAACAATCAAACTCTTTTGATTGTGTAAACAAACAGAAGCTTTCTCTTTGCTAGAGAAATCCACTTCAACAACGTTCTTACAGCTTCTGTAGTGAAGAGCAGTCTCTGCTTCGTTTACTGAGCGCCTAGACTAGCTGTATACCATGTAGGAATTTCTGAACAATTCCAAACACACAAAGGAAAAATAAAATTCCTCTTCCACAACACAGAGATTAAATAAAATTGCGGATAGAGAGATGACATAAACACTTCTATTTCATTAAAAACAAAAATTTGTTACAAAAGTGAAATTATTTCTTCAGAACAAAGTTTTGGATTCACAAAAAAAATCTTCTATTGGCTGCTACAAATGTAGCGCTGCTGCAAACTCTCTGTCTCACTGTTTTTAACACAGTCTTTTCTTTTACTGTCTCTCTGTCTTTTCTGCCTTCAGGATTTTTCACACAATAAATAGTCTTTACAATGCACTTGGAACATTACATTACATATGTATATATTATAAATATTTCATATATATATATATATATATATATATATATATATATATATATAACAAAATTTTAAAACATATGAATTAAAATATATCGCGGAAAAATAAAAATAAAATCAAAAAATTAAAAATTCATACATTCCTTATTCCGTGGGGTCAAAATCTTGTGCAAGAGAAAGTTTATTTTCCCCAAGGAATTACCTTGAGTGTTTCAAAGGAGTGATGACATCACATCCTCCGGTGGCTCAAATTCCTCCTTCGCTGCTCACAAAGGATGCCACCGGAATGATGGTTGTTTTGCGTTAAATGTAGTTGGTGGAAAATTCATTTCTGGTGGTTGTTGAAGATAAGTACCTTGTTGCGTGAAGTGTAAATCTGGACTGATTATTTATTGCCGCCATTCTTCAAACTCTTCATATCAGAATTGGTATCTCCGCTGTTTTGTTTTGAATTTCCATCAGACATAAATTTTACGTCCTTTTTCTTTGTGACATTTGGAATTAAATTCCAACATAATAAACATTGTTTCTTGGAAATAAAAAAGTGTGTTTGAAAAGTCATAAGAGAGACCAAGAGTAATGAACTCCCAAATTCCAGATTCTTGGAAACTGTTAGAAACCATTATCACTTGCTCTCTCCCTAGAGAAAAGGGAGAAACAAGGAAAACCCGATCTCAATGGGAAAAAATTGAGGATGGGTGGAAGCTGTTGCTCTCTCACAAGAGAAGGGGAAAAGAAGGAAAACCAGATCTCAGTGGGAAAAATCTAAGGATGGGTGGAAGCTGGCTAGATGATGCAAGGGCATAAGGCTTAGAGACAAAAGGATTCATCAATTATTCCAAAAATCCAAAAAAATGTTACAAGCAAAGGTGTTGGTACCTTTAGTTGTCAATTTATAGTTGTAATAAATAGGGTTGAACTAGTATTTAGGAGGATTGAACAGCTTTAGATTTGTTTTAGCATATTTAGCTTCAATTGATAGAATTTAGGAAGATATTATGTAAATATGATTTTTCTAAATTTGAAGAATTCGATCCTCAAGAGGAGCTCGATTGTTATGTAAAAGAACTATAAATTGTAACCTCTGAAGAGGAGAAATTCAGAATTTGGCTGCAGAAGTTTGGATTGAGAGGGTTTCCCCTAGTTTCAATAAAGTTGCAGAATTTTAACTATCTGTGTAAACTTGGCAAGTTCCTGGAGGGTTTCACCCTTCGTAAATTCATTTGATTATGTCTTCTGTGTAGAAATTGAGCGCAATTTGAATGTATTAGTCTCTGTATATAAATTTAGTTATTGACCTCTGTATAAAAGGTTGGAAGAACTCTAATAAGTTCTGGTTTTATTTGATTGTGATTGGAGTTGATGAGGTTCTATTTACTTTGTTAGAAGATCGGCAGGGATGACAAATTTGTGTTTATCAGAGTTAGAAAAAATTGTACAAAAATTTGAACAGCTCTCCTTAAAGCCTGCACCCACACTGCCATCATTTGTGGTATCAGAGCAGTATTCAGAGCATTTTTTAGAAACTGAACAAGCTTCCAAAATTCAGAAAAAGAAATACAGCATGGCTGTCAGAATTGGTAGAGGTGGTGCTGGTAGGAGAAGAGGTAGACCAGTGGAAAATGTAGAAGTACTGGAGACTATGTAGCAAATTCAAGCCAGATTGGAAGTAATAGAAGCAGGACATCAGAGAGATCCTGAAGATGTCAGTGAACCTGAAGCTGAAGAAGAAGAGTAAAATTTTGAGCTTACCCCTGATATGAGATTCTTTAAATCAGTTTTAGGCTCTACATCCAAGCCTATACTTGAAGTATCAGCTTTTGCAGGAGGATTGAATCTAGAAGAGTTGATAGACTGAATCAATGAAATGAATAAATGCTTTGATTATGAAGAGATGGGTGAAGAAAAGAGAGTTAAGTTTGTTGTCACAAGGTTGAAAGGACATGCAATACTTTGGTGGGATGGAGTGCAAGCAGAGAGAAGAAGAGTTGGTAAGCAGCCAATCAAGAATTGGAACATAATGGTGGCAAAACTGAGAGGCAAATTTTTTCCTAGTGATTATCAGCTTTCATTGTTTAGAAAAATGCAGAATCTTGGACAAAGATTAATGACAGTAAAAGAATACACAGAAGAATTTTACAAAGTGAGCATAAGAGCAGGACAAATTCAAGATACAACAGAGAAGATTGCCAGGTACATAAATGGTCTCAGAATGGAGATTCAAGATGAGATAAGTATATTGTCTCCTAAGACAGTAGAAGAGGCTTACCAGATGGCCTTAAAAGCTGAAGAAAAACTCCTAAGAAAGAAATATGCCAAAGGAAGAGGTACTTTCCGAGGAAGAGGAAGTCAAGGTGGTAGAGGGAGATCTACAACACCAAGATATGGAGCTAGTATAATCTCACCTCCGCATGCACCCACAGAAGGTGATGCAAGTGACAGAAGGAGTTCTTACAGAGGAAGAGGAGGCAGAAACAGAGGAAGAGAAGTCATATGTTATAGATGTAGCCAATTAGGACATAAAGCCTATGAATGTCCAGAGAAAGATAATGGGGGGGGGAAATCAGAGAAATGAAATTGTTGTTCAGACTGGAGAAGAAGCAACAAAGTTTCCTGAAACAGAGAAAGAAATTGTGCCAGAGAAAGGAGAATATTTGGTGGTTAACAAAGTTTTGTTAAAACAAACAAAGGAAGTTGCTGAACCAATACAGAGAAAGAATTTGTTCAGAAGTGTGTGCAAAGTTCAAGGGAAATTCTGTTAATTGTTAATTTCTAGTGGCAATACAGATAATTTGGTCTCTACAGAGTGATAGAGAAGTTTAAATTGAGGACAAGGGAACATCCAACACCCTACAAGGTGTGATGGCTTCAGAAGGGACATCAACTGATAGTAAAGGAACAATGTGAAATAGAATTGCAAATGGGCAATTACAAAGATAAAATCATGTGTGATGTGATGCCTATGGATGTGTGTCACATATTGGTAGGTAGACCTTGGTAGTATGACAGAGCAGAAATACATGATGGAAAGAGAAACACTTACAAGTTTTTCAAAGATGGTATGAATCAAACATTGTTACCTATGGAAGAAGAAGATGCATCAAGTAAAAAGTCTGATCCAAAAGCTTTATTTTTGAGTGGAAAAGAATACTTGCAGCAGATTGAAGATGATGAGGTAAATTTTGCTTTAGTTTGCAAACCTAAGGTATTATTTACTTCTACTAAAATTTTTGATTTGCCAATTGAAATTCAAGAAATGTTGGAGAGTTATTGTGATATTATTGTTGATGATTTTCCTAATGAACTACCACTTGTAAGAAGAATCATCCATCAGATAGATTTGATTCTAGGATCAAATATGGCAAACAAAGCATCTTACAGAATGACTCCTACAGAAAATGAAGAAATCAGAAAACAAGTGCAGGAATTGGTTGACAAAGGTTTGATCAGAGAAAGTTTAAGTCCTTGTGTAGTACCTACAACATTAAGTCCAAAGAAAGATGTAGGTTGGAGAATGTGCACTGATTCAAGAGCAATCAACAAGATAACAATTAGGTGTAGATTTCCTAGAATTGAAGATTTGATGGATTGTTTGAGTGGAGCAAAATATTTTTCAAAACTAGATTTGAAAAGTGGGTATCATCAAATTAGGATAAGGGAAGGTGAGGAATGGAAAACAACCTTTAAAACAAATGAGGGATTGTATGAATGGATGGTAATGCCTTTTGGTGTATCCGATGCACCTAGCACCTTTATGAGGCTTATGAATGAAGTATTAAAGTAATTTATTGGTAAATTTACAATAGTATATCTGGATGATATATTAATTTACTGCAAAACAAATGAAGAACACTTGAGACATCTTAATTATGTCTTAAGGAAGTTACATCAAGAGAAGTTACTGATAAATTTAAAGAAATGTTCATTCATGAAAGAAGAATTGGTATATCTAGGTTTTGTTGCTTTTGCTAAAGGTTTAAAAATGGATCCAGAGAAGATAAAGGCAATTGTGGAGTGGCCTTCACCACAAAGTGTTTTTTAGGTAAGAAGTTTGCATGAACTTGCTAGTTTTTTATAGAAAATTCACAAGGAATTTTAGTAAGATCAATGCACCTATCATTGAAACCATAAATAAGGACAAACAACCATTCAAGTGGACTGCTGAAGCTGAAAGGAATTTTCAATTTTTGAATCAAAAGATAACTAGGAAACCTGTCTTAGTTTTACCTGATTTTAACAAACCATTTCAAGTGAAATGTGATGCCAGTGGAGAAGCTATTGGGGCTATATTAAGTCAAGAAGACAGACCTGTAGCATATTTCAGTGAGAAGCTGAATGAGACAAGGAGGAAGTACTCTTCATATGACAAGGAATTTTATGCAATTATAGAGTCATTGAAGAAGTGGAGACATTATTTAATGTCTAAAGAATTTGTGCTATATTCAGATAATCATGCTTTACAGTATATTATGCAACAACCTAAATTGAATAAAAAACATGAAAAATGGGTTGAATATCTTCAAAGTTTTAACTTTGTACTGAAGCATATAAGTGGTCAAGCAAACAAGGTAGTTGATTCCTTAAGTAGGAAAAGCATTCTTGTTCAAGAAAGTCAAATTGAAGTGTTAGGTTTTGATTTTCTTAAAGAAGTCTATAAGACGGATTTGGATTTCAAAGAAGCATTTGAAGCATGTTGTAATCCTGTTTTGATTGACATAAGTCAGTGGTTAGAATATTTCTTGCAAGAGGGTTTATTGTTCAAAAGAAATCAGTTGTGCATACCAAATTGTTCTATGAGAGAAAATTTAATCAGGGAAAAGCATAGTGGTGGACTTGCTGGACATTTTGGTGTTGATAAAACTTATGAGCAACTAAGTCATTTTTATTTTTGGCCAAAGATGAGATCTGAAGTGGAAAAGTATGTGAAGAATTGTAAAATTTGTCAATATGCAAAAGGGAAAAGTCAAAACGCAGGTTTGTACATTCCATTACCTATTCCAGATAGACCTTGGGATATGGTAAGTATGGATTTTGTTTTAGGATTGCCTAAGCCACAGAGAGGAAATGATAGAATTTATGTTGTGGTTGACAAATTTTCAAAAATGGCGCATTTTATTCCATGTTATAAAACCAATGATGCTACTCATGTTTCCAATTTTTTTTTCAAGGAAATTGTCAGATTACATGGGTTACCTAAAAGTATTGTTTTTGATAGAGATACCGGATTTGTTGGTAATTTTTGGAGGACATTGTGGAAGAAGCTTGGTACTAAACTGAGTTTCAACTCAGCTTATCATCCTCAGACTGATGGGTAGACTGAAGTAGTGAACAAAAGTTTGGGTAATCTTTTGAGAAGTCTTGCAGGAGAACATCCTAAACAGTGGGATCATATTTTACCACAGGAAAAGTATGCATATAATGATTCACCTAATAGAAGTACAGGAAAGAGTCCATTCCATATAGTTTATGGAATGCACCCAAGAGGAGTATCTGAATTGAGGAACTTGGGAAAAGCAGAAATGAGAAGTGCTAAAGGAGAGGAGTTTGCTTCAGAAATTCAAGCAATACATGAACAGGTAAAGCAGAAGCTACTAGACAACATCATCAAGTACAAGAACAGAGCAGATTTGAGCAGAAGAGAAGTTAATTTTGACGTTGGTGATTTGGTTTTAGCACACTTAATAAAATAAATATTTCCAAAGAAGCAGTATAACAAATTAAAATTCAAAAAGATAGGACCATGCAGGATATTAAGAAATTTTTCTGCAAATTCTTATGAAATTGGATTAGCATCTGATACTGGAATATCTCCAATATTCAATGTTATTGATTTGTACAGATATGAAGATGGTGGCACATATGACAGACTAGAAGACAGAGAACATATTGACTGGGTAAAACAGTTACCTATTGCAGAGCCATTACAGCCAGAGAGGATCTTAGACAAGAAAGTGTTTAAGAATACTAGGGGACAGGAGTATTTTCAATATTTGATCAAGTGGAAGGATCAACCAAGTGAATATGCTACCTGGATGACAGAAACCATGCTGAAGAAATTTGGTATTTTTGTGGAGGAGCTCATGGACATGAGCCCATGAAGATTTTTCTCCTCAGGAGTCTGATGCAAGGGCATGAGGCTTAAAGACAAAAGGTGTAATATTCCTTTTTGGGAATATTTGTAAAACACAGTAAACTCTAACCAGAGATGGACTGGGAGGGCGTTTGGCAGATCTGGTGGTTATTTGGCTCGTTCCAGACTCCGTCTAAGAGTGTGGTAAAACACAACAAGTGGTTTAGAAATCTAAATGCAAAAGGAAGAGATAACAAATTGCAGACATATAATAGCATGTACAGATACTTCAAGAAATAAGAGAACGCTGAGCCATTTTATTAATATGATAAATACAAAGGAGTACAATAGGTGATCAAATGATAGCATCTGAATCTTGCACAAGGCAAGTTAAGATCTATTCTCATAATGTTGCATGGAATGACCGCATTTCAGATCTGCGTCCAGCTGCTAAAAAATAGCTATGCCGCTGCCTAGCATTACCTCCCTATGGATCTGCACTTTCCTCCCAATGATCCGACCTCCTCTATCTGTGATCTTCAATGTTATGTTCTCCCGCTGATTCAGAAATCCTCAATAGACAAAGATCCTCCACAAATGTCCACTGGAGATATCCCCCAATATGGAATGCGTCCCCCACCCAGGTCTGCACAGTCAATAAACACACTGTTCCTCCACAGTTGCCACATTGTCAATAGATGCACTGCTCCTCTACCAATACCGTGGATCGATCTTCCTAAAATACACTTATGGGACTACCTCACTCGAGCAGGCACTCGATGTCCCCTGGGGCTAAGGGTGAGATCTCCGAATGGAGACACTCAATGCGCTAAATAGCGCTACAGACAGGCTAAACAGCTGGCGTGCTCCAAGTCGCAAGGACCAGATTCAAATGCATAAATTCTCCATGATGTCCGAATGAGGAAATTATCTTCTTTATATAGCGTTGGCTGCTCTCGAATCCTACGGCCGCCTCAACCCACGATACCACGGTAATATCCCTTTGCTACGTGCGTCTCCACCCATGATACCACGGTAATACCCTCTTGCTGCATGCTCAATTCGACCCTCCTTAATTACCACGTGCGTCTTATTTTAGAGTGAGTCGTCATCCCTTTACTCACGTTTATTCATAACCTAACTACATTTATTCCTAAGCTAACCACTTAAGGCAAAATTGACAAAAATTGAATATTCTAATTAGCTATTGCTAATTGGGAATATTACAGTCTCCCCCCGCAGAGTGTTGCTTGTCCCCAAGAAACTGTAGTGATGGGTGCTGCAAGATTTTCTCATTCTCCCAAGTCGCATCCTCATCCAGAAAATTCTTCCACCTCACTAAGAACTCCCGGATGGTTCTGTTTCGTAGTTGCCTTTCCTTGGCATCAATAATTGCCTCGGGCTGTAATACCAAATTCCCTTCATCATCTGTAGGTGGCAGCTCCTTTGTTACGGTCACCTACTGCCCCAATGCTTTCTTCAGACATGATACGTGAAAAATATTATGAATCTTGCTACCTTAGGGAAGCTCCAACTCATACGCAACCTATCCAACTTTGCGTATCATCCTGTATGGCCCATAAAAACGAGGCTTGGGCTTCTCAGCTCCTTTCTTTTTCAGTGATGACTGTCGGTATGGCTGTAAACGTAGGTAGACCAAGTCTCCTACCTCGAAATGTCTTACAATCCGTTCCTTATCGGCATACCGCTTCTACTGGTTCTGTGTTGTAGCCATGTTATCCTTGAGAGCGCAGAGAATGTCTTGACTCTCCTAGATCCAATATTTGGCTCTTGGAGCCTTGCTAGCACCCAACATCATATCAACAAAAGATAAAGAATGGTACCCATACAAAGCATAGAAAGGTGTCATACCGATGGACATATGATATGTGTTATTGTAAAAATACTCCCCCAGATGCAGCCACTTCAGCCATGCTTTTTGCTTCCCACTAACATAGTTACGCAAGTAGCCCTCCAGCCACTTGTTAACTATTTCAGTTTGCCCATCTGTCTGTGGATGATAGCTGGTGCCTGGTGTTAGCTCCATCCCTACTAGCCGAAAGAGCTCCTGCCAGAATCCACTTATAAAGCGACTGTCCCTGTCACTGATGATGGTCTTGGGAAGACCATGCAACCTGAAAATATCTTTAAAGAACAGATTTGCCACCTGTGTTGCTGTGTAGTGTGCAGATATGGAAAAAAAGTGTGCGTACTTTGTCAGCTGATCAACGACGACGTATATGCAATCCTTGCCCTGCACCGTGGGAAACCCTGTGATGAAGTCCATCGAAATGCTCTCCCATTTCCCCTCTGGAACAGGAAGAGCCTGCAACAAGCCTGCGGGATGGTTCATCTCCCCCTTTTTTCTCTAGAAAACTTCGCACTCCCTGATATGCCGGAGCACGTTTTCCTTGAGGCCTTTCCATGAGAACCTCTTCCGGATGTCCCGGTAGGTTTTGTTAAACCCCTGATGTCCAGATAATGGTGAGTCATGAGATGCCTGAAGTATCTTCTCCTTGAGCTGGGAGCCCTCCGTTAAGAAAATCCTATTTCTATAGTAGATGATCTCATCTATCACCCTATATTTGTTGTCGGTCACCTGACCATCCAGAACTTCACATGCAAATCTATCCTTGGATTACTCCACCAAGAGTTGAGCCCTCCAATATGTATCCAGGCTCATCAGAGACAACGTGCTTAGTCTACGCGAAAGTGAATCGGCTACCACGTTATTCTTCCCTTTGAGATAGTCAATGTCAAAGTCATAGGCCTGGATCTTGCTGATCCACTTCTGTTGCCTTTCCTGTAGCTGTTTCTGCTCCAAAAAGAACCTGAGGCTATTGTGACCAGTCCTTACTCGGAACCTATTGCCCACTAAGTACTGCCGAAATTTGGCCAATGCATGCATAATGGCCAACATCTCATTCTCGTATATAGGATACAACCGCTCATGAGGAAAGAGCTTTATGCTATCGAAGGCTATAGGGTGGCCTCCCTACATTAACACTGCACCAATCCCTTCTCCTAACGCATCACACTCTAAAACAAAAGGCTGTGTAAAATCTGGCAATGCAAGCACTGGACAGCTGCTCATAACCTCCTTGAGATTGTCGAAAGCCCGCTGTGCTGTATTCGACCAACTGAAGGCCCCCTTATTTGTCAGATCTGTAAGGGGTACCGCAAGCTACCCCTTAATGAAATTCTTAATGAACTTCCTATAATAGGTGCAGATGCCAATAAATCCTCGAAGCTCATCCATGTTTCTTGGCTCTGGCCAGTCTCTGATGGCCTTGATCTTCTCCTCGTGGACCCTCACTCCGTCCACTCCTATGATGTGTCCCAAATACAACATATTTGTCATCCCAAACTCACACTTGGAGAGCTTAGCATAGAACTATTGCTCCTCCAAGATATGCAATACCTCTTCTATATGCTGGAGATGCTCCTCCCAAGTCTTGCTATATATCAATATATCATTGAAAAATACCAACACAAACTTCCTCAGATGACTGCGGAAGATATGGTTCATGCATGACTAGAAAGTAGCTGGCGCGTTAGTTAGCCCGAAAGGCATGACCAAAAATTCAAAGTGGCCATAATGGCACCTGAAAGCGGTCTTGGGGATGTCCTGTTCCCTCACGGGAATCTGGTGGTACCCGGATCTCAAATCGATTTTTGAGAAGAACTGAGTTCCTCTTAGCTCATCCATCAGCTCGTCAACCCATGGTATGGGGTACCTGTTCTTCAAGGTCTTCTTATTTAGGGCCCTATAATCAATGCACATTCTCAATGTGTCGTCCTTTTTCTTCACCAACACCACCGAAGAAGCAAAAGGACTGGTGCTAGGCCGAATATGTCCAAGAGCCAGCAAATCCTGGATGGCCTACTCAATCTCATCCCGATAAGCCTTGGGGTGCCTATAGGGTGTGGTAATAACGGCTTGGACACCCTGTTCTAACTCAATAGTGTGCTCAAACCCCCGATCTGGTGGTTGTCTCGGTGGTATCTCACCAAATACCATCTCATACTTACCGAGGATGGCATGTATATATAGATGAACTTTTCGCCCAGTAGCCCCTGCCATTTATGCCTGAAACTCAACTGCCCACTCTATGTCTCCCTTCTGGAAGTCTACCTCCATACGGTGAGTTGAAACAGTCTGCGGTGGGTAAGTGTGCATCCCACATATCTTCTCATGCTTCCCGGTCTTTTTGTCATCCCATTCCATCTCTAAGGCCTCCCAATCTGTGGTGACTTTTCCCAAAGTAATCATCCACTATACACCCAATACCACATTGGTGTCTATAATGTTAACCACGAAAAGGTGGTTGATTACTGTGTAGGTTCCCATCGTTACAGCCAGTTTTGGAACATACCTGGCACACTGCATCGTCTAATCGCCTGGGACCAATACTGAAAATCCGTCGAAGCTCTCTGTCGGTATGCCTCTCCTTTCAACCATTTTTGGATTGATGAAGTTGTGGGTTGCCCCACTTTCTACTAGGATTGAAACTCACTGCCCACGTATTTTCCCTCGGACTCATAGTTTCAGATACTTGGGTACTCCTCATAATGCTGCAAGGGTCCCCCCTGTGGGTGCAAAGGTTGTACCTCCTGCCACTGATGGTGGGGGTGGCGAATGATCTTGCTCCGTCTAACTGTCTCCTGTCTCCCCATCCTCATACTCATCCTCTTCCCTGCTACTCTCGGAGAAGACCTCAATAAAATGTGCCTTGCCAGCAGCACATCTGTGTCTTGGTGCCCATGGTTCCTGACAGGTAAAGCACAACCTCTTCTTCTTTAATTCCCTTCGAGCATCATCATCAAGATGTACCTTCTCCTGATTCCCTTTTGGGGGCGGAATCCTTACATCCTTCCCCTTTGGCTGGAAAGCCAGTTTTTGGGGGTAAGATGTCTTGGTCCGGGGCAAGGCATCCTGCAAATCCCTAGTACTGCCAATGGCATCCTGGAGTGTGGCTGGTTTAGTGGATATGACTAGTCCTCGAAGTGGCTCCGTCAACCCTTCCACAAACATATAGATCATCCGTGTTGTGGATAGATCTGGCACCATTACCGAAATTCTGAGGAAATTTGCAATATACTTTTCAGGACTCTCGATCTGTTTGAGCCTTGTTAGTTCAACAAAGTGCTCCTCTGGTTCCTTCCGATCGAACCTCTCAATTAGTCTCCGAGTGAACTCGGCATAGGTATTCACGGAGGAATTCCCAAGCGTCACCCTTCCATGGAACCACCAATCCTGAGCCTCACCCTCCAAATGCAGTGTGGCCACCTTGATGGCCTCTGCTTCTGTCATCTGGTTGAGCTGGAAATATACATCCAGCTTCTCCACCCAATACTTTGCCGAACTGTTTGATGAACCATCAAACGTAGGCAAATGGAATCGGCTTGTTGTATGCTGGGTATCCCCATCATGAGAATGTCTGTGTCCTTTATGATGGTCGTGGGGTCTGCTGTCCCGCTTGATCTAAAAAAAGTCTTTAAATAAAATGGCATCCCTGAACTCTTGCCCAGCTGCTTGGTACTCAGCAAAATACTCACTTATACGATTTGGTTCTTTTTGTGCTCCTGACCCCATATCTGTACTCAGAAAAGTGGGCATAGTAGCACGAACAGGGGCATGTGATGTTGGGTGTGGAGTGGCAACCTTCTCCTGCAAATGGTGGGATGTGTTCGACCCCTCATCAACATGGAAACCCTTTGGGATTTCACGCTGTCTAGCTTCCACAACCGTGAATCTTTGGTCCATTACTTCTATCTGCTTTGCCAGATCCTGCACTGATTTTAGGAGTGCTTCCCCAAACTGTTTTGCATCGCTATCATCCGCCATTGACCCTCTTTGCTCTGCTTCTACCGCAGGCTCCTCCTATTCTGTGTCAATTACCCGAATGCAATCTCCTTCTCCGTAGGTGTTCTTCAACCTGCGCTCAATATCTCTGTACTTCCTACCTCTGTGGCAGATGTAGGGTTTTTCTTGGGATGACATAGACTAGTAGCTCCATAGGCTAAGCCAGATCTATGCTCTGATACCACTGTAATATTCCTTTTCAGGAATATTTGTAAAACACAGTAAACTCTAACCAAAGATGGACTGGGAGGGCGTTTGGCAGATATTTCACCTTTGAGAAGAGGATGAGATCTAGTGGCTATCTGGCCTGTTCCAGACTCTGTCTAAAAGTGTGGTGAAACACAACAAGTGGTTTAGAAATCTAAATGCGAAAGGAAGAGATAACAGATTGAAGACATACAATAACATGTACAGATACTTCAAGAAATAAGAGAACGTTGAGCCATTTTATTAATCTGATAAATAAAAAGGAGTACAATAGGTGATCAAATGATAGAATCTAAATCTTGCACAAGGAAAGTTAAGATCTATTCTCATAATGTTGCATGGAATGATTGCATTTTAGATCTGTGTCCAGCTGCTGAAAAACGGCTGTGCCGTTGCCTAGCATTACCTCCCTGTGGATCTGCACTTTCCTCCCAATGATCCGACCGCCTCTATCTATGATCTTCAATGTTATGCTCTCCCGCTGATTCAGAAATCCTCAATAGAAAAAGATCCTCCATGAATGTCCACTGGAGATATCCCCCAATACGGAATGCGTCCTCCACCCAGGTCTGTGTAGTCAATAAATGCACTATTCCTGCACAACTATCGCGCTGTCAATACACATGCTGCTCCTCTACCAATACCATGGATCGATCTTCCTAAAATACACTGATGGGAATACCTCACTCAAGCAGGCACTCGAAGTCCCCTGGGGCTGAGGGCGAGATTTCCGAATGGAGACACTCAATGCGCTAAATAGCGCTGCAGACAGGCTAAATAGCCAGCGTGCTCCAAGTCCCAAGGACCAGATTCAAATGCATAAATTCTCCATGATGTCCGAATGACGAAATTATCTTCTTTATATAGTGTTGGCCGGTCTCGAATCCTACGGCTGCCTCAACCCACGATACCACGGTAATATCCCTTTGTTGCGTGCGTCTCCACCCATGATACCATAGTAATACCCTCTTGCTGTGTGCTCAATTTGGCCCTCCTTAATTACCACGTGCGTATTATTTTAGAGTGAGTCGTGGTCCCTTTACTCACGTTTATTCATAAGCTAACTATGTTTATTCCTAAGCTAAACACTTAAGGAAAAATTGACAAAAATTGAATATTCCAATTAGCTATTGCTAATTGGGAATATTATAAAAGGCTTCATCAATTATTCCAAAAATCCAAAAAATTGTTACAAGCAAAGGTGTTGGTACCTTTAGCTGTCAATTTACAGTTGTAATAGATGGGGTTGAACTAGTATTTAGGAGGATTGAATAGCTTTAGATATGTGTCAGCATATTTAGCTTCCGTTGATAGAATTTAGGAAGATATTGTGTAAATAGGATTTTTCTAAATTTGAAGAATTCGATCCTCAAGAGGAGCTTGATTGTTATGTAAAAGAACTATAAATTGTAACCTCTGAAGAGGAGAAATTCAGAATTTGGCTGCAGAAGTTTGGTTTGAGAGGGTTTCCCTAAGTTTCAATAAAGTTACAAAATTTTAACTATCTATGTAAACTTGGCAAGTTCCTGGAGGGTTTCACCCTTCATAAATTCATTTGATTATGTCTTCTGTGTAGAAATTGAGTGCAATTTGAATGTATTAGTCTCTGTGTATAAATTGAGTTATTGACCTCTGTATAAAAGGTTGGAAGAACTCTAATAAGTTCTTGTTTTATTTGATTGTGATCAGATTTGACGAGGTTTTGTTTACTTTGTTTGAAGATCGGCAGGGATCACAAATCTATGTTTATTGGAGTTGCGCATCAAAAAGGAGGACTTCAGTGAAATTGAAGTTAAACCCGAAGAAATAGCGGAAATCCACGTTTAACGCGTTTGGAAACACATTTTTGAAGAAAAGTAGTTTTGAAGAAACCGAGCAATGTTGTCACACAACTTTTGGCATGCGAGCGGTTTTAATCCATTTAAACGTGATCAAATAAGAATTTGACACGTCACACGTGCGAAACCAACCATTTCGCGTTGCTTTTGGGAGATCAAGCTTAGAGGTCGATTGAACGCGATAACCGTCCTATTGTGATCGTCGGAGATCCGACGGTAATTGCATGGAAAGCTACGTGGGGTTTTAAATGCAAATAAATTTCAGAGGTGGAATGGATGCGATATCCATCCGATCGAGATCATCAGAGATCCGACGGTGGTCGCATTGACAATTGTGTGGTTTTTAATCCAAGATATGGACCCGAATATTTATGAAACAGAGTTTTGTTAAAGGTTTGAAATCCAGAGGTATGAGTTCCAAAGGTCATTAAATATCATAAAGTTCTTTACTATAATGTTTCCAAAGAGGTCTTAATATTATTTCGGAAAGTCTTAATGTCATTTCCATAGAGTTTTATTAAGAGTTGAGGTTGGAAATACATTGCTAAGAAGGGTTTTCAAACATTGGTTAAGTGGGTTTAATATTATTTCCAAAAAGTCATTAAACATTGTTTAAATGTATCAAAGGTATAAGGGGATCCGGAAGGTTTAAAACATTGTTTTAAATTGCATTATTATGTAATAAAGAGTAAAGGGACCTTTTTCTTCTGAGTGTGAATTTTATTAATTCTATCAACAAATTTGATAAATTTTGATGACCAAGAGTGAAAAAGGGGATCAGGATCAGATTCCTCCTGAGTTAGAAAACATTGTACAAAAATTTGAAAAACTCTCCTTAAAGCCTGCACCCACACTGCCATCACTAGAGTATTGAGAAAACACATAACTGAAAAATTAAGGAATAGAATCCCTACATAAGTCTCTGCAAGGGGGTAGAGTGCTGCCAGGTTTGAGGTGTTTTTGAGCTCGATGCCAAGCCAGTGGAACACTCAAACAGGAAACCTTGAGAAAGGAAAATTCTAAACCGAACTCGTAAGTCTTGAGGTTCAAAATGGATCAACTCAGTGGTTGAACCACTATGTCTTGAGGGTCAAAATGGATTAACTCAACGGATGAATACTATAACTTTCTAGAGTAAAGAAGGTTGGAGTAAGGAAGCTCAAAGGAGAGGAGAGTCGAAACTGGCAGAGATCAGTTTCTAACGAGTTCTTTATATATTAGTAGTAATCTCTCTGCAATATTTATTACTTTAATGTTTAATTTTATTCTCGGGTTAATTACCATAAGAAAATCCTAATTGTACATAATGCTAATTTTATTCTTGAATTAATTGCCATATGTAATCCTAGTTGTACATAATTCTAGGGATATATTCACCTCATTTCAAGAATATTGTTTATAAATAATTAAATGCTAAATTCTTTAATCCATATTTATACTCCTACACCATATAATTGCTTACAGTAAGTAAATTTTTATTGACACCCTCACTGTAACGACCAAAATTAAAATTAAAAAATAAAATCTGCCAAAGAAATACTTCCAAATCTATTGTATTTCCCCATCCATCCGTGAATATCCTTTGTTTTAATAACGAGAATTGATGTTTTCATCAATATATATTTACATATTATCTTATAGAAATCTAATGTATTTCACCATCCATCCCTAAATTTTTATGCCGTAAGGCATTCTTATTTGAAAACAACTCCCCTAGCTGCCAATGTGTCCATGTCTGAGCCATTGGATAAAATGTTAGATGATTGAAATGTTTTAGGCCATTAGATTCACAAGTAAATAGTTATATATATATATATATATATTATAATGTTATTTTTCTTTTTTCTTTTTAATAAGTTGGATTGAATTTCTGTTTTGGTGACTTGTAAGTTAAAATGTTGTTATATTTTTATATGTAAATGTAAATAGTTTTATATATGTTTTAATACGTTAAATTGAATTTAGGTAATAAAATAAAATAATAATAAACTATAAAAACAACCCATGGTATTCATTTGGAATATAGTTTATTTAAAGGGGGAAACTTTACATAGTTTTTCTCGTTCTATATTATTTTTGATACAACTATTTTATTATTAAAAAAATACATGGTTTTTTTATATATTATATATGTTACAACTATTTTATTATTCATGAGTAGTATTTATTAATACATAAAAAATTAAATTAATAATGAAATTTTTTAAATATGTGATATTTTTTTAAATTTCCAAATTATTTCACAGGACATGATTTATCTTGAGCAATAATGATGAATCTTCATAATTCCCATTTCTTAATTAAGACTAAATTTACCTTTAATTACTTAATTGTAATAGTTTGTAACTACATCGATACTCTTTCAAATATTTTTTTGTTAATGAATATCAAATTTCTTCTGTTAAAAAAAAACTATATACATATCTTTTATTACCTAATTGTGGCTAAAAAACTTACATGTTTTTTACTTTATAATCATAAACTAATTTCACATTATATGATGTCAAACTTACTCAACTTTTTATTCTGAAATTTTAAACAAAGTTTTTTACTACATAATTTTAGCTTTTATAATTTTTTTATTTTTCAATTCCATACAAAATTACAAAAGAAAAAACCCGCTCAGTCCTTATTGTAGATTATAGTTTTACAAATTGACACTATGTGCTTAACAATAGAGTAAGTTGAGATAACCCTAAAGGGGTTTTTTGTACATGTTTTAACATAGCATTCCCTCCATCCAATATTATCCTCATTGAAAGAAATGGCTAGGGATTTCACAAGTTATTAGTTTGTAACCTGATCCACAATCAAATAAAATGGCTAGGAATGTCACAAGTTATCATTTACACAGTGATTTATTGAAGTTCTCAGCTGAAATGGATCCTACTAGATGCATGGTGGTTAGAGACACTAAAAAAGTCAAAATAGATATTGAAGTTCTCAGTTGAAATGGATTATATTAGACGCATGGTGGCCAGAGACACAAAAAAAATTAAAATAGACATCGTTTATGGCATTCATATTGTCTGCAAACCATCCAATTTCCCATCTTATACAACAATTCCTAATAATAACCGCTCAATTTACTCTCCAATTTTTGAAACCCCCACCCATGCTGGGGAGATCACAGTGTAAAATCAAATGTTCCTATGGTTTTTTTAAAGGGTTCATAAACAAAACAGACAATGAGAAAGTCAATATTGTGCTATAATAACTAATTTTTAAATCATTGTGACAAAAAAAAAAATCACATTAGCTCACAAAATATATCTAATGATATGGTGCTCAGATATGTAGATGAACTTGGAGTAAGCTCTATTTATGTTGATAAAAAATATCTTTATTTACTTCTATGCTAGATAGATTGCACTTGAATGTATTTAAAATATATTATTTGAGTTACTTGCTCATTTCATGCTTGTTTCAGAGGATTATTAATCACCAAAAGATTTTCACCCCAATTTCCTATTTCAATATCTATAACAAAAATTTTATATATCTGAATGTAGAAATTTGAATAACTGATATATTATTTACCGAGATTCTCCAGATCACACACTATTTTAACTTCATGCACAATACAAAATCTCTTCTACCATTGATCATTAATTTGCGGAAATCAAAACAATCACATGCACACATTAAAACCATAAACAATCACACATATGAACACAATATTTCATGGGACAACTTAAAGCTGAAAACCCCCAATTATCTGTACATTATATGTCATAGAGATCATGTAACAATCATTGTACAAAGCTCCTCACAAGCTCTCAGCACAACCTCGAATTGCTACACACTAATCAAGCTAGATCTAGCAAAACACATGCTCCAATCTCTGCCACATGATAGCCAGCCTCTATTGCATAATCAATGCTATAGGATGGCTCATTAAATAACTTGAACCACCTGGCTTGTACTGCGCCATCCTCATGGGCTTCTCCAATCACTGGTTCTTGCAAATATGCAACAGTATAGTCACAACTGATAGTTAACCTGCTCTTTCACCTATCTCTGCACTGGTCTCCATTGAAATTGTCCATGCAATGAAGTTAACTGATGTATTCTTTAGTTGATTAATGATTTTATAATTAGTGAATTAATTAATAATTAATTCACACCACTCTACACTAGTGTATTAATCAGTTAGACTAAATACAACTAGCTCAACTATGTTTAGATTATTTAAACTGAACACAACTCCATTAACTTCTCAATCAACTCCACCAAACTCTATCACATGAGTTCTAACTGAAGTATCCATGCAATAGCTCCACTTAACCCTCAGGAATAGCGTAATTCCTTTTGTCAGCTCCTATGCCACATCTGTGCACTTAACTGAAGTGCTCCAAGAGAATAAGATAATGTTTATAGTCCGAATATTATTAAGAGCTAATAATATTCGACATATCTATTTTTAGACTGGCAATCTAAAAATAGATTCCGCCCAATATGTCTAAAAATAGAAGTCCATCTATTTTTCCAACTTGACCAACCATCCACAAATAGCATCCTGCAACTCATAGAACATGATCCATATGTCTAAAAATAGACTTTGCACCAAAAATAGCCTATGGGCCCACTTAGTGAAGGCGACTTCTTTCCACTAAGCTCATCATCTTGTTGCAATCTCAACACTCCCTCTCAACAAGATAAGGATTATCTACCACCCCTATCCTGCCTCTGTGGTATTCGAATTTGCTCCTGGTGAGCGCCTTCGTCAAGATATCAGCATCCTGATCCTCCGTGGGAATGTATGAAAGTAACATGATCTTCTGCTGCACACAATCTCTGATATGATGATACCGGATGTCAATGTGTTTAGATCTATCATGAAATACTGGATTAACCGAGAGTTTAATGCAACTCTGATTATCACAATAAATCACAGTAGGATCCAAGTGTGAACCGAACAACCCGGCCAGGATCTTCCTCATCCATATAGCCTCGCATGCAGCCAAACTCGCTGCCATATACTCTGCCTTTGCTGAATTGAGTGCCACGGATCTCTGCTTCCTGCTGTACCAAGAAACTGCTGTCAACTCGATACTGAAAATCCCTCCAGATGTGCTCTTTCTGTCCGTTGGGCTCCCTGCCCAATCTGCATCCATGAAGCCACACAGCTTCACCTCATCCGAATGTCTATACCATAATCCATATCTCGATGTGCCTCTGAGATATCTCAATACATGCTTGCCTACCTTCCAGAAGAGCTTGGTAGGCTTAACCATAGCTTGTGAAAGCTGGTTAACAACATAGCATATGTTGGGTCGTGTATTGACCAGATACATAAGCGACCCCACCAACTGTCGATAAATAGTGGCATCCACTACCTCCGCCGAAGTAGCATCCTCCTTCCTCCATCCACCGGGAAGAGGAGTATCAACAGGCTTGCAGCCATGCATGTTGAACTTCTCTAGTATCTCCCGGGCATACTTGCCTTGAGAAACAAACAGTCCATCACTGCGCTGCCAAATTTCAGGGTTTACAGTTTCTCCCTCTCAAAGGAAATGATACCGACACTGGTCGCACTGTATCTACCATCATCACCCATCTCGATGTGCACTCCAAGATCTTTCTCATCCAGGTCAGTAAACAAATCTTTGTCTTCGGTCATGTGAAAAGATGCACCATTGTCAAGAAACCACACTGAACCCATCACATTTGAGACCAAGCATGCGATCAATGAAAAATCCAACTCAAATTGCGAGGCTAAGGCCTCTCTAGCTGCAGATCCAGCAGTTTGCTTATTTTTTCTTCTTCTGTGGACAATTAGTGGCGTAATGTCCGTGTTGGTGACAGTGAAAGCACTTCACCTTGGACATGTCCTTCTTCTTTCCTTTTGCACCGGATTGAGAAGCTTTCTTGCTCTTCTCCTTATTTGCTTTGGCAGCCAAAGAGCAATTCTCTTCATCTGAGTTCTTTGATGAAGATCCATCCCTGGTACTCCGCCTTATCTCCTCTTGCACAAGATCTAACCAAAGTCGCTCCCATCCAGGAAATTTCTCTCGACCATTGACAGAGTCCTAATAGGAATGCCAACTCTTCGGAAGCCCAAGGAGAGCCAAGCTCACCAAGTCCTCATCATCTATAGTCACCCCCACACTTCCCAGCTCATCCCTACATTGGATGAACTTTGTGAGGTACTTGGGCATACTGTCACCTTTCTCCATTTTTATGTTCCTGAGTTTATCCTTGAGCGCCAACTTCCTCTGATCGCTCTTGATTTGGAATAAGTCTATCAACACTTTCCACATCAAGAATGGAGAAGCCTTACCATGAAGGCTGGACACTATGTGATCCTTTACACCTTCCAACAGAATTCTTCAACACTTTTTTGTCTTCTTTTTCCATGCGTCAAGTGTGGCAGCATCGCTAGAAGCAGGTTTTGGAATTTCTGCATCTATGAACTCCTTCAACCCATTGTCATCCAACACCGCCTCCATATTTTCCTTCCATGCAATATAATTAGAGCTTCCCTCAAGGGCATACTCCAATCGCAATCCGTTGAAATACATCTCAACTTCGACTCCAAGAAAACACTGCTGCAAATTCGAATTCCACCAGCTCAAAACTCAACCACTTCAATGTTTTGAAATTGCTCCAATGATCAATATCACTCTGATACCATGTAGAAATTTGATAACTGATATGTTATACACCGAAATTCTCCTGATCACACACTATTTTAACTTCATGGACAATACATAATCTATTCTACCATTGATCATTAATTGCAGAAATAAAAACAATCGCATGCGCACATTAAAACCATAAACAATCACACATATGAACACAGTATTTTATGGGAAAGCTTAAAGCTGAAAAAACCCAACTATATGTATATTATATGTCATAGATATCATGTAACAATCATTATACAAATCTCCTCACAAGCTCTCGGCACAACTTATAAATTGCTACACACACTAAGACTACACACTAATCCGGCTAGATCTAGCAAAACAGGACTCAATCTCCTTTGATAGCCAACTTTGTATTGCGTAATCAATGCTATAGGATGCCTCATTAAATAACTTGAACCACTTGGCTTGTACTGTGCAATCCTCATGGGCTCCTCCAATCACTGGTTGTTGCAAATATGCAACAGTATAGTCACAACTCACAGTTAACCTGCTCTTTCACCTATCTATGCACTGGTCTCCACTGAAACTATCCATGCACTGAAGTTAACTGATGTATTTTTTAGTTGATTAATGAGTTTATAATTAGTGAATTAATTAATAATTAATTCACACCACTCTTCACTAGTGTATTAATCATTTAGACTAAATACAACTAGCTCAACTATGTTTAGATTAGTTAAACTGAACACAACTCCATTAACTCCTCAATCAACTCCACCAAACCCTGTCACATGAGTTCTAACTAAAGTATCCATGCAATAGCTCCACTTAACCCTCAGGAATAGCGTAATTCCTTCTGTTAGCTCCTGTGCCACATCTGTGCACTTAACTTAAGTTCTCCAAGAGAATAAGCTAATGTTTATAGTCCAAATATTATTAAGAGCTAATAATATTCGACATATCTATTTTTAGACTGGCAATCTAAAAATAGATTCTTCCCAATATGTATAAAAATAGAAGTCCATCTATTTTTTCCAACCTGACCAACCATCCACAAATGTCATCCTGCAACTCATAGAACATGATCCATATGTCTAAAAATAGACTTTGCGCCAAAAATAGCCTACGGGCCCACTTAGTGAAGGCGACTTCTTTCCACTAAGCTCATCATATTGTTGCAATCTCAACACTGAATAGATTATGTTGGTTTACATATATGTTTTCACCCACAATTTCCTATATCAATATCTATAACAAAATTTTCTCGTTGATAACTCTTATAATCAATATCTTTGAAACATCTATGACGTGCTTCCTTTCAAGAAAATTTTTCCTTTCATTCCTTCATGATGGCTCCTTCTTTGCAACAACTTATTTAATTTTTTTGGTTTACATATATGTTTTCACCCACAATTTCCTATTTCAATATCTATAACAAAATTTTCTGGTTGATAACTCTTATTATCAATATCTTTCAAACCTCCACGACCTCTTTCATGTAAGCAAAATTTTCCTTTCATTCCTTCCCGATGACTTTTTCTCTGCAACAACTTATTTTTTCTAAGCTACTCTTTCCTATGCCATTGCCTTACGGCATTTCTTTTGCAACATATGGTGCAATTTCTAGTTGTATCTTTGTTATAATAACTCGAATTGATGTTTCCATCCATATAGTCTTTATATATTCTCTTAATGACAATCTATTGTGTCGCACAAAATATCTCACAATGCCCATTTTAATCCATATACTCTTATGACTATTTATTCTCTCACAAAATATCATTATATATGTTTTTATGGTAATCTTTTCTGTCAAGATTCTGTCCAATTATTTTTCACTCTGGGCAAAAGATTCTAAATTCCATAAATAGATTAAAATTTATTAAATTAATATTTTTACATTTTATTTTTTATTATTTATTTCAGAATTGGATTATCATTATTAGAATTATATAATTTAAATAATTAATAAATATTAATAGACATCAAAACACTTATCTAAAAAAAAAATTTAGATTTTAAATTTTTTGTAATCCACAAAGCTAAAGAGTATCTCTTTAGGGTTAATCACATCATTAGAATTTGATCAAATCCTAATAATGTGATTAATTTGAATGACATACTCTCATAAATATTATTAAAATTAAAAAAAAGGGGATAAAGAATACTGATATATAATTTTGTTTTATTATTATTTCGAAAAGAAATTAATATATGAGTTAACGATATAGATATTTAAAAATATATCTGCAACTTTCACTTTATCATGGAGAGTCCTAATTTGTAAATAACTTTGTTATGAAACCATAAGCTAATATAATGACTTATCAATACCACATGTTCCAAAATACCTTATCTTGTTTCATAATCAAAATATTATATATAATTTTATTTACAAAAAAAAATTAATTAAATTGAAAATATTAAAGGGCATATTTTTTTTGAGATTAATGCTAACCTTCCATCTCAATCACTATTAAAAATATTCCATATATATTTGTTTAAATTTCTATTATCCACCTATTAATTTTTGATAATTAAATTAAAGTTTTGTAAACCCTACACAAAATAAACACATCTATATAACAATGACATTGATATTTTCATATATGTTCTTTTATCCCATAAAACAATTTGTGTTAAAGTATATATATATATATAACACCTTCATCTATCATTATGGTTGCACATATAGTGAGGTGTAAGAATTTTATATAATATATATTTATATATATATATATATATATATATATATATATATATATATATATATATATATATATATATATATATATATATATATATATATATATTTAAATACCTTCTTTTAAAAATCTATTTACATTCAAACTAAAACTCAATTTTAAAATATATGTTACAATACAAAGTTCCTAACCTATTAAATTATCAAAATAATTATAGTGATATTAATTGTTTTTTCCTTATAAATACAAAAACCTTTTCTTTACCCTTTAAATGTTAAAATCTAATTATAATCTTAATCATAATCTACTTTAATATAAAAATTCCCAATTATATAGATTATTATCAACTTTAATATAAAAATTCCTAATAAATATATAATAGATAAAAATGAATATGGTTAATAAAGATACTATTTTTTTTTAATATTTTGGTAATATTAGTCATATATATCTTTATACCAACTGTAGTGAAAATTCATGTAATAAAAGTTAATAAAGACAAAATAATAACGAAAATCATGGCACATGTATTCCAAGTTGAATGTTGGGAAAAACATCCTAGTGTGGGTGTTCACATTGTTTATTATGGATATGGAAATTGGCAAAGGAAATGGATAAGCTATTAAAGAGGAAAAATTTATTTTTGGCACATTTATTTATGAAAATAGTGGAAATTTGGAGAAAAGGGAGGTGTAATGTCACAGGTTTCATGTGAGGTGGAAAATCAAGGAAAATAATGGAAAATGAAGAAAATAGAGGCCTAATTGATAAAAAGGCTTCTTAGGACCAATTGGTATCTTTTGTCAGTTCATTTTTGGAGATCTCTCATTATTCTCTCTCTCTCTCACATACTCTTGGATACTTAGAGTTTTCTTGGAGCACACTAGTGTGGCATACTTGGTGATTTGGAGTAGGAAGGAAAAGGAAGAACATGAAAGTGCAAGAGGACATCAGGATCAACATCTACAACAAGTTTTGATTTTAGGTATGGAGTTGCATGTATGTTTTCCTCACTAGTTTTGGCATGCATGGTTTATGCATGTAGTTTCTTGGTCATGATCTGTCATTGGTATGGAGGATTACCTAGATTGACAACAGATCTACCTAGCCTTGTTGTTTCCTAGATAACCATGGTGTTTTGGGTTCAGTTTCATTGTTTTTTTTCTAGTTGGTTCTCATGTTCCTTTAACTGTTGGTTGACTTATTAGTTCTTGGAAGCCTTAGTTGGACAAATGCTCTGGAAGGTTGACGAACGACTATGGGTTGAGTTACTAGTATTTGAATCCTTGGTTGGAAAAACGCTCTGGAATTCATAGGTGGGTTGAGTTAGTAGTCCTGGAAGCCCTGGTTAGACAAATGCTCTAGAAGCCCTGTAACATATGGGGTTGAGTTACTAGTCTTAGAAGCCCTGGTTGGAACAAACACTTTAGATTCCTGGAACAACTTAGGTAGAGACCAATTCGTGATGGTTGTGATGTCCGAATGTGAGGTGGAATCACTGGATCAGGGTTGAGGTGGTTTGGCTTCTGGATGCCCTGGTTTGGTTTTGATGGATTTGGTTTATGAGATCCCACATTCATGCTTGGAATATGGCACGGGGGTGACTGGCTAAAGAGAGATTTGGCTTAACCATGTATATGGTCAGATGGAATGTGGAAGTCCCTGTAAAAATTATATAACTAATATGTTATATGTCCAAGATTCTCCTGAACACACACTATTTTAACTTCATGCACAATACAAAATCTATTCCACCATTGATCATGACATGTGGAAATTAAATCAATTGCAATGCACACATGAAACAATAAAAATTCACACACATTAACACAGTTGTTTTACGGGAAAGCCTGAAGCTGAAAACCCAAACTATCTGTATATAATATATGTCATAGAGATCATGTAACAATCCTCATACAAAGCTTATCACAAGCTCTCAGTACAATCCAATCGCTACGCACTAATCAGGTCCGATCTAGAAAACCCATGCACCAATATTTGCCACCTGCTAGCCTACCTCTAATATGCAATCCCTATTGAAGAATGGCTCTGAATGAACTCGAATCCACCTGGCTTGCACTGTGCAATCCTCATTAGCATCTCCAACCAATGTGTGGTGCAAACCATGCAACACTATAGTCACAACTGATAGTCACACTTGCTCTTTCACCTACATCCCCTTGGTCTCCTCCATCCATGCCATGGCAGTTAAGTGTATTCTTGATTGATTAATGATTTAATATTTAGTGAATTAATTATTAATTAATTCTCTCTCACTAGTGTGTGTGAACACTGTACCAACTATCGCCTACGCTCACGAAGGGGTTAAGTATAATGTAAACCCTCAGGAATAGCATAATTCCTTCTATCAGCTGCTGTGCCACATCTGTGCACTTAACTGAAGTACTCCAAGAGAATAAGATAATGTTTAGAGTCCAAATATTATTAAGAGCTAATAATATTCGACATATCTATTTTTAGACTGGCAATCTAAAAATAGATTCCGCCCAATATGTCTAAAAATAGAAGTCCATATATTTTTTTCCAACTTGACCAACCATCCACAAATAGCATCCTGCAACTCATAGAATATGATCGACATGTCTAAAAATAGACATAGTCTAAAAATAGACTTTGCGCCAAAAATCACTTGTGTGGGCCCCACCTAGTTTAGGTGATTATTTTCCAACTAGGATCAGGAATGATGTTTCAGGATGCCTCCTTCACTGTTTCTTGTTGCAATATTCAACACTCCCTCTCAACAAGAAAGGACTGTCTTTGAATGCGACATGCAACTCCATGCATTCGCCCTGTAGCCTTTGCAAGTGCCCTGCAACTCCATGCATCCACTCTGCAACTCTTCCGAAACTGAATAGGCTCCAAAAAACTCAATCAGTCTAATGCATCTATCATCAAAGTCTTTGACTTATGCTGGTACCAACTGCATGTCTTCAGGAACCATTGCGTTGTTGAACTCTGTACCCATGCACTCTGCACTTGCTGTCAACTTTGAACCGCACTCCAGTATCCGACACTGTCACTTTGATCTACCTGCATCAATCCAACTGATCATGCTACTACTGTTGTGTGGGATCCTTGTAGCTAGGTTCAATTCATGAGATCCACACCATCTCCATGAATCCTGCCCAGAAATCTCCTCTTGGGATTACTCATGCATGTCGCCCCACCTCTCACCTGGTGGTATACCTACATGCACTCCCTCTTCCCATCTATTACGAAATTTCTATGCATGAGTGGTTTCTCCCACTCCATGATCCTCATCTTGTGGCTGCTCCATATCCCGAGGTTCACTCTTACCTACATGTAAAACTTGCTCCCTCTCAAGCATCAATTGCATGGCTTTATCACACTTCCCAACAGTAGGAAGCTCCATAGAAATCCCATCTACTTCAAGTCTACAGAGATTCTTAGCTCGAATCCCAACCTTCTTGGCTTGTCCTATTGCTTTGTACCAAAGGAAATTTTTTCCTTCACTAAAGACAACATCATACCCTTTATCCTCTAACATTGCGACTGAGATTAAATTCTTCTTTAAACCTGGAACATGCACTACATCTTGTAAAAGAATGAGTTTACCTAACTCCCTCTGAAAGGTAATGGTACCAATGTCGGTCGCATTGTATCGTCCATTGTCGCCCAACTCAACATGTAACTGGAGATATTTCTCAGATGAGCATCATGGTTTTGGGCAATCTTCTGACTTGGTAGGCACACTCAGAAGTTTAAAGGAATAAATAAGGAGTTTCAAGGTAGATAATGATAGGCTCATATAGGAATATGAAAAGAAAGCAGAGGTTAACGCAACCATCCTTCAAAGCTTCTCATAACTTCAGAAACAAGGGCCAATTTGGATCAACTACAGACAGGAGGATGGGACTAATGGAGCATATGACAGTAGGTCTCCCGGTGGTTAGAGGTCGGATATAGATGACATGATTAGAGATGGAAGGTTCTTGGATACTCTAGATAGGAGATTTGAAAAAAACAGGCATTAGGGGAATTTTGAGGTCTAAAATGGGCCTCCTAAGGAGATTATAAAATAACAGTGGAAATAATAAAATAATATATGATTACATCATCAAATTTTAGAGGAAAAAAAGAAAAAACTACCTTTTCAACTAGTATTTTCAACTTATCTCCCAAAGTTTTTACTCAAATTTCGAGTGGGAGTACTCGTTGGATGAAAAATTTAATTCTTCATCCAAGGAGTACCCATGTTGCATACTTTTGATGGAACTTGCTAGACGAAAAATGAGAAATACATGAAAAACGTGATTGTAATCACGTTTTTTCATGTATTTCTCATTTTTCATGTAGCAGGGTCCATAAAAAGTATGAAACATGGATACTCCTTGGATGATGAATTAAATTTTTCATTCAACGAGTTCTCTCGCTCGAAATTTGAGTAGAAACTTTGGTATATAAATTGAAAATACGAGTTGAAAAATTAGTTTATTATTTTATTATCTTTTGATTCTTTTACCCATTTATTTAAAAAATGGTGAATCATCCCCCATGGTTGAAATAATCATCTTGAATCCTATTGGTTCTTATAAATTTTATTTTGGTTGTACATTTTTCTAAGGAGGCCCATTTTAGACCTCAAAATTCCGCTAATGTATCATTCTAGTTCTGGTTCTGACAGGAATCATGATCGTCATCATTATCATCCTTACAGGAAGAGTGACAGGGGTTATTTGTCAGATGAGTTTAAGAAGGCAAACCCACCTATATTTGATGGAGAGATGAAGAAACGAAAGAATGAAAATGCATGGTTTCTTGGTATGAAGAAGTTTTTTAGGTTTCATGATTACTCAGAAAACATGAAATCTAGAATAGTTACATTCAACCTTAGAGGTAGAGCATATATTTGGTGGGAATATGTGAAGAACTTAAGAGATATTTATGAGGAGGAACTGACTTGGAGTGAGTTCAAGAGGCTATTTCAGAAGAAGTATATATCAAATATATACTATGATGACATGGAAAAATAATTTTATGAGCTAAAGATGGGTTCCATGATAGTTGATGAGCATACTAGCCCATTCTTGGAGTTACTGCGATATGTGCCTTACCTCAAGGAGGATAAGGACAAGATTCAGGTATTTATTAGTGGGATTCTGATATCATCCAGATATAGGATTGAGTTTGAAGAGCCTAGATCACTGGAGGAAGCTATTGGGAAACTCAAGCATTGTTGCGAGAAATCGAAGCGCGGATCTAAGACAAAGCTAGACTAGAAAGGTAATGATAAGAATAAAGGAAAATGGGACAAGAACCAAGAAAGGCCTCATGATACACACAACAAGGAGGATGCTACACCACCTAAGAATTTCTATGCATTTGGAAGAGGACATGGATTTTGATCTAAGGAGCAGAATAACGATGAAGGGTGGAACCCTATACAATGTTGAACTTATGGAAAATATCATTGTAGGAGATATTATCCACAACATCAGGGTCATAGGCCGTATATCTACACTATGCAGGAAGAATAGATAGTGGGATATGTTGGATATAGTATTCCTAGGATCTATGCAACGTTGGAAAATAAGCAGGAAGACCACCTGTAATATATCATTGAGATGGACGGTAATATTCTTTTATCAAGTTGTTTCTATTTTGATTGACCTTGGATCTAATTATAGTTATGTTAGTCCTAACCTGGTGGATAAGTGTGGTTTTCATATAGAAGTGAATGCAGAGTCTTTGCTAGTGCAGTTGGATACAGGAGCTAGGAAGAGAATTCATCACTGGGTAAGAGCTTGTGAATTTGAGTTGAATGGTATGTCTACCACAACGTACTTGAAAAATTACCATTGGGATCATATAGTATTCTATTGGGCATAGATTGGATATATCTTCACATGAACAAGGTAAATTGTTATGACAAGGCCATTTAATTCTGGGATGACAATGGGTAACCAAGTGTCTTACAGGGTAAGAAGAAATAAACATTGGAAGAATGGTGACAACTATGCAGGTCAAGCTCATTTGTAGGAAAGGGTGTGTGTTGTTTCTAGTGCATATTTCTAGTGAGAAAGGTAAGAAATTTGAGTATGTAGATGTTTTGAGAAGGTATCAATTTCTACATAAATTTCAGGATGTATTTCGTGTAGACATTTTAAACTTTCCATCTCACAGGGAAGTAGAATTTTCTATTGAGTTGGTACCAGGGGAAAATCCAACATCAAAAGCACCTTACGGGATGAGCACACCTGAGTTGGTAGAGTTAAAGTCACAACTAAAAGATATGCTCGACAAAGGATACATTAGGCCAAGTGTATCACCATGGGGAAAACCAATATTGTTTCTCAAGAAGAAGGATGGTACTCTCAGATTATGCATTGACTACAAGTATTATATATCCTTTTTGGGATTCAACTGCGTTAAGTAAGTCATTCATGTATGACCATTTTCATGAGAGGAAGTCGTAATTGACTAATTTCTCATGATTTTTGAATAATCCACTTAGCATTCATTGCATCGTTAAGTAAGTCATTCATGTATGACCATTTTCATGAGAGGAAGTCGTAACTGACTAATTTCTCATGATTTTTGAATAATCCACTTAGCATTCATTGCATCGGGTGATGCTCACAGGGGTGAAGAAGTGGGATTGAAACTATTGAAATGAATCACACAGCATCAATCATCACTTCCGAGGCTTGCACCCAGTAACCAGGACTTCCTGGGAGGTCACCCATCCCAGAACTCCTCTGGCTCAAGCGCACTTAGCTGTGGAGTTTTCCCCACAATCAAGATCACTTAGCTTGATACCCCATTTGAAAAACCTTAGCAAGTATTGTGCCTCATGAATCATTCAAGAAGAGATCCCTTTACTCTTTTTATTTTTAAGTATGAGGGGTTTCCGTAGTGCATTATATTATATATCATTTTTGGGATTCAACTACGTTAAGTAAGTCATTCATGTATGACCATTTTCATGAGAGGAAGTCATAACCGACTAATTTCTCATGATTTTTGAATAATCCACCTGACTAATTTCTCATGATTTTTGAATAATCCACTTAGCACTCATTGCATCGGGTGATGCTCAAAAGGGTGAAGAAGTGGGATTGAAACTAGTGAAATGAATCACACAGCATCAATCATCACTTCTGGGGCTTGCACTCAGTAACCAGGACTTCCCAAGAGGTCACCCATCCCAGAACTCCTCTGGCTCAAGCGTGCTTAATTGTGGAGTTTTCCCCACAATCAAGAGCACTTACCTTGCTACCCCATTTGCAAAACCTTAGCAAGTATTGTGCCTCATGAATCATTCAAGAAGGGATCCCTTTACTCTTTTTATTTTTAAGTATGAGGGGTTTCCACAGTGCATTATATTATATACCATATTTGGGATTCAACTGCGTTAATTAAGTCATTCATGTATGACCATTTTCATGAGAGGAAGTCGTAACTGACTAATTTCTCATGATTTTTGAATAATCCAGTTAGCACTCATTGCATCGGGTGATGCTCACATGGGTGAAGAAGTGGGATTGAAACTAGTGCAATGAATCACACAGCATCAATCATCACTTTCAAGGCTTGCACCCGGTAACCAGGACTTCCCGGGAGGTCACCCATCCCATAACTCCTCTGGCTCAAGCGTGCTTAATTGTGGAGTTTTCCCCACAATCAAGATCACTTAGCTTGCTACCCCATTTGCAAAACCTTATCAAGTATTGTGCCTCATGAATAATTCAAGAAGAGATCCCTTTACTAATTTTGTTTTGAAGTATGAGGGGTTTCCACAGTGCATTATATTCTATATCATTTTTGGGATTCAACTGTGTTGAGTAAGTCATTAATGTATGACCATTTTCATGAATGTATCCATCAACATGTGAAACTATCTAGAAATAACAATAACATCATCATCATCTATGCAGTAGAATATAAGTAAAAATACAAAGAAAAACATGCACACATATAGACACCAGGATTGGTCTGAGACCAGGTAAATACCAACTATGGGGAAAACCCTTGCAAATTCTTCTTCTTAGATCATCATCAAATGATTTAGAAAACAAGAATACAATGATCCATTAATCTATATCTTCATAATGCAGTAAAACAACTAACACATGCCTAATATAACCATAAACATAAATCTGTGGAAGGATCATGATTATGAGAACTATAATGCGTTGTCACTAGCTCCAACATACTAATGAACAATGCTAGTACTAAGTGAAAACTGAAGATACATCTTTCCATGGAAATACATAGAGATAATGTACAGATCTATAGATCTAAAACAACACAAAACCCTAGATACAAATGATCACTGAAACTCACTGGAAAACAATTTTCTAGTCCTAGATATGAATCCAAGACATTGTCAAATACGTCTACAAACATCTTCACGAGCACCGAAGGTTGGTCAAGCCCATATATGCCAAGAAACACTTAGTCACGATGTTGCAATATTGTGCTCGTGGCTATAGCTTCCTTGGATAGTACCAGGGTGCTCTGTACCTGTGACTGAAGGAGAGCGCAACCCAAACTGCCTTTTCAGCCCTAGATGCACCCATATCACTCTGTTCATGTCACTATGGGTCCTTGTTAATAATCATAACACATGGTGCCCATAGCTATGGCCTCGATCATCCCGATTTGGCCCTAAATCCCCAACCACTACCTATACATTCTCTACCTATGGTTATGACACCCTCGTCGTAGAAATAACACATTGTGCTCATAATTCTGGCCTGGAACAAATAATACTTTACCTGCGGCCAGAACTGAAAAACTTTAATTCCTGCACGAGATTCATAGGTGTGATTTCGAACCCTGCATGAATATTTTATATTGAACCTATGCGAGCCAATAAAAAATAGGTGAACCAAGACAATGGATGCAAATCAAGGATCGCTTGAGAAAGTGTGAGAATGAGCTTAAGGTTGCTTTTATTTATAGGCTTTTGTGTGGGTCCGCTTGGGGTTAAGGCCGACTTGAATAATTGAAAATGAGCTTAGGATGAGCCATTCGATTTCACTTTAATAAATAAAATAAAACATAATTTAACTTCCTCTTAACCCTAATTTAACCCAGCCGACGTGGTGTAGTGTAGTCGGTGATGGCGTGAACTCTTAATGCACTTCGTCTGCAAATTCACCAGTTCAAAACTCGTGGGTGGGATGGGAGGAGAAAAAATGGAAATATTAAGATTATTCTAAACGTACAAAAAAAAAACCCCCAAGTTAACCCAAAACCACATAGGGTTATCTCAACCCATCCTATTTCCTATTGATCTTCCCATC
The DNA here is from genome assembly GCA_034641835.2 of Pinus albicaulis. NCBI lineage: Eukaryota > Viridiplantae > Streptophyta > Pinopsida > Pinales > Pinaceae > Pinus > Pinus albicaulis. Next base: position 167,859,270 of record CM076584.1, read on the forward strand.
GATGACCTTGAATAGTAATGTGGTAGAAAACCTTCATGATAATCGACTTGGGTTGTACATCCCAAGTACACTCTCAACTCATTTTCCAAATGACAAGCGGTATTCCCGACAAGTACAACATGTGGGTATGATGCATGTTAGTGCCTGCCAGTTATGCCAGTCACCAGTGATAAAATGTGCTCTTACAAGGTTTTTGTTAGGCTCTTAAGTCAAATTTTTATGGTTTCAATAGGTCTTCAAATAAAAATTTGGTCACTGGCTAGTGTGTTTAGGTGTGTTACTACTCGTTTCAAAAAATTCATGTTCTGTTCATTGCCATATTTCAGTTGGATGACCCACCATTGAAATGTCTCCATTTTCATCTTAGTCACACTACTATGGTCATCATTCAACTCATTCCATGAAGTGTCACCATTAGGTCTTAGGGTCAAAATCATAAAAAATCTGTCGTTTCAGCAATAAATTTGGCATTGAAGGATTAGTAATATGGAAAAATCCTCAATAAATTCTTTTAAAGTGTAATTTCATTTCAAATATGAATGTGATATGTTTCTCAAGATTCTAAAGTTGCAAAGTTTAAAGTTAAAGGTAAAAAGACTTGATGGGGCCACTTGACCACCAAAAGTGAAAAGTGATTTCCAAATCTACAAAAGACCGAAAAGAGTTTTCATTTGCTCAATCCATCCTCAAGAAATTCAAGAGTTCTCATTCCTTCATTGTGTTGCACATTCGTTGTGTAGGTACTGCAAACGCACTGCGCTTTTTCTATGCTTTCTCTTGAGCGATGCACTTTCTCCATTTGGGAAAAAATCATGAGTTTGAGAGGTTCCTTCATCAACCAATACCTCCTGTGTATCAGTGAAAGGTAAGTGGGCCCTCCAAAACATTTGTTGTGTCTTCATTTTGTGATTTGAAGGAGAGTTTCCATCTTATAGGGTTTCTAGTTCATCTACTTAGATTCATGTTCATATTGATAAATTTCTAAAATAAACCCTTAGAATGAGGCTCTCTCACCTTCCCCTACCTATTTCAACCTACCTAATCATTTTACCCACCCCATACTCCTAATTTTCCCTATTTTGATACAAACCCTAGCCTAGACTAGACATTTCTAGGTTAGGACTATTGTTTTCCTCTTTGGACCCCTTCCCCTCATCTATTCCGTCAATTTTCACTTTCCCTTGCTCCCTGACATCTCTCCCTACCCCCCTAAATTTTCTCAATAATTTAGGAAGCCCTAAACCCCTTCATCTCCATCCGTTCCCAAAATTTACACAAATCCCTTGTTTTTCCCTTCATTAAGCTCTAATTCCCTTTCCCATTGAGCTAGGGTCAGCATGGATTCTAAACCACTGACCAAAAAAGAAACATGGGAGGTCATATCTGTAGAAATTTGAATAATAGATGAGTTATTCACCAAGATTATCTTGATTACACACTATTTGAGATTCGTGCATAATACATAACCTCTTCTACCATTGATCATCAATTTGCGGAATTAAAAACAATCGCATGCGCACATTGAAACATTAATCAATCACACATATCAACACAGTATGTAATGGGGAAATATTACAGCTGAAAACACCCAAATATCTATATATTATAATGATAGAGAACATGTAACAATCATAGTACAAACTCCTCACCAGCTCTCAACACTATCTCCAATTGTTACACACTAACTAGCTCAGATATGAACAAGTCACAAGTTCAAATCTCCTCCACCTGTTGGCCTGCCTCTACTGTGCAATCCAAGATGAATAATGATGAGATCCAAGTTCGAATCCCACTGGATTGTACTACGCAATCCTCATTGGTAATCTCAATCAATGTGTGTGCAAATCTCATGCACAAGTATAGTCACAACTGATAGTCACACTCACCCTTTCACCCACCTCTAACACTGGTCTCCACTGAATTGTCCATGCACTGCAGTTAAATGATGTATTATTTAGTTGATTTATGAGTTAATAATTAGTGAATTAATTAATAATTAATTCACACCACTCATCACTAGTGTATTTATCAGTTAGACTAAATACAACTAGTTCAACTAAGTTAAACCGAACACAACTCCATCAACTGTCTCATCAACTCCACCAAACTCTGCCACATGAGTTCTAAATGAAGTAAACCATGCAATAGCTCAACTAAACCCTAGGAATAGCGTAATTCCTTCTATCAGCTGCATGTGCCACATCCGTAGCTTGAACTGAAGTGCTGCAAGAGGATAAGATAATGTTTATAGTCCAAATATTATTAAGAGCTAATAATATTCGACTGATCTATTTTTAGACTGGCAGTCTAAAAATAGACTCTGCCCAGTATGTCTAAAAATAGGAATCTATCTATTTTTTCAACTTGACCAACCATCCACAAATAGCATCCCGCAACTCATATAATATGATCGACATGTCTAAAAATAGACATAGTCTAAAAATAGACATAGTCTAAAAATAGACTTTGTGACAAAAAATCACCTGTGTGGCCCCCACCTAGTTTTGGTGATCACTTTCCAACCAGCATCAGGAATGATGTTTCAGGATGCCTCCTTCATTGTTTCTTGTTGCCATCTTCAACACTCCCTCTCAATAATAAAGGACTATATTTGCATGCGACATGCAACTCCATGCATTCACCCTGCAACCTTCACAAGCGCCATGCAACTCCATGCATCTACTCTGCAACTCCTCTGAAACTGAATAGGCTCCAAACAACTTAATCAGTCTGATGCATCTATCATCAAAGTCTTCGACTTCTATTGAGCCCAATTGCACATGTCATCAGGAACCACTGCGCTGTTGAACTCTTGCACCCATGCACTCTGCACTTGCTGTCAACTTTGAACCGTGCTCCAGTATCCGACATTGTCACTTTGATCTGCCTACATCAATCCAACTGATCATGATACTGCTGCACCGTGGGAACATCGTAGCCAGGTTCAATTCATGAGATCCACACCATCTCATGAATCCTGCCCAGAAATCTCCTCTTGGGATTATTCATGCATGTCGCCCCACCTCTCACCTGGTGGTATAGCTACATGCACTCCCTCTTCCCATCTAGCACGAAATTTATTTGCATGAGTGGTTTCTTCCACTCCATGATCCTCATATTGTGGTTGGTCCACATCCCGAGGTTCACTATTACCTGCATGCAAAACTTGCTCCCTCTCAAGCATCAGTTGCATGTCTTTCTTGCACTTCCCAACAATAGGAAGCTCCGTAGACATCCCATCTACTTCAAGTCTGTAGAGATTCTTTGCTCGAATCACAACCTTCTTGACTTGTCCTGTGGCCTTGTGCTGAAGGAAAACTTTTCCTTCACTGAAGACAACTTCATACCCTTTATCCTCTAACATTGCGACTGAGATCAAATTCTTCTTTAAACTTGGAACATGCACTACATCTTGTAAAAGAATGAGTTTACCTGACTCCCTCTGAAAGGTTATGGTACTAATTCCGGTCGCATTGTATCGTCCATTATCGCCCAACTCAACATGCAACTGGAGATCTTTCTCCACCAAGTCACTGAAAAGATTCACATCTCCCGTCATGTGAAAGGAAGTGTCACTATAAAAATGCCACCTCGATCCCAATGCACTAGACACCATGCATGCGATCAATGAGAAGTCCAACTCAAATTGCGAGGCAAGAGCCTCACCAGCTGCAGCTCCAGCAGCCTGCTTGTTCTTCTTCTTCTGTGGACAATTCGTGGCATAATGCCCATGCTCGTGACAGTGAAAACACTTCACTTTGGACATGTCACGCTCTTTACCATCCGCACCGGATTGAGAAGCATTCTTCTTGCCCTTCCCCTTCCTTGCTTTGGCAGCCAAAGCACAATCCTCTTCATCAGATGCCTTTGATGAAGATCCATCCCTAGTACTCCGCCTTATCTCCTCTTGCACAAGATCCGACCAAAGTCGCTCCCATCCTGGCAATTTCTCCCGACCATTGACAGAGTCCTGATAGGAATGCCAACTCTTCGGAAGCCCAAGGAGAGCCAAGCTCACCAAGTCCTCATCATCTATAGTCACCCCCACACTTCCCAGCTCATCCTTGCATTGGGTGAACTTCGTGAGGTACTTGGGCATACTGTCGCCTTTCTCCATCTTTATGTTTCTGAGTTTATCCTTGAGCGCCAACTTCCTCTGGTCGCTCTTGCTTTGGAATAAATATGTCAAGGCTTTCCACATCAAAAATGGAGAAGCCTTACCATGCAGGCTGGACACTATGTGATCCTTCACGCCCTCCAACAGAATCCTTCGACGTTTTGTTGTTTTCTTTTGCCATGCGTCCAGTGCGGCAGCATCGCTAGAAGCAGGCTTTTGGACTTCAGAATCTATGAACTCCTTCAGCCCGTTGTCATCTAACACCGCCTCCATCCTATATTTCCATGCAATATAATTCGAGCTGCCTTCAAGGGCATACTCCAATCGCAATCCTTGATAAGACATTTTGACTTCGACACCAAGAAAACACTACTGCAAATTCGAATTCCACCAGCTCAAAACTCAACCGCTTCTGATCTTAAATTGTGAGAACAAAGTGTTTCTAGTACAGAGATAGACTGTAGGGGAATTTACTGGATATTTCACCTTTCAAAGAAGGGATGAATCCAGAGGCTACCTGGCCCTCTTACAGACTCTGCCTAAAGAAATAAAATGTAATCACTGTAATAGATCCGATGATCAACTTTGCTCTGATACCATGTAGAAATTTGAATAATAGATGAGTTATTCACCGAGATTATCCTGATTACACACTATTTTAGCTTCATGCATAATACATAACCTCTTCTACCATTGATCATCAATTTGCGGAATTAAAAACAATCGCATGCGCACATTGAAACATTAATCAATCACACATATCAACACAGTATGTAATGGGGAAAGCTTACAGCTGAAAACCCCCAACTATCTGTATATTATAATGATAGAGAACATGTAACAATCATAGTACAAACTCCTCACAATATCTCACCACTATCTCCAATTGTTACAAACTAACTAGCTCAGATATGAACAAGTCACAAGTTCAAATCTCCTCCACCTGTTGGCCTGCCTCTACTGCGCAATCCAAGATGAATAATGATGAGATCCAAGTTCGAATCCCACTGTCTTGTACTGCGCAATCCTCATTGGAAATCTCAATCAATGTGTGTGTAAATCTCATGCACAAGTATAGTCACAACTGATAGTCACACTCACCCTTTCACCCACCTCTAACACTGGTCTCCATTGAATTGTCCATGCACTGCAGTTAACTGATGTATTCTTTAGTTGATTTATGAGTTAATAATTAGTGAATTAATTAATAATTAATTCACACCACTCATCACTAGTGTATTTATCAGTTAGACTAAATACAACTAGTTCAACTAAGTTAAACCGAACACAACTCCATCAATTGTCTCATCAACTCCACCAAACTCTACCACATGAGTTCTAACTGAAGTCAACCATGCAATAGCACAACTAAACCCTAGGAATAGTGTAATTCCTTCTGTCAGCTGCATGTGCCACATCCGTAGCTCGAACTGAAGTGCTGCAAGAGGATAAGATAATGTTTATAGTCCAAATATTATTAAGAGCTAATAATATTCGACTGATCTATTTTTAGAGTGGCAGTCTAAAAATAGACTCCGCCCAGTATGTTTAAAAATAGAAATCTATCTATTTTTCCAACTTGACCAACCATCCAAAAATAGCATCCCGCAACTCATAGAATATGGTCGACATGTCCAAAAAAAGACATAGTCTAAAAATAGACTTTGCGACAAAAAATCACCTGTGTGGCCCCCACCTAGTTTTGGTGATCACTTTCCAACTAGGATCAAGAATGATGTTTCAGGATGCCTCCTTCACTGTTTCTTGTTGCCATCTTCAACAATATCAGAAATTATGAGCCCACTTCATGAAATGAATTCATGTCTTCACCCTTCCTCAAAAAAATCATTTTAGGATGTTGGTTTCCTTTCCTTTTGCCAAAAGGTGGAGGAATTTGGTTTTCATGATAAAGTCACCTGTACTTTTGCCACTAGATTGAGGAGATACAAGGTGAAAATTTTAGGGGTGTTGTTCACTATTTCCAAAAATATCATTGCATCAACCACAGGGATTCCAAAGAGCGGTGAAAACTGGTTCAAGAGAAGAGACCTAAACATTGACAGCTACAAAATGTACTTGAAGCCAACATACAAAGAAAATTCTAAACACATCTTTCCATTTAGGCACTTGCTAGACAAATATGTCCCTGTCATGAAATTAATCATGAGATACTTCGCATATGAGGGTAGATACTCAAGGCTATGTCAATATCATATGAGACTCTTAATGCATTTCATCGATGTGAAAACCATAAACTTACCTCATTACCTCTACAAGAGCATGGTAAAGATGGCAGAGAAGGTAAGGAGAATGGGAGACAATCGTAATTCTAGTTTGTTTCACTGTGGCTTGGTGAAGGTATTGGTTTTCCATAAGCTATCATAGATCAATTTTTCATGGGAAGGTTTTGTATATTCCAATTCTCTTTTGTCTTCTCTAGCTCAATCTACCAGTCACTCTACACCCTTTGCTTCACCAGCATATCAAGAGATTTATTCCTCAAGAAAAGCTACCAAAAGAGTTCCTAGGGTAGAGGTGACAAAAAATTATGTCAAAGGTAAGAGGCTTTTTTTTGCTTCAAACATTGTTGAAATGGCTAAGCCTACATTAGCTGAACATGGATCATCATCACACCATGAAGCACCATTTTAAGATGAGGAGCCATTCCATCTTTACACTGAAATGGAAGTTGTGGAGGTGAATGAAGAGAATAAGACACTGGAAAATATCATCATAGAGAAATATGTTGAGATTAGAGAACTTACAGAGAGCTTGTAAAAGGCCAACATTTTGGTTTCATTCTTGCAGCAAGAGAATATGCAATTAAAGGTAAACCAAGTACTCTTGAATAAGCCTAAGGTTCCTTTGAGAAAAGAAGATGTAAAAGGTAAGGAAGTGTTTGAGATTGAGGATTTAGATGATCAGGAAGAGTATGTTAGAAGAAATATACCAAAGACAAGAGGCCTCAAGTGGGCACTTTAGCAATAAAAGGACGCATCTCCACCAAGAACTCCAATGACAGTTGATGAGCTCATCTTGGTAGAAATTGAAACAGACAATGTAATATGGCTCGATAGAGTGAACTTCCACATGGAAATTCTTCTCAAGAAGGTAAATAGAAACAAAAACCTGCAAAGACACATGTTCATGCATCAGTACACAAAAAAATAGGTTTCTCAAGTAAAAATCAAATAGCTGAAGAAAAATCTCAAGGAAACCCTAATGAGGAAAAAAGAGAAGGATAAGTTGGACTTGCTTGTTGAATCCTCCCTTATAGCATGACACATCATCACATGACTTCATAGAACAATTTTGATGAAATTTTGAATAATTTTTGCAATTTTTTGTTTTTTTGTGTCTTTTAGCTAATTTTGAAATTGATGAACAACCAAAAGTGCAGTGCCATGGTGCTATGATTTTTCCTCAAGCATACAAATGACAAAAATTTGATATTATTGGGTAGCTGATGACCTATACATGTCATCTATCTACTTTTGGATCCATGTCAACAAAAAGGTGGAGAGGAAAGGTCAAAAAAGGAGTTTTTCCACTATTTTGAAATAGGTGTTGCGCTTTTCAGAGTAGTTGTGGGAAAATGCATTTTTCTCCCTCATGCAGTGTCCATTTGACTTGCTTGAGGTGTCTAAAGACAACTAGAATTCCTAATATTTCCATAAAACATTTCCGAAGTGGATATAGAGCATGGGAGGGCCTCCAAAAGCTTCTCACAAGCCAGACATTGTGCTTTATCAGTCACGCACTGCTCTTTTCCCTGTGTGCACTGTTTCAAGGCTTTTCTTAGTGAAACTTGGTATAGTGATGTAATTTATCTTGTTTATTATGGATCTGATGTAAATATTATATAATTGGGCTTGTTATGGTCTCTTTTATGTAATTTTTGACCTCATTTACAAGGAGCATCTTAGCCAACTGTATTTGAAGGGTTTGTTCAAACCTCCCTATACATTAGGGTTTTGTTGAAATAATCTTGTGAGTTGTCCCTACAATAAGGGATGTGACTCCTGAGAGAGGGGAAACTATTTTAGAGTCTATATATATGGATTTTGTAGTCATTTTTATGTTTTACATTAGAGGGTGAGAATCTTGTAGCTTGTAATTCATCATTTTATATAGGAAATCAAAGGACCAGTTGCAGCTATTATTCAGGAATTCTTGTGTTGTGAGTTTGTGATATTGTTTTCTCCCTATTGTAGTTTTATATGAATGATATAATTGTCTCCTTACCATATCCTTCTTCTTTAGATATTTTCCTAAATGAGTTATAAGCATAATTCTTTTCATGAAATCTTTGTTTTGTTAGGAATGCCATTTTATGTAATTTTCCTTCTTGATTAATAAATTCATGGCACATGCTCATTATGATCTCTTGATCTTTCAAACCCTATACTACACCAAAAAAATTATAAGCGATCAAATAATCATAGCTATCTTTCTCCTCCATATCTCCTGTAGCTGTAACCTTTGATACTTTGACCTAGTTACTTGATTTTCATCCTTGATCGAACAGAAAAAACCTAAATCTTTCAAAACCATATAGTTGAGATATCTATCCTAAAATCCACTCTTGATCCAGTCAAAAACTTGGCTGTGATTTTCATAGAGAGATCCCTCTATGGTTTGGTAGGGCTAACTACCAAACTAAATGCTTAGTTTGAGGTTACCTCCGTCGATATCCTTCCAACCTTGGGATATTATGGAGGCTAAAATTTTTTACACCATTGCCAAGGAGCGAAGTGACATATCTTCCCTGGGTGTATTATTATATTTTCATTGGATTCTAGGAATGTGGGTGATAGGACCTTGTTTCCAAGAAGGCTGATTCAAGTTGCAGAGACCCAAAGTCTAGAAACAAGTCAACACTAGCTTGTAAGAGGCATACACAATCAAATCTAGATCCACATCAAACATCTCTCATTGAAGATACAGAAAGACTCATAAGAAAACAAAGACCTCAACATTTAGAGATTCAGACCAATTCATATACTTTAGTAAGGTCTACATCCTTACCTTTAGAATTGCTTTCACTTGAATATATTCCTTTTAATCTGAAATTCGAGTTATTACAGTTTAGATCCAAATTAGAAAAATCTCTATCCGAAATTATATTTGATCCTTTAAGGTTATCTAAAGTTGTATTCGACTATTTAAAGGTTGAAACTAGTTTATCATCCGTAGAATATAATTCAGAAGAAGATTTTGATAGGAAGGCTTGAAGTCAATTTGACAAGCTTAAAAAAATAGCAAACCATCTTCAATATACCTCTTAGAAGGATTTCATACAATATCAATAGGAGCTCTTGTTTGCCGATCCTCTTCAGCTTCATCTATTCACATTGCTGCTACATCCCTTCACACTGCTCTTTCTACATCATCCACACTTCTTCCTACACAACAACCTCCCATACCAACACTTCTTGTTGTGACTAGAAGCTTACCTCATATAAAAATTATGGCCAGATTCTCTCCATTAGTTCTACTGGGACAACTCACTGATCTACCTCAGAACTATGGTCAAAGGCTACATCTTTTTTATGGAACCACCAAGGTTACAATTAGGCAACACATTGGAAAAATCACATATTTCATAGATTTAGAAGAGGTAGACAATGATGATGCGAAGATGATAATTATTGCTCAGATTTTCTTAGGAGAAGTGAAAAAGTGGTTCATAGCTTTGGCAGTTGGTTCAGTGCAGAATTCACAACAGTTAATAGATATTTTCCTTGCTAAGTTGGAGGAAAATAAAAAACCTCTTCAGATATTGGCCGAGTATAACTCATTGAAAAGGAAACCTAATGAATTAGTTCAAGACTATACTACCCACATCAATAAGGTGTACAATTCCATTCCTGCCAATATCAAACCTCCACCTGATTTGGCCTTGTTGCACTATCCGGATGCCTTTGACCCTGATATGGCATATCAGCTTAGAGAAAGAAACCCTACCTCATTGGAGGAGATGAACAAAATGGAGTCAACGTTGAAGCCAATCTGTTGATCAAGGAATCAAAAGAAAATTTGAAAAGAGAGTCACAATTAAAGAAGAACTATCATTCTCATCTGAAGAATAGTTGGATAGTTTGATTAGAACTGTGGAAAATATGGTAGACATAATGTCCATTTTAGAAAGTCAGCCAGACAATCTAATCCGGAATCTCATATTCCGAGGAAAACAACAACAACCATTTTTCATGATTAAGTAGAGAGAACAAAGAGCTCCAGATTAGCAAACTCATCTAGAAAGCCGCACTCCATTATAGTAGAACTATGCCCAAGGACCTGAAGATGAAGAAAATATTATTGAAGAGAACCATTTATTTGCAGAAGACCATGGACCTATTTTCCTTACAGAATATGATGAGTATACCAAGGAAACATATGTGTTGGATGACAAAGAATATGTCCTTGCAAATGCTGATAGGTTGGCATTCTAATCTGAAGACTATCAAAGGGGGTACCTAAATTCTCTCATCTCAGTGCAAAGATAGTACAATTCGAGAAAGTTAGATGTTTCTATTACTTCTACTCAAAAGAGGAAAAATCAGCGAAAATATACTCAACCCAAACAAAATTCCTAAGCTAGTCCAAAGAAGGAGAAGGAGTCTGCTACCATAAAATAGAACAAAAAAAGTGAGACATCTACAAGTTTATCAAACAAGTATAAGGAAGTACAAAGAAAGGAATATTCAACAAAAGAGCAACCTGAAAAGTGGGATATCATCGTAAAAGAGGTAGAGAAAAAATATATTTTGTTTAGCTTAGAGAGTGACATTTCTAAGTTAGAGGTTTCTATTCCCCTTACTGAGATTGTAAAGAATGATAGATATTAATATCAGATTTCCAAGATGTTGAAACTACATCACATTTCAAACATGTTCAATGTTAGTGATGACCATCTCGAACATTTATTTGGCCCATTCGTAGATGGAAATATTGAAGATAGTGAAGTCCCTCCCTTTTATCTCAACTTGAGGATTCATGACTATATTCTCCATAATGCCATGCTAGATTCTGGAGCCTCACATAATTTAATGTCGAAGGCCATCATGGATAAGTTGGGGCTGGACATAACCCAACCCTATCATGACCTCTATTCTTTTGATTTGGGTAGAATTTGATGCCTTGGCCTTATCAAAGAGTTAGTTGTATCTTTGGGTTAGATTCCTGCCAAAAATGTGTTGATGGATGTTGTAGTTGCTGACATACCTCCAAGGTATGGCATGCTTCTTTCACGGTTTTGGGGAGCCAAATTAAGGGGTACTCTACAACTTGATTTTTCATATTCCACAATTCTGGTATTTGGCCAACTTAGGAATCTATACCGAGAATTGAAAATGAAATACATGATCACTTGCAAGGATAAAACTAAGAATCACCCAATTCACTCTGTACATACTGATTTAGAGTCCTTCATATTGTATAATGATCATGGTACTGATGGTTTAGATAGTCAGCTTGTAGAAGGTGAAGAAATTTCAGAATTGTCAAATAGTGTCCAAGCAGTCTTGAATGAAGAAAATAGAAATTAGAAATCCAAAAGCTTGCAGCCAAGCACTTCAGAGCAAAGGTCAGTAGAATAACAATGAATATTAGTTGAATCAGAGGAAGGTAAAGAACATATTGAGATAGTGGATCAAAAAGAAAAAATAGATTCACCCACAAAATTTCAGCTTCTCGATGATGAGGAGGGCCTTTGGACCATGTATTTCGATGGTGCTTTGGGAAAAGACTGAGCTGGTACCGGAATTTGGATCTGTAGAATTATACATTAGTCATATAGTGTCCTAAAGAATGTAAGATTGTGTTCTTATAAGCTATCTTTTGACTGTTCGAACAATGGGGCAGTATATGAGGCCTTGATCACCGGTCTCCGAATTTTGAAAAGGATAGGTGTGAAGAGAATTGTAGTATATGGCAACTACGAATTGGTTATATAACAGGTAAACGGGGAGTACTGGGAAAAATTTCCTAAGATGAGTGCTTATTGTAATTTTGTTCTTGATATTCTTAAAACGTTTCCAGAATATTCATTATCTATGATTCCTAGAAGTCAAAATTTTATGGATGATTAACTTGCCACAATAGCCAAAAATTTTAAGATTCATATTCATGCTAATAACGAGTTTGAAATTCATGTGAAGCATCACTTGGATGTCCCTAAAAATTTGAGATACTGGTAAGTATTTTGGGATGATAAATAGATAAACAACTTTCTGCAGATGGAAGAGGAGTTTGCTAACTCCCATATTGATGAGGTGTATAATGAAGATGATTATGTAATTGACGCTACTGAAGTTGAGGTGTTGCAACTAAAGGCAAATAACATTCCACGAGGTCTAGTAACTTTTGAAGAGTTATTTGATCATGATGATGTCGCCAAAAAGGAAACAATGTTGCCCACAGAAGCAAGTGTTGAAGATGTAAACATTGGTACAACGGATAACCCCAAGATGGTAAAGTTATCATGGTATTTATCCCCTGAGTTGAAAGGTAAATATATAGCTCTCTTGAGTGATTTTTCTGATGTATTCTCATAGGACTATTCATATTTAAAATTGTACAACAAAAACATCATCTAACACACCATCCCAATCAAGCTGGATCAAAAGCCATTTCGCTAGAAGCTGAGGAGAATCAATCCTAAATTGTTTCCATCGATCGAAAAAGAGGTAAATAGAATTTATAAAGCTGGTATTATAGTTCCTATTCTAGTTTTAGATTGTATGTGTAACCTCATGCCAATAAGGAAGAAGACAGGGGATATTTGTCTTTGCATATATTTTAGAAATATGAACAAGGTGTCCTTAAAGGACCATCATCCTTTACCGAAGATGGACCACATATTGCAAAGGGTTTTTGGAGTTTCAAGGATGTCACTCCTCAATGGATATTCAGGATGCAACAAGATTTTGGTGCATGAAGATGACCAAGAGAAAACAAAATTTACAATGCCACGGGGTACCTTCATGTACGGAAAAATTCCATTTGGGCACAAGAATGCAGGGACTACATGTCAAGGGGATATGGACATCACTTTATTGAATGAGAAAGATGTATTTATTGTAGTTTTCCTTGATGATGTTACTGTCTTCTCACAGTCATATGATGAGCACCTACACCACTTGAGAATAGTGTTTCAAAAATGCAGAAAATTTGGCATCTCGCTGAATCTTAAGAAAATCCTATTTTCCATGGAGGAAGGAAAACTACTTGGCCACATTATCTCAAAATATGTAATCCGCATTTATCCCTCCAGGATCAAAGCAATTCAGCAATAGGACTTCCCAAGGAACAATAAGGAGATCCAATCATTCAACGGTAAATTAAATTTTTTGAGGAGATTCATCCCCAATCTCGATTAGCACCTTAGAGATTTGATAGATATGCTGAAGAAGGAAAATGAGGTAAGATGGTCAGAAGATGCAAAGAAATCATTCAATTCAATCAAATTTTCTTTAACATGTGCTCCCACATTGATTCGCCTTTATTATAATTTAGAATTTCATTATCTTTTCATTCGCTTCTGGGCACTCTTTGGCTATCGTACTAATGTAGAAAAAGGATTCAAAGACGGAGCACCCAATTGCCTTTTTCAGATGGACCATAAGAGATGTTGTGTTGAGATACAACATTATTGAAAAACAACCTTTGGCCTTGGTGAAATCATTGAAAGAACTTCAGGTATACATCATATACTCTCACATCGTAGCTTATGCTCTGAATGAAGTGGTGATGTAGATTTATCCCAAAGGGAGGGGAGGGAAATGGATTGTAGCCATGCTTCAATATGATCTGGAGATCAAGCCGACAAATTTGATCAAGGGACAAGGTCTGGAAAAGTTGATGGAAGAATCTAATTTTCATGCGCTAGACATAAATATGAATTCTGCCCTTTTTGAAGAGGCGGTTGATGACTTGTTCACACAGGTATCTAATGTTTTCATTTCATCCCCTTTGTATGCAGATATAATTTATGTTCAGCAAAAATTAAATCCTCCTTCAGGTGTGTCTAAAAGAAAAGGTAGATCACTAAAATTAAAATCTTCAAAATATTGTATTTTAGATAGGGTTTTGTATTGGAAAGACCCGGGAGGTGTTTTGATGAATTGTCTTGTTGAAAGTGAAGCGAAGGAGGTGATGAATGAGGTGTGGCGGTCACTTATTTTGGAATACCACAATGAACAAAGTTTTGAGGGCTGGTTTCTATTGGCTCACTATTTTGTCTTATGTGTACAAGACCATGATGAGTTGTCACAAATGTCAAATTTTCCAAGGGAAGAGGAAGTTTCTCCTGCTGCCTTTGGAGCTCATATCAGTCTAGGCACCATTTTAGCAATGGGGTCTTCATTTCATAGGTGAGATCTATCCTTCATCATCCACCCAACACAAGTGTATTTTGACAGCTACAGATTATTTTACAAAGTGGATTGAGGTAATCCCAACCAAGAAAGAAACTAATTTGGTTATCATTCAATATTTTGAATATAATATCGTGTCTAGATTTGGTTATCTACAGAAGATCGTCATGGATAATGCAACTGCATTTAAGTAAAAAAGGATGGTGGAATTTTTTGAGAACTAAAATATCATGTTGGGTCATTCACCTGCGTACTACTCGTAAGTCAATGGATTGGCCGAGTATTCGAATAAGTCTTTGGTCAATATTATCAAAAAGATACTGGAGGAAAATAAGAAAAATTGGCATAAGAATCTCATCAATGCCTTGTGGGCAGATACAGTAAGTAATAAGAAGTCCATAGGTATGTGGTCCTTTGAGTTAGTGTATGGATTTGATACAATATTTCCTACTTCTCTTGTTGTTCCTGTTATGAAGATATTGCATGAAGTTGGCAGAGAACTGAATGATGTTCAGTGGTGGATAAGCCAAATGATTCATTTGCAACAAACCAGGGAGGAATTGTTTCAAACCAATTCTAAGCTTCAAGAAAGAATCAAGAAATTGTATGACCGAAAAACAAAGGTGCATGACTTCAATATGGGTGATGTGGTCCTCCATTGGGATTCTCAGAATTAAGATAAAGGAAAACACGATAAGTTCGAGAACTTGTGGAAGGGACCGTATATAATTTCAGCTAAGAGGGAAGAATGCTTACTTGTTGGAGGAAATGAATGGAAAATACTATGGAGGAGGACCATTCAATGGTATTATTCTCAAGAACTACCTCTTTTGATCAAATTTCTGAAGTTTCTCAGCATCATTGTAAATATAATTTTACTTTTCTGCCAAAGTGTGAAGGAGTTAATAATTGAATATTGAAGCTTGAGGTTAAGGCCATAAGGTTTCCTTGATTGAATTCTCATTTGTATATACAGTAATTTTTTATTTCAATCAAAGTCAGTTCAGTTTGTCAGTCAGTTTTCAGTATTGAGTTTGGTCTTTTGATTTTTGACTCCATGCCCAGTGGATTAGGCTACTTGGTCTACAATGTTCTTGACACCTCCAAGGAGCTGCCATACCCAGCTAGAGCCAATGTTAGTGCCTACAAGTTCTGCCTGTCACCGGTGATAAAATGTTCTCTTACAAGGTTTTTTTTAGGGTCTTAATTCAAGTTTTTATGGTTTCATTAGGTCTTGAAATAACAATTTGGTCATTGGCTAATGTGTCTAGGTGTGTTACTACTCCTTTCAAAAAATCATGTTCTGGTTATTGCCATATTTCATTTGGATGAGTCACCATTGAAATGTATCCATTATCATCTCAGTCACACCACCATGGTCATCATTCAACTCATTCCATGAAGTCTCACCATTAGGTCTTAGGGTCAAAATCGTAAAAACAATTGTCGTTTCACCAATAAATCCGGCATTGAAGGAGTGGTAATATGGAAAAATACTCAATAAATTCTTTGAAAGTGTAATTTCATTTCAAATATTAATGTAATATGTTTCTCAAGGTTCTAAATCTGCAAATTTTCAAGTCAAAGGTAAGAAGACTTGGTGGGACCACTTGACCACCAAAAGTGAAAAGTGATTTCCAAAGATATAAAAGACCCAAAAGAATTTTAATTTTCTCATTCCATCCTCAAGAAATGTCTCTACAGCAAGAGAACACACTCTCGCCTTCAAAGAGGAATTTCTAGTTCCCAAGAGTGCTCATTCCTTCAGTGTGTTTCACATTCATTATGCAGGTGTTGCGCACGCACTGCGCTTTCTCCTAAAAGTTGCGCTTTCTCCATTTGGGAAATTTTTTTTAGTTTTAGAGGTTCCTTCATCAAAAAATAGCTCCAGTGTATCAATTAAAGTTAAGTGGGCCCTCCAAAACATTTCTTGTGTCTTTATTTTGTGATTTGAATAATAATTTCGCTCTTCTAGGGTTTCTAGTTCATCTACATGGTTTCATGTTCATATTGATCAATTTATGAAAGAAATCCTCATACTAGAGCTCTCTCACCTTCCCCTGCCTATTTAACACCTAGCTAATCATTTTCCCCACCCGCTACTCCTCATTTTCTCTATTTTTCTACAAACCCTAGCCTAGACTAGACATTTCTACGTTAGGATTTTTTTTCCCTCTTTGGACCCCTTCCCCTCATCCATTCCCTCAAATTTGACTTTTCCCTTGCTCTCTAACATTTATCCATACCCCCCTAAATTTTCTCAAGAATTTAGAAATAACTAAACCCATTCATCTCCCCCTATTCCAAAAATTTACCCAAATCCCATGTTTTTCCCTTCATTAAACCCGAATTCCATTTCCCATTGAGCTAGGGTCAGCATGGATTCTGAAACCACTGACTAGAAAATACACAAGGGAGGTCAGATCAGTATGTATGAGCCCACTTCAGCAAATGAAGTCATATCTTCACCCTTCCTCAAAAAAATCATTTCAAGATGTTGGTTGCCTTCCCTTTTGCCAAAAGGTAGAGGAATTTGGTTTTCATGACAAACTCACTAGTACTTTCACCACTAGATTGAGGAGATACAAGGTGAAAATTTCAGTAGTGGTGTTCACTATTTCCACATATATCATTGCATCAGCCACAAGGATTCCAAACAACGGAGAAAACTGGTTCAAGAGAAAAGACCTAAACCTTGAAAAATACAAAATTTACTCGAAGCCAACATACAAAGAAATTCCTAAACGTATCTTTCCATTTAGGCACTTGCTGGAAAAATATTCCCCTCTCATGAAATTTATCACGAGGTACTTCACATGTGAGGGCAGATACTCAAGTCTATATCAATATCATATGAGACCCTTAATGCACTTCACTGGTGTGAAAACCCTAAACTTACCTCATTACATCTACAAGAGCATGGTAAAGATGATAGAGAAGGTAAGGAGCATGGGAGACAATCATCATGCTAGTTTGTTTCACAATGGCTTGGTGAAACTCTTGGTTTTCCATCAGCTATCACAGATCAATTTGTCATGGGAAGGTTTTGTATATTCCAATTCTCTTTTTTCTTCTCTAGCTCAATCTACCAGTCACTCTACACCCTTGGCTTCACCAGCACATCAAGAGGTTTATTCCTCAAGAAAACCTACCAAAAGAGTTCCTAGGTCAAAGGTGACACAAAATTATGTTAGAGGTAAGAGGCTTGTGTTTTCTCCAAATATTGTTGAAAGGGCCAAGCCTATATTAGCTGAACATGGATCATCATCACATCATGAAGCACCATTGCAAGATGAGGAGCCAATCCATCTTGACACTGACATGGAAGACTTGGAGGTGAATGAAGAGAACATGACACCAGAACATATCATCATGGAGAATTATTTTGAGATCATAGAACTTAAGGAGAGCTTGTCAAAGGTGAATTTTTTGGTTTCATTCTTGCAACAATAGAATATGAAATTAAAGGTAAATCAACTACTCTTGAATAAGCCTAAGTTTGATTTGAGAAAATAATATGTAAAATGTAAGGCAGTGGTTGAGATTGAGGATTCATATGATTAGGAAGAGCATGTTAGAAGAAATATACCAAGGAAATGAGGCCTCAAGAGGGCACTTGAGCAACATGAAGAAGCATCTCCACCAAGAACTCAAATGACAGTTGATGAGCTCATCTTGGTAGAAATTGAAAAAGACAAGGTAGGATTGATTGATAGAGTGAATTTCTAGATGTAAATGTTTCTCAATAAGGAAAATAGAAACAAAAACCTACAAAGACACATGGCCATGCGTTACTACACAAGAAATCAGGTCTCTTAAATAAGAATCAAGTAGTTGAAGAAAAAGCTCAAGGAAACCCTAATAAGGAAAAAAGAGAAGGATAAGTTGGATTTACTTGCAATATACCTCCTCATAGCATGACACACCATCACAGGATTTCATAGCACAATTTTTGTGAAATTTTGAATAATTTTTGGAAATTTTTGGTTTTTTGTGTCTTTTGGCTAATTTTGAAATTGCTAAATAGCCAAAAGCGTAGTGCCTTGGCGCTGCAATTTTTCCACAAGCATCCAAGTGACAAAAATTTGATATGCCTGGGTAGAAGATGACCTATACATGTCATATATCCACTTCTGGAGCGATGTCATCAAACTGGTGGAGATAAAAGGTAAAAAAAGGGGTCAAAAACACACTTTCTGCCACTATTTTGAAATAGGCTCTGTGCTTTTGGGAGTAGCTGTGGGATAATCCATTTTTCTCCCTCATGGAGTGTCCATTGGACTCTCTTGAGGTGTCTAAAGACAACTAGACATCCTCATATTTCTAGAAAAACTTTCAGAAGTCAATTTGGAGCATCAGAAGGCCTCCAAAAGCCTCTCACAAGCCAAGCACTGCGCTTTATCATAAGTGTGTCGCTCTTTATCAGTCAGGCACTGCACTTTTCCCTATGTGCACTTTTTTGAGGTTTTTCTTAGTGAAAGTTGGTCTACTGATGTAATTTCTCCTTTTTATTATGCATGTAATGTAAATATGATGTAATTGGGCTTATTATGGTGTCTTTGATGTAATTTTTTACCTCATTTATGAGGAGCAGCTTGGTCAACTCTATTTGGAGGGTTTGTTCAAATATCCCTAGGCATTAGGGTTTTGTTGAGAGAATATTGTGAGTTGTTCTTACACTAAGGGATTCGACCCCTGAGAGAGGGTAAATTTTTTTCGAGTCTATATGTATGGATCTTTCATTCATTGTTATGGTTGGACATCAGAGGGTGAGACTCTTGTAACTTGTACTTCATCATTTTATACAAGAAATCAAAGGACCAGTTGCAGCTATTATTCAAGAATTCTTGTGTTATGAGTTTGTGATATTGTTTTCTCTCTTTTATAGTTTTATATGAATGATATACTTGTCTCCTTTCCATATCCTTATTCTTCATTGATTTTCCTAAAGGGGTTATAAGAAGAATTCTTTTCATGAAAGCTTTGTTTTGCTAGGAATGTCATTTTATGTAATTTTCCTTCTTGATTAATGAATTCATGGCACATGATCATTATGATCTCTTGCTATTTCAAACCCTACACTACACCGAAAAAATTCTAAGCCATCACAAAATAATATCTATCTTCCTCCTCCATATCTCTTGCAGTTGTAACCTTTGATACTTTGACCTAGTTACTTGATTTTCATCCCTGATCCAGCAGGAAAACCATAAATGTTTCAAACCATAGTGTTGAGCTATATAGCCTAAAATCCAATCTTGATCCATTCAAACCCTTGGTTATTATTTTCATAGAGAGAGCCCTCTCTGGTCTGGTATGGATAACTACCAAACTAAAATATTGGTTTGAGGTTACCGCCATTGATATCGTTTCAACCTTGGGACATTGTGGAGGCTAACAATGCAAACTGAGGTAAACCCTACAAATACTAGAGAGGGGAGCACCATTATATGACCCTATGAAGATAGGGGAGAAGCATGTCTAACCATATGGGTAAAAACTAGGGGTCATACCCTATTTTATAGATTTCACTCAACCCCAGGAGCCCTCTATCTCAACTCCTCATCCTGGGAGCTCATTCAAGGAGAAAGAGTTGCCTCAATGTTCTCGATTAGTGCTGATCTCATCATACTCAAATATGGTATCTCCTTGTCTCAATAAAAACTAATTCCTATTCATAGAGGACATACAATAAGATATTATGTTAGAACATAAATAATCATATAAAATCACAGATGGATACCATAATTATGTGCCCTCTCAAGTATGAGTTAATCACAAGCCTAATCTTGTCTCAAACAACTACACTATCTCAATGAATAGAGAAATCTCAGTCCCAACTATATATATATATATATATATATTTATGGGATTCTCTGTCATCACATTTTATCCCTATCTTATCTAGATTATGCTCAGACATCTCTGTAAGGAGCTATAGAGTACCATAATAATTTTGTTTTGACACCCTTTTGAATCCATATTTTCCTTCTTTTCCCATCACTATAAACCTAATAAAGGAAGCAATCATATTATTTTGACAAGGTAAAACACTTATGTGTCCTATTTTTCATATTTCCTAATATGCCTTATTGTTTTGTTAAAGTTACATTCAACTACAATATTAACACAATTTCGTAACTATTCAAAGATCCGCAACTACCTCCATTGATAGCAAGGTTCCAGTCTTCTAGGTCAACAAATGATTATATGGGTAGATAGAGGATGATCCCTTCATGGATCTCCTCCTCATTATCCGAGCCAATTCATCCAGGAGATCACAGAGTTACATGGTCAACAGTGGCAGTCAACACGTAGAAACGCTCAGAAACAGAGTCTGAGAATGTCATGACTTTGTCGATTTTCTTTCCTAATAGAAAATTGACAGGATAACGATATTTTTAAGTTTTTAACTTGTATAATGATTCTAAAGAGACCTATAGGCATAGATCTTGCGTACTGTTAAACTCGCTCTATAAAACCAAGAAAACTCTATGTATTCAGGGCGCGCCATCTTTTATTTTCTTGAGCATTTTGTTGAAGAATTTTTATCTTAATTCAAAGCTCCTTTTTCATGCATTGAATAATTGTTAGTGTTAGAGAAACCTACTGCGTTGCGGAGGGCCCCTGCATGCAGATCAGGTCATTTGCTTTCAATTTTTAGTTTATTTCAAGCGCATTATCATTTCGTAGTTCGAATCTCATTAATGCTTTGATTTCATTTTCAAGTTTAGTTTAAATAGTTCAATACTCTGTTTTTTCTTATTTCGCAGATTCATTTCTTAAATTCATTCTTTCCATATTTTATATAGCTTAGTTCATTTCCTTTTCATTTACATTCCAGGTTAAAAATTGCAGTAGATAAAATCTCTTTTTTCATAGAATTTTGGTTTAAGTTTTAGTTATTTTTCAATTCTCATGCTTTCATAAAATTAGGACTTGTACAATATTTTATGCTTTCATAATTTAGTGTTAGTTCTCTGTTTGTTGCAACATAAAAATCTCAAAAACAACTTGATAAAGACATAGTAGAAAATAATCTAACAAATCTTTTTAAAGGAGTTATCTCACAAACCATTTTTAACGACTCAATTCAATTGAAATTATCTATTGGAATAAAATTTAACATATATAATAGATATCTCTAAAACTCACTAATCCATAGGAATTTAACACTAAAAATTCAAAAATTAAAAAAAAATCAAAATTCAATCCTCACTCTAACGACAAAGACTTATAGCACATATAGTGCACTTGCACTTCATCAGTTTACTAACTCCAGTCGATAATTTATGCTTGCAATTTAAGAAAATTAAATTGACTAAACATTTTGGTGCCATTGTCGGGGAAGTGTAAATAGAAGTATTAGAAATAAAACATGATATGAATAGGGAGAGAGATTCTAAAGGTAGGTTTATAGGACAAGGAAGAATTTTGATTTCAGCATCATCACTCAGTCCACCCTGACCTCGAAGTTCTACACCACCCACTAAAACTCAAATTCCATACGTAGGTGGCCCAAATAGACTTCCTGAGATCCTAATCCAGTGATTCACCTACTTCATCTACCGAAGCTTTAATTGAAGAATAAAATCCTCCATCCCCAACCACAAGAGTAATATTATTATATTCAAAAGGACAAAAAATTCTAGGACAAGAATTAGAAGTTCTCAGTGAAGAATAAGAACCAGAAGCTCATTCAAATTCTCCATTGATAGAGGAACCAGAAGAATTATAAAATCCTGTTGTAGAACCGGATACTTACATTAGTTATGAGGAATCCATCATGGTTGAGGAGGAAGAAGAAGAAATAGAGGAGGTGGAAGAGGAGGTGGAAGAGGTAGTGGTAGAGGTAGAGGACCATAACCTTTTGGATTCCCTATTCTTGATGAGGATACAACATACACATTGAAAAATATTTCACCTTCTGTCCTCACTACTTTTCATGGAATAAGAAGTGAAGATCCGAAAAAATTTCTCTTTGAATTTGAAGTATTATGTAGATCATATGATTATCTACATGATGCTCAAAAATTAAAATTGTTCCTTGCTACCTTAAAGGATTCAACATTAAAATGGTTTATGAGTTTAGGGACAAATTCTATAGGAACATGGGAAGAAATGAAAGATGCATTGTTAGAGAAATATAAGGATTATATTATGCCTCATAGCATGAAAGATGAAGTTTTTAAAATGGCACAAAGGGAAATATTGAATATTTTGTCGAAATATTTGTTTATAATATTAAAAAGGAAAAAATGAATAATCTCGATGAGGAAACTTTGAAAGCTCTCGTATTCAAATCCATCAGATATTAGTGGATTGATATTCTCAATGTAATGGGAAAAGGAGACATTTCTCAGTTACCATTTGGAGAAATTTGTGAGTTATGTGTACATATTTCAAGGGGTAAATCACGAATTGTGAAAAGTCCAAGAGATCCTCTCTTATCAAGAATAAATAAATCTGCAGTTGGGATAGTTAGTAGGGAAGAATTAGGTAATTTATTGATAATTTCAAGACATATATTTTAGGGAGTCTTAGTGAGAAAATTGACACCCTTAAAATACAAAACAAGAAAAAAGATAAAAATTTTGCATTATCTATATTTTGTCCTAGGTGTAGAAAGAAACATGCTTTGAGAGAATGTCCTTTAGACTTAAAAACCATAGAAACCTATGTAATATGTACAGAAAATCACGATACTAAATAATTCCCCTCTATACCAGGTCTTAGGGTTGTATACAGTGAAGGAGGAATGCCAAATCAGGTAGACCCTCTTTGCTCTATTACCAGAAGACCATGGCAAAATCCTCAAAATTTTAATCCTCAATAATTTGCACAATCTTCACAAAGTAATTGGAATTCACCTATGCCATGGCAGCCTTGGGCTCAACCACAACCACAATCTTGGAATAAGGGATGGAAAATTCCTTATGGAAGGTATGCTCAATATCAACAATATCCACCACCCTATCAAAATTTTCCGCCACAATTCTTTCCTCAGAATAATCAATTACCTCAAGCTCAAGTTCAAAATTAAAATCCACAACTCTCTTTACCATTTGCACAAAAACCAAACCAATTACTTGTTCAACCACTTCCAAATTCAAATAATAAATCTGTTTACAACATGGAAGGGAAGAATTCTCAAACTTATATAATAACTCCACTAGATCTAAAAAGTGTTAAATTATGATCTGGTAGAGTATTAGAAAAGAAGAAACCCTTTTTTATATTAAGGAAATAAAGAAAAATTCTCGAAAAAATAATAACAGATCTGAAGAAGAAGAAATTTCTCTTCCTCAGAAAGAAAGTGATCAAACAAAAAATATTCCTATAATTTATGATGATACTCCTATTATAGAACAACCTTCAATATCTATTACAATACCACTTTTTCCTGAAAGTTTGAAAATTGATAAAGGAGTAAAAAAAAAAAATTATATTGCCTGATTATGATATTGGATGAATTGAAAAATGTTTGTATAAAAATTCCTTTATTGCAAGCTATAAAAGAAATACCAATTTTTGAAAAAACAATTAAGGAATTGAGTACTCAAAGATCAGGAAGAAAAAGAAAGGACATAAAAAGAATCCATTTAGTTGGGAGAATTGCAGACATCGTGATGGGGAAGGCAACAATGCATAAATATTTAGATCCAGGATGCCCCTTTGTGAAAATTCACATCAATGGTGTTAGTATGATTCTTTCGTCGTAAAAGATCACTTTAGCTATGCATATCAAGTAGCCCTAACATTAAGTGTGGCTACAAAATATCTTTAAGTTTGCTGCATAAAATTAAATCTAAGCATAAAAGACATTAATCAGATAAAATGTGAAATGGCTCCATGCATCCAATGAACAAGACAAGAACAATGTATAAAAGAATCTTATATTATATTAAAGAATGGGGCACCTGAGAGGAAAACAAGAAAGGTGTTTTCCAGTTCTCCTCAGTGGGATGGGTTCTTGGAAGTCCTCAGTGTTTCAGATCTAAAATTCATCTCTTTGGTTAATGTGGAAAACCCTAACAAACATGGAACTCAATAGGAGTTCAAAATGCAAACAAATGGAAATGGTGACCAAGAGTAGATCTAGTGTAATCTAATGCAATGGAGGTGACTAATGAATGGGGAAAACCCTCCTATTTATAACAAAATATTGGGGTGTTCTAGAACTCGGTGCATGAATAAAATATTATTAATCAAATTGTAGAATCACCCTTTAGGAATATTTTATTATATTTGTTGGAGGAAAAAGGGCTTTTGACTTGGGTCAATTCCTTTATTTATAAATAACAAATAAATAAATGATTTATTTGTTATTTTAAGGGAGATGAGGGGAATATAATTAAATAAATAATGGTTTATTTAATTATTTATATGTGATTTAGTCAAATTTAACTAAGAATATTATTTAAATAATGATTTAAATAACTTATTCTTAGGAAATAATTAAATACATAATTATTTATTTAATTGATTTCCTTGTTTTGGGTTAAATATGACCAAGAAACGTAAAAAAATGTGGTGAAAGAAATTTTACTTGGGGTAAAATTGGTCTTACATGGTGTACTTGGGTTCATCTAACGATAATGGGTTAGATGACCAAAAAATGGTGTAACAGATTGCCCCCCAACGTACGAGTGTTAGGAGCAAATCGTATGACCGAAGTACATTGTAAGAACTAAGCACTAGACAGTAAGATAGAAATGAAAGAGAGGAATGTAAGGTAATCTAAAGTGGTGGAGGACTAGACCTAGAGGAGACAAGACTTACAGGTGCAACAAGTCTCAAGTGTATGATGTGGTATCAATGTGAAAGGCGGCGGGGGAGGCATACCTATGCCCGCCGATACAATAGTACAAAGGATAAGGCACCTGGAAAACCACGAAATGCAATAGTAAAGCCAGTGCTGGCCTAAACAGGAGCTAGAAAACAAGAAGGATGAATCCCACATACATGCTATGCCTGAAATAATTATCAGGACTTATACAATATTTTTGTAGTACATGAGATATAAATACACCCAAATTCCCCCTACACACAGGGAAGGGCTCGCGAAATCGGACCGACACGTGCAAATCGAAGAGGTGTTGCATGCGACTGAGGCAGATATCATCAAAGGAGAGGAGCTGCATCAAGGGCTGGAATGAAGAAGTCATCCGGGTATGTGGGGGGCTACCTGCAGGACCACCGCCTCATGAGGGCTGAAACATCTCACACACACCCGGGTATCACCAGTAGTTGTTGCGGCATCACTGAACCATCAAGTGTGTAGATCACGATCGGGTTGAAAAGAGCTCGAACCAAGGTACACTGCCCCCCTAGACCTAACTTCTGGAGTAAATGAGCTAAGGTCGACAGAAGTAGGTCCGCCATAGGGGAGGCGATAAGGGAACCTCAACTAAGGCACGAGAGAAAATAGTGGAGCGACGGACAGACAGACACTAATGATGATGATGAAATGAGGGATGCTGAGTAGCGAATGGATGACTTCCCTTGTTAGAGCATAAAGGGCAGGAATGGCGTGGCAGCGACTGACACAAGATCATGAGGGATAGGGGACAATGGGACTAAAGGCCATAATGTGCAACATGAGAGAGGGACTAAGCAATGAAGGATGGAGGACTATAGCGGGATACGAAGGGACGCGAGATAGACTCCATGATTGATGATGACTCAACTTGGATGCTCTAAACAAGGGTGACTTGATGGGGCTGCCATATAGTAAAGGTCCAATGGGGAACCATAAAAACATGAGTAAAATAGGGTATCTCATGACGAAAATAAACACGAACAAAGACAAGTAAGGAGGCAAAGTGGTGCCCCAGGTACAAGTGTTGTAAGTGAAGAAATTCAATTTGGAGGAGAGATGAAAAGGTCCTTCATGGACAAAATGTGTCTTGGTGAAGTATGGAAACATGAAAAACTAAGAAACACCCATTTGAGTTCTCGGTGAGAGCTTTCCAACGGTGTAGACGGTTTGTCAAACGGGGCTACAGTTTGGTCGCAATGGGCGAAAGAAAAAATAGGGGTTTTCTTCTAATAGGGTGTTTTCCCTCCAAAATCATTCATTTGCTTGTGGAGCTGTGGTGAATGTGGAGAGGAGAGAAGGACATAAATCTTGTGGTGATCGTAGTGGACAAACCGACTGTTGGAATTGCAATCCGTCAGTTGCAGGTAAGAGGCCTAATCCTAAGCTTTGTTTTTGATGGATTGAAATTGCAGATTAGGGTTTTAAATACCAGAAACTGCCCCTACTTCCTCATTACGGTCGGGTCGCACCTTTTGGGGCAAAAGCTGCGACCTGGGACACAGGTTTTGGCCTAAAAAGTGCGACCTGGCCCAGGATCTTCCCAAAAAGTGCGACCTGCTAGGTGTGGGAGGTTTGAGTGCTGTTATGGGCTGAAATTCTGTTTTGGTGTAAGATAATGCAATTTTGTTGATCTGGAGGCTGAAAAAAATGATTTTTTTGTGCAGATATGGCAGATATATGAATAAAGTGGAGAGAGAGAGACTTGGGTACACTACGAACGGAGATCTAGGCGGATCAGGGTGTCCATCATGCACTGGCTAGACATGGGGTTCTGAAATTTTTGGAGAACCCTTTGATGAGGGCTGGAGAGCCCTTGTTGGCCCGAATTGTCAGTTATTAGGATCCGGATCAGAAGGCATTTGTAGTGTAGGGGCACAGGATCGAGTTGACGGTCCAGGATTTGTATTTCTTGACTGGTCTCCCACTGTTGGGGATGGTGGGGAATATGCAGCCAGTGTTACCACAGGGGCGTAACATTATGGAGTTTTTTGAGCGACATTGTCGACTAAGTGTCCGAGTCAAAGGGACTCGGATATCTATTGGGGATCTAGAGAGGTTGGAGACTCGGGCAGTGGCCGCGGCAGTGTTGTAGATCTTAGGTAATCAGGTGCTCCATCACATCACTGGGGGGCTGATGATGATTGTAGTGAGTGTGTTGGGTGGGACCTACTATGGGTGGGCCCAGATGATGTTGGTGTCGCTGAAACGACAGTTATCATTGTGTAAACAGCAAGCGAATCATGATTGTGCGTATGGGACAGTATTGTGCTCGTTCTTCTTTGAGAAGATCCCGACCTTACGACCTCATATACAGTTGCCTGATGGGGGCCCGAGAGAGCCTCGGATGCGTCGGTGGGGACGACTACTGAGTAGAGGAGGAGGAGGGGTGGTCGGGAGGGTGTTTTGACCAGAGTTCTTTGCCCATTGGGACCAGATGTTGTTATACATAGACGACTATCCTTATAGTGGGATGAGTTATTAGGGAGATCCAGACTTGCCGTTGCCACCTGGTCGAGTATGGGAACCGGATGGTAAGTGACAAGAAATTAATCTGTTATGTTCCTTTTTATAGTTTGTGACTAGTGTTCATGGTACTAATCCTTATATTGTTTGGGATGCAGATGTAGCTCTGGTGAAACCGGCCGGATATATGGAATGACCAATAGCAGCAGGTGCTACAGGCGCAAGTGGATCAAGGATAGGGTAGAATGAAGAGATGGTCGCGCTGGTGGAAGACCCCCGTCATAGATGTGAGGGACTGCTGACCGGTGTGTTGGAGCGTGGATGGCAGGATTTAGATGACCGATATATAGAGTTATGTATTGGGCTCCCCTCGGAATGGTGAGGGATCATGCAACGCATGGCCATGGCTAGGCAGACGGTGCATGATCTATGAGCTGTGGGAGCAGAGCCGTTGGCTCGGGATCCTCTGGAGAGTGACTAAGTGTGGCGCAGGTGGTGCCCCCTAGTAGTGATGTAGGGGCAAGTGGTGCCCCCCATTTTTTGTAGTAGTGGTTTTTGTAACATGCTACGGGCATGTCATATGTTTCAAAGGATATGGACTTTAAAACACATGTTATATATATATGAGTTTTATGTGTATGCTATTGATGCTATTGTCTTATGTGTGATAAATGCCAGTCTAGAACATGGTTTGCGATCTGATAGACGTAGTGATTGTGACTTCTAGGGATGTGGTTGAATGAAATAAATCTAAATTCTCGTATCAAAAGTCACACCCGTAAATATTGTCTAAACAGGATAGGATTATGCACGCGGTATACGCCATTAAGTTGTAACACAATAAGCAGGGAATCTAAATAAACTTGCAAATGGAGGATGTGATGGGAGAGAGCGTCAGCTAAGAGGCCATGAACGACATCATACTCGGCCTGGTTATTGGTGGCGGTACCAATGCAGACCCCATTTGCAAGCACAAGGGTATGCACAGGGGTAAAGATGGCCCAGGCGGCCCAGGCGAGATTTCGGGAATAACGACTCGCGCCATCGGCGTAACCAATGTAATGAGTGGACGAGAGGGGCAGGTGGTGGAAACCGCAAGAGGCTGCAAAGCTACCGAGATCATTGTTCATGGAGGAAAGGCGCAGAAATGGGTCATCAGGGGAGATGACAGAAGAGAAAGTAAAAAGATGGTCAAAACATGGCGCTGAAGGGGGATCAGAGGAAAAAGGAGGAGTGGATACAGAGGGGATGTACTTCGAGGGTTGGGCAGATGATGATAGGTAAAAGAGAGGAGCAGAAGATTCGGACATCTCAACATTAGAGGGAGGGATGTTAATGGTGGCTGGAGGATCCGCGAGTAAACTCGACGCATACTAAGTAAGGATGGGCGAGGCGGATTGATTCTGTTCCACTTCATACTCGCGAATGACCTCTAAAGAGGCGTGGTAATGCGTGAGGTGAAAACAATGGTGAGAATAATGGCCATGGACACCACATAAAGCGCAGGGTTTTTTGGTGTGAAGGGCCTTTGGGTGCTTGGTTATGGGGGCGGAGGAAACAGAGGTTTCCGGGGCTGACGATTCAGGGAAAGCGACTTTGACCATAGGTTCGATACGGGGAAACTCATGGCAAGTATGGGTGGCATGACTGACAACATCACACAAAGCGCAAGGCTTGGTGGGTGGAGGGGGAGTAGGATCGGGAGCGGTAGCTGTATCTTTGGATGCCCCCCTGCGAGTTTTTCTTTTCTTACCCATAGCAGTCTCAGCATGAGGAGGGTCGTGCGATGGGGCTAGAGGTACTGTAGCGGTGGGAGTAGCAACGAGAATCGGTTGAACTGGTGTCACAGAAATGTATGGTTTAGGGTGGCCGGGAGGGGTTTTGGTTGGAGGAGTAAGATACCATACCGGTATGCCCAAATTTAAATTAGGTAGGGAAAGGGTGGCCATGACAGGAACTGAATAGACGCCAGGGGGAGGGCCAAGGAAAGGGATTTGACCAGCGGTGTAATGGCCGGGAGGGATGGCTCTTAAATGGGGAGGGCCGGAGAGAACCGAGGCAGGAGGATAAGGAGGTTCTGGGGTGTAAGGGGAAGGTGAAGGACCCAGTGGGATAGTTTGAAATGTTTGAGGCGAAGGGTGAGTCGAATGAGGTGGAGGTTGCTGACTAGCCGGAGTAGGTTGCGGGAGGGCAGCCTGAGACGATTGCATCATGCAAACATTCACCGAGCTAGGATCAGAGATAGGAGGGGGGGGCGGGGAAGGTGCCAAGCAAAGAGGAGTCTTTGTAGATGCCAGGGGAGACACTAGTCAAAGAATCGACAGTTTTCTTATTGGTGACAGTAGAAATGGTCGACTCAGGTGAGGTCTGCGATTTAGGTTCATGATACAACAATTGGTCAATGGTGACGATCTTGCCATTATGAGGGAAAAACATCTTGCGGTGGACTGCAGATGGGACGACAGACATGGCATAGGTGTAACTACGTCCCAAAAGGATGTTGTAGTCGAGAGGGGCATCGATAACTTCAACGTCGACACAGACATTATTACCGGCAAGGGTGATAGGGAAGTTACAAAAAATACCAATGGTTTGGGAGGCATGGCCATCCCACGCACGGAGGGTGATGGTGGAAGGGGCCAGCTCAGGGGATCCAAGTTGTTTCCAAACTGAAGCGGACATGACACAGGTAGATGCCTCCTCATCAATGATACATCGAGCGACATTAGCATTTCGGATTTTGACTGGGATTTGGAAAGCAACGGAAGGAGGAAGGGGGGGATGACGGGCATCAAAAACAATTAATAGGTCATCAGTAGGGTCTACAACACCCATGACAGATAGTAGAGCCTTATTTTGAGAAGGAAACGACTGGAGGAGTTCCAGTGTTGAAATGGCCGCTGGAGATTGTGCTAGATCATCTACTATGCTGTAGGAATGGGCAGCCCGACCAGAGGCAACATTTCGGCGTAATGGACCCTTAGGAATTTTTGTGTGAACCTCAACTTTGGGTGGAGGGATTTGTAAGGGACCATTGGGTGTCGATAGAGGCTCTGTAGAAGTTGATGATGGGGACTCGGAGACAGACGGTATGGGAGGTGGGGAGTATTGACGAGACCGAGTTTGAAGGTTAAGGTCAATAGTGAGAGGTTGGTCAGAGGACATCATAAGAATCTGGTAATCATAAGAGCCAGAAGGAGAAGGTTGAGTGGATACTGGGGCATGAAGGGATTGAGTAGCCACAAATCCTTGTTGAGGGAAAGGATCGGTAAACACAATGGGTTGAGAGGTAGAAGTAATGGGGGGGACAAGGGGAGAGGAGTGTTGTCCCCGAATGGTGGCCTGAGACTCCCACATCTGTCGCATCTGTGGTAACAGGGGAAAATCGTGAGTGTAGTGACCGAAAACACCACAACATGAACAAGGCTTATTTGTGCGAAGTGGCCTGTCCTGCTTGGGTTGGGAGCCTTGGGGCTGGGTAGTGGTGTTAGGGTCAATACTAGGAGGATTGGGTCCATGATTACCAGAGGCGGATGGATTTCCTCTCCTCCGCCGTTGAGAAGGAGGAGGAGTAGTCCCATCGTGTTGCGCAAATACGTGCCCTGGAGGGGGTAGTAAGTGCGGCTGTGGGGGTGGAGGAGGCAAGGGAGTGGGAGGTCCAAATGCTGGAGGAGCTGGGACACCAGGCTGCGGGTAAGGGTAAGGGTGAGAATGGGTAACATTGAGGTAAGAAGGAGAGTGGGAAAAAGGAGGAGGCATACCAAAGCCTGGATACATGTTACCGGGATGGGGAAAGGTGCTGGAGGTGCTGACCCCGCCGGGACGAAAACCATAGGGCATAAGAGGTTAAGCATAGGTATGAGACATGGCTCTGATGATATCGTCGGTAGAGTGAGAGGTCCCTGAGGCATTAGTGCCCCCGGGCTTGGGAAGATCAGGAAGGACAATATAAACATAACCAGACTGGGCATAGATAAGGTCATATTTTAAAGCGATTTGAAGGGCGGCTTCTTCGGTTTGGGGGAAATGGGAGGCGACATATTTGCCAATGGTAGGTAAGAGAGAGCGAAGGAACCAATCCATGTAAACTCGATCTTCAAAGGGGGGAGCACGGCATAAGCTTCATCATTGTCGCCACTCCTGGACATGAGCAGAGAGACACGTTGAATAGGATTGATGAAAGGAGGTCAATAGTTCAATGCCAGTGTCGTATCGGAGAGGAGCTAGAAATAAGACAAAAAGGCTTGGGCAATGGTCGCAAAAGTGGTATGAGAAGAGGTGGCTTGATCAACATACCATTTGGAAGCTTCCACCTAAGAGGGTGCGTTGAACAAACGAAGACGAATAGATTCATCGTTGATGGAATTAGAGGAGCACCACATGTGGAAAGATTGGATATTGCTACGCAATTTGTCACCGTCCCTACCATTCCCCGTCTCGCACAATGGAGGACCCTTTTTGTGACCAATAAGCAGTGTCATGCCTTGAAAATACCATCATTGCATCCCTTTCCATGAGGACAACATTCCTTCTGTTGATCATTTCCTGAGCAGACCCCTAAAAACACCTGTTTTTGCCTTGGCGCTGGTAGCCTGTTATGTACTCGCGCCAATGGGGGAAAATTAACACTGAGCCCGCGCCAATTGGCGCTCTGTCCCAGTGTTGCACCCGCGCCACTCTGTTTATGGAAAGTTTTTTAAAAAAGAGGTGAAGTTTCGATTACAACAACTTCGTGGATGAGTCATCAGGAGTGGTTTCGCCTGAATAACCACGGCCTTCCTCCTTTGGCCTCTTGTTTCCACCATATGGGGAACCTCCCAAAGGATAAGGCCTCCCTTCCACTATTGTAGGGATCCCAACCTCTTCCTCTCCTCTATAAATATAGCCTTCATCCATTGATGAAGGGGCTGAAGGGCTGATAGTCTTGAAGTGCCTAAGCTCTGAATCTCCATATTCCCAAGAGCCTTTGTGTTGTAAAGCACCCTCTCTTTCCCTTAAGGCTGACTCAAGTAAGGAGACCGTTGTCACGAGACTCTGGAGAGGTTTTCCCTTTCCTTGGCAAGCTTTGCAAGACGTGGACGACTGGAAACCCGTCCGAAGGAGACCGCGACGTCAGAACTTGGTTGTAATCTTTCTTCGCTGGTTATTTAATAGATGATTATGATTATGGTTCCACTCCGTTTCCCATCATGTTAATGCGAGTAATGTCCTTTCTGACTGACGTTTAGTTACGTATGCTGGTTTCTATGCTTGTATCTGTTCGTTTCTTCTGTGTGCAGGTGTTCATCCGCGGAGATCGTGGAGGGATTGTGATCTGCCAAGGCTGAGGAACGGGGACGCTTCTTCTTCAGATCCTAGCGTTGGAATCCAGGTAGGCTTCTATCTCCAGCATTTTCATTCGTAATTAGGAACCTGCGTCATGACATTGTTTGTTTGTTGCTAGACCCCTGCTGGGCTAGTAGGGATCGCCTCTGTCCGCAGAGGGGATTTACCTCCTCAACAAATTGGCGACTCTGCTGGGGATCCAGCTTGTTGTTTGATTTGTAAACTATAGACGGAGCCTGAAGTACAGCCAGATAGCCCTTCGAAACGCTTTTGCCCTGCATTAGCGGAGTAGATCAACGCTACTTCAGTCAATCTCCGGTTTGGTTTACGGACTGAACAACTTGGAGTTTTGTCTTGCCTTGTCGTTTGTCTCTTGATTTTCCTTGCTTGATGAACCTTCTGGGTTGGGCTCTTCTTGTGTTTTGGCTTTTGGTTCAGCCCCAGAGGATCAGATCTGACCTCTGTTTTTCCGAATTTTCATCTTTTCATGGTTGGCTTGATTGGCGCGGTTTATAGCCTGACAGTCGCGCCAATTGGCGCAGGTTGCCAGTTCATTACTCGCGCCATCCCCTGTCTGGCGCGGATTACAGCCAGACAGTCGCGCCATTTCCTGTAGGTGGTAGGGTTATCCTTGTTCGAAAGTTTCTTTTGGTCAGTACTTTGCTTCTGGGTTTGTTTTAGATTCAGCTTGAAGTGGGAAGTCTGGTTTTGGTTGGGAGAAATTCTTTGTTTTTTCATTTTCAGGAATTGGCGCTTGTTGTCAGTTAGCAACCCGCGCCAATTGGCCATTGGCGCTAGTTTTCCATGTACAAGTCGCGCCACTTGGCGCTAGTTGTCAATGTACAAGTCGAGCCAATTTCAGGATGTGTGAAATTTGAAGATTTTTTCCCTAAATCCTTCACTAGTGTGTCTTTCCCTTCCGGCCTTTCCTCTGTATGAGCATAGATTACATTGCTCATTGTTTGGAATGTCTTATTTCTATGATTGTTTGATGTAAAAGGGAATGAATGCCTTGTTTTGATCTCTTTCTTTGGAAGTCCTTTTTGTGTTTGACCGCATATGTCTTGTCAACTTTTGAGGGATTTTGTCACAAAGTATTTTGAAACAACGATTGCATTCTTAGTGTTTGTTTACATCTCTTTTGCATTCATCCTTCATTAAGAAGATTTGCGTTTTTTAGTTTTCGTCTCATAGTTTGCTTTTTGTTTAAATGCATTAGATCACATTGCATCGAAAAGTGTTTTTGAGATTCATCATTGGACTTAGATCACATTGTTTAGTGATTGAAAACTAAAAATCGCTTCGAGTGCATTCTCTTTTGTTAAAAGCTTGCATTAAGTAGATTCTCATTTTATCGAAAAATGCATTGAATGCATTCTTATCATTTGAAAAGAAAAAGGAAATTGTGCATAGATTACAATTGCATAGTTTTCGAAAAAAGAATTTTGCATAGATTACATTGCATAATTCGCTTCG
Organism: Pinus albicaulis; assembly: GCA_034641835.2. Classification (NCBI taxonomy): domain Eukaryota; kingdom Viridiplantae; phylum Streptophyta; class Pinopsida; order Pinales; family Pinaceae; genus Pinus; species Pinus albicaulis. The sequence goes on from CM076584.1 coordinate 167,893,852, forward strand.
CTGAATGTTTTAGAATACTTTTGGATAGTGAAAGTCATCTAGTTTTGAAAAGTTTCGTTTTCAATTTTGCTGTTTGTTGCATCATTGTTTGAAGCTCTTCCCTTAACTAGATAGCATTCATCGAATTGAAAATTTTTCTTTTCTCATATAGCTTTGCATTTAGGAGTCTTTTAAGACACTACATACGATAGGGCCTGAAAATTGAAACTTAATTGAAGATCAACTGTAAAATTTATTCAATTAACCTAAGGCAGCATTGGAACTTAACGAAACATATTTAGAAGGTCTAGGCTAGAGACGTGTTCCGGCGTCGTTAAACCTAGCAGCCGTCGTTCGCCTATTGGCTTTAGACAGCGCTAGTACGGACTTGTGCTCCCCGTACCGTCGCGTATATAAAGGGAGACCCCTATAGGTTTTCAATCCTTTATCCACAGGAAGCCGAGTCTGCCGCCCTATACCCGTGATACACCGAACACAGCATTCAGGGAGACTACCTGCACGTACGGAAAGTCCTTGGTCGATTTCTATTTCATTATTTGAAACCAAGGTGTATATTGCAGTTCACGGATATTTGGTACACCCTTTGTGCCTAGTTTTTCCTGAGCAGTCATTTGGTCTTTTCTGACTCCCTAAACTTGAAAAGACCATCAAGCGCTTGTCCTTTCACGCTTGTGTCAACTCTGAAAGAGATAGAGTCATCTTTTTATCGTTTCTCGACTCTTAAAACATGAAACGGTAGAATTTCTTACTTTCCAATGTGGTAAAATTAATCACCCATGATTACACGCCTGCTTAGATATTGCTTGTTGACCGTTTGATCGTGTGCCCTTAACTCGTTTTCAGCCCGTGTGTGGTTTGAGTTTGATGGCAACTTTTTCAGAGTTTACCAACCAAGGAATCCCCTCAGAAGGGAATCCTGGTCATTTTCCTCCTTTTGGAAATGTTGGTGCTCCTTACATGGCGACGTTGTCCCTTCCTGGGTTAACTGTTGGGTTGCCCGTTTGGTTGTTCTCAACCTCTGTTGTCCCGAATGTCTCCACTACTGTTCAATCAGTTCCTCCACCTGAACAACCTCATGTTGATTCCAAGGTGGACCTCTCCCCTTCTTCGCCTGTTTCTGCGTCCTCATCTTCTACTTTTCCTGGTGAAAGCCTGGATTCGAGTAACCAGGTGGCTAAGAAGAAGAAGAAGAAGACAAAGAAGAAGAAGTCCGATAAGCGAGAGGCTAAATGTACAGCTACTGTCCCTAAGGAATCTCCTCTCGATAGTCCTTCCAACCCTCCACGGAAAGTCAAGTTCCCTTGCCTGTTGTGCACGGGAGACCATCTTCTTCGAGACTGCCCTGGCATCCCCAAGGTGCTCGAAGCATGGTCCGACGGCCGTCCGCCGTTGCCTTTGACTTCCGGGAGCCAAGTTGGGGGCACGTCTTCAGCTGCTGTTGATAAGAATTCTAAGAAGCAGGGTAAGATCACCAATCCCTGTAAGTTGTGTGAAGGGCACCATGCCATTCACCTTTGTCCTTATGTGGATGAAGCCAAGCAAGTCTTGGACAACCCAGCCGGTTCTACACCACGCCTTCCACCTGGTTATAATCGACTTTCTTCGAGTCCTCCGCCAGCTGATCCTACGATTGGTCAAGAGTCATCCTTGGTCGATCCCACTCCCCCAGAAATTCAAATTCACGAATCCGTCCCTGACCAACCATTGGTCGTAGGATCGGCTGAACTGGCCCCGTCCACGGTGCACCAGGTATTTTCTGTCGAGAGTGGATCTCACACCCCCCATGTCCTTCTAATCTCTTCAGATTCATCAGACTTGGAGAAATATTCTCTTGTCCCTGTACTTCAAGAAGCTCCTCCTCCGCCTCCCATGATGGAGGCTCCGGAGGATATCCCTCCCACCTTCGAGATGGAGGTTATGGAGGATGATTCTTCTACCGTAACATCAGGGGAAGACCTTCGCTTGTCGATGGTAGCCCCTCCGAGTAGTTTGGTCGCTTCCTTTGACTGGAATCGATTTGCAGGATTTCGCCTTCCGTCTTATGTGCCTTTCGAGATCACAATACAGGCTCTTGGTCTGGTTGTACCCAGCACCATTATAGACGAAGGTGCCTCTGTTAGTATTCTGTCATCAACTACCTGGCAAGCTTTCGGTTCGCCGCCGCTTGCGCCCGTTACGCAGAATCTGTTGACATTCAATAGAAGAACGAGTCAACCGTTGGGGATCCTTCCAAGGTTACCTGTTACTTTGGGAGGCAAAACCGTCCATATGGACATGATGGTCGTTCCAGGCCCCTTGGATTTCAATCTGCTTTTGGGGCGTGATTACACCTATGCCATGGGAGCTTGCTCCTCCCCTTCGGGCAGATGGGCTTCCACATGAAGGATGATCGTGTGACCATTGACTGTTGCCGTTTAACTTTAATTGTGGTTAACCGGTCCGCCATCACTCCCCTCCTTGGGTTTTTACCCACCCATTGTATCTCGCTCCACCAGTCAACTATGTGTCTACTTACCCCGTGCCTCGTGCTCAAGGATGATGTCGTGGTGCATAATGTGTCAGCACTGGGGTCCCGACTTCCAGATGTTTTTCTTCCATCAGGATTGGAACTCTTGGAAGCACCGCCTTTCCTCACCATTTGATGGTGTCCATAGAGGTTTCTTCCCCGTGTCAAGCTCTTTAAAAATGAAATAAGGTTGTCTGAGCACAGTGCTTTCCTTGTGTCAAGCTCCTTAAAAGTGACAATAAGTCAAGCCTGAGTACTATTATGGAACGTCTTGTGTCAAGCTCCTTAAAAAATGAAACAAGGTCATCGGAGCATAGTTCCTTGTCTTGTGTCAAGCTCCTTAAAAAATGAAACAAGGATGTATGAGGATAGTTCTTTTAATGTGTCAACCTCGTTAAAACAATGAAACACGTTCCCGTTCAATTCGAGTCTTTGATAAGATCTCGTAAAATCCCAGTCGAGTCTTTTCTTTTGATCTTGTAATTTGAACCTTCACTCCATCTGCTTTTCATATGGACTGAAGCTTGGGGGGCATGTACCTCGAATTGAGTCACCATGCTGGGGGCATGCTTATCTTTTCAAGCATAGTTTGTTTCCGTTTCAAGCTTGTGTAAAAATGAAACCGGTTTCAAGCATAGTTTATCTTTGTTTCAAGCTTGTGTAAAAATGAAACCAACTTCAAGCACAGTTTCTGGATTTCAAGCTTGTGTTAAAATGAAACCTTTCCCTTTACCTCTTGTGATTGCCATTTTACCAGCCTGTTTTTGCCAGATGAGCCTTGGTTCTCTCATTCCATCGTCATTATCGGCTTGGCCAATCATATGCCTTCACTTGGTTGTTTTACCTATTCCTGAGGAACCGCTGCGATGAGTGGTCTTGTTAGCCAGCCTCTTGACTTTTATCATGTTTTGAGAAGTTCCACCATTACCGGAACCAGTTGCTACCCTTTATACCACTCGTTCCTCCAGGAGGAGTCATCTTTCAGCTCTTTTCTGACTCTCTAAATATGAAAAGATTGCCGAGGCCCTTGTCGTTTCGATCTCGTTAAAATGGACACGAATCGACATTCACCCAGTATAAGTTTAACCCTTTTTCGGGCTGGGATGGATTGATTACGAAAAAGGAATACCCTAGCCTATCGCGACTAGGAGGTTTTCCCGAATATTGTTTTCTACCTTTTCGGATCTGGGGAACTATTTACGAAAAGGGACTTGTGGAGTTTTCTTTTCCGCTGTCTTTTCAAACTCTCTAAACATGAAAAGACGCCGAGTTCTTCCTTTGTCAGACTCGTTAAACCCTGATGACATCGGAAATTGTCAATCATGACGTTATTCGATTTTTTCCTTCCTAGGTCTCGTTAAATGTACTAGGATGGATTCGTCCGAAGGACGGGTTTATATGACAAGCATATGGTATCCTCTTCAAGCTTGTGTAAAAATAAAGAGGTACTCACCGAAATGGTGGGGAAAATGGAACCATCGTCGTTGTCGTCGGCAGTATGTCGCTCTTGAACATGGCACTTGTCTACATCCGTGTCGGGTTGGGGACATCTCATCTCGTTGCTTCACTTTGCCTCCATGGGTTTGGGTAATCTCTTTTGACCTCTCATCTGTTCACTGCCTCGTCACCATGACCTCTGATCTGTTGATGTCAAATACTGCCAAGTCCACTGTCGTGTCGTTCATATGTTCAAGAGAAGTTGGCCTCTGCAAATATCAACCTTCCTCTGTTTCTCATACGATCCCGATTCACAACAAAACATCATGTTCCTCTGTCTCGTGTCGATGATGTGGGAATCATTATGGCCCACCTTCGATCAAGGTCACTTCCTGTCGACATCAACTAATTATCCGGGAAGTTGGTCTAGAGACTCCTTATGGCACTCTTGGAGCCCGCATGCCTCATCGGCGTTCGTCGCATTCGACGAGAGGTTTACATCATCAGCCTCCGACCGAGACTCGCGGTGTTCGACGTCGCCCTCATTTATTCGCACGCCGCATTGTACCGCAGGTACCTTGAGAGCCATTGTCATTATTGGTGGTTCCTCTCGCGTCTGTTAACAACTCTCATCATTGGCTGGTAATCAGACGATGTTCTTGCATGTTCGACTTCAGCTCACATATTTGGATGCTTGAACTTGTACTTCGTTCCGGTCGAGATGGAGCGCAAGACCCTGGATTGTGTCTATTGTAATTCGGGCTGCGATATGGTGGATTATTATGATTATGTACATGACTCACTGATTGGATGGCTGTGACCATACTTGAGTCTATTTATTGGTCCTCGCTGGATGGCTGCGACCATACCCTGGATCCGAATTATAGTGTACTCTGTTTTGGATGGCTGCGCCCATACCGCATATACATCATGTACTTGAGATATCAATTGTATTTTTCTGCACAGGTTTTCCGACAGCGGGGCTTCAGTTGAACATGTTCTCGTAAAGCATTTCACCCCTCTCTCTCTCTCGGGCCTCATGCTTTAGGGGGCATCTGTTACACAGTAATTTGTCACCGTCCCTACCATTCCCCGTCTCGCACAATGGAGGACTTTTTTTGTGACCAATAAGCAGTGTCATGCCTTGCAAATACCATCATTGCATCCCTTTCCATGAGGACAACATTTCTTCTGTTGATCATTTCCTGAGCAGACCCCTAAAAACACTTGTTTTTGCATTGGCGCTGGTAGCCCGTTATGTACTCGCGCCAATGGGGGAAAATTAACACTGAGCCCGCGCCAATTGGCGCTCTGTCCCAGTGTTGTACCCGCGCCACTCTGTTTATGGAAAGTTTTTTTAAAAAAGAGGCGAAGTTTCGATTACAACAACTTCGTGGATGAGTCATCAGGAGTGGTTTCGCCTGAATAACCACGGCCTTCCTCCTTTGGCCTCTTGTTTCCACCATATGGGGAACCTCCCAAAGGATAAGGCCTTCCTTCCACTATTGTAGGGATCCCAACCTCCTCCTCTCCTCTATAAATATAGCCTTCATCCATTGATGAAGGGGCTGAAAGGCTGATAGTCTTGAAGTGCCTAAGCTCTGAATCTCCATATTCCCAAGAGCCTTTGTGTTGTAAAGCACTCTCTCTTTCCCTTAAGGCTGACTCAAGTAAGGAGACCATTGTCACGAGACTCTGGAGAGGTTTTCCCTTTCCTTGGCAAGCTTTGCGAGACGTGGACGACTGGAAACCCGTCCGAAGGAGACTGCGACGTCAGAACTTGGTTGTAATCTCTCTTCGCTGGTTATTTAATAGATGATTATGATTATGGTTCCACTCCGTTTTCCATCATGTTAATGCGAGTAATGTCCTTTCTGACTGATGTTTAGTTACGTATGCCGGTTTCTATGCTTGTATCTGTTCGTTTCTTCCATGTGCAGGTGTTCATCCGCGGAGATCGTGGAGGGATTGTGATCTGCCGAGGCTGAGGAACGGGGACGCTTCTTCTTCAGATCCTAGCGTTGGAATCCAGGTAGGCTTCTATTCCAAGTCTTTCATTCGTAATTAGGAAACTCGTCATGACATTGTTTGATTGTTGCTAGATCCCCCGCTCGGGCTAGTAGGGATCGCCCGTCCCATGAGAGGGGATTTACCTCCTACCGTATATGATTAGAGGGATCTTCACTAGCAAGGCCTTCGAACTTGGGAATTTCGGAGGGGAACTTGGTTGGCATAGCAGGCCAACTGACATCATGGCAGATAAGATCATTGATAAGTTGATTGAAGTCGAGGAGACTGAGGCCGGCCATATAAGGAAGTAATGGGGTAGTCGAGGTAGGTCCCGTAGGGGTTCCACTGGAAGCAGACCCAGCAGTAGAACTGGGGTTAGGGCTAGGTCCAAAACTAGACATGGTGAAGGTAAAGGGGGGAGAACCAGAAGGACGGGGAGAACCCGAACAATCAGAGGAAGAGTCGGAGTGCGGACTCGGGGGAGGACTTACTCGATGACGACGGGAAGGAGGAAGTCGATCAACCGAAAACTGAGGGTGAAGGCCAAGAAGTCGCCGGGATAAATGCCTTGGAGGCGCAATGATGATGGGAAGAAGCAAGACCGACAAGGGAAGCAAGGTGCAAAAGCAAGACGCGACAAGGGAAAGGAGGCGCAGTGTCGATTAGTTTTAGAGTCTTTTCCAGGCAGTGTTAACCAGGCTCTTCTTCACTTAGGTTCAGTGTGTGGCGTGCGCTAATTTTAATTTATTAAACCCAGACGTTTTGAGAGTAAAATAAAAGGTGTGCTGCGTAATGGAAAAGAAATCTGTAGTAAATAAGACTGAAAGAACAAAAAATTAGCAACTAAAAAGGCAGCAATCGAACCCAAGAAGGTGGGTCTCTCAAAACTATTCTAGAAGGAGTAGAGCACGCTAACAAGAGATCAATAGATCTAAGGTCCAGAGGGACTGGGATCTAATGGAGAAATCTGCTGGAAGGTGGTGCAGAAAGCAGCAAGGAGGCAGGGGCAAGGTTGCTGCTAGAAAATAGGAGATCAGCTAAAAAGAGGGGGGGTCAAAGAGGTGACCCTAGAGATGAACCCAAACAAATCGGAAGGCAGTCTATAGAAAGGGAAGAAAAGATGACCTGTGAGGATATGAATAGGAGGTATCAGATCTGAAATAAGGTTGAAACTTCTGGAAATTCAGACGTCTGAAAATAGCAACAAACTCTTCCACAAAAAGTGGAGGGAACTAAAGCCTTAAGGGGCAAGAGTCCCACTTAGGTGAGTGAAACAGATCAGCAACAGGTCTAAACAGGTGGAGACAGAGGCTGGAAAACCCTAACAGAAGCTTCAGTGAAACCCAGAAAAAGTGCTGGTAGATTGCAGAAAAAATTGCAGGTCGCAGGTTTGGGCCTGTTTTCAGGCTAGGTTGCAGATTTAGGGTAGAAAAGTGCGACCTCAAGGCTAGGTCGCACTTTTTGGGCCGATAAGTGCGACCTGCAGATCTGGGTTTGACGACGGCAGATTTCAGAAAATTTTGTCGTCTCAGCAGCGGCTAATGTCGGTCACCTCCGCAAAAAGGCCAGAAACACATGAAAGTTAGGAATTTGAATTTTTGAGGGTTTTAGAGGTAAAAACTAGCATAAAAATAGGAAAAACATAAAATTGAAGAGAAACCCTAGGGTCTGAAACAGCTGGATATGCAGGAGAATAGAAAACGACAGTGGTCGCAAAATAAAACCCGTGTGGAGTCGCCAATTGTTAGTATGATTCTTTCGTCGTAAAAGATCACTTTAGCTATCCATATCAAGTAGCCCTAACATCAAGTGTGGCTGCAAAATATCTTTAAGTTTGCTGCATAAAATTAGATCTAAGCATAAAAGACATTAAGCAGATAAAATATAAAATGGCTTCATGCATCCAATGAACAAGACAAGAACAATGTATAAAAAGAATCTTATATTATATTAAAGAATGGGGCACCTGAGAGGAAAACAAGAAAGGTGTTTTCCAGTTCTCCTCAGTGGGATGGGTTCTTGGAAGTCCTCAGTGTTTCAGATCTAAAATTCCTCTCTTTGGTGAATGTGGAAAACCCTAACAAACATGGAACTCAATGGGAGTTCAAAATGCAAACAAATGAAAATGGTGACCAAAAGTAGATCTAGTGTGATCTAATGCAATGGAGGTGACTAATGAATGGGGAAAACCCTTCTATTTATAACAAAATATTGGGGTGTTCTAGAACTCGGTGCATGAATAAAATATTATTAATCATATTCTAGAATCACCCTTTAGGAATATTTTATTATATTTGTTGGAGGGAAAAGGGTTTTTGACTTGGGTCAATTCCTTTATTTATAAATGACAAATAAACAAATGATTTATTTATTATTTAAGGGAAATGAGGGGAATATAATTAAATAAATAATGGTTTATTTAATTATTTATATGTGATTTAGTCAAATTTAACTAAGAATATTATTTAAATAATGATTTAAATAACTTATTCTTAGGAAATAATTAAACAAATAATGATTTATTTAATTTATTACCTTGTTTTGGGTTAAATATGACCAAGAAACGTAAACAAATGTGGTGAAAGCAATTTTACTTGGGGTAAAATTGGTCTTACATGGTGTACTTTGGTTCATCTAACGATAATGGGTTAGATGACCAAAAAATGGTGTAAAAAATGGAATTGAAATCCCAAACACACTGATTGATTTGGGAGTAGCCATAAACATAATGAATAAACAAATTATGGACCAAATAAAACTTCCTAACCTTCAATACACACCAACATTATTACAATTAGCATATAGGTCTATAATTAAACCCAATGGTGTGTTAGAAGATATTTTTGTATGCTTAGATTCTTGGGAATATCCTGTCAATTTTGTTGAGCCCTGAAATTGTCTTCTCTTTTGCCAAACTTCACTTCATTTCATCATTCATTTATCGTTTCATAAACCTAAAAATCAATGAGAATGATTAATATTGCTTAAAGGTTGCATAAAATGATTAACTTATTGTACTTTCGTGATTTTTGCTGTCTTAATGATTTTTTGAACAGTTTAGCTACATAATACAGTCATTCTTTAGCCAATCAAGCATTTTGTAGCTATCTTGGTGTTTAAGTATGTTACATGTGTCATCTAGAGAAAAGACACACATGTGTGGATTCCAAATCATCCCTACATCATTCCTTCCCATCCACGAGAACTGAATCGATAGATGGAGGTGTCTAAGCATGTGGTCAAAGCAAAGGTCAAAGAAGTTGTTTTCTACAGGAATTAGGACTCTTGATTTTCTTTACAGCAAATCATGAGTCCCAAAAGAGTTTTAATTTGATTTTAACTTCAAATCTACACCTGTACCTATTTTTGTTCAATGTTTGTTATGAATTTACATATAAATTAAGCTTTGTAATACTGAGAAGGACAAGTTGATACTTATTTTATCATTACGATGATACTCTGTTTTCAAGTCTTATGTTAATAAAAAGGAGTTTTAACCTTGATGCTATTCTAAATACAATCTTGAGGAGTTAAAGGATTAATGCCAAATTGATAGCAGAGGGCCCTTGCTATTCGAGGAGGTTTTACATGTTTTCTAGATAAACCATTTTCAATTATGTTTTTTCATATTTCCTTACTTAGACTGCTTTCTGAAATCATAGCTTTTAGCATTATGTTTCATGTCATTTTCATAGATAAATGATCCTCATGATATTGTAGTTAGTCTCTTTCTCAAGCTCTTCCAATACATCTCTATTAAATGAATGAGATTCAATTGTAATATTCTGAGTTATTAGCATTTCATTTCCTGTTATTAAGTTAAAAATAAGATCCTCATTATATTACAGTTAGTCTCTTTCAAAAGCTTTTCCAATATACCTCTAATTCACGAATGAGACTTAGTTGTAATATTGTGAGTTATTGATTGTTTTTCTTCATAGAAGATCCTTATCACATTATGATTAATATCTTTCAAAAGCTCTTCCAATAAACTTCTAACTCATGAATGAGATTTAGTTGTAATGTTATAAGTTGTTTCAACATTTCATAGGAGATCCTTACTACATTATAGTAATATTTTTCTCAAGCTCTTCCAATAAACCTCTATCAAATGAACGATATTTCACTGTAATGTTCGAAGTTACTGTTTGTTTCAGCATTTCCTTTTATGTTTTAGGAGATCCTCATTGCATTAGAATTAATATTTTTCACAAGCTCTTCCAAAAAATCTCTAACTAAATGAAATAGATTAAGTTGTAGTGTTTTGAGTTACTTTTCATTTCATAAATGTTCATTTAGAAGCTGTAATATCCATGGATTAGGACTCTCTGTTTTCATCATTTTCTAATTAGGAATAGAACTTGCAAATAAACTCTGTTTTAATTCATTTATTAACATTTCCTTTTCTCCCTTTTGACAAAGATTTAACTTCATATTTTAGCATAGAGTAGCATACTAAGAATCAAACATAAAAACCCCAAAACATCAATAAAACACTAAGAACAACAAAGTAAGAAAAAGGGATACTTAGGCACATATAGTGTATTACACTTCATTGGTTTACTAGCCCTGGTCGATAATTTATGCTATCAATTTAGGACACTAAATTGACTAAATAGATTTCATGGTTTTAACACCCAAGAATAATTTAGGAGGACACCCATTAATTTTAGGAAGACCTTGGTTAGCTACAGCTGACGCTTTCATCAGTTGTATATCAAGAGACATGTTTATCTCAGATGGCAGTTCCACAAAGAAATTTACATTATATTTTCCTGCAAAAACAACAATAAATATAGAATGTGAAGAATGGATAGATGATGATAATGATATACAACCTATTTTCACTATTGTAAAAACAAACGAGGAGGGCCAAATTTTAAATTCGATGAAAATAATAAAACCTCCTTATATCATGACAATAGTCAAACTTTTCAAGAACAATGTAATATCAAATATTTATCAACTAGACAACTGTATTTACATTCTATGGAAAATTTTGGAAATTCTTCGATAGAAATATTTCCTGAAAAAACATTGAATATTAATGAAAATATTGAAGAATTACAAAAAAAAAAACTGGTAAAGACCTTGAAAAAACACTCTTTTGCTTATGCATGGGAGTATACAAATATGAAAGGAATTAATCCCGAAGATTTTATGCATCATATCTATATTGAAGAGAATGCTAGAAAAATTAGACAACTTCAAAGAATAATGAACCCAAACTTAAAATAAATTCTTAAGGAAGAGCTATGGAAACTATTGAATGTAAATTTTATCTATCTAATATCAGACAACCAATGGGTTTCACCCCTAGTAATCGTTCCTAAGAAAAATAGAAAATGGAGGGTATGTATCCATTACAAGGAATTGGATAAAGCAACAATAAAATACCACTTTCCACTTCCTTTCATAGATCAAGTATTAGACACATGAGCAGGGAAAACGTATTTTTCATTTCTTGATGGTTTTAGTGGGTATAATCAAATTCAAGTAGCACCTGAAGGTCAAGACAAAACCACATTTACTTTCCCATGGGGAACTTATTCGTATCGAGTAATTCCTTTTGGATTGTGCAATGCTCTAACAACATTCCAAAGAGTAGTTCTTGAAATTTTCTCTGATCTTTTTCATGACTATGTGGAAGTGTATATGGATGATTTCATAGTTTATGGTAATTCTTTTGAATAAGCACTAGAAAATTTTAAAAAAATTATAATAAGATGTAAAGAATAAAATCTTTAATTAAGTCATGAAATTTTTTTATGATGTTTAATGAGGGAATTTTTTTAGGTCACCATATTTCAAGAAATAGGATAAAGGTAGACTCATCTAACGTAGAGGTTATTTCCAAATTATCAATGCCAAATTTTCAACGAGATGTTAGGAGTTTTATTGGTTTTACTAGATATTATAGAAGATTCATAGAAAACTTCACGAAAATAGCATCTCCACTCTTCAAATTACTTACCAAAGATTTTGAATTCAATTGGGACTCTAATTGTCAAAATGCTTTTGAAACTTTCAAAGAGAAAGTCTCTGAAGCACCTATTTTGAAAGGACCTAATTGGAAATTTCCTTTCCACATATCCACTGATGCTTTAGATACAACCTTAGAGGTCGTGTTGGGACAAAAAAGTATTAATCCTTATGCCATTTATTATACCAGTAAAAATTTAACTCCAGCAGATCTAAATTATACTTTAACTGAAAAAGAGTTTTTAGTTGTAGTGCATGCCATTAATAAGTTCATACATTACATCACTCGCTATGAAACTTTCATTCACATAGACCATTCTGCCGTCAAATATTTAATGAAAAACCCAATCACTAATGGAAGAATAACTAGATGGCTATTACTATTTCAAGTGTTTAACATCACCATTCTATATCGACCAGGAAAAAAAAATGCAATTGTTGACTTTTTATCTAGGATTCAAAATGATAATAATGATATGCCTGTAGAGGATAAATTTCCAGATGAATATATTTTTGTAGTACCTACTACATCACCTTGGTATGCAGATATTGCTAATTATTTGGCTACAGTAAAATTACCATCTCATTTGTTTTTGAGAGAAAAGAGGAAAATAATCCAAACAAATGCTTCTTACTCATGGATGAACGAATAATTGTACAAAACATGACCAGCTCTCATCATCAGAAGGTGTGTACGAGAAGATGAGATACGAGAGATACTTAAAGCTTGCCATGATCAACCATGTGGAGGCCATTTCTCCGACAAAATAACTGCTTATAAAATCCTTCTCTTAGGATATTATTGACCTTCCCTTTTTAAGGATGCAAAAGAATATGTTAAGAGATGTGACAGTTGCTAAATGATGGGGAAACCTATTATTTCAATTGAAATGCCACTGCAACCTCAGGTAATCATTGAACCTTTTGAGAAATGGGATTTGGATTTTTTTGGCCCAATTAATCCACCTTCCAAACAAAAGAGGTATATTATGGTATCTACTGATTATGTTACTAAATGGGTTGAAGCTAAAGCACTTTATTTTTCCACTGAAAATGTTGTAGTTTCATTTATTTTTGAGGATATCTTCACTTGTTTTGGTGTCCCAAATGAAATTGTAACAGATCAGGGAACACAATTCACATCTAGAGTAGTATAGAAGCTAGTGGAAGAATATAAAATCAAGCACTGGAACTCCACTCCATACCATCCCCAAGAAAATGGGCATGTTGAATCTACAAAGAAGGTGATTGAAGCCATTCTCACCAAGAATGTACACTTACACAGAAGGGACTGGGAAGAAAATATTCCAAAAGCTTTATGGGCATACAAAACTACATGGAGGAACACTACAGGACATACTCCCTATGAAATGTTTTATGGAAAGCAAGTCTTATTTCCAATAGAGTTCCAAATCCAGACCTATAAAATAGCAGTGAAGTTGGGACTTGGTTTATCAGAAGCACAAAATAAAAGGATGGGATAACTAAATGAGTTTGATGAGATAAGGCAACATCCTATCTAGAAGACTAGATTGGTTTAGAAACAAAGAGCTCGATAACATGACAAATACATCAAGGAAAGTAAATTTCATCCAGGACACTGGGAGCTACTCTTCGACTCAAAATTCAAGGTTTTTCAAGCGAAGTTCCAAACTCATTGGCTTGGAACCTATGAGATCGAAGAATTTTTTGACAATGGAGCAATTAGAATCAAGACTATTGATGAAGAGAAAAATCCTCTATTAGTAAATAGACATCGACTCAAGATCTATCATAAGCCAATTACAAGAGAGTAATTTGTCAAGATTTTCCAAAACAAATTTGATTTCAAGTTGGTTGAGAATAATTCTTGTAATATTCCTAATTAGCCATAAAATAATTAGAATATTAGAGTTATTAATTTCGTTATTAGTTAAGTAAATAAGAGGGTGGAGGGACCCATAAACCCAGTAGAGGAATAAAATCCACTTCTATAGTGTGAACATGGGTTAATTGAGTAGTGGAGTAGCATTATGGAGTAGTGGAGTAGCATAGTAATGATGAAAGAGTGGAGTTCATAGAGAAATAATGAGGAAGATGATGGAGATAGTGGAGGAATAAATGCAAGATGATGGAGATAGTGGAGGAGAAATTGCTGAGATGATGGAGATAGTGGAGGAATAAATGCAAGATGATGGAGATAGTGGAAGAGAAATTGCAGAGAGGATGGAGATAGTGGAGGACAACACAGTCTTTATGGAGGCTAGTGGCAACATGTGCAGTGCAGTTATGAGGTGGGCCAAGGCTAGGGAAGGCTCACAACCATAAAAGGAAGATGAGGGCAGCAAAGGAAGGGGATTCTGATTATTATTATTTTTTGGTCTTTACGACTTTCTGCACGCTTCAGTTGTTTAGCTAAGTATTATGTGTTGTTTAGCACACGAGTGTCTTTGAGTGGAGATCCCACCCTTATCCATGGGGGACTTCAAGTGCCTACTCTAGAAAGGTTTCTTTGAGCAGCCATTCATCATCTAACAATAGTGCCACATCCATCCCCTCTCTTCATCACTTCCAGCTATAGGAATTACGCATTCCTACAATAGGGTTTTAGAGGTGGAAGGTAGTTCTCAGTATTTCAGTTGGGAAACCTGTGGAGGGATAAACCCTTCACCTTGTGCATCCATTGTAGTCTTCTGAGAGTAGAATTGTGACATCCAACATCAAGCAACCATTCTAATCCTCTATGCAGAAGCAATTCCTCTAGGAATTACACATTCCAACAACGGTAGTTTGAGAGGAGGAAGGAAGTTCCAAGCATCTCAGCTTGGAATCCTGTGAGGGATCAACCACTCACTTCATGAGATCATTTCCATTAGTTGTGAGCAGCATTGCATCATCTAGTAGTAGGCTTCAACATCATCCCTCTTGACAACGTAGTCACTTCCAGGAGTTGTGCAGTTCAACAACAGAAACTTGAGAGGAAGAGCTAGAACTCAAGATTTTAGCTTGAGAATCAAGAGAAAGGGCCAACCCTTTATTCATCATGCTGATTGGGTGCTATAGTAGTATTTATATCATTAGATCAACCCCATATTAGCAGTTACCTAGTAGGAGTGTGTAATTCAGCTAACAGGGGTGCAGTTTGCAACCTAAAAGGGCTGAAATTCCAAACTCAAAATATGGCCAAACAATTTTTCAATTTTTTTGGGTTTTGTGAGTAGAATCCATGGTTAAAATCCCAAAAATTTTTGATCACTCCAGCAGCCTCTCGCACATGGTTCTTGTTCCCAAAAATAGTAATTTCTAGTAGCACTATGCAAAGGCAGGCTTTCCAGCAGCAACAACAACACAACATTTCCAGTGCTAGGTTTTAGAGTTGTTTGTACCATCTTTGGGTGGCTTGAGTGCATTATTTTTGGAGCACTGTGTATATTCATTTTCTATGATTATAATGATATGGATCATATGTTTTTTCTCATATGTATTATGTCTTGATGTATTCCAACAATTTCCAGCTCTACATGTTTTATTCTTATTTTACCGTAGTAGGAATTTTGTATATGTTCTATATTCCTATTTTTCCCATTTTGGGATATTACAGTGGTATCAGAGCATGATCATTGGCTCAGCTTGTGGGAATTTCATGACACCAAAAGAATAAGAATAAGATATAGAAAAAGAAGAACTCTACAATGGCAGAAGGGATTAGTTTTTCTGAACTATGCAGGATCTCACCATGGAGATGAAAGAAATGAGAGTAGAGAGGCAAAGGGAAACCTCAAGAAGGTTTCAGAATGGAGAGATTCCAAGTACTTCTCATCAGTAGTGTAAGAAAGTGGCAGTGCAACCAGTTTCACAACACCCCACTATGCCCACTTTCCTTGCATAAGGAAATGAAGGACATGGAAATGGAGGATATTTGGAGCATGATATTTTTAGTGATTAGATTGTAGAGTACTAATCTCAATCTAGAGGTTTTCAAATCTAATTTTACTTTCTAGCAGTTATTCCAGATCAAAGAGCATCAGAGACCTTGCAACAACAATAGAATAAGAGGTCATATGCAGAATATATTCTTTCTGCCTACATTCGATGGGCCATCCAAAAGCACAGCAAAATCTTGGATGGAGAAGTTATATGCATTCTTCCACCTATATCAAGTAGCGGAAGCTGAGGCTATTGAGATTGCAATGCTACACCTTGAGGGTGAAGCAAATTACTGGTGGTTCGACAGATTGGATCATGTAGGAGTCACTGCGTATGCAAAGTTCGCTCAAAGATTGGTAGAGAGATTTGATAGAAGAAACTGGAGGAACATTCCATTGAGACATTCTTCGACAATGAATAGGAAGTGTATGAGGAACAGAAGGGAGATGTGAGCGCTGATACACCGAGAGGAGATATATTACCACCATCACCACCAGCAGAAAGAGTACTTGCATGGATTGGAGGAGTCCTTTCATTTTGGCAATATGTTCCCAAGACTTCGACATTGAGAGTCCAAGGCACCATTCAGGAGGTGCATGAGGAAGAGGAAGCAGATAACATCGTTGGTGTATCAAGAGAAGATCAGCCATCACCACCACCAACTGTAGGAGAAGCATTTTCACCAGTTTGAGGAACTCTTATATCTTTAAAAGATGTTTCCAAGCTGCAGTTGATCCAAGGTATGCATAAATTTCTACCCTAGATTGTTTCAGCACATCATATTTATATTTGTGGGGACATGCCATCAGAGCAATTGCATGACCATGGGTTAGAGCACATTATTGATGTGGAGTAGAGGACTATCATTGCACATAGGACCCTTGAATGGTTCAAGGAGAAGAGGTAAAACTATCTCGGGTTGATATTTTTGAGCTACAAATAGCCCTTTTTGCTGGAGTGTGGAGCTTCAGAGGAGGGGATAAGCACAGTCCTAGTGTAGGGAGGCTATTCATAGTTTTTGAGAACCGGAGGCTACTGTCACATGAGATGTCGTATTCTATTTACGACAAGGATATGTTCGCCATTATGCATGCATTGGGAAAATTCCGACAGTATTTGGTAGGCAATAGATTTCGGATGAAGACCAACCACCATAGTCTTTGACGTCTTTTTGAGGAGGAGCTACAGGTGCAGAAGAGGCAACAACAATGGATCAGTACAATGCAGGACTATGAGTTTAGCATTGTGTATGGAGAGGGCCATGTGACAGCAGATGCATTATCATGGAGATCAACAACACTGTCTTTGAAGGGTAGTGATACATATTCGGGGGCCCAATTGTCAGTTGAAAATTTCGATGACCGCCTCACTTGTGAACTGTTGGATGGGCATATGATAGATGGTAGACATCATGTGATGGATAACATCTTCTATTATCAGGACATAGTCTCTTTGATAGACACCTCACAACTCACAAAGAAGAATTTTCATGTAGTACATCACTCACCATCATCGGGGCCTCATAGGTCCAACCGAGCCATCAGAAAGAGGCTCACATGGAGAGGCATTAAGGAGGATGTACTCCAACCTATCATGGGGTACAAAGTTTGTCAGCGGAACACAGAGGAGTGTATTGAAAAAATTGATCCGTTTTTGAGGTATGCACATTGCTTCGACATCTCTACACAACACACTTCTGGGTTATCTTTCCGGGATGTCTTCGGACTTCATGGCCTTCCCAAGGCCATAGAAAGTGATGGGGAAAAATTTTTTATGAGTAGATTTTTGCGGGATCTTCTCCATTTGGTGGGTACCAAGTTGGTACATGGTATGAGTCATCACCCATAGGTGGATGGACAGAGGGAGATGATGATAAGGTGGCTGAAAAGCTACTTACAAATCTATGACATGGGGAAACAAGAAGCATAGTTGCGTTGATTGCTCTTGGGTGAGTATTGTTACCACCCGAAATTTCAGATTGGTATGTTCCATGTGTCGCACAGTACTGAGGTTATGCAGCAACACGAGGCATGGTTGCGCTGGCTACTCTTGGGAGATTATTGGCAAAACATTGCATTTTATATCCCCATTGGTATATCACTCTTTCCTACCTTCCGCCATAGTGATGAGATGCACTAGTTGGAGGCATGGATGTGATGGTCACTCTTGGGAGAATATGGCCACCATATGAAATTCCACATTTCAATTGGGATGTCACTGTTTTATACTTGGCAAGATGATGATGTGTTGTGGTAGCAGGAGGCCTTGCTGCGTTGGCTTCTCTTGAGAGAGTATGGCTACCATACTTGGTATGATGATGATGTGTTGTGGCAGCAAGAGGCATGTTTGCAATGGCTTCTCTTGAGAGAGTATAGCTATCATAATTGGAATGATGATGTTGTGATGTGGAAGAAAGAGGCATTTCTACAGTGGATTCTCTTGGGGGAGTATGGTTCGACATTCCACATATTGATATGTGTATCTCTACTTCTCACTTTTTGCATCGTTGATATGATGCTTGGAGAAAGCAAGGCCACTATGGCCAAGGATTGGAGCATGGAGAGACACAACATACTCCATGTAGCATGGGCTAGAGAGATTGCATATGAGTTGGGAATTTCCTTTGGAGGGAGGAACCACAACACTTCCCATGTCTCATGTCGTAAGGAGGATTTTGGACAACATATGGTTTTCACTACGGGACTCATTGATGAGGAGAGGCATCTATTTATAAATTCATAGGCCATTCTATACATTATAGAGAGGCAACTATGGAGCTGGGCAGTCATAGCACATTGGAGCAGATGGGATAATCATCCAGATGAGGTTTCCACTTGGAGGGAGAGAAATTTCTGCAACATCCACTTTTGCAGTTGCTTGAGGACAAGCAAGATTTTGGCAAGGAGTACTGTAATATTCATAATTAGCCATAAGCTAATTAGAATATTAGAGTTCTTACTTTTCTTTACTAGTTAAGTAAATAAGAGGGTGGAGGGACCCATAAGCCTAGTAGAGGAATAAAATCCACTTCTATAGTGTGAATGTGGGTTAATTGAGTAGTGGAGTAGCATTATGGAGTAGTGGGGCAAGATAATAATGAAGAAAGAGTGGAGGTCATAGAGAAATAATGAGGAAGATGATGGGGATAGTGGAGGAAGAAATGAAAGATGATGGAGATAGTGGAGGAGAAATTGTAGAGATGATGGAGAGAGTAGAGCAATAAATTCAAGATGATGGAGATAGTGGAGGAGTAATTGCAGAGAGGATGGAGATAGTGGAGTACAGAGCAGTCTTCATGAAGGCTAGTGGCCACATGTGTAGTGCAGTTATGAGGTGGGAAAATGATAGGGAAGGCTCACAACCATAAAACAAATATGAGGGAAGAAAAGGAAGGGGATTATGATTCTTATTACTTTTTGGTATTTACAACTTTCTGCAAGCTTCAGTTGTTTAGCTAGGTCTATTGTGGTGTTTAGCACACGGGTGTCTCTGAGTGGAGATCCCACCCTTATCCATGATGGAATTCGAGTGCCTACTCTAGAAAGGTTTCTTTGAGTAGCCATTCATCATCCAACAATAGTGCCACATCCAACCCCTCTCTTTAGCACTTCCAGCTATAGGAATTACACATTCCTACACTAGGGTTTGAGAGGTGGAAGGTAGTTCTTAGTATTTTAGCTAGGAAACCTGTGGAGGGTCAACCCTTCACCTTATGCATCCATTGCGGTCTTCTGAGAGAATAATTGTTACATCCGACATTAGGCCATCATTCTAATCCTCTATACAGCAGCAGTTCCTATTGGAATTACACATTCCAGCAATGTAGTTTGAGAGGAGGAAGGAAGTTCGAAGCATCTCAGCTTGGAATCCTATGAGGGATCAACCCCTCACTTGGTGAGATAATTTCCGTCAGTTGTGAGTAGCATTGCATCATCTAGTAGTAGGCTACAACATCATCCCTCTTGAAAACATAGTCACTTCCAACAGTTGTGTAGTTCAACAGTTGCAACTTGAGAGGAGGAGCTAAAACTCAAGCTTTTAGCTTGAGAATTAGGAGAAAGGGGTAAACCATTTATTCATTGAGCTGACTAGGTGCTATTGCAGTATTTAGATCATCATTTCAGCCTCATCTCAGAAATTACCCAGCAGGAGTGTGTAAGTCAGCCAACAGGGGTTCAGTTTACAACCCAAAAGGGTCGAAATTCCAAATTCAAAATCTGGCCAAACCATTTCTAGGTTTTTCGAGTAGAATCCATGGTTAAAATACTGGATCTTTTTGAGGACTCCAACAACCTCTCAAACATGGATCTTTTTCCTAGCAACAACAGTTTCCAACAGCATTGTACAGAGGAAGTCCTTCCAACAACAATAAGAACACAACATTTCTTGTGATAGGTTTTAGAGTTATTTCAACCATCTTTGGGTGGCTTGAGTGAATTCTTTTTGGAGCACTGTGTATATTCATTTGTTGTGATTATAATGATATGGCTTAGCTGTTTCTTCTCATATGTATGATTTATTGATGCATTTTAGCATATTCTAGTTCTACATGTTTTATTCTTATTTTACTATAGTTGGAATTATTCAAATGTTCTATATTCCTGTCTTTCCCATTTTTGGATATTACAATTATTCTTCTCAACCTTAAAATTTTATTTTCTATCCCTAATATATATATATATATATATATATATATATATATATATATATATATATATATATATATATATATATATATATATATATATATATATATATACACATGAAAACCAACAAATTGTTGGCATGTTTTATATAGAAAATTCAAGGTGAAAACCAAAATTATTTTAAAGCCCTAAATTTTCTCTTAACCATTTTTCTAAAAAATTCCCTTCTTATAGCATCGATTTCTTAAAATAATAAGTAAGCTACATAATTGATAATGTTATGTAGATTTGAAATATTTATGTAGCTTTGGCAGTTTCTGCAGCCAAATTGTCAGGAACATTTGATGATCCAAAAAAGGAAGAAGTGATTGACTCCTTATGATACATAGCACGTGCAAGATGAAAACTAAAGGTTACCAATAAAATAAATCAAAGGTATGTAATACTTTAATTTAAAAATAGGGGTCAACATATTGCATGAATGATTTATACAGACACAAAATTACAGAACAAATAAAAATCATTGTTTTGAAAGTTGATAGCGTCATGAAAAATTCCTCATAATTCGCCATTTCCATTTCACCATCATAACATGATTCAAAGTCCCAATTCATTTATTTTATCACCACCTAAATAATAATTATGAACTCCTAGTGGCTAATTCACTCGCTTATACCCTCATCTCATACTTTCATACGCTCTCATTTTTCCATCACCGTCTTCCTTTCTGCTCTGAAGCAAACCCTACTAAGCTCATTGCCCTGTTATGCAAAAACAATTATGAAGGAGAAACATCTTCCAACCATGGGTGTGATAGTCCGAGAAGAGGCAAGAGGGAAGAAATTCTTGGAAGGATATCCACAAGCAAGAGAATTATTTTAGAAATCACAATGGCTGGAATTCATGGAAAAATTTGATGGTTTCCACAAGGAAGTCACCAAAAAGTTTTCCAGGATTTTTGATGTGTAGAAGTGGAAATACGAGATATTAAATTCATAGTACCAAAATCTCTAATTGCGTAATCCACTGGATTTCCTCGTATAGGAGAGAAATGGTTCAAGAACATAGGAATAAAAGGAGATGACTGGAGATTTTTCTTGAAGAAACCAAGCATGGATATTATTGTCTTCAAGAGAGGCATTCCCAGCTCTGCAATAAAAACTAAGTGGAGGAATTTTCTCTTAATCATCCAAAAATTTGTTACTTGTGAAGGTCGATTTGAATGTGTGTTTTTCTATCATATAAGGCTTTTGATGAATTTTATTGAAGAACATGAAATGAAACTTCCATATTTCTTGTTGAATAGTCTTAAAAAGATGTCAAGGAATTCTCAAAAGAGAATTCAGTTCATAGAAAACATAATGTATCACCATGGCTAGTTAAAATACTCGTTGAATTCTATCTTCAAAGTATAGGGGATACATGGGAAACCTTTCTAGTGAGAAATAATTTTGAATAAGAGACAGATGAACAATGAAGTAGTAGCAGAACTCAGAGGAAAAGGAAGGTTAAAACATAATTGGAACAAGAACCACACAAGCAACAAGATTTTTCAGAAGATGAGATACCAATTGCATAAATTTTAAAGGAAATAAAGACAAAATATGTTAGAAGAAAGAAATCTAGAAACAAAACATAGATTTCACCTCATAATGAAAAGTGTAAAACTCCAAAGACCCCTGTCATGGGACTAATAATAAGTATCGGGCTAAAAACAATGAAAGAAGTACCCTCAAAAGATGTAGAACACATTGATTCGGTGGCAGAAGAAAATTTAGTAAATTCTCCGAGAGAATCACCACGTACCTGCATTTCACCTCCTCAGAGTCTTGGAGAAATTTTATGTATTGATCCAATATAGAAAGATATTTATGATTACAGATAATGATTCGATAAAAGAGAAGCACCCAAGAGACCAATTCCAAATCAATAAGAAGAGAAGGACCAATTTAATGAACCACAAGAACCTCCAGTACTCGACATCCTTAGAAGTGAAATATTCGATCTAGAGACATTAAACATGTATATTAAAAGTGAAAATGAATCTTTGAAAGCTCATAATGAAGTTCAAATTTCCAAGAGTGATAACCTCCTCTAAGATTTAAGTATATGTTACAAAAAGAATAATAATTTTTAGGAAGAAAACAGGGCCATGAAAAGAAAATTCATTAATCTCAAGTACAAAATCCTTATGAAGAAACCAAGAATGGTAGTATCAGGAAAGAGGGTAAAAAATATAAAATTGGATGTAATGGAAAAAATATCCAAGGATATGCAGTAACTTAACAAAGATGAAAATTTTTGTGTTTGTATGAGGACATACAAAACCTTCAGTGTGGGGGAATGTAGAGTCCCAATTTTTTGTTTGTTTTCACACCCTTTTGCATCCATATTTTCCTTCCTTTCCCATCACTATCAACATAATAAAAGAAAAAATCATATGATTTCGATAAGGTAAAACACTTATGTGTCCTATTTTTCATATTTTCTAATATGCCCTATTGTTTCGTTAAATATTACATTGAGCTACAAAATTAACACAATCTCGCAGCTATTTAACAGATCCGCAGCTACCTCCACTGATAATAGGGTTTCAATGCACCAACTTAGTAAAGGAGTATATGGGTAGATAGAGGATGATCCCTTCATGGATATCCTCCTGATTATCTGAGCGAGTTCATCAAGGAGATCACATAGTTACACGGTCAAAGGTGGAAGTGAACACGTAATAGCGCTTAGAAACAAAGTCTGTGAAAGTCACGAATTTGTTGATTTTATTTCCTAAAATAAAATCGAAAGGATAGCTATATTTTTTAAGTTTTTAAATTTTATAAGGATTCTAAAGAGACATGTAGGCATAGAGCTCACGTATTTTTAAACACACTCTATAAAACCATGGAATTTCTGTGTATTCGGGGCACGCCATCTTTTATTTTTTTGAGTATTTTGTTTCAATAATTTTTATCTTAATTCGAAGCTCATTTTTCATGCATTGATGCGTTGTTTCTGTTAGAGAAACCTATTGCATTGCAGAGGGCCCCTGCATGCAGATCAGGTCATTTTATTTCAGTTTTTAGTTTATTTCAAATGCATTATCATTTCATAGTTCAAACATGGTTAATGCTTTGATTGCATTTTCAAGTTTAGTTTAAATATTTCAATACTCTGATTTTGCTTATTTCGTAGATTCATTTCTTAAATTCATTATTTCCATATTTTATATAGCTAAGTTCATTTCCTTTTCGTTTACATTCTAGGTTAAAAATTGTAGTAGATAAAAGCTTTATTTTTCATAGCATTTTGGTTTAATTTTAGTTATTTTTCAATTCTCATGCTTTCACAAAATTAGGAATTGTACAATATTTTATGATTTCATAATTTAGAGTTAGTTCTCAGTTTTCTGCAACATACAAATCTAAAAAAAAAACTTGATAAAAACACAGCAGAATTAATCTAACATATATTATGAAAGGAGTTATCTCATAAACCATTTTTAACTACTAAATTCAATTGAATTAACGATAGGAATAAAATTTAACATAGATAATAGATTTCTCTAAAACTCATTGATCCATAGGAACACTAATCCAAAAATTCAAAAATTAACAAAACTCAAAATTCAATCCTCACTCTAACGACAAAGCCTTCTAGCACATGTAGTGCACTTGCACTTCATCAGTTTACTGATTCTGGTCATTAATTTATGCTTGTAATTTAAGAACATTAAATTGACTAAACGGGAGCTTCTAAAACCTGCCTCATAGCTAGATATGCTAGCAATGTTGTATCCAACCTCAGTTGTGCTATGGAGCTTACATCCAAGATATCAGTACATTCAAGAGGCTACATATCATAGGAGAAATATCTCAACCTTTAAAAGTACAAAATTTCATGCATATATTTTAAAGCATGTTCAGTGGAAATTCTGAATTAAGCAGATCAATCATTAATTTAATCATGTTATATATGCATAATATACATATGGGTGCCGAAAATGGAACATCAATGCTTCAATCAACTATCAGATGCCATGTCAAGTTCAACAACATTTGAACTTTAAATCAGAGTGTCCAAGGATTTACATTTCCATTACACAAAGACATTTTTCAACAGATTTTCAGCATGGGATTTCTTTCCCAAATTCTAGAAATTGATTCAACATGCCATGATACATCATTTTAAGATTCAAAGGCCATCTCCCTCTTACTTAGTTCGTCAGAGGCTCCTATCCCGTTAAGAGTAGACCATCAGTATGTAAAACTAAATCCATAATCAAAATCAATGGCATACCTTGGAACTCATCATCCTCACTTTGTGAGATAACTGTCAAATATGGAAAAATATGAATAAGGGAGCTTACATCACACAAGGCTCTCTGCAAGCATAATTCCTTACCAAGCCAACATACTCAGCCTTATATAAATGAATGTTGTGTCAACGAATTCAACTCATCCGAGTTTAGAAGCAAGACAAAAACTATTATCAAAGACATCGATTTCAAAGTATCAATTCTTTCAACCATGTGGCAGGTAGAGATCATATCAATTCTTGACTTCATTTACTGTCAAGCCATCAAGTCTCTCATTTAACATGCCATTACAAGCCATTGATGTCACTAGATTCTAGTATATACATCAAATTTAAGTCATGTAGGTTCCATCTGCATATAGAATCACAACAACCATTGTGTTAGGAACAAGGAGGCCAATACATAACCATAATTCTGAATACTCACATAAGACATTGAAGGTCACTATGCCAACATAGCATTTTCAGAAGAGAAAATCAGCAATCAACAGATCAAGTCCAAATAGAGAGATGTATAATCCAAATACATGTCTTAATAATCAATTCAAAGTTCTAAAATATCATGTCAAAGTTTCAAGAAAATCTCATTGATCATCCAAATCATGTCACACTTCAAACATAATGACATATCCATATGAATGTCTTTGGTCACCTAAAAACACAAGTTCGGTTCAAACATATGAATTTTTTCTACCGACATATCTTACTGATATCTGCAACACATCTGTATAACTGATATCTTCTAGGGGACCATCCAATTTCATGCCTAATCCTTTATTTAATTTGATCAGAAATTAACCGTGCAACTTTAGAAATTAGTTTACAATGGCAGGACATGTGACAGAACCCTTGATTTAGAGTACATACTGATTTCGTATACAAAGCTTCAATTTTGTGTCTATAAGGTATAGTCACATTTATCAGTCTTCCTTTGTGCAAGAGAGGCTCATACCTCTGATGTGGATTAACAATGTCAAACACCCATAAATCATATTCCAATAAAATATATACTGGAAATATGAGTAAGAATATTTTAGGAGATAGATTCTCCCTCTGAATAAGAATCCACTTCATTCATGTCACCAACATGTATTTACTAGATTCATGCAACTGTAGATCTGTTAGATCATAGCATCAAACATATATCCATCATGCTGATCTACTGCATCATCATATCATGACATTAACATTTCATCGAGGGTTGGATTTCCATGATAGGGCATACTTCAAACATCATGAACATAATATCATTTTCTAGCACGTCAATCCATCAGTTTCTCGATATTCCATCAAGACATGACCACAGGTAGTAAGAGATCTAGAAATTCAATCGCATAGATGTACCTCTATCATCATGGTCAGCAATACCATGTTTTTCATGATCAATATACTAGTACAAAATGGTTAATTAGTTACTAAAAAAATGACTAAAATTTTCATATAAACAACTATTTTTCCATCCAGTAGTAGCTAATTTACAATATCTTATAACATGACCAATTTTTAGTCGTTTTTAGCTTAGTCATTAATTGGTTGTCTCAAATTTATTGTATAATAGTATATTTATTCATAAAATTGGTCATTAATTTAGTCATTGATTTAATCATTAATTGTCACAATTAATGACCACATATACAACAAAATATATTACTAAATGATCACCCGAGAAAACCAATTAATGACCAAAGAAATATGACCAAAATGTTGTCTTGTTATAAGATACTATAAATTAGCTACTAATAGTCATATATATATATATATATATATATATATATATATATATATATATATATGTATATATATATATATATATATACAAATTTTAGTCATCGTTTGAAACCAATTAATGACCAAAGAGATATGACTAAATCTTGGTCATGTTATAAGATACAGTAAATTAGCTACTAATAGTCATATATATGAAAATTTTAGTCATCGTTTGAAACCAATTAATGACCAAAGAAATATGATTAAATTTTGGTCATGTTATAAGACACTGTAAATTAGCTACTAATAGTGGTATATATGCAAAATTTAGTCGTCATTTGTAATTACAAATTTATTATTTGTAGTAGTCATTTATATTTTTTTGGTAGTTTCCTATTCATTATATAAATGAATACTATAGTAGTTTATATTCATTTTATTTACTTTCATTAAAAATCATTATAAGCAACTAATTTATTCATATATTCATTTTATTTGTGTTCCTCATTAATAAACATAAACTACTAATTTAGTAGTTTTATATTGATTTTATGTGTTCATTATTAATCAACATAAATCATTTAGTATGATTTTGCAACCAAAAGAAAATGACATACAATGTACAGGTTCATCTAATATGAAAACACAAAGTTACATATGTTAATTGCAATACTAAATAATATCAAGTGCAACTATAAATAATTTCAACCACATAAATTATATTATATAAAATATCAAGTATTACAATATGAGTTTCCAACTTAATATTGGTGGGAGTACAATTTACACGTGAAATATTGTTTCATCAGTTCAAAACATTATCATTGTGTTTCCAAGACATTACAGGTGAATTCACCAACTTTGAAGACTTGACCATCAATGTCTATGTGTGTGTCTTATGAAGGATATTGGCTTTACAGGTACCACTAGAAAAATTCTCTTCTCTCTCTCTCTCTCTTTAATTTTCATTTTGTCACTCTAGTGTTATTTTTCTCCTATTTCTTCAATTCCTGCTTCTTACCATCAATGGTGAGTTCCTTTTCTGAAAGAGAAAGAAGATACAATGCGATGTATAAGACATGAAAGAAAATTAACACTAGAATATAAAATAAAATAGATTATAAAGGATTTATACGATATATACCTCAACATCATCAATATTTTCAATTCCCTTTTCCCACATAAAAGAAATATAATTGAACAAGTTTTGTTTAGTTGGGAAAAAATGGCTTCTATGTGGCCAAATCACTTGTATAAACGAAGAAACTAAAACGTCACCATAGAAAATAATACCTTAGTAAACTTTGTATTCAACATTCAATGAAAGATTAGGCACAATCATGCCAACTAAGTTACATTTTAAATATATCAAGTTGTAGATTACTTATACAATGTGGGAGTGCAAACAAAACTCCTAGAAAATTCCAAAGCTAAGTCTAAAATAAAATGAAATGAAGTAAAAAGTATACAATAATAGGATAGCCTCGTATACATGTATATAACCAGATAATGTAGAAGGCTAGGCAAATAAGTCCATTGCTAGAGGTCGATGATGTAAAAAATTCCCAAGTATGATGAGCATTTCTTCATATAACAACTATGATTTGGGTCCATTATCACAGATGAATAAACCAACTAGTCTATATCCAATTATTAATGTTTTGATTATATTTATGAATCAATACAATATAAGTTGATAAATTGCAAAGACAATTCCTTTCCCATTGTGTTCCTCACCTGTGGTACAATATATTAGTTGTGATTTATAGGAAATTTACAATATCGAAAATATGTAGCAATCACCACTAGTAATCCCCCAAAAAGGATTACTTTGCAATGTAAGTTTCAGCTTCCAGTTTCTATATGATTCTTGAATGGAAAATCCACACTGAATTCCAACACCAATCTTCCAATTTGAGGGAACACCTGTGGCCATCCTCAATCACTCGAACTCAAAACACCAGTGATCGTTCTAATGAAAAAATAAAATAAGAGTAGTTTTGATGCTTTCTGCATATTTACATGCAAATCACCAATATTTTTTCCATATTTACCATACTTGTAATTTCCAAGATAGAACAAATTGATTGATCTTTTACAGAAAATCCTTGATTCAATACAAACAAGAATTTAACATATTACAACAATACCATCAATGTTTGATCCTCAATTACTTAAAAATAGTTAGCACAAAAAAATCAAGAAAGAGAAACAAGTGTAAATAAAAAATCGATAAATTAATAATCAATCAAAAAATGATAAAATTTTTGTTGAAGCTTGATAAACAAATATTAATATTGACAATGCTGCAACTAGTGGTGTTTTTCAAAAAGAAATACTACCTGGAGTACTCATCTTCCAAATTCTTTTCTCTATCCATGAAGCTTTTTTCTATCATCAAAACATAATTTGCATTCAATATTTTAGGTTTTTGAAGCTGCCGAAAGGCATTGCCAAATGAAGCAGTGAATTTCATTGATTTTCATAACATGCGTCTGGTACTGAAAAAAAATATAGTTTGACCATGTGATAGACAATTTAAGCAAGTAAAAAATTGTGTACAATATTTCTTAGAAGACTTTGTGTTAAAAAGAAAACTTGCATATTTCGAATAGAAAAAACAACTTAATAGAGATGGTTAATATTGCAAAAAAATAGACTCGATATAAAACTACGTGTAGAACTAAGAAAATCCTATTTGTAATACAATTGAATGATTATTCTAAGTGAATCCAACTAGATACATACAAGTTTTCATTTTCAGCTTTCTTTCCCATATCTTTATTAGAGGTGGAAGCTAACTTTCATGCATCTTGCAAGGTTGTTTTAGCAAGAGTATATGTTGCATTCTCATATTCCACACTTTATTTTCCATGAACAATCGCAACAGGTATTGGAAGAATTAGTTGCTACATCAACTATGTTGTTAGTTTTAACCTTCTCTTCACTCGAGGTATTGATCCTGTTGAACCCTTAGTTAAACTGAGAGGGGGGGCGGGGGTGAATCAGTTTAACACATTCATGGTCTTTTAAAACTTTCCTTTAAACTTATTTACACCTTCATGTCATGTTCAACTAAGTATGTGAGTAATATTAATATGTGAGCATAAAGTATTAGGATAATGTAACATCGGAGTTAATATGAGAGCAACAAGTATTAAGCAGATTATATAAACCATATCAACACAGAAACATCATGCACATAGACAACAGATATAAGTGGAAACCCATAAGGGAGAAAACCACATCCTATTATTGTTGTGATGCAAAGGCAAGCTCCAACTCCCTCTCACCACTGATTTTCTATAGGCTCCTACCTCA
This sequence comes from Pinus albicaulis, assembly GCA_034641835.2. Classification (NCBI taxonomy): domain Eukaryota; kingdom Viridiplantae; phylum Streptophyta; class Pinopsida; order Pinales; family Pinaceae; genus Pinus; species Pinus albicaulis. The sequence goes on from CM076584.1 coordinate 167,923,675, forward strand.
GTCAGCTACAACTGACATCTATCAAGCTACAACTTGATAGGGAAGCTCCAACTTCCTCACTCTTTCAAAAGAAGACACCTATTGATTTTGCTAGATATCAGCTCTGTTTTGTTCCTTCTTTTCTGCTGTCCATCAATCCTCATATCTGTCCTGTATCATCTCTGCATCTTCTCAGATTCTCTATCAGCTCCTCCTTCTTCTCTGCCTCACTTCTTCATTTTTGTGTTCTCTTACTCTCTATGCATATCTATGAGATATTATTTATAGAGATTTTCTTATGACTATTATCATTCCTCAGGGAATTTGAAATGGAAAACCATGCCTCTTTGGCTTCTGCCTTCTCATTTTTTTGTCCAACTCATTCAGATGAATATAGCAATTTGTACTAATTTCAGTTTTACATTGGAGTTTTTTTTCCTAACGGAGACTTGCCAATGCATCACAAACAATATAAAATCAATTAAAACATTTTACATTCACATTTTTAGTTACATACATCAATTTCACTCAACCCTTTTTCTGGCCCTTGGTTTGTTGGTTTTGTCTTTTCTGCCGCTTTCATGTAAGTGTTCTGCAAACCTCTTCTGTTCACTGCCCTTTTCAGTTTCTGCACACTCTCCTGCTCTCTGTGCATGTACACCTATCAAACCCACATTTTCATTCCAGTGCATATTCACCTGTTCACTGTAATTGTGTATCTGCTGCATACATACATGTTTTACAAGTTTAGCTCCCCAATAACTCTCAAACTCTCATTGTATATAAAACTGCCTCTCCATTGATTTGTCTTGGACTGATAATTAAAACAAATGTGTGCTGAAGCTTTTCTTTTTACATCTGCTGGTTATCAAAATCATTTAACCCCATTGCATTCTCTGATCTGGGCAATTATTAATAGTGATATATGGAAGCTACCTTTTTGTTCTCAACAATATGGTCAGAACCCAACAATCAAATAACATTGGTCTTCATATACGGAAGCTGATTTTAATACTCTATGGTTAATGACCATAGTCAAGTCAATTTCATGAATATTCAACTTTCAACTTTGTTATCATTCAATGCAAGTCTCAGCCCTCGCACATATTTATATATATATATATATATATATATATATATATATATGATAATTCTTTATCAACTTATCATATATCTACACCATACAAATATTCCTTTTGACTTACAATCTCGACTTTGGATAAAATCTAAACACTATATAATAGCGTCTAGTCCTCACTAATAATTTGTAGATGTAAATGCGTTTCAACCGCTTCCACTGTCCTGAATGCAATTAAACATTTCAACTTCATAATGCATATATCAAACGGGACTTTTGGGCCCACAACTCTATTCATGCTTCATAAAAACCCAGACTTCAATATATAGAAAGAGGGGCCCACACTCACTTACCATAGACCTTTAATTAAAACAATCCTGGGCATTTTGATCTATAATGATGGACTTTCCAAAATTCGAAAGGTTTATTATAGCTCGGACCTTATATTAAGGTTTCCTGTCTATGCCTTGACCATATCATATTTCAGTCATTTTGGACCATGTTGTAATGTTTCACATGTCCTCGCGGAATTTATCCATGCGAACATTTCGATGCCAAAGTTCAACCTTGGAGATTTATTACAAATGCATATAACTATTATGCTGTATTCAACAACCCAGTTGCCAAGAACTTATATTAAACTAATAGATCTTGGTCCAATTACATATATATGCACCCTTAATGCGCAACCACCACATAATTGAAATGGACTTCCCAACCCACCATTCGGGAATACACATATCGATTCTTCTTACAATATGGCGAATTGACATTCAACCATTACTACCAAACCCGTATTAACTTTGACCCTTGCCAACTATATATGTCCGCGTACAAACTCATCTATACAAGTTTCGCCTATATATATATCAACTCTTCCCAATCAATTGTTATAACACGTTGATAAGCCAACACACAAGGCCTCATTCGTATACTTCCGACCCATTTAAATTTTAAATAAATCATTTGATTAAATGCTTCGGGCCCACAACACTGTTGACTTACCTTTTTCATCAACTGTTGAAATCTTGTCGCACTCCAACCAACCAATCCTACAGAAATCGCGCGGTTAACTTGCATGATGTTTAAAACTCAAAAGTTGCACGATGGACTGGGCCCCAACGCTTAAACAACCCTTCTCATCTAACGGGTGCCGGCTTATCGCATCCACTTCGGCGATCCAACGGACGTAATGCAATATCACATTTTTTTCTCGTCCGAACTTTAACTTATAAAAAACGCGAAACTTGCAGTTTTCAAAAACCACCTTCTGCCACGTGTCACACACAGACACATATCGCGTTCGAAAAGGAAAATCAGTTTACCATTTCTTTTGCGACGTGATACCACCGATTTTTTATTTGAAACCGCCGTCACTATTCACCTCGCAGTTCCACTTCGCTGTGGGTTCTGCCTCTGCCTTTTACTTTGCATTCAACTATAGTATAATTTATACAGAGATTTAATAAACCTCTGTGCCCCTTATTCAATTCGTTCCTTCGACTTTGAACTCTGCTACGTTACCAGAGTCCTGCCCCTCATCTTGATTTGATTTTACATAATGAATTGATGTATTCTTCGCAACAGCGCTTCACCGTCTTCCCTCTAGAATAATTGTTTTGATTTCACTGATAAATAGTCACAGTTCAGACTTGTGTGCTTTCTCCAACGTATGCAGACTTTTATTGCATTTGATTCAAACATAGAATCAACATTAATTAACATCTATTCTTCCCTTAACACAGAGCCTCTTTCAGAGTTTATCATTCAAGCATATTCGCACGAAATTGAGTGAATAATACTCATATGACTCAGAATTCAAGTCCCACATGAATATATATAGTAATTCTAAAATTCAACTCAATCACAATTATTGATAGTTTCATCAATTTGCCAATGCAAGCAAATTGGCCTCGAGACCTCTTGCATTAAAAGGACCTCTTCACTTAAAGACTGTGCGAGACCTCTTGCTTTAAAAGGACCAAAATTCATTGGTTCTTATTGAAACCTTCACAGGGGACTTAAGGCGCATTCACACACAGAAATTAATTCAACCAATGCCTCTTGAATAGCTCTCTGCTTCTTTGCTAACTCTGCTGCTCTCTTTTGCTGCCTCTACTACCTCCTTTGCCATCTCCTTTGTCATCAATGAAAACATTTCCAATAGATCCTTTGCAATCTTCTTGGTTATCAATATCATCTTTCTCCTATAGTCAACATAGGATTAATTTGGGTTCGTGAAGAATTAATATATTCATATGATGTCTTCAAATTTTAAAGTATCAATTTTTATTATTTAACTACTAGTAAAATAGTGTTAGGAAGACCTTCAAACTAACCAGACCTTTTCTGTGATGTGGTTCATTGTAGATTCCCATGTTAGCACATCATCATTGAAAATAAATGGTCAACAATAATTACAATTTTTTCCCCTTGCATGAAAATTTACTTAGTCTTCATAAAGAAACATAAACCATTTCAGTTGCACTTATGTAACACAAAGGCAAAGAGAAACCCTAGGATGCCGGTGGATGCAGAAACCCTAGTCCACCTGCACGACTAATCAGACGCGGCAGTCCTTCCTCACGACGCTCACAGGCATAGGCAAATAGCCATGGCAACAAGCTTGGGGGGGGGGAAGGCTCAACCCCCCCTGCAAACAATGATGCAACTCGCGTCAGTTCCATTCAAAGAAATGATGTCGCTGACAAGAAGCAGGAAACGACAGCGCCTAAAACGCCAACCACGCAGGCCCAGCAGGACAAGGCTGCTCCCTTGTCCTCCACCTGCAAGCCTATTGCGCCAGAAAGACCCATGATTGATTTGCCCAGCCACCGTATAAACGCTCGAATCCAATATATGAAGGACCATGCCCTCATCGTAAAATTTATCGGCTTCTGGCCAACTGAAAAAGCCCTACAAGGTTGGATTGCTTCCAAATGGAAGCCCAAAGGACACGTCATGCTTCAGCTTGGACCAAAAGGCTTCTTCACGGCAATATTCATCTGCATCGAGGACCGGAACAGAGTCATGGATGAAGGGCCATACTTTTTCAACTCGGCTGGGCTATATCTCCGGAACTGGGTGGAAAGGTTCAACCCAGACAAGGAAAATTTCAACTGGGCACCAGTCTGGATATGTCTATACTCGTTGCCGCTTCAATACTGGGATGAAGATTCACTACAAGAAATCGGCAAGGGACTAGGAGAGTTTATCGAAATAGCAGAAGAGACAAAGCTCCGCCGATACACCTCATATGCTCAGATCTATGTCTACATGCACTTGGAAAAAGCCCTACCTGATGCAGTAAGTATTTATCATGATGATTTCGAATGGATTCAACCCTTAGATTATGAGCATGTTCCTTTTAGATGCCGCAGATGTCATGCCCATGGGCACCTGTTCAGAGATTTCCCCCTCAATGCTCAAACTCAGAATAAAGAGGCCGATGTCAATCCAGAAGTAGATGGCTTCACCAAAGTACCTACATGCAGGCGGCACAGCAAGAAACCCTCGATGATGGGTAAGAAATCCTCTCCCTCCTCCAACGCCCCCTCTACCAGCAATAGTTTTGCCATTCTCTCCAACTCGGATGCATCCTCTGACTCAGGCCAAATCCCATCTAACCCTCACCAGCAACCCTTTGATTCGACTATCCCTACTGCTCAACCTAACCCCTTGCATCCTCAGAAAGAGAAAGTTGCAACCGCAAGCCCCTCGACCAACCCTTCCACTGAAACCAAGCTTTTAACCTGGCACCCTGAGATCATGGAAGTTGATGATCCAAAATCTGGGCCCATCGCTTCTGAGGAGGAAAATCTAAGCAACAATTAGCTGAATGTTATGGAAGAGGATTATGAGGGATTAGATTTTGGGGAGCTTGATATTATTGGATTGGAGGATGCCTGCAAAAGAAAAGACTTTGACAAAATCAAGCCTCATCAAATAGACAAACTGGAAAAAGTCCTATCTAAAGCCCAGCAACAATCGAAGCTAGGCGTTCAGCTGGGCAGTCACTGGGACAGCCTCAAAGTAGCTAAAGAATCTAGAAAGAGGGGCCAAAATCCAGATTGGCAGTGCACTATCACCATAGGGGAAATGCTGGTGAACTCAGGACGATACCCCAAGCTAACGCGATTCTTTCCACCCCTGCCGAATAGTTCCTCATGAAGCTGATCTCATGGAATATTAGAGGGCTCAATAGCCCAGGTAAGCACAAAATGATAAAAAATATGTTACAGAGAGAAAAACCAAACATTCTCTTTCTTCAAGAGACAAAATGCAATAGTGATGTACTAGGTTCAATCTTATCAGAAGCTTGGCCTAGTTGTAGTTCAGTAGCAGTAGATGCCTCCGGCTCTTCAGGGGGTCTTGCAATAGCCTGAGACACTCAGTCCATGGTCTTATCTGACTTTCATGCTGTGCATAATCTTATTCAGGCAACTTTTCATCCCATCGGATCAAACATCCATGGGCATCTCTCAAATGTATAATTTCCGCAGGAATACACCAGGAAAATAGCGCTATTGAATACCATGGAAGCACTAAACTCTCACAGAAATTATCCCCTTTGGATTGCAGCAGGGGATTTCAACGTGATAACAAAAATGGAGGAACGAACAGGTGGAAGACCTAGATCTGATCCGGAAAGTGTTCATTTCAAAGATTTCATAACCAACAGTTGGCTAATAGACATCCCTTTTTCTAACGGTACGTTCACTTGGAATAACAAAAGAACAGGGGCTCAGCACATCGCCTCAAAGCTAGACCGATTCCTTATTTCAAACAATGCCATACATTTGGGAGGAGATCTAGCGGCTTCAATTATCCCATTAGAAGGCTCGGATCACTGGCCCATAACGCTTCATTGGCAAAATTTCGGTCCTCAGCTTAAAAAGCCCTTCAAATTCGAAGCATTTTAGCTTTCTCATCCCTCTTTTAAGGAAATGGTCACCACTGCCTGGCACAACTTCTCTCCACCCAAAGGCTCTAGGATGTATCAATTTCAGCAAAAGCTTAAGTACCTCAAAGCGCACATTAAGAATTGGAATGCCACTGTCTTTGGCAACATTTTTCAGGAGATAAAGGCCCTCAAGAGAAAAATGGAAGAAATACAACAAAAAATCATAGTTGAGGGAAGAACAGATGAACTAGCCTCCCAAGAACAGGAACTACAGAAGCAGCTAGAAGAGAGACGCAGGCAAGAAGAAATCTTATGGAGACGAAAATCTAGAATAACTTGGTTAAAGGAAGGGGAAAGGAACAAAAAGTTCTTCCATAGGTCAACAATTCAAAGAAGAATGCAAAATCGCATCCATCACATCACCAACCAGCAAGGAGAGCAAGTAGAACACCACGAGGAAATTGAGCAAGTTCTCCTGGACTACTTTAAAAGCATACAACAAGAAGATCGCACTATAGACAGACAGCCAGCCATTGATACGATCTCGAAGCTGATTCCCAAACTTGTCTCTGCAGAACACAACAAGATGCTTCTTCGCCCTGTTTCCCTCCAAGAAGTTGAAACAGCGATGGGCCAAACTAAAGACGGAAAGGCGCCAGGGCCTGATGGCTTCACCTCAAACTTCTTCCATCACTTTTGGGAGCTCATCAAAACAGAGGTCTGGGATCTAGTTGAGGAATCTAGAGTGGCCCATTGGCTTCTCCCCTCCTTGAACGCCACCTTCATAGCTTTGGTGCCAAAAGAAGAGAAACCCAGTACTCCGGAAAAGTACCAACCCATTGCTCTCTGCAATGTGATCTACAAGGTTATATCCAAGGTTATAGCCAATAGACTAAAGCCCCTTTTACCGCTCCTTATTTCGCCAGAGAAAACGGGCTACGTGGAAGGACGCCAAATCATGGACGGCATCATTCTGACTCATGAAGTTATTCACTCCCTCAAAAGCACTAAAAAACTAGGTATGCTCCTTAAAATAGATTTATCTAAAGCTTTTGATAAACTCTGTTGGCATTATATTCAAAGCATTTTCAAAGCCTTTGGATTTGATCAGATGTGGATAAGATGGATAATGAGCCTCATCTCTACGCCCCTTTACTCCATCCTTGTCAACGGTATCCCTTCCACCCCCTTTGTGCCATCCAGAGGAATTAGACAGGGTGATCCTCTATCCCCCTTCATTTTTGTTCTCATGTCTGAAGGCCTCAGCAGACTCATTCAACATGCAGTCCTCTCTGGGCAGTTACGTGGCATCTCCCTTCACGAATCTCCCACCACCACCCACCAGCAGTTTGTTGATGATAATATGCTCTTTGGCTTTCCTTCTGCTCAAGAAGCCAGATCTTTTAAACGCATTCTGAACCTTTTCTCGCTAGCTTCTGGTATGACTGTTAATGTCTCCAAATCCCAACTCTTCTTCTTCAACACTCCTCCAATAATACAAACCAGCATAGCTCGTATCCTTGGCTTCTCTCTTGCTCATCTCCCTACCAAGTATCTTGGTGCCCCTCTTATAGACTCTGCCCTTAAACACTCTGCCTGGAATCTTCTCTTGGAAAAATTAGAAGCTTGACTCTCTTCCTGGACTTTCAGAGCTCTCAACCTAGCCAGCAGATTGGTCCTCATCAAGGCTGTTTTGCAATCTATTCCCCTTTATCTTTTCTCTGTGCTTGCAGCTCCCAAATGGGTTCTTAATCAAATCAAGAATCTACAGCGTCGATTCCTCTGGGGGTCTTCAATACACAAACGGAAATGGGCTCTGTTTAATTGGAATACAGTCTGTTCACCCAAAGATGCAGGAGGGCTTGGGTTCAAGAATCCCCTTCACAGCAACGAAGTCATGGGAGCCCGGCTCTGGTGGAATTGGCTCTCGAACCCTCTTACGCCCTGGGCCAAACTGTGGATAGCCAAGTATGCTAAAAATAGACCACCTGATGACTTAATCCGACTCAAACTTGGGATATCAGGCTCTCTCATATGGAACACTGCCAAACAACATTATGCTCTTATACAACAGCACAGCTTTTGGGAAATCCGAAATGGACACACAACCATATTTTGGGCAGACTCTTGGCAGCAAAGACCTAAGCTTACTGACATTCTTAATCTTCCCAATGATGAAATATTTTATGGCCCAGAAGAGCTCAAAGTTAACCAGTGTTGGATCACTAATTCCAGCAATGATTTTAGACATTGGAAGCACCCATCTCACCTTCTCCCTTTTTCTCAGAACAATACATGGGAAGCTCTTCAGGAAGAACTCCAACGCTGCAAAATCTGATGTTCGGAAGAACCTGACATCCTTAGATGGGGATACTCACCCAAAGGCATGTTTACCACGAAAGAAGCATTCTCCTTGATTCATCCAGTACCGCTCCCGAGAGATAAGCTCTGGCAATTTGTTTGGGCTCATGGGACTTGGCCTAAAGTCTCCACTTTTCTCTGGCTGCTAAGTCACAAAAGAATACTCACCTGGGACAATCTACTCAAGCAAGGATTCTGTGGCCCCTCATAATGTCCAAACTGCAAGTAGAATATAGAAACGATCCAACACCTCATGTTGACCTGTACTCTAGCTAGCAAGCTCTGGGAAAAGATATTCTTCAGGAGTCAAAGAAGTAAACCACAAGGGGACCTAACCAGCATTATGCGCCTCTGGCCCAAATGTGTGTATAGCAGCCCCATCCTCAATACTCTTTGGAAAATCATTCCATGCCTCCTCTTCTGGTCCCTATGGAAAGAGAGAAACAGGAGAATCTTCAAACATCAATCCACTCCCTTGGATATCATCTAGAGAAACTTCAGCAACAACCTTCAAGACTCTCTAGCTCTGCATTCTTGGCAGGAGGAGGATCTTCCCAAACAGCCAAAGGAAGCTATCATATGGAAAAACTGGCAGCTGAAAATACCAATCACTCCAAACGCCAACAGACAGAGCTCTCCTGAATCCCTTCCTTGGACTCCTCCTCCTCTAGGAATCTTCAAGTTGAACCTTGATGGCGCTTCAAAGGGCAATCCGAGCCTAGTTGGATTTGGCGGCATATTCAGAAACTCCCAAGGAGACACCCTGGCTATCTACTATAGATCCATAGGTTGGGATACCAACAACTCAGCTGAACTGGAAGGACTCTGGCAAGGGTTAAATTTAGCTCATCTCTACAACCTCTCACCCATCATTGTGGAAGGGGACTCCCAAATTCTCATCAGCATTGCCAATCAGCTGCTCCAAGGATCCCGATCAGCAAAGGTAGCCACTAGCTGGAGAATGGCTTCCCGAATTGATAAGATGAGCAATTGGTTGAACAATAACCAAGCTATCTCCTTTTCCCACACCAAAAGAGACGGAAACAAGGTAGCGGACCTCCTTGCTAATTTAGGAGTTGACAGTATGGATACCCTCAATCATGGCACTCTTCAAATCATCCATGATAGAGACATTGCACAGAACTGCATCAAGCTGGTGCAAACTGATCGACCATATCCGGATGCGGATGTCTAAAGGATTCGACGGGACACATGTCCCTGGCCATCTCCAAAGGCGCTTCGCATGGGGTGGCCACATGGCCCCCCATGGCGCCATTAATATGGTTATCAATTCGCATTCATTCTGGGCATTAACTCCTCCGCGCCGTCACCTTCTCCTCCTTGGTCCGAACAGTCGACACCATATGGATGCCTGCTCGCGCTCTCCGGATCACTCTGGCCATGTCAGTCGAGCCTTGCAGCCCTTGCGCAGTATTTTCCTGAGAGGATGTGCTACGCCCTGCAAACGCACAATCACTGGACACCGATGCTCGCTGCTCAGCTGCCTGGAAACTATCCCTCGCTTTCATCATTCGCATAGCAATTTCTGTCTTTCCAATTCCAATTCTCAGGTTTCTCGTAGTGTTCTCAGTGGTTTTTCCCCTGTTCTTGTCGCGCCCTCCAGTTCGTTGCCTGTTCACTCTGAGAAGATTACCATGCCTAGGCTTAGGCAGCGGATGAATTTCCGTCGCGGTGCCTCTCGGGGTAGGTCTGCGAGTGAACGACCTCCCATCAGCTATGGCGAAGATCTCTCCACTGAGCCTTCTGGAAGGCGACCTGCTCCGGACCACAATTCCCCTCCTGGCCTCATTCATGGCATCCATCCCTCTGCTCCTCCTCTGGCCGCGCCCCTGAGCCCTGCTTTCTCTGTCCCTCATCACTTTGGCAGCCACATTCTGAGGCAAACCTTGCAACGCGCCGAGCTTCACTTCGACAGTGCCTTCAATCACCCTACCATCACTGGCTATATAACTATAACCCTGCATGAAGAAGCCACCATTCATTCTCCTCCGGTGACTGAACCTGCGCCTTCTCATCTTGACCCCATCCCCAACCCGACTGCCATTCCCACTGCTGGTCCAAGCGAACCCCTTGTTACTACTTCTCCCTCCCTGGACCATATTCACATGCAGGTGGAAGCGGACCTTTCAGGCAGAGACTGAGCTCAGCGCGTTGATGAAGATCCTGAGGAACTATACGGTTGTCGAATTGAAGAGGAGCAGCCTGCTCCAACCTAAATGCATTGAATCTGCTATGTCTAGGATCAGTATGATTTCTGCTCTTGACTTTTTTGCAAGAAATTCTGCTTTTTTTTTTGTCTATAGCAGCAATAGCTACATGCTAGTTTTGTCTTTCTATAGTTCTTCATGCTGAATGTAATAGACTCTTCACCGGTTTCCCATCTAAAGCACGGTGTAACTACTTTTAAAGGAACTGGTTTCCCACTCTGGGCAATTCGTCCTCTGGATAGAACTTGGACTTCAAGCCCAGTTTCAGGCTCCCTCAGCTAAACCGTGGCAGTTTTGTAACTCTATGTTTATATAATAGAATTAGCACAATTTAGCGAAAAAAAACATAAACCATTTCAAACTACATGGAATAAGAAAAAAGAACACCAGTGATATAAATTCACAGAATACTGACAAGAAAAAAAGAAGTGAATTTTCTAGATAGTAGCTCAAAACCTTGTAGTGGGAAGATTCCCTCAAGCTTGAGTAATATCTACATGCCACAGAATGAGTTGTGACACTTTTTTCTTACCTTTACTAGGAAGAATTGCAATTGGAGCTTCAATGTTTAATTTATATAAATATTATTGGTGTTGATATGCAATGTGGCCCTCCATCATTACTACAGATTCAAAGTCCTTCATGTCTGACTGACTAGTGTGGCTGGTTATAATTGGTGCTAATCCTGAGCCAGGGAATAAATTCTCAAGATTTCTCCCCAAAGAAATTTGTTGAGAGTTTAAAGTTCCATACCTTCCAGATTCACCCAAAATCTTATACATGGGAGCAACTTGGAAGGTTAAGAGTAGGCTCACTAGTATGAGGCCAAAAATACATTAATCTAGAATTCAAATTTTTTTGATTGAAATTATTTCTATCCTCCACTCCTGAAGAAAACTAAATAATTTTGATAGTTGATTCGACTAAAATTTCAAGTTGAGCAGGTGAGAGAGCCTTGTGTCTTAGTTTCCATTTCTATAGCATAATGTCAAACATGTAGTATAACTTTTACACTTTCTTCAATGCACTACTTTCGTTCTGCAACTCCATTTTGTTCAGGATTATATGGGACTATTAGCTCCCTCTTAATCCTAGATTCATTACATAAGGCTATAATTTTCTTGGATGTGTATTATCCTCCATTATCATACCTTAATATCTTAATTCTTCTTTTTTTAGTGTTCTCTACTTCAACTTTGAATTCTTGAAATTTGGTAAATACTTTGCTCTTGGATTTCATTAAGTAAAGACAAGTAATCGAAGGCAGGCCCAATTCAAATGTACAGTTGAAGAGGAACTGTATATGGATAACTAGCTAAATAAGCGGGGTATATATATGTTTGATTGGCTAAAGTGTGGTAGAAATAATGATAATGATGGATTCTATAGAACTTCTAGAAGTAATGGGGTCTCTACAAGAGGAAACCAAGGAGAAGGTGACTTGTTGAAAAAAATAGGCTCTAAATCCTTTGCTATCCAAGAATTGAAGATCAGTCACGATGAATATAAGTAAAAAATTAATATGAAGATGATGAATATGACTCAGTGAAGCTTGTGGGGCACAAGAAACCTATGTTAATACATCTTGAAAAAACAGATCCAAAAATAAGTAGTGTGAAGGTTATGGGGATGCTAATTATTTCAGCCAATCACTATTTCACCAATACAATATTTCACCATTGACACTCAAGGAAACCAACACAGTGGGATATGAGCATATGAACATTATGCAAGATGAAACTCTTCCATCTATTTTCAAAGGCAAGGATGTGTTGGCCAAGGCTGAGACTTGCATCGTCAAGACAATAATGTTTATGTTTCCTTATATCGAGGTGATAGTGAAGTCACCATTCCTCCAAGATCATAAAAGGTCGCCTATTCTTGTTCTTGTCATTTGTCCCACTAGGGAACTTGCAAGTCAAGTTGTTGTCAAGGCCAATGTTTTGTTTAAATTCCATGCAAATATTGGTGTACAAATAGCTAGTGGGGACACTAAATTACAAATAAAACATAAATGACTACAAAAAAATCCTTGCCAGATATTAGTGGCCACTCCTGGAAAGATTTGGGACCATATAAAGAATACCCTAGCTATCTCAAGTCATTTAATGGGTGTGAAAGTGCTCGTACTTTGATTAAGTCGACCATTTTCTAAATATGGGGTTCCATAGGGATATTGATAAGATAATTTTTGGTGTGCCTAAAAGAGAGGCAGATGCCTACTTTAAGCTACAGTTCTAGAAGAAGTTCACAAATTTTTCCGAATTTCTTTAAAAAAATACAAAGATTTTATTAATGCAATTGAAGAAGGTAGTGAGGAAACTCACTCAGAGGTTTGTCATTGATCAATTATTGCTTCACATGAGAATCATTTTAACATTTTTTGTTGTTGTTCTTGAAGAGAAACATATTTAGGGCTTGAAATGCCAAATACTAGGCATGGATCCTTGGATGCATATGCAAGACATATTTGATTCTTTTGTGGTGGGAATCCAACTAGATATTTACAAGGAATTGGTTGTAGCAGCACTTCAAGAAATAAGGAGTGTTTATTATTGAAAGAAGATTTCACAATGTTAACCACAAAAAAATGTTCATTAATGACAACTTCATTGTGTACTACAACACATTTTTCAACAGTCCAAGAGGTTTTCAAATAGACGAAAGTATGGCATAAAAGTATAGTACAGTTTATGGGTGCTTGCAAAAGCCCACTAGATTTGTGCATAGTACCAAAATTTATGTCTAGCGGTGATTTACTTGCATATATTCAACACTATGGAATGGTTTCAAAATTTGTTGCGAGACAAATAATGATACAACTTGTTGTTGGACTAAAATTTCTATGTGAAAACAAACTTATACATAGGTACTCAAAACCATAGAATTCTCCCTTCAACAAATGACAAGAATTTTGTACTGAAAATTGCGGAATCAAGGACCCTGCAACCCCAAAGGACAGTAGAAACATTGTGTGGTTCACCTATGTACATAGCACTTGAGATTATGCAATATTGGAAGAGTGATGGCCGTGTAAGAAGTCATGAAGGTTGCACATCTGAAGATGATTGAGAGAACGAAACCTCGTCATCTTCGCAAAAATTCCCCAAAATAAAGGATTTTAATAAAATAAGTAGTAAAAGAAGGGAGACCCTATTCAAACATCCAATTGAAGAGGAATTGGACATGGATAACTAGTTTAATAAGTGGGGTATATCTATGTTATGAAACCAACTCCAAAAATAGATGAAAAGAGAGATCAACGCCTTAGAAATAAGACACTTTGAGGGGGCAACCTCCAATACATTACATAAATGAACAATTCTTGGATGATACAAATGAAAAAAACTCCTTTCTATATATAGGAGTCCATGGGGCCACAATGTAATCCTAGCCGACCTAACAATAATAATAGAAGGGCACAATAATAACAATATGGGGGTTATAGGGGTACAAAAATAACAATAAGGGGATTACACTAACAAGAATAAGGGACTATACTAGTAATATAAGGGCCTAACATGCTCCTCTCCTTCAAAAAGTCGTTCTCCTCAACACTTGAGTAGCTCCAGGTGATTTTTTATAAAATTCTCATCCTCCCATGTAGAATCTTCAGTGGGTAAGTTCTTCCATTTGATGAGATACTCTGAAATTGATAGATTTCGTAGCTGTCGAGTTCTTGTTTCCGTGACCGCTTCAAGTTCCAATATGGTTTTTCCTTCCTCACAAGGTTCTGGCAATATTGTTTGAACTGGAAGTTTGTCCCTTATAACCTTTTTTAAGCATGAAACATGGAAAACTGGATGCACTCACGAAGAAGTAGGAAGCTCCAATTTGTATGCCATAGTACCAATCTTCTGCAAAACCTTGTAAGGACCATAGTACTTTGGAAATACTTTATTATCCTTCTTAGCTTGCTTGAGGGAAATTTGTTTGTATGGTTGTAGCCGTAAAAATACCCAGTCTCCCACATCAAAACTTCTCTCACTGCGATGTTGATATGCCTGTTGTTTCATTCGATTTTGTGTCAAATCTAGGTTATCCTTTAAGAGTTGGAGAACTTCTTGTTGATGCTCGATGTGATCCTCCACTGCTTGAACCCTAGAATTATCCCTTAAAGAAGATGTGATGGATGCTGGACGATATCGATAAAGTGCCATAAATGGGGTCTTTTTTGCTGTAGTATGGAAGGAAGTGTTATACCACCATTCAGCGAGAGGTAACCACTTGACCCATTGTGTTTGATTATCAGATACAAAACAACGAAGATATCCTTAAAAACATTTATTCACTATCTCTGTTTGACCATCAGATTGAGGATGATAAGATGAGCTATGAGCTAGTTGAGTACCCAAACAAGAAAATAATTTCGTCCAAAAATTTCCTGTAAAAATGGGATCTCTGTCACTTACAATAATCTTTGTGTTTCCATGTAGCTTTTGAATTGTTTCCATAAATGCAGTAGCAACTGTACTTGCTTTAAATGGATGAGATAATGCACAAAAGTGTGCATACTTGGTAAGTCTATCAACTACCACCATTTTGACACTCCTTCCTTTGGACTTAGGTAAACTTGTGATAAAATCCATTGAAATCTCTTTTCAACGTTGACTTGGAATGGATAAAGGTTGTAGAAGACCCGGGGTCTTAATTATCTCAACTTTATTTTGTTGGCAAACCAAACATTCTGCCACCGACTTTTGAATATTAGATTTAAGGCCATCCCAAAAAAATTATTTCTTCACCCTGTGGTAAGTTTTTAAAAATCCCGAGTGTCCTCCTAAAGGAGAAGTGTGCAATTCCAAAAGAATCTTTTGTTTTAGTTGGGAATTCTTGCAAATATATAAGCGATTTTTGTACCATAAGGAGTCATTTTTCCAACTAAATGTATCAGATGTACTAGGATCTTGCTGTAACTTTTGAATGAGTGTCCACACTTCTTCTGCGTCCTTATTCCATTCATCCCTTGCATCAGTTATCCAATCTGGTTGGATAATAGAAATGGCACAAAGCAATGCTTCCACCTCTTCATCCTTTCTTGAGAGTGCATCTGCAAGAATATTTAGCTTCCCTTTTTTGTAGATGATTTCAAAGTCATAACCCAACATCTTTGTGACCCATTTTTGCTTCTTTTCTAAAGATATTCTTTGTTCCAAAAAGTGTTTAAGACTACCATGATCAATTTTTACCTTGAAGTGTCTTCCCATTAGGTAAGGTCTCCATTTATTTAGTACATGTAGTATTGCCAACATTTTCTTCTCTTAAATAGCCTTTTGTAAATACTTTCCTTTGATTGAACAACTTTCAAAAGCAGTGGGTCTTCCTTCTTGCATTAAAACAACACCAATTCCATTTTCTGAGGCATCACATTCCACAATAAAGGTTTTTGTGAAGTCTGGCGTAGCTAAGGCTGGTGTTAGGGACATTGCCTCTTTAAGATGTTCAAAGGCCTTAGTTGCTTCAGGAATCCATGAAAATGCATCTTTCTTCAATAATGTTATTAGAGGTGCTGCTATTCTCCCATAATTCTTAACAAAATTGCGATAATACCCTGTTAACCTAAGAAATCTGTGCAACTGCTTTATGGTTGTGGGGAATTTCCATTCCTTAATGTCTTTAATTTTGTTAGGGTCTACCTTAACACCCTCGTGAGATACAATATGACCTAGATATTCCACCTCTTGTACTCCAAAGGAACATTTGGATGTTTTTTCATATAATTTTTCTCCTCCAATAGTTTGAGCACCCTGTCAACATGTTGAACATGATCCTTCCAAGACCTGTTGTAGATTAGTATATCATCAAAAAATACTAGCACAAATTTTCTAAGAAAGGGTTTGAAAATGGAATTCATCAACCCTTGAAATGTAGAAGGTGCATTGGTAAGGCCAAAAGGCATGACCAAAAATTCATAATGACCCTCATGAGTTCAAAATGTTGTTTTTGGAATATATTCAGTCTTCATTCTAATTTGATGATATCCTGAACGAAGATCCAACTTGGTAAAATAAATTGCTCCATGTAATTCATCCAATAATTCATCAATAACAGGAATGGGAAATTTATCTTTAATAGTGAGCTTATTGAGCTCCCTATAATCTGGACACATGTGCCATGATCTATCCTTCTTGTGCACCAATACTACTGGAGCAGAAAAAGAACTTTGACTCGATTGAATTATAACAGCCTCTAACATTTCTGCAATCATACGTTCAATTTCACTCTTTTAGACATAAGGATATCTGTAAGGCCGGATGTTTGGAGGAAAAATTTCTGGAATCAAATGAATAGCATGATCATGATCACGAATAGGTGGGAGTCCTTTGGGAGTATCAAACACCTTGGAATGATTGTCCAATAATTTTTGGAGATCTGGAGAAATAGATGATTTTGATGTTGGAACTTCTATTGAGCATAATTGTGCAATTACGCCTCATTGTTCTTTCTTCAGAAGATTTGTAATGACATTAGAGCTTATTATATTTCCTGGATTCCCTGCAATACCTCGTAATTCGATTTCTTTTCTTTCCGAAAAAAAAGTCAAGAAAAGTTCTTCAAAATTAAAAGCTATCGTCCCCAAAGATTGTAACCATTGTACTCCTAGTACAACATTAGCACCTCCCATTGGGATGGAAAGCATTGGACTATTCAATACATATTCCCCCATGGATAGCTTGATATTATGGCATTTTCCAGAGAAATTTATAGTTCCTCCATTTGCAACCATCACTTGACATTCCGGTGTTGGGTATAGGAAACAATTCAATTCCTTGGCTACCTTACAATGAATAAAATTATGGGTACTACCCGAATCAATCAACACTATTACCTTTTTCTTCTTGATATGTCCTTCTATCTTGAGAGTTTTAGGAGTGGTAATTCCTTCCAATGCATTACATGATATGGTCGGACTCATTCATTCTTCTTCTAGGGTTTCTTCCTGGTGTATATCCTCTTCTCTTGAAGTTTCTTGTTAATTTTCTTCCTCCTCTTCACAATATATGTAAAATAATTTCTTCTCAACACACTTATGACCTTTAGTGTATTTTCTATCACAACTGTAGCAAAGCCCTTTTGCTCTCTTTTCTTCCAATTTTTGTGGTGTCAACCTTGTAGGTTGTGGAAGTCTAGGAGTAGCAACACTTCCATCTTTATAGATGTGAGTGGTAGGCTTCCTTTTCTCCATAGTTTTACATTCAATTTTTCTTGCAAACCTGAAAGCCTTCTCCAATGAATCAAGTTCCCAAACGCGAACTTTATGTTGGATGTTATCCTTTAAATTCCCTATGAAGACATCAATCCTATGTTCCTATGGAATATCAGTTACAATTATATTCAATTTTTGGAAGTCCTCAATATGCTCCACCACATAACCCTTTTTTTTTAGATTTATCAATTGGCTAAAGAACGTGTTTCTTTTTGTATCCTCATAATGTGCTATCATTTCCTCCGTAAAAATTGACCAAGTGACAATTTTTTTACGGGAGAAATGCCATCGATACCATACAAAAGTATTTTGTTCTAAATGTAAAGTTGCAATATGTACCTTTTGTGTGTTTTGCACATTGTTGAGATCAAAATATTTCTCCATCTGTAGTATCCATCTTACGGGATCCTTGCCATCAAACTTCCTCATATCCATATTTGGAATATGATGGTTCTTTCATCCAAACTTAGAGTTTATGAAATCATGATTAACATTTATTTTTTTCTCATCATGAGTTTCCTCTACTATATTTTCGCCATTAGGAAATATTTCTTGTACCAACTTTTTCAAACCTTAAATGTCTACTTTTAGATCATTCTTCATGTTTTCCATGTTGTTTTTCATTTTTTCATCGATCTTAACTTCCATGTCATCCATCTTAGCTTCCATGTCGTCCATCTTAGCTTCCATGCCCACTTCCATGCCATCCATCTTAGCTTCCAAACCATTCATCTTAGCTTCCATGCCTTTCTTCAAACCATCCATCTTAGTTTCCATGCCTTTCTTCAAAACTTCCATTTAATTTTTTGTTGCTCTTTGCGATAGCGAAATTTTGTGCACTTGATCTCGTAATTTTGATATCTCATGTTGTGTTTCTTTGTATTCATGAGTCATAGTGTAGCTTTTTGAAGGCTTAATGGGCGTTTTATTCCCTTTAGATGGAATTTTATAACCCAATACTGATATATTTTCTTCAATATTCCCTTGGAATAAATTCAAACTAATTTTTTTAAAACGAGACTTATGTAATTCGAAAAAGATACACACCTTTTTCTTGCTTTTGAGGAGCTCGATATTGAAACTGAATTATCCCTGTGATTTCAGATCTTTAATATCTAAACTTTGGCCCTAAATCAGCCCTCTGAATATTCTTTCCAATGCCACAGGTCTGACCTGATTTGGATTCTTCAAGGCAAAGTTATGCCCAATCTCCCACAATGACCTAATTATGGACTAATTCAGTAGAGCGAACTTGTATGACTTTCCACATGTCACTATTTCCTTCTTCGGCTCTGAAATTGATATGAAAAAAACTGCAATCCATGTACTTATGGCCAATTTTTACAGAATTCCAATCCGATGCTCAGAGAGAGAGAGTTATGAAGATTTTCCCACGATCACCTCTTTGAGATGAAATTCGAAAGCTTGAAAAAGCCCTAAATTCCACAGACCATATCTCTGAAAATATTGCGAACCAAGCTTTGAAATTTTGCGACGCTATTCCTCAGGATTTCTTCTCCGTGCTCTAAAAATTTCAGCTTCTAAAAATTTGTAGAAAACAAGTTATAGCGAAAATTCCATGATGACCTGTTCGGAGCAGTGAAACCCTAGAATCTAAAGCTTTAATACCAAATGTTATGAAACCAGCTCCAAAAATAGAAGAAAAGAAAGGTCAACGCCTTAGAAATAAGCCACTTCGAGGGGGAAACCTCCAATACATTACATAAATGAACAATTCTTGGATGATACAAATGAAAAAAACTCCTTTCTATATATAGGAGTCCATGGGGCCACAATGTAATCCTAGCCGACCTAACAATAATAATGTAAGGGCACAATAATAATAATATGGGGGTTAAAGGGGTACACCAATAACAATAAGGGGATTACACTAACAAGAATAAGGGACTATACTAGTAATATAAGGACCTAAAAATCTATGTTTGGTTGGCTGAAGCGCGGTAGAAATAATCATAATGATGGATTCTCTAGAACTTCTAGAGGTAATGGGGTCTCTACAAGAGGTAGCCAAGGAGAAGGTGACTTGTTGAAAAAAAGAGGCTCTAAATCCTCTGTTATCCAAGCACTGAAGATCATTGATGATTAATATGATTCTAAATATGAATATGAAGATGATGAATTTGATTCAGTGAATCTTGTGGGGCAGAAGCAACCAATGTTGAGTCTTGTTGAAAAATCATATCAAAAAACAAGTAGTGTGAAGGTTACTGGGGATTTTAATTATTTGATCCAATCAAGGTTTGACAAGCACAATATCTCACCATTTACACTCAAGGAAACCAACATAGTGGGATATGAGCGTATGACCATTGTGTAAGAAGCAAATCTTCCATCTATTCTCAAAGGCAAGGATGTGTTGGCCATGGCTAAAACTTGCACTGAAAAGACAATATTGTTTATGTTTTCTACTATTCAGGTGATAGTGAAGTCACCATTCCTCCAAGATCATAGGGTATATATCACCCCTTACATATACCCGCTCATCCTTGGGAAAGAATTTCCATAGAGTTTGTGGAAGGTTTACCAACAACCAGGAAGGGACATGACTACCTATTTGTGGTAGTTGACAATTTCAAAAAGATGTGTGTTATGATGCCCTATAAGAAGACCATCAGTGGACTAGAAACAACAAACTTGTTCATTGGATAGGTCTAGGTGCAATTTAGGATACCAAGGAGTATTGTTTCAAATAGGGACATAAGATTTCCTAGTGCATTCCAGAACACATTTTGGGAGAAAGATGACACAAAATTGAAGAGATATACAACATTTCATCCATAGAAAAATGGGCAGAAAGAAGTATTCAATAGGACTTTGGTGTAGCTTTTGAGGTGATACAATGAGAAGCATTCAATGACCTAGTATGTAAATTGGTATATATACAAGATTCTTACAATGGAGCAGTCCACATTTTTGCAAGAAAGTCCCCATTTGAAACCCATTTTGGATATTTGCAACTTTCAACTTTGGACATTTCATATGGGAAACAAAGAGGAGTGAGGTAATATCGTATAGGAGATGCCTTGAAGGCTAAATTTTTTATAGAAAATATCAGGAATATCGATATATATGTACAAAAAACACTACAAAAGTCAAAGGATAAATATAAGGCTAGGCATGATAATCATAGAACAAAGAAATCGTTCAAGGTGGCAGACAAGGTATGGCTACAGTTGAATCAGAAGAGGCTACCCTAACTTGATAATAAAATCAAGGTTTTGAGGTATGTTCCCTTTGAGATAATGCATATTGACTCAATTTACCACCATAAATGCACATTTACTCAATTGGTAATGTAGAGAATCTGAAACTCTACGAGCCTTCCATGTTAGATCAAGAAGAGGAATAGGTCCTACCTTCTATGGAGGATTTGACACTAGATGTTCAAGTGGAGTTGACAAAAGATACATTTTTATAAAAGAGGCTATAACTACAAGACAATGGAAACATGACCTTTGGAATATTGTGTTGAAAGGACAACTTTGAGGCAAAGCTAAATGCTACACGAGAAAGAAGGGAGAGGAAAATTTTCCTCACCTCATTCAATAGAATATTTTTGGGAACAAAAGCGTCCAAAAATGGGGAGGTGTGATATAGATTGGATTATTATATTATTTTTCATCCATTTCTATAGTTTCAGAGGGGAAAAAGTGGAGGAATAAACTTTCAGGGCCATTTTTACGGGTGAGCCCCAGTTTGGAAAATTGGGGTCTGGAAACTTCTGAGAGAATTTTTAGCCATAAAATGACGTTAGTTTTGGGGTAGAACTTTGTTTCAATGGTGTATCATATTTTATGCATATTATACACATAGATATCTTTCCAATGGCACAATAATCATGTCAATCAGAGTCTATATGCAGAATTTATGCCATGCATAAGTTAACTTTCCTGTTTTCACCACCATAATTTGAGTGGATGCTAGATCAGCCCCCATTAAACATGGAAAAAGGGGATATCCACATGATTATGATGTATAAGACTCTAGAAGAGTCTATTTTGTAACTTTGTTTAAGAGTTAAGGTAGTCAAATGTAACCACTTGTAGGAAATCAGGTTCTGTTAAAACCAAGCCACTAGAAGGAAAAGGGATTATGTTCTTTCAAGTGATTTTGTTCCATGGGTAAGAAAAAATAGTTGAGACAGATAAGAGATAAAGCCCATAGATGTAATTTGTTTACTTTACTATCCCACAGGTCACAAACCATATTTCTTTGTACTCAGAAATGTTCTATTTAGAGAAAGAGAGTAAAGTGACCTCACCTTCTAGTTGGGTTTTTTTCCCCAAAAGGGTTTCCCAAGTCATATCCTGTGTAAAATGTGTGTGTGAGATTTTATTTAACTATTCATTTATGCATAAATTTAATTCGCATTCATATTATTAACAATAACTTACAAATCTATAAATCTAGAGAGAAATACAATTGTAATAGTGTATATCTTGGATATTTAAGTATATTTTGTCAAATCTATTGTGACGAATTGTCTAGTGGAATATCCATGGTAGTTAATGGATCAATATTTCTTCAAATAAAATACCCTCCCATTTCCAATATTTTCCTAGGAGTTTACTACAAGATGGCTACGCTTGTTTTGTGAAAGGGAAATGTACAAACAAGTGATTAATGGTCTCCTCACTACCTTTACACAAAGAAAACCATCCAAGATAAATATTATTTCTACGTTGGATTACATCCCATTTAGGAAATTTTATCTTAATGATACACTAGAACAGTAAGTAAAAAATTGAAGGGAAAGTCAACTTCCAGAGTACTCTCCATAACCATAGATTCTCAACATTTTTTGCTAGAACATTTAAATGCATTTAACCCAACTTAGGGGTGTATATGCCATTCATACCATGTGCCAAAACCAAGTCATTCTCTTTTTCATTTAATCTAATGTGAGCCAAAGACAAATCATCCAAGTATATAGACCATTCCTCCCAAAAAATCCCATGAATATTTAAATATGTTGTTATCAACCAACCTTGATGCCAAAGGGTAGTCTGAGAAATATTATTAATATGAGCCATTATGGAATGTCCTTGATCTCTTAGAGATGCAATGATATCTTGCGACAGTCTATGTCTATCACCACTCCCTAGCCAAGGATATGAGCCTATTCTAACCTTGTTTCCATTGCCGAACTTCCGTGATATGCCTGATGCAATCAAAACAAATGAATTTACAACAACCCTCCATAAAAATGATATATTTTATCACGATTTTTCCTATAACTTCACTTAGTTTTCCATGGAACAAGGGGGAAATATACTTCTAATAGACCGCTATCATCCAAATACTGTGTGTAGAGAGAAGCATCCATCCACACTTTGTTGCAAGTGATTTTGAGAACATAAAAATATTTTTATCCCCCATCGACCCAATAGCTTTGGAACAACAAGACAATTTCACTTGACCCAAAGAAAGACAAAATGATATTTGGATCCTTCCCATAAAAAAATGAAAAATATCCTCCTATATTTCTGCAATACTCCCTTCAGGATCCAAGCCAATGAAATCTAGTAAACCAGAATGGCTTCAAGGAATGATATTGCTAAAACTAACTTCCCTACCCTGGATAGTCACCTAAATCTCCAACAAGTGAGTATTTTCTCTAACTTATCTATCGACCAAAGCCAGTCTTACTTTTTGCAATAGTTTGTTTGCATATGGAAATCCAAATACTTTAAGAAATATTCCATTTTAGTTATCTCAAAAGGAAGTAATAATCTGATATGAAGTATCCCATAATCCTCAAAATTGTGAAAATATACGGTAGTTTTTCTTTCATTGATGACCATCCTATAGCTTTCCCCCAAAAAAAAAAATCTCATGCAATTTTTCGATATCTCTATTCGAGCCATTACAAAAGATAAGTATATCATAAAAAAAGAGAGCAGATGTGTAATTAATTGCTAGAGCATGAGCTATAACCACAACTTTAAACTCACCTCGCCTCTCTACCTCCTCCAACATACAGCT
Source organism: Pinus albicaulis (assembly GCA_034641835.2). Taxonomy (NCBI): domain Eukaryota; kingdom Viridiplantae; phylum Streptophyta; class Pinopsida; order Pinales; family Pinaceae; genus Pinus; species Pinus albicaulis. Next base: position 167,947,437 of record CM076584.1, read on the forward strand.
ACGGCCTTAAAAGACAAGTATAAATAGAAGTAGATACAAAGGGATAACTTGTATCAATCAGGGAAAATTCAAGGATGGAAAATTGTATTGATGTTTAAAAAGATTGGTGAATCTCACTAGTCCCTAATATGAAAAATGTAAAATTTTTATTGATGTATTTGTAAAATTATTCAAATTTATAATGATTTTATATATACTCTCGATATAATATTGTCGAATTTTAAGGTAAAATAATTTTATGTAGTAAAATTTGGGCGAATCATTTTTATAAAAAATGGAAATTGGTGAATATTTTTTTAGAAAAACCATGGAAAATTAGCCCACTTATGAATATTAGCCCCTAAAATTTTCCATGGTCTCAATCCTCTCTGTGCATGAAAGAAAGACGAAGTCGATCCATTTATCAAAACAACTCAATATATAGACATGAGACAACTCATGATCCAATTGATAAACGGGACCTAAAAACCAACTCGTGTAAGAAGAGGTCTTATGAACATCCAATTAACTCCATAATATTCCTTTGAAATATGTCTTGAATAAAATACATTTTTCCCTTTCAGTTTTTATATTATGTAACCCTTCTAGAGCAACTCCGATGGATTTCCAGATCTGTCTCCCGTCAAGAAAAATAAATTGCTCCTTTGAAATGGTCTTTGAGAGTATAGGATTAATACTTATAATAATCACCTTTGACAGGACCATATACACGCAAGTGCAAATGGAGATAGACATAAATTATTCAAAAGACATAGGTTTGTCCACCTTAGGGATAAGGGCTATAGAAGTAGAATTGAAAACTGGAAGAACACTTCCTTCCCTTCTAGATTTTTTGAGTATTCTTAACGAGTCCTTACCTATAGGATAAAAAGAACTTGTGAAAAATTATATAGCCCATCTATCAGGCCACAAGCTCTTGTATTTTTGAATATTGGCCCAAGAAATTCCTTCAATTCATCGTCGAACACTTTCTCCATCAGGGATCTATTTTCTCCTTCCTCCACAAATCATGGAAAAAGATGAGCCACTTTGATAACTTATGCAATAATGACCCCCTTAGGTTCCTTGAAGATGTTTTGGAAATAGACCATGCCTAGGGAAGCGAGGTCTTCAAAATTGTATACCTTGCGTCCCTCGTGATGCTCCACTTGGAAAATAGTGTTGCTCAATTTTCTACCTTTTGTATTGGCATGAAAGAACTTGTTGTTCTCGTCACCACAATCCAACAAAATTTCCTTGCTTTTAAGGTGCGAAGATGCTTCCTTGTTAGAAAGAATCTCCTTTCTTCTTGGTACAAGTCTATACAATTCCTCCGTGGTCTCCTATGAATCATATCCCTTAGCTCTATACTTTGAAAAAGCCTCAATTTTTTGTTCAATTTCCATGAGGTCTTCCTCCTTTCTACGAATTAAAAACTTCCCATTCCTTCATCAATCGCCTCATATATTTTAAATTGGTCTCAAATTTGTTGGCTCTAGACAAGAAAGACCGAGCATCAAAAGAATTCTAATTGTTTCTGAACAATGCTTGGAAAATCTTTTGTTTTATTCAGTTAGAGTTCATCTTGAATGGGCTAGCATGCTTATGATTTTGTCCTTTTAATTCTAGGAGTATTGGAGAGTGATTTTATTCACCTATGGTTCCCACTCATTGATGTAGAAGAGGAAAACTAAGCACAAGAGGTCTTTCCACAAGGAACCTATCAAGCCTTTTTTCCACATGGCCCTCTCCCACATGTTGGTTCCTCCATGTGAGTTTTTACTGGATTTGATCAAGGTCGATCAATAGTTTAGAGGCAATGTTGTGTGAAAAGTAGTCTATGAGAGAATCAATTCTGGCACGGGGTCTTAATGTGAGAAAAATAAAGTTTTCCTACAAGCTCAAATTCTAAATCATGGACACTTCTAGAGATTTGGAACCTATATATGTTCTACTGAAATTCAATCTCAATTTTTAACTGGAATTCCAAATGGTAAGTGTACCCAATTTCTGCTTTAAATGAGTCTTACCAATATCGTTTATTCTCCTTATAGTCACTCACATAGATGGACTATGTTCTATCAAGGATTATGCACAAATTTTATTAATCTTAATATAGCTAAAATGCACTATCTCAATTGTATTCAAATAACAGACTCATTTAGAGACTAAATTTCATATTAATTCTCGATTCACACACAAACCAAAATTCCTCAAGTAATTATGCAGGTAGATAATTAATATACAAAAAGTATGAAACTTCATTCCATTAATCAATATCTATGTGTTATCACTTGATATCATAGGTTGGGTTGTGTCAACCTCCAACCAAGAGTAACTATTTCAAACCACATGTAGCTAGAAGTTAGCCCTTATAGCATGAGAGGTCTCACTAAAGGAAGTCTAAGAATTTTATAATGTGTTCACCCTCCCCAAGAGTTTCTTGAAGAAAAATAACATCAGGTTGCTCCACGTGAAACAATCTCCTAAAAGCAATTTTTTTGGAGTTACTTGGAAACCCTCTATAATCGAAAGAAAGGATATTCATTGAGTAACCCCGCGGTAGGCCTTCAATGTTCTAAGAACCCCATCTATGGAATTTTTCCTTCCCATAACCATATCCTCATGAAAATTTTCTTTTGTGAGTCTAGTGATATGAGATTTTCTCCCCCTACCCTTCATAGAATGCACAGAAATGAAAAATTGACCAAGGCCTCCTTCAAGACCATCAGACACCGAGAGGACTGGTCTCAACCTCAAATTGTATAGGACATCACCCTCATCCAAGTCTCCAGATCACCCTCAAGAGGTTGACGCTCTCATTAAGGAGTAACTTGATAACCCAATTAGGACAGCACAAAGGGCTTTCATAGCTGAAAGGGAATTGAATGCCTTATGGGAGACGAGAGGATCCATTCCTAAAGAATAGCCACCCCTATATTTAACTAAATAAAAAAAGGAACTTACATTTCAAGTGACAAGGGGAAGGGTTGCAAAATTACTAGGGATCAAAGTGTCTGCTCAAGACTGGTTTACCATGGCTAAATGATCTATATTTCTTTCTTATAATGGAGACACATATGGAGAGACCATCAAGAAATTAGGCTCGATTGTACTAGTTAGCATCAGAGCTTCACAACTCACACAATTATTTCATTGTAAACCTACTTAGGCATTTTAGGCCTCTCCCACATTATTTTGTTTCTGGTTGGCTTTCTCAAAGGATGATGGTTTTTTAAAAGGAAGGCTACAATTATTTTCTAGATGACCATATTTATGGAACCTCTTTCATTTGAATGGAATTCCTTCGTAATCGAGAACTTGAAATATGTCAATTCCTTTTGCGATATTCATGGTTTCATGAAGCTTTTTCCAGAGGTCTAAGCTTACCACAACCCGAGCTACTTACTTGTATTTCGTTTCTTTAAAGGAATACTCCACATTCAAAAACCTCCCTAGGCTACTCCCCAAATTTGCAAAGCTCTTTAGATTCCAGTTATGAGACGACAAGCCAAAAAACCGAACCTAGACTACCACCACATCAAGCCATTCCCTTCTAGCATCAAATAATGGTGTCTAGAACTTAAAAACAATAGGGGTGGAATTGATAAGCCATACCTCTTTTGCAATTGTTTTTGCTTCATCATGAGACTTGAAATTTAGTTGTATCCATCAATTGGCTGGAAGGAAAATTTATCGGGCTTTGGTGACTAGAAGGTTTATCTTTTGGCTCTTCCATTCTTCGAGTCTTTATATAGAACTTGTGGCCTCTGACTCTACCAACCAATGATGTCTCATTTAGTTCTACCATTTATGCCATCTCCACATCACCCCCAAGCAAAAATTGTAAGGAGTCGGGGATTTTTCGCTTTTCAAAACCCTATTCTTCTCCCTTTTGGAAGGAGTACCCCTACCATCTGAACCTTGCATATGAGAGTTTCTAATCTCGTCCCCAAAAACTGTTGTTTTAGACCCATTATTTAGACCAAGCACTAAACAATTCTAAATCAATAAAACCTGTGGAGGAATGACTTCAACGGAGGGGATCTCAACAACTTACAAGGGAGCATCAAATAAAGGCTTCGAAACCATCGGTAGACCACCAAAGGACGAGGAGACCAAAACTGATGAAACCCCACCACTGATTGAGGGAAAATGAAAGCCAAAATATGGGAAGCTTTACAAAGTGAGCTTGACAACCCTAACAAACCATACCTCGCAAAATCCATTGACACATCGTTGTGGAGAGAAGGGAACCTCTAGGATATAATTGGTTCTCAGTCCAAAAAAGCCCATGAGAAGGTAAGAGACCCCTTCAGCGTTTCCAAAAAAAAAAAAACTACAACCCTCCTTGAAAGAGGCATAAGCATTAGAGGATACAAAAATAGCTCCCCTAAATAGACTCACCAAGTTCTAGTCAACAACCTCCAAGTCCTCCATATTTCCACCACGAGTGCAAACCTTTGCCAACAAGTACCGAGTAAAAGAAAACTGACCAGATTGTATAAACCCTAGTTAAAACGCACTCGAGAACCAGCAACCGCCACAACCGCCACAAAAAAAAAACGGTGAAAAACAAAAACGAAACAAAACATCTTGACCAGATTCGTTGTGTTTCGGGGCCATAACAAAAGCAAAACATCTTCTTCATAGTGATCTCCGTGGGACTAAACTTTAAAAGTGTGTTAATATTGAGTTGACAGCACGGCGTTTACCTAATCATTTTAACAACCATCTTTGGCCACACCATTCGTTGTAATTACGTTAGTGATTTAAGCCGGTAATCGCGCTCATAAAATTTGACGGCCAAAGATATTCAAAATATAACACTAACTGATTTTCAAAGGCAAAAAAGGAGCGAAATGGATGCTTCTCATCCGACGTCAACATCGTTAAGAAAAATCAAATATTTAGTTAAGTTTGATTTGGATTAACAATAATTAGAATGAATAATCATTTCTCCCTAAATGTGCTGAAATATTTAATCCAACTAGCAATTCTCCATAACAGTGCTGAAATATTTAATCCAACTAACAATAAAACAATCAACCATTAACAATGACTAGTTTAGTTATTCCTGCCTCAATGGTATATCATTGATGTACAGTTCTCCAGAAGTGTTAATGTACACATTTCCAAACGTGTTAATGTTATGGGTGAAGATTCCGCCTCTGCCGAAGAGCGCAGATTCTACCTGTGTCTAATGATCTCAACATTAATTATGCGGGTTGAAATTGTCAAAATGGTTGATATATGTAGTAATTGGTATAAACTATTATATATACTTTTCCAAGAAAACATTTTTAAAGTTTATTTAATATTATTTTTTTATTATTTAAGATGAAAAATATATAATATGTTTTATTTTAAATTGAATGTATTAATTTATTTAGTATTTAGAATCATTTTTAAAATAAGTAATCTAACTAATAGATAAAATGGAGCATGGAGTATGCCCTAAAACTATTTATGTTTGGCTAAGAGATTCTTTTCGTAGGACTTAAGGAAATATGTTAATGGCCTAGGACCTAGAGACATTTGGTAGGAGTTAAAGCTTGCCCCCTTATGGACCACCAACAAGTCATTCTAGGTGGTGTTGTTTTCCTTAAATAACTTTGATGTGTTACTCTACATTCACAAATAATAACAGAAGATGGTTGTCCTCACTACTGGTTTGACAACTGAGTTATAATAAGTTTTTTGGTTGTTGAAAAGGAAATAGACAAAATGACATTTTTCTAAACACTTTTTCTCATCAATATTGTCCAAAATTTGTAGATATTTCTAAATATCATATGTTCAAGTGGTTTAATCATGGTTGTCTTCACTACTCACTATTGGTTTGACAACTGAGTTATAATAGGTTTTTCCACTGTTGAAAAAGAAATAGACAACAATGTTTTTTTCTAAATACTTTTTCTCATCAATTTTGCCCAAAAATTTGTAGATATTTTTAAATATCATAAGTTTAAATGGTTTAATGTGCAAAGATCAAGGGCCTCTAGGGTTTTTTATGGTTCCATTTATGCATTCATAAGAGCACTTTAAACAATAATGAATCACAATCTTACTAAAAATTGTATTCTCATATTCATGCCAAAAAGTTATTTGGTCTGGTTCAATTAAGCCTTTCTAAAATAAGACTTTTTTATTTTGTTCATATGCATATCACTGCATTTATTTATTTATTTTTATAAATATTTTTTATTATTGTTAATTATTTTGTTTGCTAAATTATGTGAGTCCTGAGATGACTAGCATGCCCAACTTGTGGCCTGAGTAGCAATAATCTAGGAGCATCTAAACCATCAAAATCACATGAGATCACACTTCGTCCACACCAACCCTTACCATGACTAGATTTACACAACCTGTAACCTTTACACAACTGAATCCCTTAACAAAATACCCTCTCACTCTCTACAAATCCCATGGCCTAAATATTTGTTATTATTCATAATACAAACTAATTAAAAATAAATAAATAAACATCATGAATATATAGATATATTCATTCAACTTCTTATACATAAACATTTTCAATCAATTTTTAATTCTATAAACGTGTAATATCACTTTTTAATTCTATGAACATGTAATAGGTTAAATAAAATATCTACAATTTAAAGATAGCCCGTGGCCTTCCCGTTCTCGATCGTGGTCACAGAGCAGCTGAGAACCGAATGGGTGGCCAGCACTCTCGGGATCCGATCGAGACTAATGACAGCGTGATCGGTGTTCGTTATCGGAATGAGGGAAACGATTTGTGTGGGCGAGAGTTGGACTCCATTGCCTGCATTTGCTATAATTTCGAGGACATCTAGTTCCACAGCTACCTTCAGAGCCATGGGAAGGGAGGAGAAAGTTGCAAGCTCCATACCCAGAAGCCATTCATCTTCATTCACAATCTTCGCATCCATCTTTGAGTTTGCAGCCGCTGTTGATTTTATTTCGATTCCTGTTTCTCCTCGTTATCTTGATGCAATGTTACAACCACATGAGCTCCACACCTTTGAGGTATTCAGGTAGTCTCATTAGGACTTTTGACTTACTTGCCTTTCTTATAATTTTCTTTTACCATCCATTTACCGACATCACCAGGCCTTCTGTTGTTATGAATTTGATTGAACAGAATTACCGACATCACCAGCCCTTCCTCTCATTATGATTTTGATTGAACAGAATGACGTTGCGTAGGCTTCACAATTATTGTGTGACTAAATAAATAAAAATAAAGGATAATGTAATATTATGACTTTTTGAAATTTCTGGAAGAAGTTTGAAATTTGGGTTTGCGCTTTTGTACCCATAGTTTTTATGTCACATGCAAGAAGTTTGAAATTTGGGTCAGCGGTTTTGTACCCATAGTTTTTATGTCACATGGTATTGTGTTAATATGATTTGTCTAGATTATTCTATGCGAAATTAGAAGTTATTTATATGTATTTGACATTAAGTGTGTGGTGAGAAATTGTTTAAATGTATTAGACATTAAGTGTAGGATGAGTTGAGAAAGCAAGAAGATTGGAGTTGAATATATGGTTGTAAGTTTTTATATAAGAGAAATGTATGATTCTGTGAATTTCTTTTATATTATTTATAAATATTAAATTGATGTAAATTGCTACTCTATAACATAAATAATTTGTTGGCTATTTTAAAAAGTGACATTCTAACTATTAAACAACATGTTAAAATATTTTCATATAACAAGTTATTGTTTCCAAAGAAATCTCTAATATTCTCATATAACAAGTCATTGTTTCCAAAGAAATCCCTTAAGATGACTGCAAAAAATCCCTATGTAATACCCAAGATGCATAAACTTGTAATTGCACCATATGTTGCAAAGGAAATGCCGTAAGGTGAGAGTGTAGAAAAGAATAACATAGAATTGTTAAGCAATCTGTAAATGACATATATATTCTGACTATTCAATCTAAAATACCCTAACTAACTATTCTGACTAATCTGTAGCTTCTCCTAATCGTTAAGCAAATTGTAAATGACATCTGCATTTGCAGGACTTCCCATGTAATGATTTTTCACAGTCCTTATGAAATGTTTCTCAGGCATTGAAGCAACCCACTTCCAAATGTAGGCTATACCTAACTAATCCAACTAACTTGATATTCTATAGTGCACCCCCATTTTTATTAATAATAAGAGAAATAAGAAGAGCAGGATAAGACAGATTAATGCATACCAACATAACGACCAATCATTTTGGCCAGAGAATTGTTGGAACACCTAATCCTCCATGGGTAGGTGTGGAATGCGAAAAGTCACAATGGAGTCCAAGTGACCTTGGAATGTGAAACCAAGAGTCACACCATTGTACTATAAATGTACATCATGTATAATGGAAAAAATAAGAGAGCTACACGCTTATCCTTCATTGTGTGTTGAGTTTCTTGTTGTGTGTGTATTTATCTTTCTCATACACCATGTGTGTGTTTAACATGGTGTTTAACATGGTGTTTAACATGGTATCAAAGCTCCGGGTTTAGAAGTCCCATTAAGCTTGTGAATAGAGCTTGCCTGTGTTGCATTGTGTATTTTCTGCTCATACTCTATTCAAGTCGAAACTTCTAGTGTTGTTGGTGCCTCTATATATTGTAAAATACTGGTGGCATACAGTTCTGAAAATCAATTCAAAAACGTTCCCTGCTTTGTCCTCTGTCCCCCAGCATTCTGTCTCTCGTGTTGTTATGCACTCATTTTCCGTTGTAAGACTGCGCACTAGACTGCGCATTGTGAGCAATCACTATATTTGAAGGTATGACAGTGTAGACTGTAGCTGTGAAAAGTGGAATGTAATGTTGAATCTCTGTGTTGAAGGAATCATATTCCCTTCATACTCTCTGCTTGCCATTCACTTCATATGCATATGTTCATTACCAAAACAAATGAACATTTTATGTCATTGGTATCACTCGCTCTTCTAAAAGTAGCGCTCTCCATTAATTCATGCTGGAATTGTCATCGCTCATAGGAAGGACCTGAAGAGTGAGATTTTGCTAGAAAACAAGGGAGAGATTGAGCAATTCCTTCCTAGGCAGTGAATCTCGCCACCATTGCTCGCAAATAATCATTATACAATTTTGTAAAATGCAATCGCCCTCGAACAAGACAAGCTTGTCGTGTACAGTGGAGTAGACCATGAAAAATTGGCCGACCAGAGGAGCTGAACCGTCATGAAGTAGTTCGGAAGCTAAACCACCACAGAGTGATTTGTCGAATCAGGAGGATGTGAGGACATGACTGTTTCACCAATTGATTGGCATTTTTCAATCAACATTTGTTGTTGGTGAATTTGTTTTTCTTATATACTTTTGTGGTGTCCTCCAAGAGATTCAATGTAATGAGAATGCAATACAAATTCGAGCTCTAAATGGGACGGCGATTCGGCCTCTGAAAAAGCTGTTATCGGAGTAGAACATGGCCCTTCATTTTCTGCAATTGGGTCCATAACTGTGCTGAGCTCTGCATCGAATTCCTTCAGAAGAGCCCTAACGGTTGCCATGATCTCCTGTACTGGCTGATGCCATGCTCAACTTCCTCTGCACACCTCAATACTCACTAGTGCTATATGTCAAGGCAACTTCAAATGCAATAGAATTTGTTGTACCATTTTGACTCGTCTTTAGAGTTAAGATTTGATTGTGGATTTACCTCTGAAGGATCGAGCCCAGTAGCCCAGGAGGACCTACGTATTGAAGAAATCTTTGGGTGGATGCATGGATCATTGTTTTCCCTAGCTCCCTACGCTACAAAATCTAGAGGAGCCATATATTTCTATTGAGAAGCCAAGTGAATCCTCACGCATTCGAGCTTGGCATCACTACCTCACCTGTTCAAGCTTGGCATTGTTGTCTCACACATCTTGGTGTATATGGTTGGCGTCATTGGTCGTGCATCCTAGGTATATATATTACCTATGAGTTAAACCTTTTTCACCAAGTTAAACATTTTTTAAGACTGTTAATCTGTGTGAACTCATGTGGAGAATCGGTCCTGAAATTTCATAAGAGAACAAATATATTTTGGGCGGTTTAAAAAAGAAGAAGAAGTAGTAGTATGCAATTTTGTGGTGTAGTCCCTCACTAGTAGGCTCATATATATGAGTAATATGTATGAAGACTAAGAGTCTGGATTGTTTGTATATCCATTGCACATTGGTTTTCTGGTGCACATTGAGTGAGCTCATAGTTGTGATCAGAAAATGGGAAAATTTTATGTAATATTAGAGTTGCTGAATACTCTAATACATTCTAGTCTCGACAATACAGTTATGATTGACAAAGCTAGTCTCACAGATATTCAAACTTGCTTGCAAGATGCAAAAGAAAAGATTGAGTTTTTGCAGTTGGACTCTCAGCTCCAACAAGATGAACTTCAGCAAAAGAGTCACCATTCTGAACCTGTTTCTATTCAGAAGATTGTGAAGGACTCTCATCAGAAGAAAGAAGATAAAGTTGTAGTTGATTCACATTCAGTTCCTTGCACTAGAGCAGATTTACATGCACATGCAGCTGTTCAACCTGCACTTCTCAAGCCCATCATCAGACCTTGGGAAGAGCTTGTCCACAACAAGCACCGAACTGGTCTTGGATATGAAAAGGATGTGTCCTTTCATATTCCAGACTACACCAAGCCCATCATATTTTAGAGTGTCAGATTCCTGTATGACAGTTCACCTGCAGTTGTGCCAGATCCTGTTCCACTTCCACAACAACAACAGATTGAAAAATGCCAACACTGTGATCAAGTTGGCCATATGAAAGATCATTGTTTTGATCTTCATCCATGCAAGCACTGTGGTTGGCACACCCATTCTTCAGGTAGATGCTTCAGACACAAGCCTCCTGCAAGAACAAAGATTCATCTTGGATGGATCGCTTCTTGGCAATGGGCATCAGCAGCCAAGAAGATGTTTAAGACACATGTCAGAACTTGTTCACGGATATTGAGCAAACTTGCAGTTGAGTTTTCACCATCTACAATCTCTGTCCCCCGACGGGGGAAAATGGTGGTCATGTACAAGCTTCGACACAGAAGTTCAAGCGAGCCTGAGCCACAATTCGTCATTCCAGATTCAGAGATGTAGCCAGAGACATGGATGCCCATGAGCATGCCTTTGGTTGGTGGACAACCTTAAACCATCATCTTTGGTTGGTGGACAACCTTAAACCATCACAAGTTGTAGACCTCCGTTCTTTTAGGTTGAAGGTCTCCCTTTCATATATGAGGGACACTTCCTCTAGCAGAAGCCTTCAGCTTCTTGCCAGCTTTGGTTGAGTTCCAGGAAATGCTTCAAGCATTCTAGAGTTGTTGGTCATCCTTAAACCATCACAGGTAGTAGACCTCCCTTATTTTAGGTAGTAGACCTCCCTTCTTTACGGATTAGATACTTGAAACAGAGTACTGATAGATCGAGTTTTGAGCATTGATGCCCGCCTCTGTTACTTCTTCCTCTACAGCTTAGCCTTGAAATTCAATATAGAAAATCAATATCTCAATTCCTTCCCATGCTAGGATGCTGTGAACACAGTTACTGAGCTATTCCATTTCACCTCATATGTAGTAACCTATCTTTGTATTTTCCGTATTCAATCTATAATGACATTCTCCCTAATAAAGACAACAGATGTGCCCTAACCAAACAGATAATCGACTCTTCGCCCTGCAATTCAACACCGAAGCAAAGATCAACCATCGAATTCCATCACATGCAAATGTGGAGGTTCCATTACCTGTCCCGGAAAGCCCGGGGGCGCATTACCGCCTTGTTTGGGATATCCCCTGCAATTCAAGCAATGATTTGCCTTCCATGAAAGTAGTTATGGAGAAATGTAATAAATGGGTAGCTACAAACTAACTTGATATTCTATAGTGCACCCCCATTTTTATTTTTAATAAGAGAAATAAGAAGAGAAGGATAAGACAGATTAATGCATACCAACATAACGACCAATCCTGTTGGCTAGAGAATATTTTCTTTGGAGATCAACGATATCTTTGCGGATTAGATACTTGAAAAAGAGTACTGATAGATCGGGTTTTGAGCATTGATTCCCACCTCTGTTTCTTCTTCCTCTACAGCTTAGCCCTAAAATTTAATATAGAAAATCAATATCTCAATTCCTTCCCATGCTAGGATGCTGTGAACACAGTTACTGAGCTGTTCCATTTCACCTCATATGTAGTAACCTATCTTTGTATTTTCCGTATTCAGTCTATAATGACATTCTTCCTAATAAAGACAATAGATGTGCCCTAACCAAATAGATAACCGGCTCTTTGCCCTACAATTCAACACCGAAGCAAAGATCAGCCATCAAATTCCATCACATGCAAATGTGGAGGTTCCATTACCTGTCCCGGAAAGCCTGGGGGTGCATTACTGCCTTGTTTGGGATATCCCCTGCAATTCAAGCAACGATTTGCCTGCCATGAAAGTAGTTATGGAGCAATGTAATGCATGGGTAGCTACAGGCAATGAACTTGCATGAGCAGAGGATGAGGCCCGAGGTGATAGTTAAGGTCAACGAAAGGGAGAATTGAGAACACCATCTAAGAGGGTGGCCATCTGCAACATGAAATAAACATATTTCATTAACAACATATTACAAAACCTGAGACTAACAAATTATTCACAAATAAAGGAAGATTTCTTTCTGGATTTTTTATGGCTTCTAGTTTGGGAGAGCGAATCGAATTTGCAAAGATACATCTCTGTAAACCATCTCCTCTTCGTGGCCATCCGCAACATGAAATAGACATATTTCATTAACAACATATTACAAAAATTGAGACTAAAAAATCATTCACAAAGAAAGGAAAATATTTGGACATAAAACAATGGCGAGGATGGCTTCCACAACCTATTACATCTATTACATCTAGCAATTATAGTGAACCTGAGACTAACAAATCATTCACAAAGAAAGGAAGATTTCTTTTTGGATTTTTGATGGCTTCTGGTTTGGGAGAGCGAATCGACTTTGCAAAGATACATCTCTATAAACCATCTCCTTGCTGTGGCCATCTGCAACATGAAATAGACATATTTCATTAACAACATATTACAAAGCCTGAGATTAACAAATCATTCACAAATAAAGGAAAATATTTAGACATAAAATAGTGGCAAGGATGGCTTACACAACCTATTACATCTATTACATCTAGAAATTATAGTGAATGCATTCTAGATATTCTACATTTTTCTCTTTTCTAGGCGTATTTTATAGTCTTATTTTTTCCAGAAATCCGATAGAGAATTGTTGGAAATGTAAGTTTTAGTTGTGTAGTGTCCATAATTTAGTTCTCAAAGGGTTCAAGGTGTTGAATCCATTATTAGATTAAAAATGCAATTTAAACAATGAAAAATTGCAATATCACCAAAACCTGTATCACCAAATTCTATCAAAAAAGACAAAAATGTAGAACCATTAGACTATGCCATTCTAATCAGGAAAACTTTAAATGTGCCTCACTCACAATTTTTCTTTTTAGTAAACTATTATTTTCTACCATGAGTGATCTACATTGAAAGATCATATGAGTTCTCACATAAAATTTTTGGGAGAGAAATGACTATGTATCAAACCTATGACAAATCTTTCAGTATAGAGATAATCACTATCATGAAAAGCATAGGGAATAGGTCTCTCCACACATCACAATTCTCTAAATATATACAAATATCACTAAGATGTTTACCTAGTCAAATTAAATGGTAATATTCAAAACATTGACATAGATAAGAGTTGTAGCCGTTAGATTTAGTTGTTGAGTGACCCTTTAAGTTGTTTGTCTCAAGTCAGGGACATTCATTTCTTGAATTCATTGACAATTTTTTTCTCTACTCCATGAATAATTACTTCCATCTAAGTAAAATGTATGAGAACTAGGAGAATTACCTTTGCTTTTGTTTGAAGCAAAGGCATTCGTTTTCCTAAGGTGGAAAGGGATTGGAAATTTTGTTCCAACAAAGTGAGCATAAGGTTAGCCCAATCAAGGGTCAACCATATTCTAGCAACACAGAGTGGTCCAATCTCCATGTGTGCATGGACTAGTGATCAATCTATATACAAAGACTAAAAATCTAACAAATCAGTAAAACTAACCTTGCAAGTCAAGGCAATGAAGTGATATCTCAAGCTACAATTTATTTAAAATACGCGTATGTTATAACATGTTACCAGGTTAGTGTACCACAGTTGCGGGGTTAGTTTGCAATTAAAGTAAATATCGGCCTCTTAGATTTAAGTTTCAAATCATAACTAACACTATGGATGATAGCCCTACAAGTGAGGCCAAGCCTAAGCTCTTATATAAAAAAAACAGGGCCACAAGAACCTGCATAGGCACACTCCAAAACTCCTGTAGATACCAACTGAAATCCCCAATTCACTCAGAATCTAGACTCATATAATTGATAATCTCACCACTTGTATGCCTTTGCCTTTCTTGACGAGAAAGAAGCAAACCTTTCCTGTATATCGCAACCATGAAAGCTACTTGAAATGTATACCAATATTTTACACTTTGAAATATAACTGGCAATGTGCCAAAGACTCTTTGAGCTTTGCTACAATATGATGCACAAATATATATTTCTAAAAATAATGCACTCAGGACTACTTTCCAAATAGATAGAAGTGTGGCTTTTGCCAACGACCGGGTTTCAATAAGGCCTTCAGCTTCTAATCGATCTCTAAACGCACAACATACTACTTCTGCACTATCAGCATCTCCAACATAAGGCACATCCTCTATTTGTAAAGGCCTTTTAAACCCTACATCAAGAAAAGTATTTAACCAAGAAATGACATAAGGCTGAGAAAGTTTGTTGTTGCATAAGGAGTAACTGGTTTAATATTTGCACTTTTCTCTGAATCACTTTGCAGCAGAGGCTCTTACATACTTTGTGTAAATGAATCTGTACTGGTTCTAGCAAAATAGCTGACATAACACAAGAAGGTGCAAATAGAGAGAGCCACTAAATCAACCCAAATATAGGGATAAATAATTTTCTGATCCTTCAAGATTAATATGTCAAGAATCATGGAAAAGGTAAACAAAATGAATGATGAGAACCACCACATCTGTAATAAAAGTGAGACCTTCTCTCTCCTTCCTTTTCTGACAGAATGATAAGCATAATATGTCATTATATACCAAGCCAGTGCCTGAACAATATACTTTGCCTCAGTAGGAAAATTGGTAGACCTTTTCTTCAACCACCAGTACACAGTGCTCCATATGCCAATTACATTATGGAAAACAGCTAGAGAGATGCAACAACAAAGGATGAGCTTACACCTTAAACCCAATCGAAGTTTGTTAGTAAAAGATGGATTGGAGGAACCATCAATAAGCAGTGGCGATGCCCTATTACTGCAACCTGCCCATATTCTCGAGCAAAGGGCCGAAATGAAAGAAACAATGATGAGCAAGTGAAACACAAGTGCAAGTGCATGCCTAAAGAAAGGCTCAAGAAAAACAGTTTCAGGTCCTTCCATCTGTATGCTTTCCCTAATTTCCAAAGTAAGAAATCTTCTTCGAATGTTTTCTGCAATCAGCCATGAGCTACTGCCTGTTCAAATAAAACTGTGCTCAAACTGCATCTACCCTGACGACAATGCAAGAACCAAAAAAATAAATTGAAAACCAATCATAAGTTCAAAAATATGTTTCCCCAAACTTGCTTATTTATCTCTATCCATATTTCGAAATCAAAGAGTTTACTGAGTGCCCAAAGAACCAGTGCTTTCTAGGATTTCTGAATAAACAAACCCCAATAAATTTATTCTAAGATGAATGTTCATTCTATGGCCTCTATGTACGAAACTCTTGAGTTTATGTTTTCTGCAACTAATCAAAACAAATTCAACATATCTTGCACTAAACAAGAAAATTTACAAACCTAAAATAAACACAAATGGGATCAGTTATGAACTTACTGTAACGCCTGATAATAATGGAAAAGACCCTCTTGGTAACCCATAATTTAACTGCAGCTTCCACGACGGCCTCGCTCTTGCCAACAAAGAACATATCGGTAGAAACAGGGCCTGGCGCCACACAATTTGCAGTAATTTGAGTGCCTCTCATCTCCTGTGCCAGAATTCTCGTCATCATCTCCACCACCGCCTTGCTGGCCGAGTAGGCGTCGTACCCTGTTCTCGCCTGTGCCACAATGGAGCCGGTTATGTTGATGATCCAACCGCTGCCACTGCGGATGACCCTCTTGGCGGCTTCTTTGCTGCACAGAAAAGCCCCCTTGCAGTTCACTTTGAAAATCCGGTCCCAGTCTTCATCTGAGGTCCGTGCAAGGGTAGGATAGTTGGGGTCCAGAATTCCTGCACTGTTTACCACAATGTGGAATGCCCCAAATGTGTGTTCGGCCATGTCGAATAGCTGAGCCACTTGGGAGGGCTCTGCGACATCTTCTTTACACACAATCCCCTGAACACATTACAGGCAACAAATGGGAGATACAGTAAATTTGGAATCGCAAGAATCACAACTGCCTGGAAACTGCCAACAGATGGAAATTCTAATCAATGGTTGAGCATGATTGAATCGTCTAACAAAGAATCCAATGTCACATATTATGACACAAAGGCACTTAGGAAAGATGTTTTCAAAAAGTGATGCCTTACGACATAGTTACTATGATCAATTTTATTTAATTTTATTGTAACACTGAGAATCCATAAGTTATTATGGTTACTTTTATTCTCATATAACAAATTATGATTACTTTTATTCTCATATAACAAGTCATTGTTTCCAAGGAAATCCCTTAAGATGACGGCAAAAAATCCCTATATAACACTGAGGATGGATAAGTTACTATGGTTAATTTTATTGTAACACCCCGAATGCATAAGTTACTATGATTACTTTTATTCTCCTATAACAAGCCATTGGAAAAATCGCTTAAGAGGACCGCAAAAAATCCCTATGTAACACTGAGGATGCATAAGTTACTATAGCTAATTTTATTGTAACACCGAGGATGCATACGTTACTATGGTTACTTTTATTTTAATTATCTTAGTACTTTTGATTTTCTTATGATAATTGGAGTTGTGTTTCTGTGGAAGAGACCAGTAGAAATTTTTAATTATATGTTGGAATTTCTGAACAATTCCGAACACAAAAAAATTAATCTTCCACAACATAGAGATTAAATAAAATTCCGGAAGAGAGATGGCATAAACACTTCTATTTCATTAAAAACAAAACTCTGTTACAAAAGTGAAATTCTTTCTTTAGAACGAAGTTCTGGATTCACAAAACAGATCTTCTACTGGCTGCTACAAACGCAGCTGCTTCAAACTCTTTGTCTGACTGTTTTTAACACATAGTCTTTTCTTTTACTATCTCTCTGTATTTTCTGCCTTCAGGCTTTTTCACACAATACATAGTCTTTACAATGCACTAGGCACATTACATTACATATGTATATATATTATAAATATTTCATTCATATATATATATATATATATATATATATATATATAAGAAAAGTTTAAAACATATGAATTAAAATATATCGCGGCGAAATGAAAATTAAATCAAAACATTAAAACTTCATACGTTCCTTATTCCGTCGGGTCAAAATATTATGCAAGAGAAAATTTCTTTGCCCCACGAAACTGCCTTGAGTGGTTAAGAGGAGTGATGACATCACCTCCTCCGGTGGGTCAACTTCTTCCTTCGCTGCTCACAAAGGATGCCACCAGAATGATGGTTGTTTTGCGTTAAATGTAGTTGGTGGAAAATTCATTTTTGGTGGTTGTTGCACATAAGTACCTTGTTGCGTGAAGTGTAAATCTGGACTGATGATTTCCTACCACCGTTCTTCAAACTCTTCACATCAGAATTGATGTCGTCGTTGTTGTGTTTTGAATTTCCATCAAACTTAAATTTGTCATCCTTTTTCTCTGTGGTAGTTGGAATTAAATTCCAACAGTCTCCCTTAATTACAACTGCTGCTTTCTTGCATACCCAGGCATTTCTTGAGATAGTTAGAACTCTTTTGCGTTAATAACTTTGTGAGGATATCAACAAATTGTTCCTCTATCCTGCAATGTTGCAAAACAATCTCACCATTATTAACCAATTCTTTTATAAAATGAAAATTTTCATCTATATGCTTTGTTCTTTTATGGAAGAAAAAATTCTTTGATAAAGCTCTTGTTGAGCTATTATCACAATAAATTGTTGTTCCTTTGTCCTGTTCATGACATAAATCGCTAAGCATTCTTCTCATCCATACTGCTTGCCATGCTACTGTTGTTGCTTCCACATATTCTACCTCTACTGTTGATAAAGCAACTATTGGTTGCTTCTTGGAAGCCCATGAAATGGCTCCCGATCCCAAATGAAACACATATCCAGATGTGTTCTTCTTGTCATCTACAGTTCCAGCCCAATCAATGTCAGTGTAACCAATCAATTTAAAATTTTCAGATCAGGAGTAGAAAATACCATACCCCTTTGTTCCATTCACATACCTTAGAATCCTCTTGGCTGCCTAACAATGAGTCTCTTTTGGTGTTTCCATGAATCTGGAAATTAAACTTACAACATACATAATATCTAGCCTAGTTGTAGTCAAATACATAAGGCTTCCAACTATGCTTTTATAAAATGTCAGATTGACATTCTTGATGTGATCTTCTTTGCTCAATTTCAGCCCCATGACAGTTGGAGTTACAGCTGCCTTGTTGTTCTGCATGTTGAATCTTTTCAACACTTCTTCAACATATTTTTCTTGGGAAATAAAAATCCCATTTTAATTTTTCTCTACTTCTATTCCAAGAAGATATCTCAAAAAATCCAAGTCAGTCATTTAAAATTCACTCTTCATGACTGCTTTAAAATAAGAAATCAGAGAAACTTCATTGCCAGTAAATATTAAATCATCTACATATAAAACAACAATAAGAATCTTATCATCATTTTATTTTATGTAGAGTGTGGGTTCTCCATCACATTTCCCAAATCCATTTTCAATCAGGTAAGCATATATCCTGCTATACCATGCTCTTGGTGCTTGCTTCAGCCCATAAAGAGCTTTCTTCAACTTGCATACTTTGTGCTCTTGGCCTTCAATCTCATAGCCTGGAGGTTGTTCAACATATACCTCTTCTTTCAACACTCCATTCAGGAATGCAGATCTCACATCCATTTGATAAACCTTCCATTTCTATTGTGCTGCTATGGACAACACTGTTCTCATTGTTTCCATCCTTCCAACCAGTGCAAAGGTTTCTTCATAATCTCTTCCTTGTTGCTACTTGTAACCTTTGACAAAAAGTCTTGCTTTGTGTCTTTCAATCTTACCTTAAACATTTCTCTTGCTCTTATAGACCCATTTAACTCCAATGACTTCTTTACCTTTAGGGATATCCACTAACTCCCATGTATTACTCTTTTCTATTGCACCAATCTCTTCGTTCATTGCTTCAATCCATTTTTATTCTTTTATAGTTTCTTCAAAATGAATTGGGTCATCAACATGGCAATACAAAGAAAATAAAGAGTTCAGACCAGCATTATCATTTACCTCTCCTTGTTCATAAATCTCACTCATATTTTTGAATCTCGGTCTTCTTGGTGTACTTGGAGTTCCACTTGAACTCGAGGGAATCGCAGTTCCATGTGGTGTGCTTAAAGAAGCACTTCCTTGATTTCTCAAGGCTGATCTATGTCCAACTTGTGGTGTGGTTTGTTGTGCTTGTGGTGGTGGAGGAGGAGCCACCAAGGAGGGATTATTTGCTACTTTCCCTTCCTATTGTTCTTCGTGAGACACACACGTCTTCAAATTCACTATTTTCTCTAAGTTTCCATCCCAAGCTTCTTCTTCAATAAACTACACATCTATGCTTATTATTACTTTCTTGGTGGATGGATTATAGAGTTTGTATAATCCATACTTCCTCTCGGCCTTCCCGTTCTCGTTGGTGGTCACAGAGCAGCTGAGAACCGAATGGGTGGCCAGCACTCTCAGGATCCGATCGAGACTAATGACAGCGTGATCGGTGTTCGTTATCGGAATGAGGGAAATGATTTCTGTGGGTGAGAGTTGGACTCCATAGCCTGCATTTGATATAATTTCGAGGACATCTAGTTCCACAGTTGCCTTCACAACCACAGGAAGGGAGGAGAAAGTTGCAAGCTCCATACCCAGAAGCCATTCATCTTCATTCACAATCGTCATATTCATAATTGAGTTTGCAGCAGCTGTTGATTTTATTTCGGTTCCTGTTTCTCCTTGTTATCTTGATGCAGTGTTACAACCGCATGAGCTCCACACATTTGAGGTATTCAGGTATGGACTTACCTGCCATTCTTATAATTTTCTTTCACCATCCATTTACTGAACCAGGCCTTCCTCTCATTATGATTTTGATTGACCAGAAGTACATTGTGTACACTTCACAATTATTGTGTGACTAAATAAATAAAACCAAAGCATAATGTAATACTATGACTTTTTGAAATTTCTGGAAGAAGTTTTGGGTTTGTGGTTATAACACATGGTATTGTGTTAATATTATTTCGCTAAATATTGTGTCAATATTATTTCTCTATGATAAATTATTTATATGTATTTTTGGTTAGAAGGTGAGAAAGCAAAAAGATTGGAGTTGGAAGAAGTTTTGGGTTTGTAGTTTTGGACCCATAGTTTTTATAACACATAGTATTGTATCAATATTATTTCTCTAAATTATTTTATGAGAAATTATTTATATGTATTTTTGGTTAGACATCAAGTGTAGCACATGGTATTGTGTCAATATTATTTCTCTAAATTACTTTATAAGAAATTATTTATATGTATTTTTTGGTTAGACATCAAGTGTAGCACATGTTATTGTGGCCATATTATTTCTCTAAATCATTTTATGGAAATTATTTATATGTACTCTTGATTAGACATTAAGTGTGGGGTGAGAAGGCAAGAATATTGGAGTTGAAAGTATGGTTGTAAGTTTTTATATAATGGAAAAGTTACATTTCTATAGGGTTTTTCCACTTTAAATCTATTGTTCATTTGGTTCTATGAATTTCTTTTACATTATTTTTAGATATGAGATTTAAATTTAATGTTGATATAGATCTACTACATGATTCATATATCTAATATTTATGTTATAGATCTAATGCAATTTACACATATCTAATATATACATTGGTAAATAATTTGTTGGCTATTTTAACAAGTGGTATTAGGGAAGGGTAATTTGTTGATTGTTTTAACAACAATTGCCTTAAGCATTTTCTAGGTGTTGACTGCTTATACGTAGTTTGAAAAAACTATAGTTTAAACAACAAATCTATATATATATATATATATATATATATATATATATATATATATAATTAATTAATTAAATTCCACACAAAATCTCCAAAAAAAATCTAACAATTAAACAACACCTTAAAATATTCCCATATAACAAGTCACTGTTTCCAAAGAAATTCGATGACTACAGAAATATCCCTGTAACACCCTAGGATGCGTAAGTTTCTAATCCAGTGACTGCAAAAAAATCCCTGTAACACCTCCAGGATGCATAAGTTGCTATGGTTATTTTATTGTAATTATCCTAGTACATTTTATTTTCTTACAATAATAGGACTTGTGGCTCGATGGAAGAGCCTAGTAGAACTTTTTAATAAACATTGTTGTTTGGAAATAAAAAGGTGCGTGTGAAAAGATAAGAGAGATCAAGAGTAACTAACTCCAAACCTCTAGACAGTTAAAAACAGCTAGAAACAATTATCACTTGCCCTCTTCCTAAAGAAGGGGAAAAGAAGGAAAACTCGATCTAAGTGGGAAAAATCTGAGGATGATGATTGAGAGAAAAAAGAAGTGAAAACTCGAGGAATATAACTCCTATAGAAGTCTCTGCAAGGGGGAAAAGTGTTGCCATGCTTCAAGTGTGATCGAAATCTTGATTGGGGTAAAAATTTGCCAAAAATTCAAAGTGCTCAGAATCACACAAAATTAGAACGACCAGATTAGGCCTGTCACCAGGAATCCAGTGCAATTAGTTTCACTCAAAACGAATTCTGTATGAGGAAGATAGAGCTTGTTGATCGCAGTTTCAAACATATGAATTTAAAAAAAATGGTCAAATAGGGTCAAAGGTAAAAAAATTGGGTTTTCCTCCATTTCGCCCAATGATAGGATGACAAGTGTCAGACTTTGAGTGGCTCGAATTCCTGGGCACATGTAAATTTTTATTCATTTTTAATAAGCCAATAGGAAGAGGACTCATGGCAAGCCTGGACGCCACCATGTCCACCCCCTCCAAGCCAGAAATTTGGATTAACTACAGTCAAATTCTGAATTTCATGGTCTAAGGTTTAAGTCTGAAATTTATTTTAGAAAGTTTCCGATTAAATTTTATTATATGGGCGCATTTTACATATATGTCAAAGTCTGAAAATATATTTCATATATACCAAGGTTGAACTATAAAAAATATATTTCATATATACCAAGGTTGAACTATATCAAATTTGGTGCATTTTATATTGGAGCGAAAGTTTACCAAGAGATGGGTGGAGGTCGGGGTTGACTCTGCAACCTCCACCGCACCAATCCCCCATTTAATCACCAAGCCACCACCTTAAAACTTAACCTATATTGCCGACAGCATATATTCAATTTCACGTCATTTGGACCGGTGGGGGAATGGAGGGGGCCAGCCTCCTTCCCGCAAGACTTTGCGCCATGACCAGGGGTGAAGATAATTCAAATGCGTGGATTAAGGTCTTAATGCAGGTTTATTAAACCCCCTAATCCCATGATTATGCATTAAACATCCTTATTAATGCGCAGTTTTTTTAAACACGCTTAATGCGTTAAGTACCAGTTAACCACCACTAAACAACACTTAGAATAATTAAACCCGCATTTAATTCAACGAAGGTTTGGTGGTCTCACCATTTTCAGCACCACTACCAATTTTGGCAGACTTAACTCGAGATGTGCAGATTTGGTGGAGTTTTCCTAGGGAAAACTAAATGAACCATAACTTTGCCATATTTCAACCAATTTTGGCTCAAGAAGAGTCATTCTTAGATGATTTGGATGCTATGAGCATGGTGGTGAAGGTTTCAAAGGTGTTGGATCATTTATGAAATTGTTTTTTCCACTTTTAATTTTAAAGAAGCTTAGGGCCACCAAGAGAGGGGGTCATGTCTAGACCATTTGAAGACCATTTTTAGAGCTTCAAGAGTCTATTTTGAGGTTTTTTGGGTCTTTTGAATCCAATGGAGCGGGTTGAAAAGCCATTGGAGCACTGTAGGTGCATGTAATTAGAGAATTTACCATTAACCCAAAGAGGGCCTAGTGAGTTGAAGCAGGTCCATGGAGATGTAGCCCAGGAGGGGTTAACTCTGTTATCATCTATTGTGTAGTGTGTATGTTGTGTGTTATTTATATGCATTTTATTTCTATACATGAGTTTTTAAAAGTTAATTGACTCGTAAACTTCTAAAAAAAACACATAAACTTGACACATAAACCAATTCACAAATGACTAACTTGAGACAATCCTAAACACCTTTTTATTTAACTGATGAGGGAGCTAGTACAACAAAACTAGTTTGCCTATATTCATATCAATTTGGTATGAGAGCAACAATGTATCTCATTTTAGCCAAGGTTAGCTATAATATTAACTATTGGTTTTGAATTTGTGTAAGGATAATTTAACTGTGTGCAAGTTTATGCGTGTGAAGAGAAGGTCGAGATTGAGGTCTCAGTTCTCAAATCACAACAAGGAAGCTTTTTGTGCATTACAAGTGTGATGGAAGCTTCATCAAGCATTGATTCTAATCAGTCTTCCTTAGCTAGACTCTTTGATAAAGAGATGTTGCAGAAGCTCTAATTCATGAATGATATGGTGTAAGAGATGTATGAAGATACAAGGGAGAGAATTATATTTCAAGAGAAGTTGGTTGCCATGAAGGAGGAGAAGCAAGAGATTCTTGAAAAGATGCATGAGATGGAGACTCAACTCCATATTTCCAAATAAACCTTAGACATGTATGTGCATGAAAAGAGGTATGCAATTCAGGTTTATCTTCTATTTCTTCTCAACATGAATCTGTAGGTGATTTTGAAATAAGCACTAGAGGAATAGGTTCCAAATTAATGATGAATATGGGCTATGAATTTAAAGGATTGGGAAAAAATGCACAAGGCATAGTTGAGCCAATTGTTGTTGAGAAAAGGTCTATTTATTTGGGTCTTAGTTATGGAAAACATGAGAATGCTCCAAAGCCAAGGAGGAATATGAAGGTGTTCCAAGAAGGACTTTCATTACACGTTCATTACCTAAAGCTTTTGAAGATTGTGTTCATGAGGAATGAAAAAGTTTTATACCCACTTTTCAAGAAGATGCTCATAAGCATGCATCGAATGAGAATGGGAAAAAAGACGATGTTAAAATATCTAAAACCATTGAATCCATTTTTGGTATTCTGAAGAGAGCCACTACCTCATCAAATTCACCTCCTCAAGAAGGAGACAAAGGTGATTGTTCAAGGTATAAATATTCCTTTAATCAAGTTTCTTTTGATTATGATAAACATGGTAAATCTTCACATAATATTTGGGTAAAATTTGCATGTTCCTTTTGTTGTTTGAATAACCATACTGTTTCAAGATGTTGAAAGAAGATAGCCATGCAAAATAAGCTTTCAAAACAAAATGAGGCAAAAAGCCAAAGGTCCATTGGACAAAGCAAACCATGTTGAAAAGAAGATGCAATTATTTTTCACTCATTGCCTACGCAAGGTCATCTCGTAGAAAAGTGTTGGACTTTATATCCAACATGTCATCCATGACATTTGAATAATGTGGAAAGAGATCTTGAAAAGAATGGAAAAGAGGATTCCATAATTGATGTGGGTCAGGATGATACACATGATGAAGTGTAGCTGAAAGAAGCATCATTGAAATGGTTAGGAAAAGAGATGGTTAGATTTCTTATCCAATTAAGGCCTTCCATGTCTTTTGATGAATGATGAAAAATCTTGCCTTATTGATGCATTTATTTTTCTCTAGAATGCATATTGCATGTTTATTCCAAGAAGGTGTTTGAAAGTGGAGTATGTTGACTCAATTTTTTTATCATGTAGTTTTTTCAACTTGAGAGTGTTGATTATTTGCACATGCTTTTGTTTGACTTGAGAGTCCATTGCTTGAGGAGACATGTTTGGTCGATAGTTTGTACACCAAAATGTGAGAGTACATGGAGATTTCTACATGACGTGACATTTTTTGGTTTGAAGGAGCAAAAAGATATGTCGTCAAGTTATGTTTCTTGCATGATGTGTTTTTCATATTAATGGCTTTTTCTTGTGACAAGATGTCATGAGATTTTGGTAGGTCCACTCTTGAGCGAGAGGCTCATGATTAGCCTTCATTCTCAAATAATGGCATGAGCTGCATGTCAATACTGGAGGATGATGAAAAGAGAGAAGAGATGCTAAAAGTATTGTAGCCATTGTAGACTATTTGATGTGTTGACACCAAGAAGCGAAAGAGATGGAAAATGCATTCTTTCAGATGTGGAATTTGGAACCATGGAGGTAAAAAGAATAGTAATTTATATTCTTTTTATTACTGATGTTGTAACTCATTGTTGTAGTTCACTCAGATGGGCTTAACTTGGAAAAGTGGTTTCCAAAGATAAGCTTGCATCGAATGAATGTGTGTGCAAAGGAGGAAAATAATTCTTAGTGGGAAGGCCATCAGTCAGTTTTCCAAGCACAAAGGGATCACTTTGGTACAAGAAAGTGTTTTATCAGTCAGCAAGCATCCAACAAGTGTTATATTGGGTTAGCAGCAAACGGAGGACATTGGTTGAAGCATCAAGCCATTTACCAGGCAAGGCATGTCAGTGAACCCAAGTGGTTGTCATGTATATTTTTCCAAGTAGAATCGAGTCGATAGAACTTGGGAAAGAGAGGAGAATTCATATCTCATGAGATAACCAACTTTTGTGGGTCCAAAAGCCTGTTAGTGGTAAGGAGAGATAGGAATATGGATTAGGGGCAAAAATTTGCCAAAAATTCAAAGTACTCATAATCGCACCAAACTAGCATGACCAGATCATCTATCACTAGGAATCCAACGCAATTCGTTTCACTCAAAACAAAGTCCGTATGAGGGAGATAGAGCCCGCTAATCGCCATGTCAAACAAGTGAATTAAAAAAAAAAAAATGGTCAAACATGGTCAAAGGTCAAAATTTTTGGTTTTCCTCCATTTCACCCAACGACACGATGACAAGTGTTGGACTCCGAGGGGCCCAAATTTTTGGGCACATCTAAATTTTTATTTCTTATTAATAAGGCAATAGGAAGAGGACACGTGGGATAGTTTGTACACCAAAATGTGAGAGTACGTGGAGATGTCCACATGATGTGACATTTTTTGCTTTGAAGGAGCAAAAAGATACGTTGTCAAGTTATGTTTCTTGCATGATGTGTTTTTCACATTAATGGCTTTTTCTTGTGACAAGATGCCATGAGATTTTGGTAGGTCCACTCTTGAGCGAGAGGCTCATGATTAGCCTTCATTCTCAAATAATGGCATGAGCTGCATGTCAATACTGGAGGATGACGGAAAGAGAGACGAGATGCTAAAAGTATTGTAGCCATTGTAGACTATTTGATGTGTTGACACCAAGAATCAAAAGAGATGGAAAATGCATTCTTTCAGAAGTGGAATTTGGAACCATGGAGGTAAAAAGAATAGTAATTTATATTCGTTTTATTACTGATGTTGTAACTCATTGTTGTAGTTCACTCAGATGGGCTTAACTTGGAAAAGTGGTTTCCAAAGATAAGCTTGCATCGAATGAATGTGTGTGCAAAGGAGGAAAATAATTATCATTGGGAAGGCCATCAGTCAGTTTTCCAAGCACAAAGGGATCAATTTGGTAAAATAAAGTGTTTTATCAGTCAGCAAGCATCCAACAAGTGTTATATTGGGTCAGCAGCAAATGGAGGACATTGGTTGAAGCACCAAGCCATTTACCAGGCAAGGCATGTCAGTGAACCCAAGTGGTTGTCATGTAGATTTTTCCAAGTAGAATTGAGTCGATAGAACTTGGGAAAGAGAGGAGAATTCATCTCTCATGAGATAACCAACTTTTGTGGGTCCAAAAGCCTGTTAGATGTAAGGAGAGATCGGAATATGGATTAGGGGCAAAAATTTGCCAAAAATTCAAAGTAGTCATAATCGCACCAAACTAGCATGACCGGATCATCTATCACTAGGAATCCAACGCAATTTGTTTCACTCAAAGCAAAGTTTGTATGAGGGAGATAGAGCCCGCTAATTGCCATGTCAAACAAGCGAATTTAAAAAAAGATGGTCAAACATGGTCAAAGGTCAAAATTTTTGGTTTTCCTCCATTTCACGCAACGACACGATGACAAGTGTTGGACTCTGAGGGGCCCAAATTTTTGGGCACATCTCAATTTTTATTTCTTATTAATAAGGCAATAGGAAGAGGACAAGTGGGAAGCTCAGAGGCCACCACGTCGCTGCACCCCCCCCCCCAAAGGAAGACTTGGATTAAGTATGATCAAATTATGAATTTCATGTTCTAAGGTTTAAGTATTAAATTTATTTTACAAAGGTTCAGATTAAATTTTATTATATGGGCGCATTTTACATATATGTCAAAGTCCGAAAATATATGTCATATATACCAAGGTTGAACTATACAAAATATATTTCATATATACCAAGGTTGAACTATATCAAAGTTGGTGCATTTTATATTGGAGAAAATTTTTACCAAGGGATGGGCAGAGGTCAGGGTCGACCCTGCGAACTCTCCTGTGCTAATCGCTTGGCTTAGCACCAAGCCACCCACCTTAAGACTTAACCTATATTGCCCATGGAAAATATTTAATTTCATGTGGTTTGGATCGATGGGGGAATGGTGGGGGTCAACCCCACGGGCCAACCCCCTTCCCACAAGAATTTACACCATGACCAGGGGTGGATATAATTCAAATGCATGGATTAAAGTCTTAATTCGGGTTTATTAAACCCGTAATCCCACAATTATGCACTAAAACTTCTTTCTAATGCGCAGTTTATTTAAACACGCTTACTGTGCTAAGTACTAATTAACCGCTACCAAAAAGAACTTAAATGAATTAAACCCACGTTTAATTCGGTGGAGGTTTGGCGATTCTGCCATTTTTGGCACCACTACCAATTTTGGTGGACTTAACTAGAGATTTTCTAGATTTGGAAGAGTTTTCCTAGGGAAAACTAAATGAGCCATAACTTTGGCATATTTCGACCAATTTTGGCTCAATAAGAGTAATTATTAGATGATTTGGATGCTATGAGCATGATGGTGCAAGTTGCAGAGGTGTTGGAGCACTTCTAAAAGTGTTTTTACCACTTTGAATATCAAAGAAGCCCAAGGCCACTAGGAGAGGGAGTCATGCCTAGACCATTTGAAGACCATTTTCAGAGCTTGAAGAGTCTATTTTGAGGTTTTTCGGTCTTCTAAATCCAAGGGAGCAGGTTGCAAAGCCATTGAAGCATTGTAGGTGCATGTAATCAGAGAATTGACCATTAATCCAAAGAGGGCCTAGCTAGTTGAAGCAGGTCCATGAAGATGTAACCCAGGAGGGGTGACCTTCGTTATCAGCTATTGTGTAATGTGTATGTTGTGTCTTATTTCTCTGCATTATATTTTTTGTACATGAATTTTTAATAGCTAATTAACTCATAAATTTCTATTGAAGAAACACATAAACCACTTCACAAATGGCTAATTTGAGACAATCCTAAACATATTTTTATTTAACTGATGAGGGAGGTAGTACAAGAAAACTAGTTTGCCCATGTTTATACCAAGGTGTTTTTGAGCTGGACACCAAGCGAGTGGAACACTCTAACAATAAACCTTGAGAAAGGGAAATTCTGAACTGGACTATTAAGTATTGAGGTTCATAATGGATTAACTCAGTGGTTGAAAATTGTAACTTTTTGGAGTTAGAAAGCCCGATGGAGAGTCTCGACGTCATTGCCAGTCTCATGGTTGGGTGGCTTGGTCTTATTAGGTGTTAAACTACTAGTCAAGGCAAATAGAGATAAGTTTCTATAGAAGGAAAATAGAGATAACTTTCTAAGGAGTTCTTTATATATTAGCAGTAACCTCTATGCAATAGTGATTACTTTAATGTTTAATTTTATTCTTGGGTTACATGCTAAGTAACATTTAATGGTTTGCCTTTCTTTATTATTTAGCCAATGCTAATAAATGCGAGTGAAAAGAATAATTCCTATGTATCATGATTCTGTGCATGGAATAACTACTTTGTAATATAGTTATGTTCAGTAAGATGTTGAGCAATGAAGTAATTATTTCATGAAAATACACAGAGACAAAACAAAAACCATTATACTTCTTAATTTTCATAGGAGATTTATAAAAAAAAGATTTGAGAGGGACCAGGTTATCCAGAGGTGATGAGCTAGAGCCCCACCTAGGTAGTCCAGATTTTAATAAAGCCTAACTAAATACCCTAAGGGTCGAGAGACTAGTGCCAGAATACCCAGGTCCTATTCTCGGTCAGGAATCAATAATTCCTAACACCCTGAGAAAAGTGGAAAAAAATAAAAAAGTGCAGGTAGTAATTAAATTTATTGTCTCATCTTCATTCATAGACACAAAGAGATAGACAACCCTGTGGACCTCGTAATAATTGTGTACCGAAAAAAAAATGGGTATACATTTACAAGCAAGTAGTAATTGGGTTAAAAAAAAACAAATTAAATACATTTACATGCACTAGGCATGTGAGGACAAAGACAATGTTAGAAACTAACAATGTTAAAGTATAAACCAGGACAAAATCATAGTATATCCACAAATGTTGATTCTGGGCTAAGCCTTACTATCAAAATAATTTGCATTCAGGATAGGAAATTATGAAATAAACAATACACATTAATCCCGGCCAAGGTAAAAGGCCTAACATAAATTACATTCACATATACAAAAATTAGGAGATCTGAAAACGCCAAGTTAAGAGCCTGGCATAACTTAAACATAGATATATGGTTACATTTTGTCTAGCACTAGTGAGCACTTGCAAATAACCAAATAAATTCAAGAGGATTATCATGGGCGAGAAATTCACATTTCAAGTCTGAAATAGCACAACAAAATACTTGAGGATGGCTAGCAACCCCGTGACCAAAAGGGCGAAGAACACAGGCCAAACCCTAGCAACCGACGAAAGAATGGTGAACCATGCATGGAGCGGGAGCAACAAGTTAGTTACTAAAATGACCTTCCGCATTTCATCCGTATGATACTTCCAACACATGGATGGTATGGATGAATCCAGGGAGGAAGGGATTGCATGGCACCATTCCAACTCATAACTCACCCCGGGGAATTTACAACTTGGTTGCACGGAATTATATTTGACATGATAATCAATTAAGTTATGTACCATGTATCATACTATAACCCAAGAAAAGATTCGACATTCAATGTAAAACTAACACCTATACAATATGAATTGACTTTAACCATATATAAACCATGGTTGTACATAGTGCAAGGGATGTATTCACCTCATTTAAAGAATATTGTCTATAAATAATTAAATGCTAAATTATTTAATCCATATTTATACTCCTTCACCATATAATTGCTTATAGTAAGTAATTTTTTATTTTTATCTATATATACAAGATGGGACTTGTGACACCCTAATTGTACCCCAAAATAAAAATAAAATTAAAAAATAAAAACCACCAAAGCAATACTTCCAAATCTATTGTATTTCCCATCCATCCGTGATCCTTTGCTTTAATAACGGGAATTGATGTTTTGATCAATATATCTTTACATATTATCTTGTAGAAATCTAATGTATTTCAGCATCCATACCCAATTTTTTTGTACCTTTTACCCGAATTGATGTTTCCATCTGTATAGTCTTTGTATATTCTCTTAATGGCAATCTATTGTGTCACACAAAATATCTCGCAATACCCATTTAGATCCATATACTCTTATGACTATTTATTCCTTCTCACAAAATATCATTATATATCTTCTTATGGCAATCTTTTCTCTCGAGAGTGTCTCCAATTATTTTTCACTCTTGGCAAAAGATTCTAAATTTCATAAATAAATTAAAATTTATTAAATCAATATTTTTACATTTTATTTTATTTTTGAGTTTTTTTTTTTTTCATAATTAGGTTATCATTATTATAACTATATAACTTAAATAATTAATAAATATTAATAGACTTTAAAACACTTATCTCATAAAAATGGTTAGACTTTAGATTTTTGTGATCGATAATGCTAAAGAGTATGTCTTTAGGATTAATCACATCATTAGAATTTGGTCAAATCTTAATGATATGATTAATTCGAAAGACATACTCTCATTAATATTATTAAAATTTAAAAAATGATAAAATATACTAA
This sequence comes from Pinus albicaulis, assembly GCA_034641835.2. NCBI lineage: Eukaryota > Viridiplantae > Streptophyta > Pinopsida > Pinales > Pinaceae > Pinus > Pinus albicaulis. Next base: position 167,978,965 of record CM076584.1, read on the forward strand.
TATATTATTATTATTATTATTATTTCTAAAAAAATCAAAATATGAGTTAACCATATAGATATTTAAAAATACATGTGTCATGATTTTCAATTAGGAGATTCACTTTCACTTTATCATGAAGATTCCTATTTTATAAATAACTTTTGTTAAAAAACCATGAACTAATACAATGACTTATAAATACCACATATTCCAAAATACCATATCTTTTCATAACCAAAATATTATATATAATTTTTATTTAATTTAATTTTAAAATAATTTTTTAGTTTAATTGAAAATATAAAAGTGCATATCTTTTTTGAGATTAATGTTAACTTTCTATCTCAACTACTATTAAAAATATTCCATATATATTTGGTTAAATATCTACCATCCTCTTATTAATTTTTAATAATTAAATTAAAGTTTTATAGATCCTACACAATATAAACACATCTCTATAACAATGACATTGATATTTTCATATATATTCTTTTATCCCATCATATATATATATATAACCTTCATCTATCATTATTGTTGCACATATAGGGAGGTGTAAGAATTTTTTAGTCTTTATTATATTAAAAAAATACCTTCTTTTATAGATTTATTTACATTCAAATTAAAACTTAATTTTAAAAGATGTGTTACAATAAAAAGTTCCTAACCTATTAAATTATCAAATAATTATAGTGATATTGATTTTTTTTCCTTATAAATATAAAAACCTTTTCTTTACCTTTTTAAATGTTTAAAATCCAATTATGATCTTAATCCTTATCAACTTTAATATAAAAATTCCCAATAAAAATAGAATAGATAAAAATCAATATGATTAATGAAGATAATAAATTTTCTTAATATTTTGGTAATATTAGTAATATATATCTTTGTAACAACCTTGGTGAAAATTCTATATAATAAAAATTAATAAATGAAAAACAATAACCAAGGTCATGGAACACGTATTCCAAGTTGAATGTTCTGAAGAACATCCTTGTGCGTGTGTTCACATGGTTTATTATGGCTATGGAAATTTGCAAAGGCAATGGCTAAGGAATTAAAGAGGAAGCACATATTTTTGGCACATTTATTTATAAAAATAATGGAAATTAGGAGAAAAGGGAGGTGTAAGGTCGCATGTTGCATGTGAGGAGGAAAATGAAGAAAATAGAAGCATAATTGATAAAAAGGTTTCTGAGGATCAGTTGATTCCTTTTTTCTATTCGATTTTGGAGCTCTCTCATTATTCTCTCTCTATCACATACTCTTGGATATGTAGAGTTTTCTTGGAGCACCCTTCGAGGGTGTGTCATACTTGTTAATTTGGAGCAAGAAGGAAAAGGAAGAGTAGGAAAACACAAGAGGACATCGGGATCAACTTCTACAATAGGTTTTGATTGCAAGTATTGAGTTGCATGTATGTTTTCCTCACTAGTTTTGGCATGCATGGTGTGTGCATGTGATTTCTTGGTCATGATCTGCCATTGGCATGGAGGATTTCCTGGATTGAAATTGGATCTACCTAGCCTTTCCATTTCCTAGATAGCCATGGTTTTGTGGGTTCAATTTCATTGTTTGTTTTCTAGTTGGTTCTCATGTTCCTTTAGCTGTGGGTTGAGTTTTTAGTTCATGGAAGCCTTAGTCAAAAAAACGCTCTAGAAGCCTGACGAATAGTTGTGGGTTGAATTAATAGTCCTGGAAACCTTTTTTGGAAAAAATCTATCGAAGCCCTAGGTGGGTTGAGTTACTAGTCCTGGAATCCCTGGATGGACAAATGCTCTAGAAGCCCTGTAACAGTTCAGGCTGAGTTACTAGTCCTAGAAGCCCTAGTTGGAACAAACACTCTGGACCCCTGGAATAGTTAGGTGGAGAGCAATCCGTGATGGTTGTGATGTTCGACTGTGAGGTGAAACCAATAGTTTAGGGTGGAGGTGGTTTGGCTTCTGGAAGCCCTGGTTTGGTTTGGATGGATTTGGTTTATGGTATCTCACATTCATGCTCGGAATATGGCACGAGGGTGACTGGCTGAAGAGAGATTTGACTTAGCCATGTATATGGTTGGGTGGAACGTGGAAGTCCTAGACTTTCTTTCCTTTTTATTATGAAAATAAGCTCTCTTTTCCCCTTGTATTGATGGGTAAATATGCTTGTTATTATATGGATTCTATGGTTGTTATTTGTTGTTTATTTTTGTAGCTTATACGTTGGTTATGACTGAGTTTTCTGATGGTGATGAAGCATGACTCTCATCATGTTTTGATTCATAATTTAATGAATAATATATTTATGCCTAAATAGACTATAATGTAGTTAATTTGAGGTAGAAAAAATGGTTCTTAATGATTCTATGATAAGTGTGATACCCCTATGCTCAGATTCATTGTTTACACCTACAGATTACATATTTGTGACATGTTTGACGAAATGCTTGTCATCGCTAGTATGGGTCCAATCAAGTACTTGTTCGAATAATTTCTTTAGCATCATTGTTTCACTTTGTTATTTCATTCCTAAACTTGTAATTGATTTCTGGGCAATGAACTAGGATTTGGGCCTGAAAAAGTGCCTTAAATCCCGCAGATGTAGGCACAGTTTAGGAAAATTTTGTCCCTAGACGCATGCATGAAGGGTTGTGTGTGCATCCAGAGCCTCCCAGACGCGGGCATGCAGGTTTTTGCGTGCGTTTGGGGGTCAAGTATGTTAAAAAAAATGAGTGGGACCCAGGGGTTAGAGGCCTGAGTGGTTGAGTTAGCTCCTGGGAGTTTTGTTTTTGATGTGGAAGGTTTGTTTGATGTGTTTTTATCGATTCCACTTCCTTAAGGTCACCTAGGAGGTTGAATCAGATCATAATAACTCTTCATCACATGTTTACGCCAGTTGGTCAGTTACTTAGGTAGATGTGGGATGAGGGTGTTATAGAGTGTTATCAGATCATGGTTCATCCCTTGGACTGGATGGGCAGTGTGTTGGTCATGCTTTTCTATTGGTTGCATATGTGTTTCTCATACCTATGGCGCATGTGATTGTTGCATCTACATAGTGTTGGTCATGGTTATAGTGATTTCACCATGTGTAGGCTGATGGTGTTGTTGTGCACTGTGTCATCATGAGTGTATGACTGGTTACGTTTTTTGTATACATGTCATTATATGTTGTTACATGTATTTCCTGTGTATGTTTGGTTACATCTAGTTATATGTTGTCATAGGTATTGTCCTCTTATGCTTGATTTCATGTTATTTATGCTTGTGTATTGTCTGTGTTTATGCTTGTGAGTGGTCCATGTCTATGCCTCGGTATTTTCCATGTGAATTGGTATGGTGGATGTTGTCATGCATGCAGTCATGGTATGTGTAGTGATGTGGTCATGCATTGACAATTGGAATCTAACTAGAATGAAATTTACATGTTGATATGCCTATGTGTTATATGTCTGTATGCTAATATAATTATATATATACATGTATTACACTAATTTTTTGACCTTGTAGATGAGATATCCTCCCCGAATTATGCTAAGTTAAGTTGGTTTATTGTGATTTGGTTTAGCTAACATATTATGCGTTGCAGGAAAAAGAGAAAAATGAATAGCAAGATGGAATACTACAAAGAATCTCCCTATGAGTCACATGAGAAACATGGTGTTGGGCACTCTTCTAACTTGGCAGAAGCACTGATAAATTTAAAGGAAGAAATAAGGAGTTGCAACATAGATAATGACATACTCATACAGGTACAGGAAAAGAAAGCAAAGGTTAATTCAACCATCCTTCAAAGTTTTTCAGAATTGCAGAAACATGGGCCATTTCAGATCAACTATTGACACGATGATGGGACTAATGGATCATATGGCAGTAGGTCTCCTAGTGGTCACTGGTCGGATAGAAATGACACGATTAAAGATGGCAGATTCTTGGACACTCCGTATAGGAGAGGTGACAGACACATGTATCATTCTAGTTTTGGTTATGACATGCACCATGATTGTCATCATTATCATCCTTACAAGAGGAGTGAGAGGGGATAGTTTTTGGATGAGTTTAAGAATGAAAAACCACCTACATTTGAAGGAGAGATGAAGAAACCACCAGATGCATAGACATGGTTTCTTGGTATGAATAATTCTTGCAGGTTGCATCATTACTCAGAAAACATGAAATCCAGAATAGCTACATTCAACCTCAGAGGTAGATCATATATTTGGTGGGAAGATCTGAGGAACATCAGATATATTTATGAGGAACTAAATTGGAGTGAGTTCAAGAGGCTATTTCGGAAGAAGTATACATTAGAGAGATACTACGATGACAGGGAAAAAGTATTTTATGAGCTAAATATGGCTTCCATGAAAAATGATGAGTATATTGACACATTCTTCGAGTTACTGAGATATGTAACTTACCTCAAGGAGGAGAAGGAAAATATTTAGATATTTATTAATGGGATTTTGATAGCATTCCGAGATAGGATTGAGTTTTATGAGCTTAGGTCATTGGAGGAGGCTATTCGGAAACTTAAGCATTGTTATGAGAAATCTAAGCATAGATCAGAGGCAAAGCCATACTGGAAAGGTAATGAAAAGAATAAATGAAAATGGGAAAAGAAGTGAGCAAGGCCTTGGGATACAGGTAACAAGGAGGATGTTGCACGACCTAAGAATTTCAATGAATTTGGAAGAGGATCGGGATTTTGATCTGAGGAGCATAATAATAATGAAGGTTGGAAGTCTATATAGTGTTGGACTTTTGGCAAAGATCATCACAGGAGAGATTGTCCACATCATTAGGGTGGTAGGATGCATATCTATAGTGCGCATAAGGAATAGATAGTGGGATATGTTGGACATAATATTCTTAGGATCTATGCAGCATTGGACAATAAGCAGGAAAACCATCAAGAATCTATTATTGAGATAAACGGTAAGATTTTTGATCAAGTTATTCTATTTTGATTAACCTTGGATCTAATTATAGTTATGTTAATCCTGACCTGGTGGATAAGTGTGGTTTGAATAGAGAAGTGCATGCAGAGTCTTGGTTAGTTCAGTTGGCTATAGGTGCCAAGAAAAGAAGTCATCACTCGTTAAGAGCTTGTGCATTTGAGTTGAATGGTATGTCTACAAAAATGCACTTCAACATATTACCATTGGGATCATATAGTATGATATTGGGCATGGATTGGATATATCTTCATAGGACCAAGGTATATTGTTAAGACAAGGCCATTGAATGCTTGAATGACAATGGGGAACTAAGAATCTTACAAGGTAAGAATAAATCAACATTGGGAGAATGGTGACATCTATGTAGGCCAAGCACAGTCGTAGGAAAGGGTGTGTGTTGTTCACAGTGCATATTTATAGTGACAAAGGTAAGGAAGTTGAGGATGTAGATGTTTTTCACAAGTACCTAGTTTTACAACAATTTCGCGATGTATTTCCTGCAGACATTTCAGAGTTTCCACCTCACGGGGAAGTATAATTTTCTATTGAGTTTGTATTAGGGGCAACTCCAACATAAAAAACACCTTATGGGATGAGAACACCTGATTTGGTAGAGTTGAAGTTGCAGTTGAAAGAGATGCTTGAAAAAGGATACATTAGGCTGAGTGTGTCACCATGGGGCGCACAAGTATTGTTTGTGAAAAAAAAGGATGGTACTCTCAGATTGTGTATTGACTACAAACAGTTTAACAAAGTGACCATGAATAACATGTACCCATTACCGAGGATTGATGATCTCTTTGATCAGATGAACGAAGCAACAATGTTCTCTAAGATTGACTTGATATGATATATCATCAAGTACACATCAAAGAGGAGGGAATATACAAGACTTCATTCAGAACCAGGTATGGGAATTATGAGTTTTTTGTAGTTCCATTCAGTTTGGCTAATGCTCCAACCTCATTTATGTGTTTGATGAATAGTGTTTTGCACCTTTATCTAGACAAGTTCGTTACTATGTTCATTGATGATATACTGGTATATTTTAAAAATGAGGAAGAGAGTGTGTAGAACATTTAGCAGCAGTGTACTTGAGATTGATAAGATAAAATTAGTTGTATGCTAAGCTATTAAATTTTCATGGGGCTGCATTGTTCTTTTCTTTGATATTTTCATTTCTTCAATAACATGATAAGATCACCCCATATCATTATATCATTATTAATATCTACATTATTATCCATCAGCATGTGCAACTATGTTGAAAGAATAATAACATCATGATCATCTATGCAACATAACATAAAGAAACATAAGAAGAAAAACATGGACACATATAAACACCAGGATTAGTCTGAGACCAGGGAAAAAACGACTATCGGAAAAACCCTTGCAAATTCTTCTTCTTATATCATCATCAAATGATTTATAAAACAAGAGTACATTGATCCATTGATCCATATCTTCATAATGCAATAAAACAATTAGCGCATGCATAATATAACCATAAACATACCTCTGCTGAAGGATATTGATTCTGAGAGCTATAATGCACTATCATTGGCTGCAACATATTGATGAAAATTTTTGGAACTAGGTGAAAACTAAAGATACATCTTTGTGGCATAAATATATCGAGAAAATGTATAGATCTGCAGATCTACAATAATACAAAACCTTGGATATAACTAATCACTGAAACTCACTAGAAAAAAATTGTCTAGTCCTAGATCTGAATCTAGGACACTGTCAAATCTGTCTGCAAACATCTGCACAAGCATTGGAGGTTGATCAAGCCTAGATCTACCAAGAAACCCTTAGTTGCACCATTGCAATGTTGTGCTCGCGGCTATAGCTTCCTTAGCTACTACCAAGGCACTTTGTGCCTACAACTGAGGGAGAGTGCAACTCAAACTTCCTTTTGGGCCCTAGCCACACCCATAGCACTTTTTTCCTACGGCTATGGGTCCCTGGATGTAGGCATAACACATGGTGCCGATGGTTATGGCCTAGATCAACCCAGAGCTATGGCACCCTAGTCGTAGTCATAACACACTCTTCTCATGACTATGGCCCTGATCAACCAGTTCTATGCCTACGACTAGACATTCGAGAACTTTTGATGTATAAAATGAGCCTCTTGAGAAAAAATTACAATAAAAAAAAACTTTATAAGAACCAATAAGATTCAGGATGATGATGTCAACCATGGGGGATGATTCACCATTTTTGGGGTAAAAAAGTAAAAATATTAAAAAATAATACAATAATAAAACTACTTTTTCAACTTGTATTTTCAAATCATCTCCCTAAGGTGTTACTCAAATTTCAAGAGGGAGTACTTCTTGGATGAAAAATTTAATTCCTCATCCAAGGAGTACCCATGTTGCATACTTTCGATGGACCCTGTTACACGAAAATCAGAAATACATGAAAAAATGTGATTACAATCATATTTTTCTTGTATTTATCATTTTTCGTGTAGAAAGGTCCATCGAAAGTATGAAACATGGGTACTCATTGGATGAGGAATGAAATTATGCATCCAATGAGTGTTCCCGCTTGAAATTTGAGTAAACCCATTCGGAGATAAGCTTAAAATATGAGTTGAAAAAATAGTTTTTCCTTTTTTTCCCTCTAACATTTGACGATGTAGTCTAATATTATTTTATTACTTCCAATATTATTTTATAATTTCCTTAGGAGGCCCATTTTAGACCTAAAAATTCCCCTAATGACTAAAAAACCCTAATTCTTGTGTGAGCTTTGGACCTGTGATTTCAGACCCTACGTAAATTGTTTCCGTCGAACCTGTGTAAGCTAAGACAAAATAGACGAACCAATACAATGGATGCAAATCAAAGATTGATTGAGAAAGTGTGAGAATGAGATTGAGGTTGAACCATTCACTAATTCCACATGAGCTTAGGCAGACACATTCCATTTAACTTTAATAAATAAATAATTCACAATTTAACTTCCACTTAACCCTAATTCAACATGGAAACACATAGGGTTATCTCAACCCATCCAATTTCATATTAATATTCCCATCGATGACCCTAAATAGTAATGTGGTAGAACACCTACATCATGATCGAGTTGGGTTGTACACCCCAAGTACACTCTCAAATTGTTGAACAAATGAGGAGCGATATTCCCGAAAAGCCCGACTTGTGAGTATGATGCAACTGGGATATACTCTACAAAGACCAGAAAAGGGAGCAACATTCTCTAACCCTACGAAGATAGCGGAGCAACATCTCTAACCCTATGGGTAACAGATAGGGGACATACCCTATTGTATAGAGTTCCCTCAACCCAAGGAGCCCTCTATCTCAACTCCTCATCCTAGGAGCTCAATCAGGGAGGAAGAGTTGGCTCATTGTCCTCGGTTAACGCTACTCTCATCATACTCAAATATGGTATCTTCTTGTCTCAATAACAATTGATTCCCTGTTCATACATGATATCAAATCAAACATTAAGTTAGAACATAAATAATCATAAAAAATCATAAATGGATACCATAACTATCCTCCCTCTCAAGGAGGTGTAAATTACAAGCCTAAGCTTGTGTCGAACAACTGCATTGTCCCAATGAATGGAGAAATCTCGGTCCCAACTATATAATAATAACTACTTGGAAAAGCTCAATTCGAATTATAGCTTTGAGAAAAGGATAATTGGAGGCTATAAAGCTTATCATGGGCTTGAAAACAATTGTAAGTAGACATATCTTTGGAGGTGGGGTAAAAAAATGTTCCTCTTAAAGACTCGATTAGCACATGTTATTTTATAAGGACGTGAGGTTTGGGGTTGCATTATATCAAGGGAAAAGTAGAGGAAAATTGAGATAATCCAAAATCAATTTATAATCTACTCTCTTGATTAGAGCTAGTCTTTCTCCCATTGAAAGCATGGATATGATTATTTATCTCATATATAAGAAGAATTTGTACAACATGGAAGCCAAGGTATATCCTAAATTTGCTACTAAATCTAGCCAAAACCCCCACCACCTGCTCAAGGGATGTTAGCATGTGGCTGTCCAGTCTTGGTTGGACCATTCCAGTGTAAGGAGAAGGTCATATTGAAGAATAATGATAATATTAAAAAATATTATTACGTCCAAATTTAAGGATAAGTTGTGGGATGATGAGGATTTAGAGGGAACAATTAAGTTAAGCTATTATAAGGAGACCATTAAGGTGCAAGGAGAAGGTCATCTTGAAGAATAAAGATAATATTAAAAATATTATTACTTCCAAATTTAAGGATAAGTTGTGGGATGATGAGGATTTAGAGGGAAAAAGGAATTTAAGCTATTATAAGGAGGTTATCAACCCCAAGTTTGAAAACCAAAATTATATTTATGTCTTGACGAGTGCTAAGAAGATATTTCCAAGATAAGAACTAATTATTATGAGCTTCAACGTTAAATGGGCGTTGGTCTCTTTCCAAAACACCTTAAGATGAAATAGTTTATCACATTTGTAATACTAAAAGGGTTGAAGATGAAAAACCCTTTCTCTGGGATTTCCTAGCTCTTAAATACATCTATTCTAATTTTCAAAATAGTTACCATACTGCCAACTGTATTGACTTATTAAGTTAATAAAACTACATTGATCTAGGAAAAAATTTCTCTCAATTAATCTCTTACTTTCTTAATGTCGATAGATCATATGGGTCTCAGTGTACATTCATCATCATCATAATCATCATCATATATAACTAACAAAGTCATCAATAAAATATTTTAATTTACATTTCAAGTAATATAATTTTATATCAAACTTATTAAAAAAACAAAATAATTGAAAGTAAAATGTTTCTTATATTTTTACTTTTTTATTTATTTTTTATTTAATGTACATTTTAAATAGAATATTTGAATATCCACCTTAGCTAATATTTCAAGATCAAATTCATAAAATATCTATATATAAAGTGAGAATATATATATATATATATCAATGCCCACATTTGTTATAAAATAGAGAGATCATAGAGAGATATTTTTCACAACACAAATCTCATACTAATAAATTTATTGATCACAAAGGTTACACATATATAGGATACAAATTGTTGACTTCGACAAATATAGATCATGAATACAATGTATACATTGGAAACAACAACATAAATATTGACTCCTCGTGACTCTTAATGACAACTACACATGACATGGAAGAATTACTTCCAACACCCTCCCCTAATGATTACATGTAAAAAATTATAAAAAATGCACATTACAACAATAAATGAATCTTTGTCAGATTTTTTTGATATGGTCATCACTAACACTCATATCCACTCTGAAATCTCACAGTTTCTGCTCTTTTCTTCACCACACTTTTGAGCTTCCCAATTGATCGATTTAAGACATAACCACTTCAGACCATCATTGACGTGCTTTTTAGAATTGATGTTTCTCAACCTCCTGGAGCGCAATGGGTTAGTATTGATACCGAACCATCTTATGGAAGTGCCACCATTTTTTGAATCCACGACCCTGTCCAGCCTTCATCAGTTATCTAAGATAATATTCTCATTACAAAATGTCTTCATTAGACAATTCTCAATCTTGACCTTGTACAAATAACATGTACTGATGTTCTCGTAACACGACGAGTCACACCAGCTTGACCTTATTAAGAACTACCTATGACTAATTCTCCAAGAGCATGATGGGTCGCATTAGTCTCTTGAATATTTGGTATGTTCTTTGTAATTCTGCATCATTTTCATATTACATTTGGAAAATAGAAATAACACACCACAACATAATATAAATTCCCCCTAACCTTTTTCTTAATTATATAATGATAACGGAATACTAAAATTGCACCATAAAAATTTCTACCAACAATATTTTTTAATTTTATTTTCCAAATTAAAATGAAACCCTCAAAACAAAAACAACAGATCCAAAATTCAATGAATTTGTAGCAATTGATCTTTTTGTTCTCCTTGGTTGATCATGGATCTAGAACACATATAGGGTTCATTCAAAGCACTTAATTGACATTAAGGTCAACATCTCCATTTGATGAGCAGATAAGAAGGGTGACCATGATCTTAGCTGGCCCTTCACCTCATTATTTATGAGATTTTGGATTTCAAAATTGGAATCAACCCTAATAGCAAGCCACTCCCCTTCACTACGACGTGTTCTCTTCTTAATTGCAAATCTTAGTTGAAGCAGCTCTGATCTTGAAGGTTCCATATTACTATCCCCTTTAATCACCCTCCATTTTAATTCCTAATATGTGCTCTCTATTGTAAAGTCTTCAATGCTCCACTTAATAAAATAAAATAACATATAATGTTTCAAAGATTTAAAAATTTACGAAACACCAATTCATGCTAACTTTATGACCTTACTCAATTAACGATTTGTACTATAACGACGATGAATTACAACATACGATAGTGATAGTTATGGGAGGATTTTGATTCACCTTCATGACCAGGAAAACAAATAAAAACTTTGGTCTGGTCTTATTAAACCTTTGGAATTCAGTTCTTTGTAATATGACAGACAGATGTCAAAAAATAAACTAGTGATGACATATTTATGGATATTTATAGAGGCAATAACCATATGGATATTTATAGTGGCTCCTCCATCTAACAACAATGACTGATGCGACTCTAGGCCAACACGCCAAAGCGCTGTAATTTTTTTTCAAGTATAACCGATGATCTAATTGTAACACCACTTCAAAAAATAAATAAAATGAAACAAAACTAAATATCTACACACAGTGAACACAAAACACAATAATTTTTTCTACATTATAAATTGGCACACTCATATACTAATTTATGTAAAGAAGAAAGGATGCTCAATGTTCTCCATCTTCCTGGCCCTCCCTTGAGGGATTCAATCTAGCCCCTGCACTGATACCATGTTAAAAGATAGAGTGATCAAAGAGATATATTTTTCAGAACACAAATATCACACTAATAAATTTATTGATCACAAAGGTTACATATATCTAGGATACAAGTTATTGAATTCGACAAATCTAGATCATGACTACAACGCATACATTGGAGACAACAACATCTATATTAAATCCTCTTGACTCTTAATGACAACTACACATGACATGGAAGCATTACTTCCAACAAATTTTAATTTTGAGACAGAAAAAAAGTTGTTATTTGCATGGATATAAATATTTTAATGAAAATAATGTGAACTATAACATAAAGTATTTTAATATCCATGTTAAATACAATATTTGAATATCAATTATATATATTATATAAAACAATAAAAAAAAACTCTAATGATTAGAATTATTTATTGGACCATAGTAGTTGGTTCGAGTTAACCAAAGGATTGATAGTGTTATTAATCTTGATTTTTTTTTTTTTAAACCAATGGATCACAGAAGCTTGAAATGAAAAATTCCTTCTTTGTTTAGCATGGAGTTATATATATATATATATATATATATATATATATATATATATAACTTAGAGGTGAAAACCTTTAAATTTTTACACTCTAAAAAAGTTTTGTAACTTAAGATAGATATATGTTGGTTATAATTGCAATTAGATTTAATTGATGATATTAACTATGTGATTTTCTTCTTTTACATTCCAATATTTAATGCAAACTTCTTACCCAAAAATTAATATTTTAAATACTATTTATTTGATTATCTTCTTTTATGTTCAAATGTTTAATCCAAGCCTCAATTTATATTACTCAATACCACAAATAGTTCTCTTCCTGAAAGAAATATTAGAGAGATAATCATCCTTGATACTGATCCAGGTGGATATTGGTGGCCACCCACCTATTCCACTTGGAGCACCACCATTGTCTCTTTCATTTTTTCAATTTCAGCACAACTTACTATTTTTAGCAGTTTTTCGAGTCCTAAACTTCCAGAGCCATTTTGAGGCCCTAAACGACATTTTTTGGGAAAATTGGGAGAAACCTAGGTCCATTGGTTGATGTTTCTCACAAAAAAAAATTATTCCTTGGATATATCTTTCTAACGAGGTATGGTGCATGTAAAACGGAGATCGTATGCCAAAGTTATGTCCCTGGGAAGTTGAAACACCAATTTACCCAAACGAGGCCCATAGTTTTGTCACTTCACCTCCTAGGGTTGTGGTTTTGGATGTTTAGGGTTTTCCATTGTTTCTAAATAATAAATAGGCCCTTGAGCCTCATTGTAACATAGTTCAGAGGCCTGTAGTTGCCACATCTCTTCTCATAGATAAGCTACTAGTGCCCTAGCTAGTTTATTTCCATTATGTCTGTAAGAAAATTTCAGTCATTTGATTTTAATGAAATGAAGTGTTATTTATATTTCATCTTTGTATTTATGGTTATATTTGTATTCTGTTGTGTTCCTGCATAAATCCGTTTCACTGGTATCAGAGCCGTTTTCTTTTTCTCAATCCTTCTTTGTATGTCCCCAATGAGGTCGGGGTATAAGGAGTTAGTGCTCGATCTAGTTGAACCTTTGCAAGATCATCCTCGCAAACCTTGAAAACTGGCCATGGGGGACGAAAAGAAAAATGAGGGAGTAGGAGATCCTATAAAAATATTTCTCAAGGAGGCCCTCGAAAAAAAAGGTACGCGATGATGGATAACTTTGCCTAGATCCTGCAACGACTGCCACCGATAGCACATCTACATCCAGCAGCCTCTCTAAAGGCGCGACTCCATTTAAGGTACAAGTAAACTTTAAAATTCCCATATTTGAGAGTCAAATAGATGCAAATTTCCTAGATAGATGGTTGAATATATTACAGGGATATTTCTCGGTTCATGACTTTTCCGACTGGTAGAAGATTATTTTTTCACTCCTCAAAGCTACCCACCATGCCAAGGACTGGTGGGAAACCTACTGTGATAAAAAGGACGAGACATAACCCTCTTTTTTCTTAGCCATACCCAATTGGAATTATTTCCGAGATTCCATCAAGGAAAAATATTATTCTGTGGGGAGCTATGAGTACAAGTACATACAATGGACCACACTGCGACAACAAAGGGATCAAGATGTGCATGAGTTGATGAATATGTTCCATACCCTACGCACAAAGTTGGGTACAAAGTTGGGTATGAAAGATTAGGAGAAACATTTGGTGCTAAAGTATTGTACTTTTCTACACAGATACCTTTAGTAGGAAATGGAGTTCCTTGACATCTCCTTGCTTGGTATGACATACTGGTATGCTTCCAAGATTGAGCAGAAATTCAAACAGAAGAAGTGATACTTTGGATCTGCGAATCAAAAGCAAGGCAAAGGTGCCCCCAAATCGCAGAACAAAGGAAAAATCTAAGGCATGGCGGCCCAAGACAACCTGCCAAAGACATAAGTAAAGAACAACACCATGAAGCCAAAGAAGGACATGGGAAAGTGGTGTGAGTTCCATAAGAGCTCCACTCACAACACAAGTGAATGTTAGGCCAAGCAGTCGCTGGTGGCTAAGATGAGGGCTTTTGAATCATATGCATGCTCTGACTCTGAATCAGAACTTGGCAAGGGGAAATAAAATGGGAAACATATTATTGATGAGGAGCCCAATGCCATTGTTGCCACTGCAAAGATCCAGAAGGAGGAACCAGAAGATCTAGAGGAGGAGGAGCATCTCATCCACTCCCATATGTGGGTAAAGGGTTCCCCTCTACAGTTCATTATCAACAATGGGAGCCAAAAGAACCTCATTTCAGCAGATGCGGTGAAGTAGTTGGACTTGCCGACCACAACACAGCCACAACAATACACCATTGGGTGGCTTCACCAAGGATGGGATCTCCGCGTCAGCTAGTAGTGCTGCCTTCCCTACAACATCAAGCCCTTCACGGATGAGGTATTATGTGACATTGCTCCTCTTGACGTTTGTGATGCATTATTAGGCCAACCATACTTGTGGAAGCGACATGGTGTGTATGAGTCTTGGCCTCATGCTATTATTGTCACTTTGGGAAATAAGTTGTATGGGATACCAGAGGTACCACTGCCTGTCGCTATCTCTTTGGTTACTACAAAACAATGGAGTAAACTCATTTCCAAAATGAGGAAATTTTTTTTCCTGATGATCCGTCCCTAGGGAAAGAAGATGATTGTGGACACAACCTCCAGACAGTGCTCCTTTGCGGGACAACAACAAATGGACAAGGTTGTGGAGGAGTACAGGGACATCTTCACCTCACATACAAGGGTGCCTCTGCACTGCCAGGTCAAGCACCCTATTGATATGACCCTAGGTGTGTCACTACCCAATGGACCGATCTATTAGCGTTGTGTTCTGGAGAATGATGAAATCAAGAGGCAGATTCAGGAGTTGTTGCAGAAAGGTCACATTCAACTGATATCGTCGCCCTGTGGGAGCCCGATTGTGTTGGTACAGAAGAAGGATGAGACTTGGAGACTCTGTATTGACTATCGGGTGCTGAAAAAGATCACTATTCAGAATAGGTACCTGATCCCACAGATTGATGACCTTTTGGAACAACTCAAAGGGGCGAAATATTTCAGCAAGATCAACTTGAAGTTTGGGTATCACCAAATACCAATATAACCCTCCAATGTGTGGAAGATTTCCTTCAAAACCAATGAGGGCCTTTTTGAATGGCTAGCCATGCATTTCGGGTTGAGGAATGCTCCTACAACCTTCATGATGTTGATGGATGAAATCTTGTGGCCATTCACCAACTCATTTGTAGTGGTGTACTTGGATGACATTCTGATCTTTAGCCAGCCTTGGGAAGAGCACCTCCACCAAATCCGACAAGTCCTCCAAACACTGCAATAACACAATTTGTGTGTCAATTTGGAGAAATGAACTTTTTTCATGACCCAGGTTCAATATCTGGGATACATTATTGATGAAAGGGGGGTGCATGTGGATCCAACAAAGATCCAAGTCATCCGGGATTGGCCAGCCCAAACCACTCTAACAGAGCTTCGCATATTTCTCGATCTTGCTAATTTCTACTGTAGGTTCATGTTGGGATTCTCTCATATCACTTGGCCCTTGAGTCAAGTCACCAAGGGAGGAGAGAAAGCAAAATTGTTTTGGTCAGAATCTCAACAGAAGGCGTTCGTAGAATTGAAACATCATCTCTGCTCTGCCCCATTACTCACATTACTAGACCTGTAACAACCATTTTAGATCGAGACAGATGCCTCTGAATATGCTATTGGGGCATTTCTTATTCAACAGGGGCATCCAGTGGCATATTAAAGTGAGACATTGTCTGACACAGTCTGCAAGTATCCAACTTATGACAAAGAAATGTATTCCATTATGTAGGCTTGTCAACAATAGAAGCATTACATTTTGGGGAAGGAAACAATCATCCACATAGATCACTAACCCCTACAGTTCATATAGACGCAAGGGAAGTTGTAGAATGATCGCCATCACAAATGGTCCACCTATCTACAAAAATTCCATTTGCATAGCAAGTACAAGAAGGGTAGAACCAATAATGTTGTAGACTGCCTCAGCCAACCATTGATCATGGCGCTAACCACTGTTCTCATCTCTTGTGGGCACGAGACTTTTGATTTGCCTCTTCTCTACAAGAACGATCCAGGATTCAGCCACACATACAAGGCACTCTTGGGGGCTACGCAACTTCCAAAATTTCACCTCCAAGATGCACTCTTATGTCACCTGGGAAACCTTTGTAATCCTTCAAGCGAGTGTGCCAAGATGATATGGGAAGCACACTACAGTCGAGTCATTGTACATTTCAGGGTCGCGAAAACAGTGGTAGTACAGAAGTATTTCTATTAGCCTAACCTTCAACAGGAAGTAGGGAAGTACGTCAGATCTGCACTGCTTGCGCCATTGCCAAACCGACCATCAAGAAGCAAGGCCTCTATACTCCGCTACCTACCCCTAGTTGACCTTTGGAATCCATCTCCATGGATTACATGTCGGGCCTTCCTTCTACTAAGCATGGAAATGACTATTTTTTCATGGTTGTCAACAAATTCTTGAAGATGGCCATCATGGTAGCCTGCAAGAAGAATATCACATCATAAGCCATTTCTAAACTCTTATTTTAATGAGTGTGGGTTCACTTTGGGATCCCACAATCTATCATCTTAGATCAGGACAATAGGTTCCTTAGCACATTTTGGTCCAACCTCTGGTCAATACTGGACACCAAGCTCACCAAGTCCACGACTTTACATCCCCAAACTGATGGCTAGACAAAGGTTGTCAACAGGATGATTGTACACATTTTGCGCATGTACAATTCAAAGCATCCATGCACATGGGATGAGAGACTCCCCTATGTACAACACAGTTATAACTAGGCTCTCCACAACTCAACCGGCCATAGCCCCTTTCAGGTGGGCTTGGGATTCCAGCCACTATGTCCCATTCATGTAGCCATGCCATTTGCGGCTACTCAGGTCGATTCAGATCATGTCCAGTCTCAAACTGACAAACTGAACAACTTCATTGAGAATATTCAACACATATGCCAATAGTTTCATGACCTATTAGACAGAGCCAATGCTAAATACAAGCAATAAAATGATCAACATCGAGTGCCACACAACTTCCAGGTGGGCAAGAAAGTGTGGCTACATTTGTAGAAGGAGTGCTTCACTGGACCCCACCGCAAGCTTCGCCTGCTCCGATATGGGTCGCACAACATCACCAAGGCTGTAGGGAACAATGCCTTTGAGCTCAGTATTCCACCATTCCTTTGTCTGCACCCAGTATTCAATGTGGACCGCCTTCATCCCTACTTCACACCTCTATTGGACACCTCTGACATTGCAGAACAAATCACACCAATAGAGTTAAACCCAAACTGCATGGAACAGGCCACCATAGATTGTATCATGGACATGAAAATCAAGAACACTTGCCAATAGAAGATCCAACTGTATCGGATTGTCAAAGTTGGGAAACTAATGCACCAAGGCAAGTGGTTCATAAGGGACCAAGTTCAATAGAAGTTTCCTCATCTCATGGAGGAACTCAACGCAATCAGAACCATTGCTTCCAAAGGGGGGAGGAATGATCCAGGTGGATATTGGTGCCCACCCGCCTATTCCACTTGGGGCCCCACCATTGTCTCTTTCAGTTTTTTGGTTTTGGCACAACTGACTATTTATAGCAGTTTTTCGAGTCCTGAACTTAAAAAGCTATTTTGAGGCCCTAAATTGCGTTTGTTGGGAAACCCGGGAGAAACATGTGTCCATGGACCGATGTTACTAAAATTTTTTTTTGTATTTCTCGGATAGATATTTCTAACGAGGTATGGTACACGTCAAATGGAGATTGTATGCCAATGTTACATCCCTGTGAAGCTGAAACACCAATTTACCCAAAGGGTGCCCATATTTTTGGCGCTTCATCTCCTAGGGTTAGGGTTTTGGATGTATACGGTTTTCCATTGTTTCTAAATAATAAATATCCCCTCGAGCCTCATTATAACACATTTCAGAGGACTGTAGCTACCACATCCCTTCTCAGAGATACGCTACCAGCGCCCTAGCTAGTTTACTTCCATTCTGTCTGTAAGAAAATTTCAGTTATTTGATTTTAATGAGATGAAGTGTTATTTCCGTTGCATCTATGTATTTGTGGTTATATGTGTATTCCGTTGCGTTTTTGCATAAATATGGATCAGATACTCAACAATTTGAGTGCATAATCTAGATATCAATACAAGGCTTTAGACTTTTCACAACTTAATGGGTTGTGAAGTGCTACTTCTAATTTTAAAATTATACTTTATGAATTTTTTTTGGGTTTTTCTCAATTTTACTTGAAGTATCACTAAAAATTTAGTAAGTTCAAAATTCACATAAGAAAATATTAATCCATGTAATAATTGAGGTGTTAAAAGAAAAAAAAAATAGAACTCAATATGTTAGAAACTAGCAATACTAAGAAGTGGGGGGGGCAAAGAGAGGTGAATTAGTATTGCATAAATAATAATAAATTTTCTACAATTAACAATTTTTTAGAATACAAATTTCAAAAAAACAAGGAGAGAAACATGCACACATAAAGCATAAGTAACATCACATGAAGAAACCCATATTTTTAGGTGGAAAACCTCTAGGGTAAAAAAACATCAAACTATTTGCTGTTTCTTCTTCTCTATTGATTGAAAATATTCTCATTTACATTCATCATCTATTATCCACTAGCAAGGAGCCCATACTCCTTATAAATGAGATAATTTGGCCACATCAAACTTGGAGCCACCACTCCTTTCTAATTAAGGAACAATTGTCAACACATTTTTTTCAAAACAAGTCTTTAATCCCTACACATAAATCTGATATTTTACTTATGAAGAATTATGAAGTTCTGCATAGTCTACTAAAACTACTACAAACAGATATTTCTCTCCTTAGCACACCATGCACACACTCTTTGTCACTGACTAAAAGAACCAAACAAACATTCTCATATATTTCTCCTATTTGTAATTTTTTGAGATGGTTAAATTTGTAAATGCCCAAAGTAATGGAGCTTTTTTTATACAATGAAGTCGATCTAGAACATAGAATTTTATCTCCTTGAATTTTTCTAACACTACCTTTATTGAATGTGGGAAATTTTTCTATTTTAACAATCTTCTAGAAGAGATACAAACTTCTTCGACCCTTTCAATAAAAAACCATGATAAAAAATCGTAGAAAAACCAATAATGTTGACTGAGTGCACGCACATTTCTGGATTTGCACATACATGAACCTTTGATAGGAAGGTATGGGAATCCCAAAGAAAATTTCGCTTGGATCGTATGGGCATGCCAAAGAAAATAGCCCAATCTTCTCCTTGTAGAAGACTAGATCATAGAGACAATAGCATAACGTTTGATCCTTGTCTCCTTCAACCAAATTTGGAGCTCAAATTTAAGAGTGTGTGTGAGACATTATGGAAACCTTCCAAAAGAAAATTGATATCATGTCAAAATGCATAAATCTTAGTACAATGCATCAAAATCATGGTTACACAACATACACCAAGGGACATAAATCTTTTAGCTCAACTTCAGGACTGAACATGAGACATCATGGCAACTTTCTAAAGACCCTTTGACACCATGAAAACCTTCTAAAAGACCATGATGAATTTATGAAAGAATTACATAGGAATCAGAACAATACATAAAATATCGTGAACACAACATGAATACAGGGTATACATCAGGAGACATCAATGGCAACACCATTATGCCAAAAATCTCCTCCTTTTCCAATGATGTCAACCTGAAACTTCCCTCCTGAAGTTAACTTTTGATGCTGAGAAGAGAAACAACTCCCATTTGACATCAATGGCAAGGGGCTATACATGGCAAGACAAGATACATAGAGAATATAAGATACATGGCCAATATTAACATACTCCCACTAAGAGGTTGTATTATACACTCCCCCTGAGTTGTTGAACACTCTCCCCCTACATACATGAGAAGTTATACATATTGGAGAAATGAGAGATAAGAAGCAAGCAAAAAAAATCACAATGCAAAGAGATACATGTGGCCAAGCAACCACCACCAACTCTCCGAAATTTTTGGAGTTGATTTGTTTCTCTTGAGCCAACCTTGTGATGGCATCTAGCTCCATGGAGAAACTCATCAATAACTCCAAAAGGGCACCACACCCATATTCTCTCTATGATATTCAAAATGATCCCTTGGACGTGGAATAGTGAAAATATATACAATTTGTTCAATTGTGGCAAAATACTCCAACCTTACAACCTTTTTTACCACTTTTATCTCCTAGAAAATAATACTTGATTGGTATGTGATTTGTTTTGGGGTGAAGAACCATATTTTTGGAGATTCTTATCACAATTTCTGTATTGACCACGATAGGAACATGATTGATGTACTCAATCTATGTGCCTTGAAGATTCCCCTTCATACATACTATATGAATGAAAAAAGTGGTCATTGCTACATATTCAGCTTTAGCAGTGAATAAGGAGATATAATTTTTTTTTTCTTTCCATAGAGACCAAACAAACCACCAAAAACAATGTTGTTGTTGAATTGTTTTTATAGTCATCAATACTATCAGCCTAATCCACATTAGTATAAGAAACCAAATTAATTTTTTTACCTTTGGGATACCATAAGCCATAGTCAAGAGTTCCTTGAAGATGTTAGAATATCATTTTCACTACATTTACATGAATCTCCTTGGGATTAGCTTGAAACCTTGCAACCAATCCTACAAATTGAATTATGTTAGGCCTAAAAACGGTTAGAGACCAAAATTATTAATTTTGTTAATAACTCCTACTATTAGTAGTAGTACCATCTAGGGTTATCTCAGAATCTGGGGGATTATGGTTTAATATTCTTCACTAAATTAAAGATTTAGGATTAAATCTTTTATTTTAATTAGATTATTTTGAATTAGTATTTATTATAAAATTAAATAATTTAATTAAAAATTAATTTTTTTAGTGATTTAGTAACATTTAGGTTTATCACTTAAAAATTAAAGCAATTAATATATTATTTAAACTACTTTTATTAAATATTTATTAGAATAAATTAATAAGTATTATTATTATATTAATGAATAAATAATATTATGTATATACTATTAAAAATATTAAAATTTAGGAATAATTTATTAAAATAAATTTAATAAAAAAATTATATATATATATATATATATATATATATATATATATATATATATATATATATATATATATATATATATATATATATATATATCTATGTATGTATGTATGTATGTATGTATGTATGTATGTATATTTTCAGAATAAATTATTTATTTATTAAAATATAACTCATTAAAGAAATTAAATAAATCAATAAAATATTAATTTATTAAGTCTTGTCAACTTTTCTCCTTTTTCACTATTTAAACTTTGTCTTTTTCATCCTTATTTCAATCTTCATTCTTCATCTTGTCCTGAAGATGGATCCTTGTTGGGATTCAAAACGTCGACCATTATTTTATAACACTATGGATAATCTCGAGATTCCTTAAAACAATGTTCCAATCATTGAATTATAATTTGATTGATTCATCTCTATAGATTCATCATCTTTACTCAATTGAGAACCAATTACCATAAGAGTGCTCACTGGTTTGCAATCTTCCATGCCAAATTTCTTTAATTTCTCCCTTAGATATATAGATTAAGGATGAAATTTCCCTGATTTTTTTGAGTAACTTACAACCAAAGGAAGAGGCTTAGCTCACCCAACATACACATTTCAAAATCCTTTTGCACATCTTCTAAAAAATTGTATCCCATCTCTTCCAAATCTCTCCCCAATATTTTATCATCTACATACACATCAATAATTAGAAAATGGTCACCTTCAAATTTGATGTATAAATTGTTATCTATGGATCCTCTTTTGAGCCATATTGTTGTAGATCTTTATCAAAATTTTCATACCAAGCTCTTGGAGCTTGTTTGAATCCATGAAAATCCCTTTTCAACCTGAAAATTTCATTCTCATCATTAGTCAACTAAAATCCTTCAGGATATTCTATGTAGAATTCCTTTTCTAGATTAGCATTCAAGAAGGTTGGCTTAAATTCAATTTGATACAATTTTAAATTTTGTAACATGCAAAGGACAAGAACGTTCTTATAGCATCTAATATAGCTACCAATTAAAAAATTTCATCGAAATAAATACCTTCTACTTTAGTATACCCTTTGCACACAAGTCTTTCCTTGTTTCTCACCACATTTCCTTCTTCATTGAGTTTGTTCTTGAAGACCCACTTGGTCCCAATTATTTCTTTTCCTTTGGAATTGGTACAAGCTCCCATGTGTTGTTCTTCTCAATCTTATCGAACAGGTCATTCATTGCCTTCATACAATTCTTGTCTTCACTAACCTTGTTGAAAATTTTGAGCTTAATTTGAGATAGTAAAGTAAAGTACACTTGGTTGGAGTTTCTCAACAGTTTTCTCCTTTTGTGCACTCTTAGTTCATTTTTCCCAAGGATTTGACTTATTTTGAATGTTACTTGGTGGAGACTTCATTGTAGAATAGGTGTTCTCTTCCTCTTCCTCTTCCTCATCCTTATCTGACACTTCTTGGTTCTCATATTCAACAAAATCATAATCAACTACAATTTCTTTGGAATGATCATATTTGGGAAATGCCTCATCCAGCACAATATCAATGCATTCCACCACCTTTTTGGTCCTCTTTTTGTAGCATTTGTAGCCCCTTATTTTGAATTAATAACCAAGGAATATACCTTCATCAACCCTTGAATCAAACTTTTCAGGCTTGTCTTCATTTCTCTTTATGTATCACTTGCACCCAAAGAATTTGAAGTTGTCTGCTCTTGTTGATCTTCCTTTCCACAACTCATAAGGAGTTTTTTCACCATTCAATCTAATGATGATTTTTTTGGACAAATATACTACTTATTATGTTTCTTCGCCAAAACGTATCTGCTACACCCACCTCATCCATCACAACTTGTGTCATGTCTTGGACTAACATGTTTTTCCTCTCTACCAGACCATTTTACTTAGGTGTTATAGGTATATAATATTACCTTTTGACCCCATGCTCATCAAAAAACTATTCAAATTATTTAGGCATGTACTCGCCACCTCTGTTAGATTTAATGCACTTGATATTTATGTCCTTCTGATTCTCAACTAGTGCCTTAAAATACTTGAACATTCTGAAAGCTCCAGACTTCTCCTTCATGAGTATGATATAGGCGACCCTTTGTAGTCATCAATAAAAAAATGAAATATTTTCACCTCTTGGTATTTGCTTCAATGTAGGCCCACAAATGTTAGTATGACCTAACTCTAATGGAATATAGCTTGAATAATCCTTAGTCTTAAAATTCACTCTAGTTTATTTCCTAAGATGACAAGACTCGCATATACTATTGTCTCATTTGGACAAATTTGGCAAGCTCTTAACTGCTCTTGAATCTTGCAAATTCTGACTAGGTTTTCAAAATTGACATGACCAAATCTTTGATGCCATAGCCATGACTGATCTATCTTTACAATGAAACACTTATGTCTAGTGTCATCAAATATATACATGTTTCTATCATTTATGATTTATTTTTCCACCAACCTTCTTGATTTTTAATTTCTGATTTCACACACTTTGGATATGAATATCACATGATGCCCATTACCACACATTTGAATCATGATGAGAAGGTTGTGTTTCAATACATCAACATAGAGCACATTTTGGACCTTGGTATTGTTATCCAACCTAGTTGTTCATTTTACTTTGACGGGGACCACAACATAATTTCCCAAGCTAACATTTCATTTCTTGTACTCCTTTAGTTGCAAGAATTTTCTCTTATCACTTTTCATTTGCTTGGAGCATCCACTTTTAATAAGACACTATTCATGTTGATCATGAGCTATCAATTCTAGATCACATTTTTCATATTTTTCAGGCTTCTTTATCCATCTTCTCATCACTTTTTCCTGACTTTTCCTCTCTTAAATATGTTGCATGGAAGAACTTGAGAAGCTATATCTACATTCACGAGATTTATGAACAAACTTATTACATCTGAAACACTGGATATAATTTATTGGAGATAAAGGATTTTTACCATTAGCATGCAAGCTATTATATCCTTAATCAACTCTTGATCTATCAGAATCAATTTTGGAAAACAATTTCATTATACAATTAATGGTCGTGTGTCCAAAATTGTGACATGCAAAGCAATAAACATAAAATAGATAAGGATACCTGACATTGAGTTGTCACCTAGGGGAAATAGAATTGGAAGGCATCGATTGCTTTAGTCGCTGATTCTTGGAGTCTCCATGATGATTTATTGATTTGATTAGAGCCCCATTTTATTGTTCTCCCTTATTGCTAACTGAAGTACTTTCTTTACTATCTTTTCCTTTCAAAACATCTACATAATTGGAGCTTGGTTGATTTTTGACATCTTGTTGAGGAGGTTTGAACCCTAAGCCAATTTTGTCTTCTCGTGAACTTTTCACAATGAGAATGTCCTTTAAAGTTTCCTACACCTTCATGAACTTCTCATTTAGGCATACGTGGGCTTTTTCCTTTTATAGATTAGGCCTCAAGGGAACAATTTCTTCTTCAAGTGTGCAGAAATTTTATTTCCAATATCCTAGCTAACTTGTTAGCACATATTCCTTAATATTCAACTCCTCCATCTATTTTTTTAGGAAAATTATCTCAATTCATGCTTCTGTGATCATAGTAATTTTTCCAAAGTCTTTCGGTGTAATCACATTGGACAGAAAATTGTCGACGCATTCTGAACCAACCAGTGTGGTTCATCTTCAAGACGAGATGAGAAATTAGATCAAGTCATTAAGCTTATATAGATGTAGAGAAGGCCAAGCAGCTGTTGGAACAACAACTAGTTTAACTAGGAAGAAAATTTATTTATGATAAAAATTTATTTTTATTTAATATTATTATAAAAATGTACTAATGAGTATAAAGTCAAATCAACCATTAGAATAACAAATAGTTTGACTCAAAAGACTAATTTTATTTATTTATTATTTGTATTATTATTATTCTTATCATTTTAATTATTAGTTAATTAATTAATTAATTTTTGAAAATAAAAATGGGGAGGGGAGGGGGGATAAGACCTAGGAGTATAGGGCAGGGATCCAAGACCTGCTAATGTTCTAGTCTTCATCTCTATTGAGATTGACAATTATTTTTTCAATCTTTAAAGCCTCCCTTAATTTATGGTGATGAAAATGGTCAATTCGAGCAATAACCTTAGCTTCTTCGATGCATATGTGATGGTTCGTATTTTCAACATGTTCGACTAGGGATGAGGAACAGGATCTCCCATGCCTAAGGTCAACAACATGCTCACAAATCCTCTGATTAATGGATCGACCAGTTTCGCCAATGTAAGGAGTCCCACAGCAACATGGGATGATGTAGACACCTTTTCCATCCTTGGGATTCACAAGATATTTAACTGATTAGGGGGAGTTGTGAATGATATTCAGGGGTTTGAAAGTAGAAGAAATATTATGCTTCTTAAGGATCCTAGCGATCTTATCAGTGTTTCCTTGAATAAAGGGAAGGTGCACTCCAGAAGACCATTCATTAGGATCTCTTTTATTCATATTATGACCTTTTTCTACTTTAAGAAAATCTCTAATTCCTTCGGATTTAATATAACCGTTCTTACTGAAGACATCGAGGAGATGGGTTTTTTCTACTTCAAGGTGAGATTGATCATAGATTCTCAATGCCCTATTGGCTAAGGTGTTGAGGATGCCTAACTTTTGAGCAGGGAAATGATGCGAGTTAGCATGAAGATATTGCTCTATATGTGTTTTGTTCCGAAAAAACCTGATGGGAGAAAGAACCATCTTCCATTCTAGAAATAAGAATGTCCAGGAAAGGAAGGCTACCATTAACCTCTTTTTCCATCATGAACTTAATGGAATATGACTAACTATGAGATGAAGGAAAAAATGATCTAACTTATCATTTCCATGATGCCAGACAACACGGGTGTCATCTACAAACCTCTTCTACAGTTTAGGTTGGAATAGAGCATAAGAGAGGGCCTTAGATTCAATGTCCTACATGAAAATATTAGCTACAACAAAGGATAGGGAGGAACCCATGGCTGCACCACAGGTCTGCTCGAATAATTCACCTTGAAAGCTAAAGAATGTTGAGGTGAGGCAAATTTCAACTAAATGGGCAGTGTTGGGATCGATTTAATGCGATTGATGACGCTAACAGCCTCATTAATGGGAATATTGGTGTAAAGAGAAACCACCTCGAAGCTAACCAAATTATCATCTAGATCCAATTTTATGCCCTTAAGATCATTAACAAAAGAGGATGAATCCTGGACAAAGGATTTGGTGTGACCAATGAGGGGCTTAAGCTTATTTGCTAGATATTTAGCTAGGAGATACATTGGACCGCCTATGGTATTAACAATGGGCCTAAGGGGAGCCCCGTCTTTATGGATCTTAGGAAGGCCATAGATTCTAGGAGTGAAAGGGTTATTTTTGCTACTAGATCTAATGGCTAAAGTGACAACTTTAAAAACCTTTTTTAGGGGATTTTTATTAAGCTTTTTGTAGCTCTCGCTATTCTCCAAGTGATCTAACATTTTCTTCCTGTAATCATATTTGTTTAGGATCATAGCAGCATCACCTTTGTCATGTTAATAACTGAATCGGAGGAAGGTCAAAGGGAACTTCTCATGGGAGGAGGCTAGACCAATCCGTTAGCTGGCGCTCGAGAAGAGGAGCTCAAGGAGTTGATGTTGACGCAATCATTGGAAGAGGACAGCTCATCAATTTTAAATGTCGCAAGAGCTGGGCTTGAAGAATCAACAGAGGGCCGAAAATGCAAAGGAGATGGCATGCCAGAGAGACGAGGACTCTCTCTAATTTAACAGAGGAAGAACGTTGAGCCTGATCAAGAGGAATATTCAAAGAGAGAAGGGAGTTGATCACGCTTGAAGTGTAGAGATCATACTTTCCAGAAATCTCAATCTGTCTGGAAGGAGGATGCAGCAAATTAGCAGGATGCAAAATACCGGAGATCTAGGAACGGAGAGCTATAATTTGATTCACGTCAATCTTACTATTTGAAGACAATGAAACCTCTCTTAAATGCGATGAATTCTCAGACACCTTCATGAATTTTGACAAATGCTTCTCCTTCCAAACAGCTTCCAAATGGAGAGATTTAAGCGCTGAGCGGGCATCGATCCTCGCCCATAAGCCTGCCGGAATCGAATTAGAAAGACCTAAATGGAAAGATAACATCTTTCTGGAGTCGAGAGCCTTTCTAATTCTGGAAATCTCATTACGAATAAGCGGGAGGCTGGAATTTAAGAATACTGGCTTGTTATTAGAATTATAAAGCGAATGTTTGATTCTAGCGAAAGACGGAATTATAGAAGCATCTCTACATCTTTTTAAAAAGGCAAAATCTGATTTCATCTCGGAGACCCTGTGTTTGTTTAAAATGATGAATCTTGATTAGCAAGGACTTACCCAGCAGGGTTTCAATATTTGAATTCATCTTTCTCTGAATTTTTCCAAAGTCTTTTGTTATAACCACATTATACAGAAAATTGTAGAAGTTAAGTAGTTTTTGAACAACAACTAATTTGACTAAGAAGAAAAATTATTTATTATAAAAAAATATTTTTATTTAATATTATTATAAAAATGTACTAATAAGTATAAAGTAAAATTAGGCATTAGAATAATGGCTAGTTTGACTCAAAAGACCAATTTTATTTATTTATTATTTGTATTATTATTATTTATTTTTATTTTTATTTTATTTATTATTATTATTTTTAATTATTAATTTATTAATTTATTTGTTTTTGAAATAAGACTTAGGAGTATAGGGCAGGGATCCAACACCTGCTAATGTTCCAATTGTCTTCTCTATTGAGATTGATAGGTCTTTTTTCAATCTCTAAAGCCTCCCTTAATTCACAATGATGAAAATGATCAATCCAAGCAATAACTTTAGCTTCTTCGATGCATATGTGATGGTTCGTCTTTTCAGCATGTTTAGCTAGGATTGAGGAACGGGATCTCCTATGCCTAAGGTCAGTAGCATGCTCACAAATCCTTTTCTTAATGGATCGACCAGTTTCGCCAATGTAAGGAGTCCCACAGAATCATAGGATGATGTAGACACCTTTTTCATCCTTGGAATTCACAGAATCTTTAACCAATCTGAGGGAGATTTGAATGGTATTCAGGGGTTTGAAAGTAAAAGAAATCTTATGCTTCTTAAGGATCCTAGCGATCTTATCAGTTGTTCCTTGAATAAAGGGAAGATGCACTGTAGAATACCATTCTTTAGGATCCTTTTTATTCATATTATGACCTTTTCTATTTTAAGAAAAGCTCTAATTCCTTGGGATTTACTATAACCGTTCTTACTGAAGACATCGAGGAGATGGGATTTTTCTCCTTCAAGGTGAGATTCATTAGAGATTCTCAGCGCCCTAGCAGCTAAGTTGTTGAGGACGCCTAACTTTTGAGTAGGGAAATGATGCGAGGTAGCATGAATATAATGCTCCGTATGTGTTTTCTTCCGAAAAACCTGATGGGAGAAAGAACCATCTTCCTTTCTAGAAATAAGAATGTCCAGGAAAGGAAGGCTACTACTAACCTCGTGTTCCATCGTGAAATTAATGGAAGATGAATGACCATTAAGATGAAGGAAAAAAATATCTAACTTATCTTTTCCATGAGGCGAGACAATGCAGGTGTCATCTACAAACCTCTTCCATAGTTTAGGGTGGAATAGATTAGAAGAGAGGGCCTTAGATTCAAAGTCCTCCACGAAATTATTAGCTACAATAGGGGATAGGGGGGAACCCATGGCTACACCACAGATCTGCTCGAATAATTCACCTTCAAAGCTGAAGAACGTCGAGGTGAGGAAAATTTCAACTAAATGGGCACTGTTGGGTTCAATAATGCGATTGATGACGGTAATAGCCTCATTAATGGGAATATTGGTGTAAAGAGAAACCACATCAAAGCTAACCAAATTATTATCTAGATCCAATTTTATGTCGTTAATCTCATTAAGAAAAGAGGATGAATCCTTGACAAAGGATTCGGTGTGACCAACGAGGGGCTTAAGCTTATTCACTAGATATTTAGCTAGGAGATATGTGAGACCACCTATGGTATTAACAATGGGCCTAAGGGGAGCCCCCTCTTTATGGATCTTAGGGAGACCATAGATTCTATGAGTGAGAGGGTTATTTTTGAGAAGCTTCTTACTAAGGGCACTAACTGAGCTACTAGATCTAATGGCTAGAGCGATAGCTTTAGAAACATTTTTTAGGGGATTTTTATTAATTTTCTCGTAGCTCGTGCTATTCTCCAAGTCATCTGACATTTTATTCCTATAATCATCTTTGTTTAGGATCACAACAACACCACCTTTGTCAGCTTTAAGAACAATAATCTCCTTATTATTATTTAAGGATTTTAGAGCTTGATCAAGATGAATGTTCAAAAAGTGAGAGGGGAGTTGATCACGCTTGAAGAGCAGAGATCATACTTTCCAGAAACCTCACTCAGTTTGGAAGGAGGATGCAGAAAATTAGCAGGATGAGAAATACCAGAGATCCAGGAACGAAGAGTTGTAATTTGATTCACATCAATCTTACTATTTGAAGACAATGAAACCTATCTTAAATGCGAAGAATTCTCAGACAACTTCATGAATTTTGACACGTGCTTCTCCTTCCAAACAACTTTCAAACGAAGAGATTTAAGCGTTGAGCGAGCATTGATCCTCACCCATAAGCCTGTCAAAATCAAAATAGAAAGATCTAAATGGAAAGATAACAACTTTCTGAAGTACAGGTCGAGAACCTTTATAATTCTGGAAATCTCATTACGAATAAGCGCAAGCCTAGCATTTAAGAATAATTGCTAATTATAAGAATTATAAAGTGGATGTTTGATTCTAGGGAAAGACGGAATTATAGAATCATCTCTACATATTTTTAAAAGGGAAAGATCTGATTTCATCTTGGAGACCTGAATGCATGCCCTTTCAAAATGATGAATCTTGATTAGGAAGGCCTTACCGAGCAGGGTTTCAATATTTGAATTCATGCTTCTGTGATCATAGTAATTTTCCAAATTTTTTTGGTGTAATCACATAAAAGACCTCTAAGGACATCATTAGACAAGATTGTGTGCCCATCTCGAGGAAAGAAAAACACACCAGGAGCAACATTAGTAAGCTTGAATTTGAGGCTCTAAAATCCTTAAACAATAATAAGGATATTGTTGTTCGTAAAGCTGACAAAGGTGGTGATGTTGTGATCCTAAAAAATATGATTACAGGAAGAAAATGTTAGATCACTTGGAGAATAGCGGGAGCTACAAGAAGCTTAATACAAATCCCCTAAAAAAGGTTTCTAAAGATGTCGCTCTAGCCATTAGATCTAGCAGCTCAGTTAGTGCCCTTAGTAAGAAGCTTATTGAAAATAACCCTCTCACTCATAGAATCTATGGTCTTTCTAAGATCCATAAAGAGGGGGCTTCGCTTAGGCCCATTGTTAATAACATAGGTGGTCTGACGTATCTCCTAGCTAAATATCTAGTGAATAAGCTTAAGCCCCTCGTTGGTCGCACCAAATCCTTTATCAAGGATTCATCCTCTTTTGTTAATGAGCTTAAGGGCGTAAAATTGGATCTAGATGATAAGTTGGTTAGCTTTGATGTGGTTTCTCTTTACACCAATATTCCCATTAATGAGGCTGTTAATGTCATCAATTGCATTACCGATCCTAACACTACCCATTTAGTTGAAATTTGCCTCACCTTGACGTTGTTCAGCTTCGAAGGTGAATTCTTCGAGCATACCTGTGGTGTAGCCATGGGTTCCCCCCTATCCTCTGTTGTCGCTAATATTTTCATGGAGGACTTTGAATCTAAGGCCCTCTCTTCTGCTCTATTCCAGCCTAAACACTGGAAGAGGTTTGTACATGACACCTGTGTTGTCTGGCCTCATGGAAAAGAATGGTCTTCTGGAGTGCACCTTCCCTTTATTCAAGGAACCACTGATAAGATCGCTAGGGTCCTTAAGAAGCATAATATTTCTTCTACTTTCAAATCCCTAAATACCATTCGTAGCTCCCTTAGATCGGTTAAAGATCCTATGAATCCCAAGAATGGAAAAGGTGTCTACATCATCCCATGCTCCTGTGGGACTCCTTACATTGGCGAAACCGATCGATCCATTAATCAAAGGATTTGTGAGCATGTTACTGACCTTAGGCATGGGATATTCCGTTCCTCAGCCATAGCTGAACATGCTAGAAAGATGAACCATCACATATGCATTGAAGAAGCTAAGGTTATCGCTCAAGTTGACCATTTTCATCACCGTAAATTAAGGGAGGCTTTAGAGATTGAAAAAAGACTTATCAATCTCAATAGAGAGGACGACTGGAACATTAGCAGGTGTTGGATCCTTGCCCTATACTCCTAGGTCTTATTCCCCTTTTTGTTTCAAAAATAAATAAATAAATTAATAAATTAATTAAGAGTTAAAAAAATAATAACAAATAAATAAATAAAATAAGAATAAAAAATTATAATAATAGTTCAAATAATAAATAAATAAAATTGGTCTTTTGAGTCAAACTAGTTGTTTTTCTAATGGCTGATTTGACTTTATATTAATTATTACATTTTTATAATAATAGTAGATAAAAATATTTTCTTACCATAAATAATTTTTCTTCCTAGTCAAACTAGTTGTTGTTCCAACAGCTACTTGGCCTTCTCTACATCTATATAAGCTTAATGACTCGATCTCATTTCTCATTTGGTTCTAAAAGCATCGACAATTTTCTGTCCAATGTGATTACATGGAAATACATTGGAAAAATTACTATGATGACAGAAACAATATTCAAATATAAAGCCTTGCTAATCAAGATTCATCATTTTGAACAAGCACGGGTTCAAGTCTCCAAGATGAAATTAAATCTTTCCTTTTTAAAAAGATGTAAAGATGCTTCTATAATTTTGTCTTTCGCTAGAATCAAACATCCACTTTATAATTCTAATAACCAGCGAGTATTCTTAAATGCTAGCCTTGCACTTATTCCTAACGATATTTCCAGAATTAGAAAGGCTCTCGATGTCTATTCGAGAAAGTTGTTATCTTTCTATTTAGATCTTTCTAATTTGAGTCTGACTGGCCTATGGGTGAGGATCGATGCCCGCTCAGTACTTAAATCTCTCCGTTTGGAAGTTGTTTGGAAGGAGAAGCATGTGTCAAAATTCATGAAGCTGTCTGAGAATTCTTCGCGTTTAAGAGAGGTTTCATTATCTTCAAATAGTAAGATTGATGTGAATCGAATTACAACTCTCCATTCCTGGATCTCTGGTATTTCTCATCCTCCTAATTTGATGCATCCTCTTTCTAGACTAAATGAGGTTTCTAGAAAGTATGATCTCTACACTTCAAGCATGATCATCTCCCCTCTCGCTTTGAACATTCCTCTTGATTAGGCTCAACGTTCTTCCTCTGCTAAATTAGTGAGTCCTTGTCTCTCTGGCGTGCCATCCAGTGATCAAATTTGAAGGGAAGGTCCCAATTTCAATTAGAAGGGCATATATTTATGTCGCCCTTCCATGATGAAAAGCTTAAAAAAAAAATCATTTCAGTTGACCACAATATATTATTTTTACATTTCATTTTCAGAAAGACAAAACCATCAATATTTATGTTAATAAAAAACTGTTACATATACAAAAATTAACGAGGCTCCATATTTCATTGCTTAAATCTCTCATTAGCAATGTCAACATAAGTCTTGAAGACACTATTATAAGAATTTGTATGGATACCATCGAGATATAGGAGATTGGAAAACTTGGGGTTGTTAGAATTAGGGCCCATGGTGTGGAGAAGCAAGTTACATGTTGTTGTTGATCCATGGCAGATGCTGCTGATTCACTTTCAAAATATATTTCACCCCTAACATTGGTGGGGATACAAGGAGACTCCTAAAGTGGAGGCAAATTTGGAGAGTCAATATCAAGATAACTTGAGCTTATCCCAAGCGCTAATGGGCACTTTTTAGCTCCAAAATATTTCTGAAATATAATCACATCCCATAATATTTTGTCACTTTTCCTTTAGAATCCCTACTTCAAACTCATTGTTTGTTCACAGAAAAAAAAATTCTTCAACAATTTTTTTTTTTGCAACTAGTATAAAAAATGCATGTTCTTCATGCAAATTTTGGCTAGGAATCCACTTCCTTTAGTGTGTACTTCGGCCCTTGGCATGGCTCGCTTGCTTTTTTTTTTTTTTTTTCAGTCAGCAATAGGGTTGTCTTTCCTATTTGGCACTCTTCTCAGATTGGTATATTTTTTTTTCAGTTAGAAACAATTGTCAACTTTCTTTTTCAATTAGTGATAGGGGTTGTCTCTTCCTCTTTAGCATCGGTGTATGTAGAGCGGCTCCAGTCTGTGTGGCGTTGCTCCAAGTGGCTTCTTAACAGGCTACAAACACTTCCAAGTTAGCACCTTCTTAGCGTCAGTCTTCGAGACAGGCGCCTTGGCTTCTTATCTTGTAATTTAGGCTATACGGCTCCTCCAAGAATACGACCTCTAGATAGGGAACGACTCCACTTACTCGAAGAATGTGGCCAGCTTAATCCTCAGGCAAACTCTACAAGCTCTAGACTTACTCTTTGTTGCGAATGACTCTTCAATACAAGAGCTCCTAATTTTGGCTGCACAAAACCTTCAAATATTTTATCTCGTGAGTCCCAACTTAGGCTATACGGCTCCCTTGTTTTAATTTATCAGCAGAATGTCGACATATTTGTAGTCGGGGTGGCTTCAGACAGGATTAAACGATGACTCATCTTATAACCTTCAGCGACTTTAACAGATTACCTCACGGCCTTCACAACATCAACGCTCTAATATCACTTGTTGGTATTTTCAGAACATTAACACTTAATTGAGAAAGAAATGCATAAAGAATAGAAACCAAATCACACAACATCAACCACAAAAAATTATGTGGTAAAACCATGACAGTGTGTCAAGGAAACCTCCATAGGTCAAGGGATTGGAATTCTTATTGCTTTAGGTCGAAAAATGACTCTCCAAACATTACATCAAGCCTCTCAGGAAATCACCAATTTAATATGGACTATTTTGTTACGTATGTTGGAATTTCTGAGAATTCCAGAACAGCGATGGAGAGAGTAATACTCTCCTCTTCTAACACAGAGAAATATAAAAATTTTCACTCATTGGAGACAGAGTTTCAACTCTGAAAAACAAGCTTCTATTTCATAAGAAAAACTGTTACAATTATGCTGGACTGCTGCAACAACGCAGTGCCAGAGGAGACCTCACTGTCTCTCAAAATACTACACTGTCTGTGTATTTATTTTCTTTCTGTCTCTCTAAAAAAATGCTCTGCTTCTAAACAATGACGCACTGTTGTGCTTTTTAAAACAGAACTTTCACTCACTGTGTATTGTAAAACAAAACAATTACATAACAGGCTCTCGGGCCTTTTCAATATATATATTCCGTGCATATTTTTAAAACATAACAACCTGTATAAAATTAAATTAAATCTGTAACTGCATCGGGTCCGCGACTTAATACATATCATGCCACCATCAAAAAATCCCAATCATCGATTGTTAACCGGACGCGATGATCGTTTTAATTCCGCTGCATAATTCCATCGGGTCCAGGCTTATCAAAGAAAAATCTGTTCAAAAAAAATAAAAAACTCCAATCTTCGATGGAGGATCGGATTCGATAAGCCAATATGAAATCCACTTCATTGAAGGATCGGGTCCAGTATTTAAGCGAAACATATGACCATCCAAAACTTCCAATTGCGATTGGTAAGGCAGATGCAATGGAAGAATTAACTCCGATGCATAAGAGTGAATCGAGTCTGGTCTCTTTTTTTGTTGTTCAATTAGGCCACAAACAAAACATTTTCGACTCCGATGGATTTAACGGACCTGCGTTCAACATTCAACTGTGGCTTATACAATGGATCGGGTCCGCCATTGCATATTGCAATCGGACCATAAAATAAAATCCTCCTGATTCACACTTTGCGATTTCATGTTAACATGCCACGTGGTCTGTGAGACCGGCGGACCTCGGCTTTGGTGGAGGGCGATTACAATAAGAAACGATTGCGATTGAGTTCATCTCATCACAATGTTTCTACACTGCAAAACACATTGCAGTGGTAAAATATGAAACTGCCGATTTCGATTGTCGCATCGGTCCATCGCCACATCAACAAGACACTTGAACTTTAAAACATTTCTGCTGTGAGATATATGTGAACCGTTCCGCTTGCGGAACTCGCCACATCAACAAGACACTGTTGTGGGGATCACAGTGTACATAAAAAATATCTTCACTGTATTTTTCAAAAAATCATAAAGTCTTTCACCGCTTGAACATATTTATTCAATTTCGGCTGTTGAGGGCTTAAAAGCCCGAAAATACTGTCTTAATTAAATCTCTGTTCTTCCGTGCTTTGAAGCCATGAAATTCCTCATTCTCCTTCTAAAACGGCTACACACAAACAAACATAACTCTTCCTCTGCAACGGTGGCTGCCGCCTATCATACATTAATTCATCCTTTGTGATTTTATCCATTCAGTCTTGAATGTGCAGTGTTTATCACGCAAGCTCTGCTGCTGTCACTTTCTACTTTGTTTCTCCCAGCTCAAGACAAGCAGGTGACTTTAATATTTAAACACTCCCCCTTAAAGACAGCTGCTAGGTTATCTGTCATACCCAAGCATTTTCTTAAAAATTCAAAGGTCTTTTGTCCCAATGGCTTTGTCAATATATCTGCAAATTTCTCCTCTATTCTACAATGTTGTAAAACAATTTCTCCATTTCTCACTAATTTCCTAATATAGTGAAACTTTGCATCAATGTGTTTTTTTCTCTTATGAAACACTGAATTCTTTGACAATGCAATAGTTGAGCTATTGTCACAAAAAATCACTGTCCCTTTTACTTGTTCTTGGCATAAAATTCTCAACATTTTTCTCATCCAAACTGCTTGACACGCTGCTGCTGTGGCTGCCACATATTCTTCCTCTACTGTAGACAACGCTACAATAGGCTGTTTCTTAGATGCCCATGAAATGGCTCCTGAACCCATGTGAAAAACATAATCGGAAGTGTTCTTCCGATCATCTACACTTCCAGCCCAATCACTGTCAGTGTATCCAACTAAGTCTGAACCTTCTGAAGCAGTACATGAAATACCAAACCTTTTTGTACCTTTAACATACCTCATAATTCTTTTTGTTGCCTGCCAATGTGCATCCTTTGGCTTTTCCATGAATCCGGAAATCAAACTAACAACATGCATTATGTCCAGCCTAGTTGCAGTCAAATACATAAGGCTGCCAACTATGCTCTTGTATAAGCTAGGATCAAAATCCTTGCTATTGTCCTCTCTGCTGAGTTTTAGTCCCATCACTATGGGAGTGTTTGCTGCTTTGCTTTCCTGCATGTTAAATCTTTCAAGAACCTCATTAACATACTTTGCCTGTGAGATAAAAATCCCATTTTCATCTTGTTCTACTTCTATTCCTAAGAAGTATTTCAACAAACCCATGTCATTCATTTCAAATTCTTCTTTCATGACTGTTTTAAAATTTTCAATAAGGTAACCATCATTACGAGTGAAAATAACATCATCAACATACAAAAATACAATCAATATTTTTCCATCCTTTTCTTTGATGTAGAGGGTGGGTTCTCCCTCACACTTTTCAAAAACATTTTCCAGTAGATAGGAATCTATCCTACTGTACCACGCTCTTGGCGCCTGCTTCAGCCCATAAAGAGATTTCTTCAACTTGCACACTTTGTGCTCTTGGCCTTTCTTTTCATAGCTGAGAGGTTGTTCAATGTAAACCTCTTCTATTAACACTCCATTTAGGAATGCTGACTTCACATCCATTTGGTAAAATTTCCACTTGTTTTGTGTTGCTATGGACAACACTGCTCTCATGGTTTCCATTCTAGCAACCGGTGCGAAAGTTTCCTCATAATCTATCCCATGCTTCTGCTTATAACCTTTGACAACAAGTCTTGCCTTGTGTCTCTCTATTTTGCCTTCAGCATTACTCTTGGTCTTGTAGACCCATTTAACTCCAATGACATCTTTACCTTTTGGGAGTTCAACCAAATCCCAAGTCGTGTTTCTTTCTATGGCATTTATCTCCTCATCCATAGCTTCTATCCATTTCTTATCCTTGATAGCATCTTCGAAATGAACAGGATCATCAACATGGCAATATAAAGAAAACAAAGAATTGATACCTTCATTTTCTATATCTTGTTCATATAAGTCTTTCAAATTTCTGAACTTCTTACCTCTTTCATTAGATGTGCAAGTGCTTGAAGAAGCATTTGAATTTCCTCCTTGTGGTGTGCTTGGAAAAGCACTTTCATTTCTCCTCAAGGGTGTGCATTGCTGCTGTTGTGTTGGTGCTGCTGTTTGGGGATGTATTTCAGCCAACTCATCATTATTTTCATCATGAGATAAACAGTGTTTAACATTCACTGTTTTCTCTATGCTTCCATCCCAAGCTTCCTGTTCAATAAACTGAACATCTCTGCTCACAATAAACTTCTTGGTGGATGGGTTATACAACCTATAAGCCTTGGATTCCTCACTGTATCCAATGAAAATACATTTCTCCCCCTTGTTGTCCAACTTCTTCCTTAGCTGATATGGAATGTGTGCATAAGCTACACATCCAAAAACCTTCATGTGTGTGACACCTTGCTTTGTGCCACTTCGTGCCTCTTCTAGCACTTTGTTCATAACTACTTTTGTAGTGCACCTATTCAAAATGTACGCTGCACAATATACAGCTTCAGCCGAATAATCATTAGGAAAATGCTTCGGCTTTAACATACTCCTTGCCATGTCCATTATGGTTCTATTCTTCCTTTCGGCTACTCCATTTTGATGTGGAGTATATCTAGTTGTAAACTGCTTATGAATACCATTTTCTCTACAAAAATGTAGAAAATATTTAGAGATATACTCACCTCCTCTATCAGTCCTTAGGACTTTGATATGCAACCCACTTTGGTTTTCCACAAGTGCTTTGAAATTGCAAAATCTTTCAAATACTTCACTTTTGTTTTTCAAAAAGTAAACCCAAGTTTTTCTTGTAAAATCATCTATGAATGTTACGATGTAGTGGCTTCTTGCAAGTGATGGAGTTTGCATCGGTCCACATAAATTTGAGTGGACAATTTCTAAGGGTGCTTTTGCCCTAATGCTTTTCCTCGAAGGAAAACTTTCTCTGTGTTGTTTCCCCAAGATACAACCTTCACAAAGGCTGTCCGGTTTCTCTATCAATGGTAGACCTCTTACCATTCCTTTTCTGTTCAACAGATTAAGACCTCGAAAGTTGAGATGTCCAAATCTCAAGTGCCACAACCAATTATCATCTTTTGGTTTGCTTTGGAAAGTCTCTTGTGCCACTGCTGCTTTCTCTTCACCATTCTTCAAATCTGCTCTCATTCTGGGAGGGAACATCCTGTTCCTCGTCATCTTCACTTCAACAATATATTGTTTGCTGGGTGGTTTATCCATGATGGTACAAACATCATCCTCAAGGAAAACATTATACCCCTTATGGACAAGCTGTCCAATACTTAAGAGTTTACACTTCATTCCTCGAACATAATAAACATCTGCTATGGATTTCTTTGCACCTTTCCTTGTTAAAACATTTACAATCCATTTTCCCATAACAGAAACTTTGCTATCAGTTCCTAGTGTGACTTGTGACTTCACACTCTCATCTAACATAGAAAAAATTGTTATTTTTCCTGTCATATGGTTACTACAACCAGAGTATAGAAACCATAAATCTTCATTCTTTTATTCAGCCATATTACAAGCTAAAAATAAATTATCTTGGCTGATATTTTCTCTAGTGAAATTTGCACTAGTTCTACTTCCCATATCATGCTGCTTCTTTCTACATTCGTTAGCATAATGACCATATTTTTTACAACAGTGACATTGGACATTGGATTTATCATACCTTTGTCCTTGAGCATTTTTCTGACCACTCTGCTGGCTGCTGCCTTGGCCATGGCTGTGATTTTGACTGTTGCACCTTCCATGTGAATGTGAAGGGTTGTTCCTTCCTCCTCTATTTTGGCTTTTGCCTATTCCTCTTTTGTTTCCTCTGCCTTGCCCTCTTTCTCTTCTGAAAGACATCTGGGTCTTAAAGGCATGCTCAAGAGATGAGTTTTCACTCCTACCCAATCTCTGTTCATGGGTAATCAATGATGCATGTAGC
Source organism: Pinus albicaulis (assembly GCA_034641835.2). Taxonomy (NCBI): domain Eukaryota; kingdom Viridiplantae; phylum Streptophyta; class Pinopsida; order Pinales; family Pinaceae; genus Pinus; species Pinus albicaulis. The sequence goes on from CM076584.1 coordinate 168,018,828, forward strand.
TCATCCACTGAAAAATTTGTGAGATCCTTAGTCTCCTCTATGGTGGTGACAATCACATCGAATCTTGAGGGTAGACTCCTTAAGAGTTTTTCAACAATCCTCTTGTCTTCAAGAGTCTCTCCATGAGATATTATTTGTGTGACCATTCCAATCACATGAGTGAAGAATTAGTCAACAGTATCTGACTCTTTCATACAGAGAGTCTCAAAGTCTCTCCTCAGCAACTGAAGTTTTGTTGTCTTCACTTTTTCCATGCCTTGATATGATGTCTTGAGAGTTTTCCATGCTTCTCTGGATCTCTTGGCTGCAGCTATCCTTGGAAACACACTCTCATGCACTGCTTGATACAATAAGAAGAGAGCTTTAAAGTCTTTCTTCTTATTTCTCTTCAGCTTCTCTCTTTCTTCCTGAGTTAAATCATCAAACTCTTCTTCATTTGTTGGCTCTTCAAAGCCATCCTCAACAAATTCCCATAAGTCTTGGGAGACAAATAATGCTCTCATAGTTATTGACCAATAGTCATAATTTTTCCCATTAAATAGTGGGAGGTGGATATTTCCCATACCCATACTAGTGCTGGCTCTAGCCATTCTGCACTCTTAACTATGATTCAAAAACACTTGACTGTGTATTTAAAATAACTGACTGTTCTACAACAGTAACACAATAAACTGTATAGAGAAATACCTTGAATTCTTTTTGGCTGAGTCTTCACTCTGCTGGACAAACTGCTGCAACAAAGAACTCCTTTCCTTCAGCTTCTTTGACCTTCAAAGAGCCTGGACTAGCTTTGATACCATGTTGGAATTTCTGAGAATTCCAGAACAGAAATGGAGAGAGTAATACTCTCATCTTCTAACACAGAGAAACATAAAAAATTTCACTCACTGGAGACAGAGTTTCAACTATGAAAAAAAAGCTTTTATTTCATAAGAAAAACTGTTACAATTATGCTGGACTGTTGCAACAACGCAGTGCCAGATGAGACGTCATTGTCTCTCAAAATACTACACTGTCTGTGTATTTCTTTTCTTTCTGTCTCTCTAAAAAAACGCTCTGTTTCTAAACAACGACGCACTGTTGTGCTTTTTAAAACAGAACTTTCACTCACTGTGTATTGTAAAACAAAACAATTACATAACAGGCTCTCGGGCCTTTTCAATATATATATGCCGCGCATATTTTTAAAACATAAAAAACCTATATAAAATTAAATCAAATCTGTAACTACATCGGGTCCGTGACTTAATACATAACACGTGACCATTAAAAAATCCCGATCACCGATTGTTAACTGGACGCGATGACCATTTTAATTTCGCCGGACAAGTCCATCGGGTCTGGGCTTATCAAAGCAAAATCGGTTCAAAAAAAATAAAAAACTCTAATTTCCAATGGGGGATCGGACGTGATAAGCCAATATGAAATCCGCTTCATTGAAGGATCGGGTCTGGTCTTTAAGCGAAACATACAACCATCCAAAACTTCCGATTGCAATTGGTAAGGTGGATGCGATGGAACAATTAACTCCGATGCATAAGAGTGAATCAGGTCCGGTCTCTTTTTTTGTTGTTCAATCAGGCCGCAAACAAAACATTTGCGACTCCAATGGATTTAATGGAACTGCATTCAACATTCAACTATGGCTTATACAATGGATCGGGTCCGCCATTGCATATTGCAATCGGACCATAAAATAAAATCCTCCTGATTCACACTTTGCGATTTCATGTTAAAATGCTGCGTGGTCTGTGGGACCAGCGGACCTCGGCTTTGGTGGAGGGCGATTACAATAAGAAACGATTGCAATTGAGTTCATCGCATCGCAATGTTTCAACACTGCAAAACACATTGCGGTGGTAACATATGAAACTACCGATTGCAATTGTCGCATCGGTCCATCGCCACATCAACAAGACACTTGAATTTTAAAACATTTCTGCTGTGAAATATATGTGAACCGTTCCGCTTGCGGAACTCACCACATCAACAAGACACTGCTGTGGGGATTACAGCATACATAAAAAATATCTTCACTGTATTTTTCAAAAAATCATAAAGTCTTTCACCGCTTGAACATATTTATTCAATTTTGGTTGTTGAGGGCTTAAAAGCCCGAAAATACCGTCTTAATTAAATCTTTGTTCTTCCGTGCTTTGAAGCCACGAAAGTCTTCATTCTCATGCTAAAACGGCTACACACAAACAAACATAACTCTTCCTCTGCAACGGTGGCTGCCGCCTATCATACATTAATTCATCCTTTGCGATTTTCTCCATTCAGTCTTGAATGCGCGGTGCTTATCATGCAAGCTCTGCTGCTGTCCCTTTCTACTATGTTTCTCCCTGCTCAAGACAAGCAGGTGACTTTAATATTTCAACAACTTATCTTCCTATAGTTACAAAACTAATTAAACAGTAACTCAGTTTTACTAATTACATCAATACATTTAATGATAATTTGTTGTCATTTCTAACATGTTGGAGGAGACTCTAGTCTTTAATGACATGTGCAAGAAATAGTAAGAATCTTTTTATTATAGTTCACCCAATGATGCCTCCACGTTGCCTTCAATGATGACTCCTTGCTTGCTGTCACCACCTATGTTTTATGCCCCCTGAATAAATCTATAGATTAAGTTAAATAGGAACATGGCCAATACAAGGTCATGTTTATTCTGGGGGGCTTGCACTACATCAAATTGGTTTTTGGTTGTTATTAAGGATATATTTTGGCATGAGAATAATATTAAAAACTTTATGGATAATAACAATATGTAGGGAAGCCCAAAGGTATCTGATCTGGTGGCAATCAGCGGGATGACCAGACTTCTGTTAATGCAGAGATCCAGGTTTAAAAATCCCAAGTGGGTGTGTATGATGTCAGGTGCAATTCATGGGTGCTTTGGACAGTTTAGAAACGTTTGCCATAGCATAGTAGATTAGTTGAACAACAGTTGTAAGTTAGTGTAAGCAACATTTCTTGAAAGAAAAAGAAGCAGGGAAAATTCTAGACAATCGTAATAGAAATTATAGATATAGACTATCATATATATATATATATATATATATATATATATATATATAAGGTACTATCAAAAACTTTATAGATTAGTTAGGGGTTGAGATGTATTCTGGGGAGAAGGAAAATATGTTAAGATGCATTGAATGAAGTGGGGCATGGAAAAAACTCTCAATTGGTTTGAGTATACGTAGCTCTGAGAATTTGGGAATTGTATTATTGGTGAAGTCACGATTTATAATGTTCTTTGCTTCTTTTATCCGTTGTTTTTCTTTCGATGACATAATTGAGCAATTTTTGACGCCTTAGTAGCTCAGGTATCCCAGGCCAAGATCATTTTTCTAGTTTTAGTGGCTGCCACAACAAGAATTGGGCTATACAAAAGGAATATTCAACAAAAAGGCCAAGTTCAGCTACAGGTTTTGTTAGGGTAGATGATTCCAGTTGGTTTCTTCTTAAAAGTTCTCGAAATTAATCATTTATCAAAAAATGACAACGATAGATATTGCTCAGTTATTTGAACTTTGAGATTGCACGAATTTTAGAAGATTTTAATCCAATTTATGACTTCAGACAAAGAAATAGAGACATTCATTGAACTGTTCAAAAGAAAACATGGAAAATCCACTCGATCCAGCTGCGTTCGTGATCATTGGGAATAATGAGTGTTCCTTTTATTACCCATAAACAAATTTAAAAATAGACAGGCAAATCATACGTGAGAGAAAGAGATAAAGCCCCTTGCCAAAGACGAGTAGCTCTTTTAAAATACACATGGAATTGAGATGAGATATGATGTTCATATGTACTTGCACTGCATGAAGTAGGAGGATCCTTTTGGAGATCCTTGTGTTCCTTTACAATCCGCTTCGATGCCATAGATGCGGCAGCTGCTTACAGAACAAACCCTAGAATTTCTCAGGGCTTAGAAGAGGAATTGTAGAGCCAGGAGCGAATATACCCCAAAATTGACCAGATTAGACGCAGACGAGCAGACCAATCTTGCAATCTATGATGCGAATTACGGACAACCTAGCGGAATTATATCCCTTTCCAGCTCCAGGAAAGAGAGGTTCTGCAAGATCACCACTCCTCGCACAATGGGACTCCAGACTCTAGTTATCATTGAGTCACCGACTCACCAAGTGACCACTGCCGACCGATCCACCATTGACCGGTTACGCGTTACTGAATACTTAGGAATTTTAACAAATGTGAGGGATGCTTATAAGCTACAGCCCTTCTGGAAACATTTTATAATATTAATCATTTTTTTTTAAACCAGAAAAAATCTAAATTTAAAATTTTCTTTTACTGGTAAATTCCTCCTTAGGCTATCCTTCAAAATCGCTGGTGATTTCAACTGGGAGCTGTCTCATTTCTCATATGTCAGGTGAGAAAGTCTGCGTTGATAATGATTTGAGAAGTGATGATAATATGGTTAATGATTATATGAATACTAACGACATCAAAATTAACCATATTCTTATTGATAACATGAACCATCTCGAAAATCACGTAATCATAAATAATCTTAAAAATAAAAAAATCTGCGTAGATCGTGATTTGAGAAGCTATGGTAAATTTCATAAGGTTCGTGATTATAATAATACTAACGATATACGGAATAACTTTATTCATATTAATAACATCAATAAATTCATTAATAGTATTAAAAATAACAAAAACCCTTGTGATAAAGATTATAATATCTTGAATCAAATAACTTAAATAACATTAATAATTACAAAGATAATAGTAATAACTATAAGAATTATGAAGATATTAATAGTATTAATAATAATATTAATAATAATGAAAATAATATTAAGAATAATGATAATGGTAATAATCGTGGTAATAATAATAATAATAATAATATTAATATAAATAACTTTTCTTTCTCCCATGATAAGGTTATTAATATTTTTAGTTTTTCTTTTGACCGCCATGCTTATAGCTTTTTAGAGAAAGGTTTTAATTTTGCCTTAGCTCCTAGAAAAATCTCTATTCAAGATATTATATGTGACATTGAATATGGGATTAGGGATTTATCAGAGACCTCTAAGGACATCATTAGACAAGATTGTGCGGTCATCTTGAGGAAAGAAAATCCACCGAGGAGCAACATTAGTAAAGCTGAATTTGAGGCTCTAAAATCCTTAAACAATAATAAGGAGACTATTAGGAATTTGGCTTCTGTGATCCATAAATTTTGTATAAAAAAATTTCGGTGAAAATCACATGTAAGAGATTGTTGTTCTTAAAGTTGAAAAAGGTGGTGCTGCTGTGATCCTAAACAAAGATGATTACAGGAAGAAAATGTTAGATCACTTGGAGAATAGCGGGAGCTATAAGAAGCTTAATAAAAATCCCCTAAAAAAGGTTTTAAAAGTTGTCGCCCTCGCCATTAGATCTAGCAGCTCAGTTAGTACCCTTAGTAAGAAGCTTATCGAAAATAACCCTCTCACTCCTAAAATCTATGGTATTCCTAAGATCCATAAAGAGGGGGCTCCCCTTAGGCCCATTGTTAATACCATAGGCGGTCCGACGTATCTCCTAGATAAATATCTAGCAAATAAGCTTAAGCCCCTCGTTGGTCGCATCGAATCATTTTTCAAGGATTCGTCCTCTTTTGTGAATGAGCTTAAGGGCATAAAATTGGATCTAGAAGATAAGTTGGTTAGCTTTGATGTGGTTTCTCTTTACACCAATATTCCCATTAATGAGGCTGTTAACGTCATCAATCGCATTATCAATCCCGACACTACCCATTTAGTTGAAATTTGCCTCTCCTCGACATTCTTCAGCTTCTAAGGTGAAAGTAGACCTGTGGTGTAGCCATGGGTTCCCCCCTATCCCCTGTTGTAGCTAATCTTTTAATGGAGGAATTTGAATCTAAGGCCCTCTCTTCTGCTCTATTCCAGCCTAAACTCTAGAAGAGGTTTGTAGATGACACCTGCGTTGTCTGGCCTCATGGAAAAGATAAGTTAGATAATTTTTTCCTTCATCTCAATAGTCAGTCATCTTCCATTAAGTTCACAATGGAAAAAGAAGTTAATGGTAGCCTTCCTTTCCTGGATGTTCTTATTTGTAGAAAGGAAGATGGTTCTTTCTCCCATCAGGTTTTTCAGAAGAAAACACATACAAATCAGTATCGTCACACTAACTTGCATCATTTCCATGCTCAAAAGTTAGGCGCCCTCAACACCTTAGCCACTAGGGCACTGAGAATCTCTAATGAATCTCACCTTGAAGGAGAAAAAGCCCATCTCCTCGATGTCCTCAGTAAGAACGGTTGTAGTAAATCACAATGAATTAGAGCTTTTCTTAAAGCATAAAAGGGTCATAATTTGAATAAAAAAGATCCTAAAGAATGGTCTTCTAGAGTGCACCTTCCCTTTATTCAAGGAACCACTGATAAGATTGCCAGGATCCTTAAGAAGCATACGATTTATTCTACTTTAAAACCCCTGAATACCATTCGTAGCTCCTTCAAATCGGTTAAAGATCCTGTGAATCCCAAGGATGGAAAAGCTGTCTACATTATCCCATGCCCCTATGGGACTCATTACATTGGAAAACCAATCGATCCATTAATAAAAGGATTTGTGAGCATGCTCCTAACCTTAGGCATGGTAGATCCCGTTCCTCATCCCTAGCTAAACATGCTGAAAATACGAACCATCACATATGCATCGAAGAAGCTAAGGTTATTCCTTCGATTGACCATTTTCATCACTTTAGATTAAGGGAGGCTTTAGAGATTGAAAAAAGACCTATCAATCTCAATAGAGACGATGACTGGAACATTAGTAGGTGTTGGATCCTGCCCTATACTCCTGGCTCTTATCCCCCCCCTCCCCCACACCTCCCCCGCCTTTTTTTTTTTTCAAAAATAAATAAATTAATCAATAATTAAAAATAATAATAATAATAATAAATAATAATAAATAAAATAAAATAAAAAGTAAAATAATACAAATAATAAATAAATAAAATTTGTATTTTGATTCAAACTAGTCGTTATTCTAACAGATGATTTGACTTTATAATCATTAGTACATTTTTATAATAATATTAAATAAAAATAATCTTTTATCATAAATAATTTTTCTTCCTAGTCAAACTTGTTGTTGTTCCAAGAGCTACTTGGCCTTCTCTACATCTATATAAGCTTAATGAATCGATCTGATTTCGCATCTCATCCTGAAGATGAACCACACTGGTTGGTTCGAAACGCATCGACAATTTTCTGTCCAATGTGATTACACCGAAACACTTTGACAAAATGATCTCTTCTTCATTATAACATGCACTCTAAACCCCACAACTCTTCAACTTCAATGACTCATTCTCTAAATCCAACTTAGCTAAATTGTTTTGTTTAACCATCATTTGTTGAGGAAAGGGATCCTTGAAATTTTCTAGCTCCTTTGCATCTATCTTCAATGACTCATCAACAATATGAGTCTTATTTTCCTTCATTCTATGCATTTCCTCCTTCAAAAACGTGTTCTTGTTTCTTGCCTTTCTAAGCTCATATAGTGCACTAATGAGAACTCTTTCAGAATCTATCTTTGCATATTCAATATTAGATCCATATTTATTATTATTAAGGGCCATAAGAGCACATTCATTGTGCTCCTCTTTTGGTGATGATGGCTCATGACTATCCTTTTGAAGAGTCACTTTATTATTTGGAGTAAAACCTCTTTTTCTTTTGAGCTTTCCCTTTTTGATACTTATAAATTATATTCTTTCTCTTTGTTTCCTTTTTCTTCTCTATTTTTCCTCCCCTTGTGAATGGAAACTTTGCAGCAAAATGTCCAACCCTTGCACAATTAAAACATTTAAAGTGAGGTTTTCCTTTTTATTTTCTTGAACCCTTTCTAGCTTCCAATAAAGTTGAGTAAATTCTTGATTTGATTCACAACTGGAGTAATCATCCTCTTCCTTGATCTTATTATAGGGTTTCTTTACCTTCTTTGAATTTCCTTTGAATTTATTGGAGGCATTGAATTTTGCTTCTCTAGATGTTGATTTCTCCTCTCCAGTGCACATCTCATGTGCTCTAAGGGTCCCACGTAGTTGCTTCATGGTGAGAGCATTCATATAATACATTTACTCAATTCGAGAGAAATTAGGATTGAATCTTAATGGAAACGACCTCATAATTTTATGAATACAAATCTCATCTTCAAACTTATCATCTACACCCTTGATTAAATTAGTTACTTACAGAACCCTGCAGAAGTATTCACCAATGATTTTTTCTTCCTCCATCTTTAGTCTCTCAACGGTGGTTGTTGGCGACATTTGTAAACTTTATTCACACCAACATGATGGAGCTCATGCTGGGTTACTGCAATGAAGTATATGAATATATTTATAATATGACAACATGCCCTTGCCTCATACCCTATAAATTTCTCCCCTCTATACTTGTCTTCAAATTTCAAAGGTCACTTGTTTGAATCCCAGGTTGATTTTCCATGTTTTGGTAGGTTCGATCGATGCATATTATTCGTAGTTTGGGTTTAGCGTGGGTGGGAATGGTAGAAGAATGCTAGTTCCTCAATCTCGGATTACAACCCATCAGTCTCGGAAATACACATCCAAAGGTACACATATAAATAGGACTATTATTGTTCTTAATATCTCTACTTAAACACCTTAAAAAAAATTGAAAATTATTCATGTTCCTGCTCCTAACATATCTATACCTTCATACAATTTGGGTTTTGTTTTTTGTATGTGCAGGTTTTGTGGAAGATATTATGTACTTGAGAGCCATGGAAATTGCATTAACCATCAATTTTTTTCTATCCCCCTTCAAATAAACCAGTGTTAATTGGGATTATGTAATGGCTATTTTCTTACTGAACTAAATCTGATGTGTCACTACCGCATTTTCTGGCTTAGATTTTGAGCAACCATCGAGACCTAGTTGGGTTTTTCATGTGTATCTGGTTGAAATTGACTTCAATGTGAAATTTCTAATTAAATGCATGTCATTGAAACTTTTGGGTTTGTTTACACTAAAAATAGTACCCAAACTTTCTTGGCAAGTAGACAAAGTAGAAATGTAGTATCAAAGATGTGGGAATCTTCACAATTTTTTTGGTTTACAAAGGTGTAAAATATGAATGAAGTAGGGAGTGTATTTTTTTGTTATCTCCTTGTTTATATTTCATTGAAGGAAGGGGATTTTTTAAATTACAAATAGTTTTAAGTGAAAAATGGATATGTTTATTATTTTTATTAATTGTTGATTGGGTATAATGTGGATATTGATATTTTTTTAAAGTGAGAATATTTTTTAATAATATTCATAATTCAAAATATTCGGTTTAAAATTTATTTTTACTAAATTTTAAAATTATTTTTACAAACATGTTGGAAATTTATTTTAAGAAGAGGCATCTTCTATGTCCTAATATAAGATATTTTAATATAAATAAGATTGATAATTCATTTTATACTTACATAAAGTAGATATATAACTGTTAAAAATAATAATAATATAACATACATAACTTAAAGTGGGTACATAATACTTAAAAATAATACTATAAAAATATTATATAATATCTGATTTATAATACACCTAACTTAAAGTGGATACATAATACTTAAAAATAATAGTATAATAATATTATATAATATATGACTTATATATAAAAGTAGTTAAATACTTAAAAATAGATACATAAAAGTAATAATATAATAAGCATCATATAATATGTAAATGAATAAGTATTATATAATATGTAAAATCTTATTTACTTATGAAAAGTATTACACATATGCATATTGATGACTATTATTATCAATCAATTAGATGACAGTGTGTTTTCAATGAAAAACTATAGTGTTTTGCCACCTTTCCAAGACACCAAAAAAATTTATTTCTTATTCACTCATTTCCCCTTCCTCATGTTTATAGAGAGTAGAATAATGAAGTAGATAGATTCTCAAAAACTGAAGAGGAAATGGACATAACATCTTGAATTTTTTTTTAGAAGACTCTGGAAGGATCCATAGAATGTTTTCACATGGCTTCAAATCAATTAGAGACTAATTATGGTTGTTTTCTCATTTTCGCATAAGAAACCCAACAATTTCATATTCCTATCAACAGTACTCTAACAATATTTTTCTCATAAAAATAGTATATGTTCTGATATTGCAATATCTTGGGCTAATATGACTCATACAGGATGACCTTGTTTAGTATATAGATGTTTTCCATCTTATTAACATTTTTTTAACTTTTTGATGTGTTTTTTTGCAAAATAGTATGATCCCCCCGTTCTTTACTAGGGGAATTTTAGGCCACACGCTATAGGAATGCCAAAAGCATATGGAGATGTAATTTTGTTACTATGTACAATAAAATTACTTGATTTTAAAAAAAAAAATAAAAAAAATTCATGAAGAGCCAACTAAGATTAAGGAATTGTTTTGCAACTATCTACATACCATGTCATGGAGATGTTAAGAAAGGAAAAACCTTTTATAGTTCTATGATGGAGAATAATGACATCATAAAGAGATCATTTCTCTTCATCAAATAACATGATAACATATCCTATTAACAAGAAAGAAAACATCAGTGTTTCTTGGCTTAGGGAGTGCCTAAGGAAAAAATTATGAATTCTTAAAAATCAAACTACCTTTATTTTGCAAGTACTAGAAACCGAGATATAACAATTTTAGTTTTCAAGCCATAATATAGTTCATGAACCATGCAATCTAGAATAATTGCTTGAAAGGTTGTACCATAATCTCCTCATATAAAATACCTCTTGCACACCAATTTTTTTTTTTTGTATTATTGCTATATTTACTAATAAAAACATCATATTTTATTACTACACATTTCTCCAATTTCTTAGAGTAACTCTATAACATGGATATATAGAAAAGTATTCCCTTATCTTATATATTATCACTCGAAAGTTGAATTTTCTCATTTATATTGTTATTATTCAATCCATAGGATAAGTATTATGCATCGGGTTAACTTTGCAACACATTAATTACTTTAATAATATTTGATGGTGTTTTAAAAACTTTGTAGTTACATATATACATCCAAGTTAATTCACATCCTTGCATTTTTTATAAAGGGTTATATACCTTAATATAACACTAGGCTTATACATTTATTTTATTGGTCCTTGTACTTACATATGTAAAGTTATCATCTCTTCCCCGTTAATCATATAAATGGCACAAATTACTCATCGTATCACAACCATACATTGTATAAAGAATTTGATCTTCCTATCATATAAGGCACATGCGTTATCATGTGGGATGTTCATTACATATGGAGTCGGATTTGATAGGCCAGGTATGACCACGTATGCAACCACCCATCTCTCTTCACATGATCTATCTGCCATGCACACCTTCAACAATTGGGATTTGATTCAGAAATATAACAGTGGAGTTTTCCTCAAAATTTTCCATAGGGTAAAGAATCCTAACCTATGATTCATTTGGATCATTTTGTTTTGTGTTATGCGGGCAAAGTGTTGCTCGACTCTTGCAGACGTTAGCCTTAATAATTCAAGGCGGTGCTATTCTTGCATAGGAGAAGGGTATGCTTATTGTTACATTGAAATAATGGTAATGGTTTATTTTGAAACTTTCCCTCTGGTATCTTTATGCTGTATCTCACTTTTGCACTTGTACTTGTTGACTAACTTATCCATGTGATTTTAACGGAAATTTACAGGAGTAAAGGGATTTAACTTAGACGGAGGTCGAGTTTATCTTTATGATGGTTCACTACAGGAAGTAAGCTTTAACCCGCACATCTTTAAGGTTAAGTTCACCTATGGTTGTCATTTCATTTCATTCATTCAACATATATGTCATTAAGGATTTTCGTAACAGTTCTTGCTTACTTTGTACAGATATTGCCACGTTAATGGTTTTAATCTACCATTCTAAAGGTTATGGCTTCATGGTATCCTTTGGTAAGTTTCAATCTCACTTCAACTTCACATTTTTCCTACAGAGTATAGGTCGCCTTTCGACTTAGGGTTTATCCATGAAACCCTAAAGTGTTTCTATGGAAATGTTCATATACACTGGTCATGGTCGTGGCCTGTAGCTTTAATAGACTATTTTAGTTCTTTTTTTTATTTCCACTCTTGTAGGGTTTTGATTTCGATATCTCTGCGAAAAATGGCCATTCTTTCTTCATGATTATCACCATGAGCCTATGTTTTTAATTATCAAACCCTAGTTCTGTTATTTATTAGGAGAGGGCAGAAAGAGAGAGAGAGAGAGAGAGAGAGAGAGAGAGAGAGAGAGAGTGTGTGTTATGGGGAAAGAGAGAGGATTAGAGGAAAAAGAGAGAGACGGGGGAAGAGAGAGGGAGGTAGGAGAGGAAGGGAGAGAGAGGAGAAGAGAAGGAGGGAGATAGGAGGAGAGAGGGAGGGATAGAGAGGTGGAGTTGGAGGGAAGAATAAATACATAGAGAGCGAGAAGTGGAGAGAGAGAGAGAGAGAGAGAGAGAGAGAGAGAGTTATGGGGGAAGAGAGAGGATTAGAGGGAAAAGAGAGAGATGGGGGGAAGAGAGAGGGAGGTAGGAGAGGAAGGGAGAGAGAGGAAGGAAGAGAGAGAGGAGAAGAGAGGGAGGGAGATAGGAGGAGAGAGGGAGGGACAGAGAGATGGAGTTGGAGGTAAGAATAAATACATAGAGAGTGAGAAGTGGAGAGAGAGAGGGAGTGAAAAGGGAGAAATAGAGAAAGCGTGTGTATGTTTTGGGGTGAGATAAAGAGAAAAATGAGAGATGGAGGGAATGGGGGGAGGAGAGAGGGAGGGATATATTGACAGAGTTGGAGGGTGAAGAGAGGGAGAGAGAGGGAAAGAGAGAGATATAGACATGGGAGAGAAAGGGAGAAAGGGGAAGGAAGAGAGAGAGGATGTGAGAGAGTGGAGATAGGGAGAGAAAGAGAGATGGAGTTGGATGGGGGAGAGAGGGAAGATGATTTATTTCACTAGATGCATTTATTTCATCGTGGATGGTGATTTCTAATCCTATTTGATTTTTTGCACTATATGCATTGATTTTAGTGTAGATGTTGAGAGAGAGAGAGAGAGAGAGGATTGGAGAGAGAGGAAGGACAAGAGAGAGAACTTGAGAGAGAGGAAGAGAGTGATGGGGGAAGAGAGAAAATTGGAGGGAATATATATATATATATATATATATAGAGAGAGAGAGAGAGAGAGAGAGAGAGAGAGAGTGACAAGGGAGAGATGCAGAGAGAGTGTGTATGTTTTCGGATGAGATAAAGAGACAAAGAATGAGATATGAAGAGAAGGGATGAGAGAAGGAGAGAGGTAGGGATATAGTAACAGAGTTGGAGGGTGAAGAGAGAGAGCGACAGAGATGTAGGAGAGAAATGGAGAGATAGGAAGGAAATGGAGGATGTGAGAGAGTGGATAGAGGGAAGGAAACAAAGATGTACTTCGAGGGGGGAGAGAGGGAGGAAGATTTCATGCACTAGATCAATTGATTTCAGTGTAGATGGAGATTTCTAATCCATTTTGATTGCTTGCACTAGATGCATCGATTTTAGTGTATATGTTTATTTATAGTTATATTTAATTTCTTGCACTATATGCATTGATATCAATGTAGATGATTGCTAATCCTATATGTTTTCTCACAATAAATGCATTGATTTCAGTGTAGATGACGATTTTTATCCTATTTGATTCCTTGCACTAGATGCATTAATCTCAGTGTAGATGTTGATTTCTAATTATATTTGACTACTTCCACTAGTTGCATTGATTTCAATGTGCATGATTTATAATCGTATTTGATTGCTTGCACTAAATGCATCGATTTCAGTATAGACGGTGATTTCTAAGCCTATTTGATTGCTTGCACTAGATGCATTGGTTTTAGTGATGTTGGTTTCTAATATTATTTTCTTACTTGCACTAGATACATTAATTTCAGTGTAGATGTTGATTTCTAATCCTATTTGATTACCTGCATTAGATGCATCCATTTCACTGTAGATGTTTTTTTCTAATCCTATTTCATTGTTTGCATTATATGCATTGATTTCAGTGTAAACGTTGATTTCTGACTTGATGTAATTGGATGTACATTGATGGTACATTAATTTTAAAGTGATTGGATTAACATTGTGCATTAATTTCACTGTAAGCAGGCAAAATTATTGACAATGTACATTTATTTTTATGTTTTAGTAATTCAACCTATTAATATCGCAGAGCAAGAGAGAAAATGTATGATTTTTAGTACAATAGTTCTAGAAAAATATTTAAATGATTTATGATTTCAATTGTGCTTTTCATATAATCGATATGAAAAGATGACAAAACTAACAAAGGTGACAATAAGAATAGTAGAAGAAAATAATTTGAGATTCATTACAATGAATACTATTTGTAATTGAGTGCTTATTATTTACATTTTCTATCATTCAACAGTATTACATTGTCACTTTGCCTTCAAAATTTTTATTTCATCATTTTTCATCATTAAATTTATTAACAATATTTATCTCAATAAAATTAGGTAACTAATAAAAATTTAAAATTAAAATGACCAGTTATAGACATATTTAGCATATATAAAATTATTATATTTATATTAGATGTATTTACATATTATTCATAAAATTAATCATATGTTCTATATATTTTCCTTGGCTTCACACGACGGGAACCAGCCTAGATCCATCTAACTCCGGATCTATCATGCGCCGAGAGGGATCAAATCTCTCGAGGTGCAAACCTTTCCTCAAGTCTTGCACTCAAAAAATAGGTTTGCACCTCGGGAGATTTGATCCCTCTCGATGCATGATAGATCCAGAGTTAGATAGATCTAAGCTGGTATATTTATATTTATATACTTATATAATTTGTTTTACCTTACTATACTCCTCTACTAGTATTGTCAAAGTGTCTACTTAGTTTTAATAGATGGATTCTCGTAAGATGGTAAACTTAGTGTAATTCCTCACATTTTAATAAAGAATCTAAACCAAACTCACAAACAGATATAATTTTAATGACATACAAACTTACTTTTCTTATTACATGTTTGTATATATGAATTTATAGGTCATTTCATCTCTAATAAATCACAACAATATTTTTAAGCATGCTCCCCCTTATTCTTTTGGAAGAAGTCATACTTTATTATTCTGATGTATGAATTAAGAGTGAGTTAACATTATGCATAAACAATTGTGTTCATAACGATTATTTTATCTATGAATGCGCAGTTTTGTTCATAACAATTTACTTTATCTATTCACCATAGTTAGTTCCTTGTATAATTCAACAACTTCAATAGAACTCATAACAATAAGTAACATTAACGAATATATATTTTAACATGTAAACAGTAAAATCACAATCATTTGATCACAACTAGCCCATTGGGAATACTTAAGGAGAGAGTATGTTCCTTTCAACCAACTAATTACAACCAACAATTCCCCTAGAGCTTAGACTTCTTGGATCTAAGAATAAAAGACCTTCTCTATATTCCTTCGTGGTTTTCTTATAGTTCTTGTCAACGTATTTTCTATTAACATCGTCTTGATTTTAGAGTACATATAGGTTAGCTAAAAGGTTTAAGGTCCAAGGGTTTGCTACCATGGCTCTTTTTAAGAATTCTCATACTAAAGGAAGAGTTGCATTTGTTAATAGGTAGTATAGAGGATATTCTTCTATACAAGCTCTGGACTTTCCTAAACTTGATTAATATAGTATCTACTAGAAAATCATTAAGAAAAAATTCTTCTTTTTATGTTTCTAAAAGATATAAACTAGTATGTATATATATCTTCAATGACAAGACGAAACTTCCATGCAGCTCTTGTTATATTTGCCACATGCAGTGTATATTGTAATCAAATTAGTTAGTTTAACTATTATTAATTGGTATTTCACTAAGAATAATATTTTTACCATTTTTTCCTAGTTTAAGATTTCATATTCAATTTAATTATTTTTTAATAATATTTACGTAGCATATGATTGGTTAATTAAACTACAAACGGGAGCCTCCTTGAGATTAAAAGTTTATAAATATCCATATGGGGACACCATAATGTTTTAAGTTAAGTGTTTTATCTCATAGTGACCAAGTTCAGTTGTATTGGCCTAAAAATTATGGGAATTCACGGGTGGTCGATAATTTGGCAAATTCGAATTCGGTAAGGAATACCAAAACAATTGCATTAAAAAAAATTAAGAAAAACTTGATAACATCCATATAATAATGAGAAAATTTACATATCAAAAAATGACAAATATTAAAAAATGGCAAAATGCAGATGCAAATGGTAAAGGAAAGTTTGCATATGTGAATAGAAGAGTATTAAATAAAAAACTTTAGTATTGAATAAAAGTTATAAAACGATATCTTATTAATGACATTAATGACATTATATATTATATATAGTATGTTGTAGATGCAAATGGTAAAGGAAAGTTTGCATATGTGAATAGAAGAGTATTAAATACAAAAGCTTTAGTATTGAATAAAAGTTATAGTGATATCTTATTAATGGCATTATATATAGTATCTTAGATAGGAGAGATTAATATATTATTTTTGTAAGGGAAAGATTTAATAAATTTTCTTTAAATTTTTAATATTTTTTTTTAAATTAAAAAAAATAAAAAAATAATATATTTTAAGTGTGTGTAAGATGTAAATTCTCAATTTTTTTATTTATTAAATTTTAGAAAGTCAAATTTTTAATATAGGTTTAAATTTGAAGCGGTTAATTATGGTTTGTCGCTTCAGTTAATGATCATCTTTTCAAATCATCTGCTGTTTTGAGCTATAATGCATCATTAAGTACTTGGATTGATGTGAGTAGTCATGTTTGATAAATCTATTGAAGGATTCATCGCGAAAAGAATGCTCGGTTGTCTAGCAGGAGTTGTTCCCGTGACTTTCTTAGGGAGAGCTCTGCGGAAGCTGCCTTGTCACTCCATATTTCTCATTAACATATGTCACTTTGATTACATAGCACTAGTACTACTTCTACCAGATCACTTTATAAAAAATTCACCGCACGTCTCATCTTACATAAATATTTTATTATCTCAAAATTGTACTGTATTATCCAAACATATTCCATGGAATCATATTGCTCAACTGCAGGGATTCAATGTTACCTATTCCTAACTCTAATCAGAACCTCCGGCATTTTTCAATGGAACCTTGAGGTGAGTATCTTCATTCTTATTGTTTCTACATGTTATTATTGATTATATGCCTTAATTATTAGTTCCATTTGTACGATGGTTTGTTTATGATTCGATACTGAATTTGATTTGGATTTTGCAGACAATATATCGGTTTGACATGTCCAACAAGTTTAAATTGACTGGAACTTCCAAGGTTTTCATCTTGCCAATTCCCCTCCCCTCGTGAGTCTCTTATTGCAGTAGGCTCAATACGTTAACTCGAGCAATTAAACTTTAAAGTAGGATTAATGAAACGTATAAGGGTTAATTCCTTGTGTTTCCATGGATGAAACCTCACTCGATGACCCAGATGACACAACATCGATGATTACCCTGCCCACCTTCATAAATTCCAAAGAATATATTATCTATATGAAATGAGTGAAAATAATAGTTCCCTTTCATTTGGATGACATACATGCATAGTATAAGAGAATTTATCTTAGTAAAAATTTATCGAGGTGCAAATCTCTTTTTTTAGTGCAAAACTTGAGAAAAGGTATGCACCTCGAGAGATTTGATCCCTCTCGATGCTTGATAGATAAAATGGATCTAGGCTGGTTTTAGTTGTATGCGACCAAGGAAAATCTATCAATAATATGAGGAACATATGATTAATTTTATCAATAATATGTAAATACATATAACATTAATATTACCATTTTAAATATGCTAAATATGTTTGATATTTATCGAGACATTTAAATTTTAAATTTTCTTAGTTACCTTAGTTTGTTGACATGATAACTATTGTAAAATAATTTTAATGATGATAAATGATGAGATAAAAAAATTTAACGCAAAGTGACAATGTAATAATATTGCATGATAGAAAATGTGAATAATAAGAATGTAGTCAATTACAAATAGTCTTCATTGTGATCAATCTCAAACTATTTTTTTCTACTATTCTTATTGTCACCCTTGTTAGTTTTGTCATATTTTCATATTGATTATATCAAAAAGACAGTTGAAATCATAAACCATTTACATATTTAGCTCGAGTGGTTGTAGTAAACATCATACCTTGTCTCTCTTGCTCTCCAATATTATTAGGTTTAATTACTATAACAAAAAAATAAATCCACATTGTTAATAATTTTTTGTTCTTACACTAAAAGAAATGCACATTATTAATCTAATGACTTTAAAATTAATGTACCATCGTACATTGAATTATATCAAATAACAAAATCAACAAATATAGTGAAATCAATGCATCTAACGCAAAAAATCAAATAATATTAGAAAAAAACACCTACACTGAAATCAATGCATCTAATGAAAGTAAACAAATAGGATTAGAAATCAACATCTACACTCAAATAAATGCATCTAGTACATGTAAGCAAATAGGATTAGAAACCGACATATACACTAAAATCAAATGCATCTAGTGCAAGCAATGAAATAAGATTATAAATCACCATCTACACTAAAATCAATGCATTTAGTGCAACAAATCAAATAGGATTAGAAATCATCTACATTGAAATCAATGTAGCTAGTGCAAGTAATCAAATATCATTAGAAAAAAATTTACGCTAAAATCAATGCATCTAGTGCAAGAAATCAAATAGGATTAGAAATTACCATCTACACTGAAATCAGTGTATCTATTGCAAGAAACCTTCTTCCCTCTCTCCCCCCTCCATATATATCTATATGTCCCTCAATCTGTCATTCTTTGTCTCTTTATCTCATCCCCACATATAGACACTATCTCTCACTCCATATTTATCAATCTTTTTGTCCCTGCCTCCCTGTCCATCTATCTCTTCTTTCTCTTCACCTTCCATCTATATCTATATCTCCCTTTGTATCTCTATATCAATGCAAAAAAATACACTCTCTTTCTCAAATCTATCTATCTATCACTCCCTCCTCCTCTACCTCCCTCTCTCTCTCTACCTCTTCCCTCCCTCTCCCCCACTTCTATCTCTCTTCCCTCCTGCTATTCCCTCTCCCTATCTCTCCATATTCCTTATCACTCCCTCTCTCTCTCTCTCTCTCTCTCTCTCCAAATTTCACTCTCTATGTATTTCTTCTTACCACCCTCTCTTTCCCTCTCTATCTTCATCTCTCTTTCCATACCTCTCTCCACACTCTCTCTTCCTTTCTCTCCCACCTCTCTCTCTCTCTTTCTCTTCACCTTCCAACTTTGTTACTGTATGTCTCTCTCTCTCCTTATCTCCCCCCTTCTCTCCATATCTTCTTCTTTGTCTCTTTACATACCCCCAAACATACACATTCTCTGTCCATCGCTCCCTTGTCACTCCCTTTCTCTCTCCACTTTTCACTCTCTATGTATTTCTTCTTCCCTCCTCCTCTCCCCATCCAAATCCATCTCTCTATCCCTCCATCTCTCACCCTTAAAATCCATCTCTCTATATATCCCTCTCACCTCCTATCTCCCTCCCTCTCCCATCCTCTCTCTCAAGTCCCCTCTCTTTTCCTTGCTCTTTCTCCATTTCTCTTCCCCCATCACTCACTCTCTATTGTGGAGGTAAATCCCCTCTGCGGACAAAGGCGATCTCTACTAGCCCAGCACGGGTCTAGCAACAATAATCAAATGCTACAGCGCAAGTTCCTAATTTTGAATAAACAGACCAACGATGGAGGTCTACCTGGAGTCCAGTGCTATGATTCGTAGAAGAGACAACGTTCCCGTTCCTCAGCCTCGGCAGATCACGATCCCCACGATCTCCGTGAATGGACACCTGCACATGCAAGAAACAACACGAATACAAGCATAAAATCCAGAATACGCAACTATATATCAGTCAGAAAGGATATAACTCATCATTATCATAAGTGAGAAACATAGTGGAACCATAACCAGTAGTCATTCATTAATAAGAAATCGAAAGAGAGTACAACCAATGTTCTGACGCTGAGGTCTCCTTCGGAGGGATCTCCAGTCGAACACGTCTCGCAAAGCCTGCCAGGGATGGGACAAGCCTCTCTTAGAGTCTCTCGACGATAGTCTCCTTGCTCGAGTTTGGCCTTAAGGGAAAAATGAGGGCTCTTGCAGCATGAAGGCTCTTGGGAATTTGAGAACTTGGAGATTCAAGGCTTAGGCACTTCAAGAATAGCTTGCAATGGCAATGAGATAGCTTTTATAGATGGAGGAAGGGGAGTTTGGATCCCTATAATTGTGGGATTGGCCCTATCTTCAAGGAAGCTTCCATGAGAGGTGGCAAAACACTTCCCTTTCATGGAACTCCCGGAGCCAAACCTCCCAACTCAAGATAGATAGCAGTTTCTGAGTCTGCTGAAACGAAACTTCCACCATTCTTATTTAAAAAACACTCCTTAAATTGGCTAGCGTGACTGCGACTCTGGGACAGAGCGCTAGTTGGCGCAGCCTCTTTGTAGGATTTTCCTCATTGGCACGAGTGATGAACTGGCTACCCGCGCCAATGCAAAAATGGATGTTTTTATGGTTTTTTGCAAGGAGATGTCTTTAGGGTAATTGAAGCTCATGTTTATAGGAATGCAATGATAATGGTTTCAAGGCATGACATTGCTCACAGGTCACATAATGGGCCCTCCAATGTACGGGACAGGGAATGGTAGGGACGGTGACAAATTACTATGTAACAGATGCCCCCTAAAGAATGAGGCACGAGAGAGAGAGAGGGGTGAAATGCTTTACGAGAACGTGTCCAACTGAAGCTCCACCGTCGGAAAACCTGCGTGGAGAAATACAACTGATATCTCAAGTACATTATGTATATGTGGTATGGATGCAGCCATCCAAAACAGAGTATACAATAATCCAGATCCAAGCTATGGTCGCAACCATCCAGTGAGGATCGATAAATAGACTCAGGTGTGGTCGCAACCATCCAGTGAATAAGTCATGTAAATAATAATCCACAAAATCGCAGCCTGGATTACAACAGACACAATCCAGGGTCTTGCGCTCCATCTTGACCCAAACAAAGTACAAGTTCAAGCATGCAAATATGTGAGCTGAAGTCGAACATGCAAGAACATCGTCTGATTACCAGCCAATGATGAGAGCTGTTAACAGACGCGAGAGGAACCACCAATAATGACGATGGACCTCAAGGTACTATAGGTACAATCTACGGCATGTGAATCAATGAGCTGGTGTTGAACACCCGTAGAATCACTCGATCGGAGGCCAATGATGAGAACCTCATGTCGAATGCGACGAACCTGCCATTGAGGCATGTAGGCTCCAAGGTACCATAAAGGAGTCTCTAGATCAACTTCCTGGATAATGAGCTGAAGTCGACAGGAAGTGACCTTGATCGAAGGTGGGCCATAATGTTTCCCACATCATCGACACGAGAAAGAGGAACATGATGTTTTTTTTTGTGAATCAGGATCATATGAGAATCAGAGGAAGGTTGATATTTGCAGAGGTCAACTTCTCTTAAACATATAACGGCACAAATAGTGGTTTTGGCAGTATTTGACATCAACGTATCAGAGGTCATGGTGACGAGGAAATGAGCAGAGGAGAGATAAAAAAGGATTACCCAAACCCACGGAAGCAAGTGAAAAAACAAGATGAGATGTCCGCAACCCGACACGAATGCAGACAAGTGCCATGTTCAAGAGCGACATACTGCCGACACGACAATGATGATGGTTCCATTTTTCCCCGACCATTTCTGGCGAGTACCCCAATTATTTTTTATAACAATCTTGAAGGGGATAGCATATGCTTGTATTATAAGTCCGCCCTTCGGGCGAATCCATCCTAGTACATTTAACGAGCCCTAGGAAGGAGGAACTCGGAGAACGTCATTTCGATTGAATCCGATGTCATCAACATTTAGCGAGTCTGACAAAGGAAGAACTCGGCGTCTTTTCATGTTTAGAGAGTTTGAAAAGACAACAGAAAAGTAAACTCCAAAGGTCCCTTTTCGTCAATAGTTCCCCAGATCCAAAAAGGTAGAAAACAATATCCGGGAAAACCTCCTAGTCGCGATAGGCTAGGGTATTCCTTTTTCGTAAATAATCCATCCCAGCCCGAAAAAGGGGTAAACAGATACTGGGTAGATGTCATTTCGCAGCCACTTTAACAAGATCAAAACGACAAGGGCCTCAGCAATCTTTTCATGTTTCGAGAGTCAGAAAAGAGTTGAAATATGACTCCAAAGTGACTTTTTTGTGTTTTTATCGAGTCCGAAAAAGTATAAAATACAACTCATTTCACTGTTTACGTTGCATAAAAACCTGTTTCTGTACATAAAGGCAAGTGTAAAATCCATTTTCGACAAAACATACGAAGTTTCAATGAAAAATGACTTAAAATAGGGCTCAAAAAGTTATAAATAGGTCTACATGGTAAAAATTGAAATTACTTTTACTTTTTACCTGAGTGAAGAGCAACATTGGTCCATTTACCGTGAAAACTTCTGGCGGTGATTACGACCGATCCGGGCCACCATTCAGAATTCCGTCAGTTCTAGGTAAAAGGCGCTTCCTCATCCTTCATTTCAGTCCATTTTTTAATATTTTTCCATCATGCAATAGACTTCTGTGGCAACTTTTTGAATTTTTAGGGCTCCGCTCATTGGCGCAGGTATCGGGCACGGACCCGTGCCAATGGGCTTTTATATGCAAAGGGATCGCACCAACTGGCACGATTGTTCCCAAAACAGTCGTGCCAGCGGCCGAACCCAATTTTCCGCCTAAAAAATCAACATTTTGATCAATTTGAATGAAATTTGAAGCTCAACAGAGATCTAATTGAAGGTTTGTGACCATGTTGATGCAGGAAACCAAGTAAAATGGTGATCAAGTGGAAAGAAAGAGAGCACGGGGAAGAGGATGAAATGGCTATGGAAAATGAGGCCTGCATGAATGCCCTTAGAAACTGGGGCTCAAAAAATTCTTCCTGACACCTTGTTTGCAGGCTCAACCTGAGCTACTTCAGTACCTGGTGAGCATTTGGGATGAACAAGAGCAAGTATTCAAGCTACGAGACCAGGTCTTAGAACTGGACGTTTCTGATGTGTACTTCATAACCGGACTGTCGCGTAGAGGTCCGGTACCCATACTGACAGGGAGCAGACCGTCAGGTGAGAAAATGGAGGAAGTGATGGCACGAGTGTGCCCACGGGCACAAATGGGATCAGGGAGTAAAAAGGTGGATATCCACACTATCCCCGACCTGGCACTACGAGTAGTGCTGCATACCATCACGCGGGCTACAGGATCGCAGGCACCGCACGAAGCGACAAAAGCCCAACTCTTACTAGCTTCAGAGTGCATGAGTCCCATACTGTTTGACTGGGCCACATCAGTAACGATCAACATCAAGAGACAGCTGACGAGATGCAAACAAGCCAAGCTGAAGCAGTTTGGCTATGGGTCCATCCTGGTATCGTTCATTCTGGAATGATTACCAATCTTCCAGGGCCAAGGGGCCGTTGTAGTGGAGCCGATACCACGAGAGCCGAGAATGGCTCGCTGGGTAGCACTGATGCTCAGAGTAGGAGGAGGCCAACAGATGTCCTGGAGGCCAGAGTTTTTTGGGTGGTTGCGGCACCAGTTGATTGTAGTGGAGGACTGGCCTTATGTCGGGACAGACTTTACTGGAGACCCAGATCTCCCACTGTCGGAGGGAGAGGATTGGGATGAAGAGCTGGGTATGATCTGTTTTTATTTTTTATGTTTTATGATTTTTTTTTGTTAATACATGCCCGTTCTGACAGCAGTTACATGTGTATGCAGATGTTGGCCTAGAGAGACCAGCCGGGATGTCTCCTATCGCACAGAGAACTCAGCTCGCAGTCGATTCTCACGAGAAGGGCGCGGAAGGAGGAGAGTTGGTTCAGAACCTCGAGGGGATTGCCTGAGGGATTCCGGACTATGCCTGGCTGGTGGATGTACCATTAGCATATCAGAGATATACAGTGGGAGTGCCTAGTCACCTCCACCGTCTACTGAGACGCCTAGTGCGCGCAGTGACTTGTTACCATGAGCACCATGCAGACTAGGCTCTTAGGGTTTTATTTCATGCATATTTTTGAGAGACGTGTCGTCTCCGGATGTAATAAGACGAACATGTATATTTTTTGATCTTATGTGATGCACACTATGTAAACACTTCAATATCTATATATATACATATCTATTTCTGGATGGATTTTCCTCTTACATGTTATGATGATTTACAAATTTCGCAAATGTCTATCTAACACCAAATTAGCTACTACATCAGTTAATGTATTCATGTGCCTGGGTATATGCTGATATGTAATATAGTCAAAATTTCTTTCCAGTAAACGAATACGCAGATACAGACATAAAATGTGTGGATTTCTGACTGAATAATGACCGTTTAGTTGTAATACCACAAGTTGTGAGTCTAGATACACAAGCAATTCATGGATACCAAGTTTTACAGCCTCAGTTAATAATTTTAATACAGCACTATACTCCGCAATGTTATTTGTAGTATGCCCCAGACACACACCTTGTAGGTTGACCAACTCACCAACAGGATCGTAGATTACCCAGGCTGCCGAAGACAGATTCCTGGTACTGCGGGAGGCACCATCCACGAACCCAGTAAACGGATTGATGGACATTTGCATAATAAGGAAGACCCAATCAGCAGAAAGACGTTTACACTGCACACCACACCACACATGCACACAAATGAAGAGACACACCTATGTACACACACCACACAAAAAATGACTTTAAGCGTAGTATTTCTTCAGGTACAACCCATTTCTGGGCTGCGCCAGCGGAAATCCTTCATAATATATAAGCTCGTAGGCCCCATTCTTTAATACCCGTTTAACTATATAGGGCCCATGCCACATGGGTTGGAACTTCCCCGCCCCAAGCTTATCGTGTGCTTGATCATACAGGAGGACAAGGTCCCCTTCGACGAAGGAACGTGGTGAAATCGATTAATCAAAGTGAGCTTTGACCCGCTTCTTTTGTGCCTCAATGACTAAGGCAGCTAAGCGGCGGGTTTCATCTAACCGTTCCAAATACAGGAGACACTCTTCCTCAGCAGAAGTGTTGGGTAGAAGTTCTACGGCTAATTTCAAAGAAGGAATCTCGCATTCAACCGGAAGAGTGGCTTCTAGACCATACACCAATTGAAATGGTGTGAATCCAGTTGCACTCTTAGCAGACGTTCGGTAAGCCCAAAGAGCTGAGAACAGTTGGAGGTGCCAATTTGATTTATGAATCCCAACTGTTCGTTGAAGCATGGTGACCAAAACCTTGTTCACTGCTTCAACCTGGCCATTTTCCTGAGGGTAATATGGTGTTGAGCTATCGTGACGTAAGCCCAACTTTGAAGTTAGCTCAGCCATCATATAATCTCGGAAATGAGTACCATGGTCAGTAACAATGGCTTTCAGGACCTCAAAACGTGCAATTATATGGTTGAATATGAATTGGGCAGCTGTCTTACCGTCGGCAGCTAGTGTAGGCATCGTTTCGGCCCACTTGGTGAAGTAGTCGATAGCAACAATGATATACGCATGCCCCCTGGCCGAGTGAGGGTTACACATCATAAAGTCCACGCCCCATTTTGCAAAAGGGCCGACGGTAATAACAGGATGCAAAGGAAGAGATGGCGCATGCATTTTGCGCTGAAACACCTAGCATGCGTGACATTTTCGAACTGCTGTAATACAGTGTTTGAATATTTATGGCCAGAAGTATCCTGCTCACAAAATCTTTTGAGCAGTAGCATATCCGGACATATGTCCACCACAGGTGCCACTGTGGCAGTCATTGAGGACCCTTTCAGCCTCTTCCAAGGTTAGGCACCGACGGAGCACCGAATCTACTCGAACACGGTATAAAGTATCTCCTACGATGCGGTAAGATCCGCGAAAACAAGTGATTTGGTTGACTTAGCAGTGGTGAAATCTAAGTCAAAATCCTGCAGGATAACGATCCATTTGGAATATTTCCCCCCCATCAACTGTCTAGAGAGAATATATGTCATGGGGTTGCAATCCGAAACCACTGTTATCGTGCGCAGCAGGATGTAATGGCGAAAGCGCTGCATAGCATGTACGGCGGCTAAAGCCAGCTTCTCGACATGAGCGTAGTGCGTTTCTGTATCGATAAGGTTTCGTGATAGATAATAAACGACATGTTAATTACCATCATCATCATCCTGCACCAGAACCATAGCAATGGTGCTAAATGCGGCGGCGAGATACAAAGTGAAATCATGATGATAGTCCGGAGGACGAAGTAAAGGAGCATTAACCAATAACTTCTTTAGCTTCTCAAAGGATTGCTGAGCAATTTCGTCCCAACAGAAGGGAACATTCTGCTTTAATAGGCGCATAAATCCTTTGGCCACCTCAGCGTAGTTCGGGATAAAGCGTCGAAGGAAGTTCGCTTTTCCCTGCAGACTCTGCAACTGATATAGTGAGGAGGGTGATGGGAGGTTGATGATAGCCTCGAATTTTAAAGGGTCGAGGCGAATTCCGTCTTTGGAGACTATGAATCCCAAAAGACGGCCAGAATCCACTCCGAAGATGCACTTATGAGGATTAAGCCTAATATTGTAGCACCTACAACGAAGGAAAATATGGCA
Source organism: Pinus albicaulis (assembly GCA_034641835.2). Classification (NCBI taxonomy): domain Eukaryota; kingdom Viridiplantae; phylum Streptophyta; class Pinopsida; order Pinales; family Pinaceae; genus Pinus; species Pinus albicaulis. The sequence continues at coordinate 168,045,697 of CM076584.1, forward strand.
AAGGTGTTCAGGGTGATCCTCTCACCTAGCTGAATGAGCTGGCAAGTCGTCCAGATAAGGCTGAATGATGTGGCGAATGTCATGGAAAGCATAAGACATCACACGCTGAAAAGTAGCTCCAACGTTCTTTAAGCCGAACGGGAGTTTTTTATACGCGAACGTACCCCACGGACAGATGAACGTAGTCTTGTGTTGATCCTCAGGTGCAATATTTATTTGATTATACCCTGAGAAACCATCCATCAAGGAATAGATCTCATTTCTGGCACATTCGTTGATAATCTGGTCGATGAACGGAGTGGGATAGTTATCTTTTGGACAGGCGCGATTGATGTTGCGGTAATCAACATAGACCCTAATAGTACCTTGCTTTTTATCGACAGGGACAATGTTAGACACCCATTCTGTGAGGGGGATAGGATAAATAAAACCCGCATTCAGAAGTTTTTTAACTTCTGCCTTAATTGCAGCGGCTTTCCAAGGATGCATGGGGCGTAAGCGTTGGCACACTAGTTTCGCACCAGGATAGTTTGGAATCTCATGCACTACGATACTGGGATCAATCCCCAGCATTTCCTCATAGGACCAGGCGAACACATCTCTGAATTCTTTAAAAAGATCAGTATAGACTTGAATCTCATCGGGAGAACAAGTCACTCCCACGTGAATATTCTCAATGACCCCTGGTTTAACGGAGATGTTGATTGGGACGGTTTGAGTGATGTTACCCAGGTTACCTTCCGAAAAAACCTCGTGCGTCAAGATGGGTGTTTGAAGAGGAGGGGTAGGAACCTGAGAAGCATAATGCTCCAGAAAGTCAGTCATTGCCCCCAAGCTAGGCATAAAAGAGGAGCGATGATGTCCATCGCCCCAAGGCAGCTCCTCAAGAGACATAGTTTCAATGATGGCTTCATCGAAAGGAAAAGTATCTTTGAGGGGATCAGGTGAATCAGCCTGACCAAGCTAGGGGGATTGAGAGTAGACGTCGAGAGCCATGCTCAAAGGAGCATGCTGAGGAGGTGGAGGATCAGATGCGGCAACAATTTCACAGTAGCTGATCTCTACTGGAGTCAAGGGCATTGATTCTCCAAACTCAAATACCCGCTCAGGCATAGGAATAAGCCAGGGGTCATCGGACCTGGAAATCATGTTAACTTGAGCGGTGTGCAGTGGTGGTGCGGGAAAGATACCCATGAGGACGGGATCTTTGAAGAGACTAGGCCCTACACTGTCAGGGGGATTCAGAATCTGATCCACGTATGGTACGTTGTTCTCGGAAGTAGAGGTGAAGAAGGAAAACTGATCCACCGTGACGATTTTTCCCTCGTGAGGGAACTTAAGAAGTTGAAAGATGGTGGACGGCACGCAGAGCATGGCATGAGTCCAGCTGCGGCCCAGAAGTATATTGTAGTTGAGCGTGACGTCAACCACTTCTACTTCTACGTTGACAGTCTTCCCCTGTAAAGTGATCACTAGACTTTCGAGAACACCCAGGGGTTTGGATTCCCGACCATCAAATGCCTCGAGGGCATTGAGAGAGGATGCGAGGGCTGGAGAGCCAATGGCCTTCCAGCAAGTGAATGACATAACGTAGGTAGAAGCACCTTCATCCACTATGGCCCTATGGATTTTTAGACCGTTAATCCCAATTTGAGTAACAAGAGCGATTTGATGTGGAAGTCGGGGGGATAAATTCTCTAAATCGAAGGTGAGAAGACTCAAATCGGCGGGATCAATGCCATCGATTGCAGACAATAAAGCCTTCCGTTGCGAAGGACAAATTTGAAGAACTTCTAGCGTAGACATAGCAGAAGGCGCCTGTGCCAAATCCTCAACAATGCTGTAGTGTTGAGCGGCACGAGCATTCAGATTATAAGAAGATCTTCAGAGGACACCTTTAGAAGGTGGCTTCACAATGGGTTCAGGAGTAGGCTTCTCGATTTCCAACGAATCGGAGACAGGTAGGGGAGGCGGTCCATCCACAACTGCCTTCCCGCGTGCCTGCCGCGATTCGCTGTAATCCTTCGAACGCGTAGCGACGGAGATAGGTGCAACACTCTTCATCATGAAAACTTGGGACCCAAATGGTGCAGATGGTGATGGTTGTTCGACCATCTAGGTCTGCTGAGATAGGAATGGCTCCTTAAGAACTGCTGGAGGCCCCTTTGAGCCCTTGAGAAGTTGACTAACTTCGGATCGTCATGGACAATCCTTAGTATAATGGTCTCCTTCACAAATGAGGTAGGGGCACTTCGGCTTACACTGAGAGCCAACCTCAGTGCGAGATTTGGATTCTGGCCTCGGGGCATCGGATTTGGGTTTGCCTTTTCCCTTCTTCCTTTTGGAGGATTTCTCCGTAGGATTGGCCTGAACGGCATTCACCTCCGCAGTTTTGCCAGAATCGGATGGGGCGGGATTAGCAGGAGCATTGTTGGAAGAATTAGACTTCTGCTTCCCATTCGAAGATTTCTTCGAATTCTGAGAGATAGAAACAATGAAACCATCCACCGCAGGGGTAGGTGGAGCCTTAGAGGTTCCGGACCGCGGGGCATCAGGCAAGATATCATAAAGCTTTCCGGATTGAGAATACACAAGATCGAGATATTGGGCACGCGCAATGGCTTGTTCCTCCATCACACACGCTCCCATCACAATATCTTGAGCGATTTTATTCACAAAGGAGGTGGTGAACCAATGAGTTAGTATCTGATCAGGTATGTGAAACTTGATCAGTCTACGACGACGCCACCACTCATGAATGTGATCCAATATGTGAGTGGCTTTATCCTGCTTCAGAGAAGTTAGGAGGTGTGTCTCGGCTTCATAAAGAATCGGTAACTGAAAGTGTGTGAGGAAAGCCATGGCTAAAGAATTGAAATCTTGGAAAATGCCACGGGATAACTCTATGTACCACTTAGCAGTAGCTCCAGTTAAAGTATGCTGGAAGAGGCACAGACGAATCGAATCGTCGACCCAAGAGTTAGACGAACACCAAAGATGATACGTCATCACATGGGCCTGGGGGTCCTCTCCAGCTTTTCCCTCAAACTTGGGGCAGTCACCTAGTATCTTGGTGGGAACCAGAGGCCAATACGGATTATGTAAAATTGGATCATTGGTCAATTTTGAAACATCTGGCAGCTCCAAGGTAGCCAGGAACGGCAATGGTGGATTAACCGTCATGCCAGGCCCGGGATGAGGTCTGGTACCCATACTCCACAATGGTTATGAATATCCTTGTCCCCATGGGTTCTGACCCGTAGGATTCTGACCGTAGGGGGTGTAGGTCGTATAACTAGACTGATTTGGATGCTGGTAACCAGAGTGTGGGGCTTGATAACTAGAGTACGGACCTTGATTATGTGTTGGCCCGGTGTAAGCAGCATTTGGATTTGGCTGCTGAGTGTAGGTAAAGCCGGGTGGAGGAGGATAATACTGAGAGCCTCTGGGGTGGTTATAATTTGGTTGAGATTTACCATGAGGATAATAACCACCCTGAGGATGAGTAGGCTGCTAAAAAGTGGAACCCTGCGGAGCCTGATAAGTAGGGCGCAACTGTTGATTTGGCTGCGGCATCGAATGAATCAGCTACTGGGCAGGGTTAATGGAATGAGCACGCTGCCCTGAGTGAACAGGTTGACCCGACTGAGAGGGTTGCCCTGAATGAACATGTTGACCCGGATAGACAGGCTGTGCCGGTTGCGCAGGCTGACCTGGCTGTGAAAGAGCCCCAGGTTGTACCGGATGGGCCGGTTGGTCTGGAGGCGGAACACCAGGTTGTACTGGATGGGCTGGTTGGGCTAGGTGGTTGCTGGAAACCGGTTTGACCTGAAGCAGAACCATAGGATTGTCCCAACTGATATGCAACGTTAGAGACAACAGGATACTGCAGTTTCATTGGTAGAGAAGGCTGGATTTGCCCCCCAGGACCATAGACCAGTCCCGGTTGGTACCCCGATTGAGGCTGAACAGGTTGACCAGAAGGGTTGTAATACTGTCCTTGCGGACCATACGATGGCTCTTACTGGCCCGCAGGACAGCCTTGGATGGGTTGCCCCCGTGGGTCATAAGGATGGCCAGGTTGGCCCAAAGGTTGACCTTGGAAAGGTTGCCCTTGTGGGTTATAAGCCTGGTTATAAGGTAAACCTTGAGCATGGAGGTAAGCCTGAGGAGCAGGTAGACGTAAAATTTCCCCGTGCTCGTCATACTGACCTGGAAAAGCATACACGGGTGTACCATCCTATGCATAGTGCGAAAAATAAGAGCGGTTGGGATCTTGGGAGGATGGTCCAACCTCGGTGTTCGGCTGTTGCAGAGACAACCGATACTCCTTCGGAGAGATGTTCTCTGGTATAACAGTTGCTATATAGATATCTTCAGGAGTTGGCATAGCCCTGGGAGAGGGTGCTGTGACAACAGGAGAAGAGGCGGCCACACAAACAGTGGGCCGAACGGGTACAGAAGTAATGGGCGTCTGAGGAGACACCCCGGGTGAAGGAGCAGCTGGCCTCGGAGAAGGAGCTGACACTCCCATAGAGGCTACGGCAGAAATGATTTGACCCAAAGACCTGTACCCCGGTGGTAAAGAGGGACTGGCTGTTGACATGTCAGCTAGTTCAGAGTTGTCTCCCGGAAACAATCTTCGTGGGAAGAGCTGATAGTCTTCACCAGACGTTGGAATTTCCTCACCAGAATCACTCATGGTTGAGCCTGCCGTTAGATCGCGCAATAGACGGCGAGGAATAGGAGGAAATACAACAGCAACAAAAGGCGAACCTGATGTAAGAGAAAGAAAATCAGCTCCTAATCCCAATTCGGACACAGGGTCCGAAAAGGGCCAATCGAACTCAACTGGTCCCCCAAAGGGCTGCTCAGAAAGAACCGGTCCCCCGTCAAGAAACTCAGAAACAATAGGCTGTTGTGGTTCAGTAGAGGATTGTGACGCCTTTGAAGAATCGTCTGTGTAAGGACTACCAGTAGATGAAATCGAAGGTTCCGCCACTGTGGCAAACGACAAGAGAAAAATAAATACAATACAATTTTGCTAAAAAAAGAGCTAGACAATACGATCAAATCCACAATGCTGCAATGATTAGGGCGTGTAATCGTAAGTATTGACGGCATTGTATTGAAAAATAAGAAACTTACCGTTTCATGTTTTAAGAGTCGAGAAACGTTAAAAAAGATGACTCTTATCTTTTCGGTGATTGACACAAGCGTGAAAGGACAAGCGTCACATATTTTCAAATTTAGAGTCGTAAAAGATCAAATGATCAACAGAATACTAGGAAAAAGGTGTACCTATAAATCAGGAACTGAAATATACACCGAGCCAATAATGAAAGAGAAATCGACCAAGGACTTTCCGTACGTGCAGGCAATCTCCCCGAATGTTGTGTTCGGTGTATCAGGGGTAGAGGGCGGCAGACTCAGCTTCCTATGGATAAAGGATTGAAACCTAGAGGGGTCTCCCTTTATATACGCCGGTTTTTTGTATAAAGTACAAGTCCGTATTTATCATCAGTTTAGAGCCAAAAGGAGAATGACAATACTAGGTTTAAAGGTCAAAACACGCTCTCTAGCTCTTAGACCTCTAAATGTTTTCATAGATTTCAATGTTGCCTTTAGGTGTAAATTGAGTATATTTTAAAGTTGATCTTCAATTACGTTTCAGTTTTCAGGCCCTAATGAATGTGTGGTCTCAAAAACTCCTAAATGCAAAGCTACATGCCACAGTACATCATTTCGTTCGATGAAAACTAGTTACAGAAGAGTTGAGAGTTTTTACACAAACAAAATGATTGGAAGTAAATCAATGATATCTCTAATGCAACTAATGAAATCGAAAAATTTTCATTGAAATCACTAATTACTAGTAAAATCGAAAAGATTTCAATTTGCACTAATCAACCAAAAGCAAAAGAGATTTTTTTTTTCAATTTTCAATGTTTGATGGCTAGATGCACTAAAAAAACTAAAAACAAAAGAGAAGCAATTTGAGAAATGATATTAAGAGAGAAAAAACAAACAAATTTCACTCAATGACACAAACAATCAGATCTCAAATCGACCAAAGTCTCTCAAAACCAAGAAAAATTCTCAAAGGTTCCAATGGACTGTGTAATCTAGGTCCAAAGCAAGACCAAACGAAGTTTGAATGAAGAGAAGAGTAATCACCCAAAAATCGCAACGAAATGGTGAACAGCCACTAAGAGAATGCGGAGGTGCAATCAGAGAATCGACTGGACTAACAAAACACCAAAAATCCTAAGGAGGGCTCGATACACAAAGCCACTAAATGCCCTAGGGCTTAAAACGTGAAATCGATGGAGAAAAGAAAACAACCAAAGGACGAAGGAAAATTCCTAGTCAAACAGGACTCCAACACACTCAGGTAGCTGAAAAACCAAAAAGAAATACACTGATCAGACCCAGAGAGCTCAAAACTGAGCAAACCCTAATGCCTCACAGGAGTGGCGTGAGTGTGAGGTTGTAACTGGCACTAGAAATAAATTGGCGCGGGAAATACAAAAGCAACATGCACCAATTGGCGCGACTGTCGAGCTAAAAGCACGCCAGCCGAGTTCCTCAGCCAAAAATAAAAAATAACTACTCCAGAAGCAGATCAATGATATCCAAGCAAACCAAGAAGCAAAAAACAGCAAAAGAACCCAGCCCAGAAGGCTAACCAAGCAAGGAAAACCGCGAAACAATCAAAACGAGACAATCAAAACTAGACGATCCCTAGTGGAGTCGCCAAATTGTTGAGGTAAATCCCCTCTGCGGACAGAGGCGATCCCTACTAGCCCAACAAGAGTCTAGCAACAATCATCAAATGCTATAGTGCAAGTTCCTAATTGCGAATAAATAGACCAACGATGGAGGCCTACCTAGAGTCCAATGCTATGATCCGTAGAAGAGATAGCGTTCCTGTTCCTTAGCCTCGGTAGATCACGATCCCCATGATCTCCATGAATGGACACCTGCACATGCAAGAAACAACACGAATACAAGCATAAAATCCTGTAATACACAACTATATAAGTCGTAAAGGATATAACTCATCATTATCATAAGTGAAAATAGAGGAACCATAACCAAGAGGCCATTCACAAGCAATCGAAAGAGAGTACAACCAATGTTCTGACGCTGAGGTCTCCTTCGGAGGGGTCTCCAGTCGTGCACGTCTCGCAAAGCCTACCAGGGATGGGACAAGCCTCTCTTAGAGTCTCTCGACGATAGTCTCCTTGCTCGAGTTTGGCCTTAAGGGAAAAATGAGGGCTCTTGCAGCATGAAGGCTCTTGGGAATTTGAGAACTTGGAGATTCAAGGCTTAGGCACTTCAAGACTAGCTTTCAATGGCAATGAGCTAGATTTTATAGATGGAGGAAGGGGAGTTGGGATCCCTATAATTGTGGGATTGGCCCTATCTTCAAGGAAGCTTCCATAAGAGGTGGCAAACCACTTCCCTTTCATGGAACTCCCGGAGCCAAACCTCCCAACTCAAGATAGATAGCAGTTTCTGAGTCTGTTGAAATGAAACTTCTGCCATTCTTATTTAAAAAACACTCCTTAAATTGGTTGGCGCGACTCTGACTATGGGACAGAGCGCCAGTTGGCGCAGCCTCTTTGTAGGATTTTCCTCATTGGCGCGAGTGATGAACTGGCTACCCGCGCCAATGCAAAAGGGATGTTTTTATGGTTTTTTGCAAGGAGATGTATTTAGGTCAATTGAAGCTCATGTTTAGAGGAATGCAATGATAATGGTTTCAAGGCATGACATTGCTCACAGGTCACATAATGGGCCCTCCAATGTGCGGGACGGGGAATGGTAGGGACAGTGACAAATTAATATGTAACACTCTCTCTCTCTCTCTTTCCCCTACAATCCTCTCTCTTCCCCCACCACTCTCTTCCTCTCACTCCCTTTCTTGCTTGCCTCCCTCTATCTTCACCCCCCCGCTCTCTCTCTTTTCCATGCAATCCTCTCTCTCTCTCTCTCTCTCTCTCTCTCTCTCTCTCTCTTTTCCATTCAATCCTCTCTCTCTCTCTCTCTCTCTCTCTCTCTACCCTCAAATCCTCTCTTTTACCCCATCACTTAATCTCTCTCTCCAACTATGTTACTATATCCCTCCCTTTCTTCTTCTTCTCTCCTCCTCTCCCCCCTTGTCTCCATCACTCCTTCTATGTCTCTTTATCTCACCCCTAAACATACACACTCTCTATCCATATCTCCCTTGTCACTCCCTCTCTCTCCACTTGCTATTAGTTTTTTTTTCTGTTAATCCTCATAACTAGACCCAAAAGAGAAACTAAAATGGGTTGTTTCTGACTTTTCCTTGCTCGCGTAAAATGGTAGGCATGGTAACACCTGGAATCCATAAACAAATGTGGTTTATTATGGTGCAAAGGAGTTCAAGGAAACCTTGTTGAAAGACTATCTGGAACAAAAATCTAGACCATGCACCATTAATTTTAGTAACTCACACCATTATGTAACATCTCAATGGGAATAAATTCTAGAATCTCCATATCGATACCGAATATCCTAAAAATTTAATTGGTTGCGAGGCCGAAAATCCTGAAATTTTCTACGGATACTTTCACTAACACACAGAGATACATAACATCTCATAGGGAAGAAATTACATTGGAATTTCAATACCTAGTTCAATTAGCTCAACCAAAACAAATGTCTTGAAATTCACTATGGATATCACTTCAACATCCTTGCATGGGATTCCACTCCATTGAAAGGTTTTAAAGTGCTTGTAGAGGTGCTTCATCATTGCAAATACAATATAATTTCATCAAATATGTTTATTTAATCCTTTACAATATTGTGGAAGAAATAAGCCTAAAACACATTCCTTCTTTAATCGTAATTGAATGGTTCATTTGATTATCCAGATGCCAAGTTAGAAATTACAAAACAATTCATCGAACAAAAGAATGGGTTAGGAGGGGAGAAAGAGCATTAGATGACCAGTCATCTGATGCAAAATATTGCAATAATTCAAACTGATATTCTAAATAGTTGATTTCGTTTAAAATATGAGCATTAACAGAGACAAATGGCACAAAAACATAGTGCACCCTTGCCAGGAAAAGGAATGTGGCATTGAATGCAATGAAAATACCATTGATGTATCATCTTTCGTCCTTATTCATTCATCTTATTAATGAAAAGAGGCTTGTAAATTGATGTTGTGTTCAACGGGAGAGATTGATTCTTGTTATACTTGCATCAGTCACTGTGTAATGGATTTTTTTTTTCAAAAAAAAACATACATCTTCATAGTTTTACATTGAAAATTTAATTTTATTATTTATTTACCTATTAAATTAAATTTTATTATTTTAAATTATACGGTTATATAGTATTTTATTGTTTTATTAAACTTAAGTTTGTAGAACACAAAGTGACCTCAAACAAACAAACTCAACCATGGTCATATAGGGTCAAACATTGTCAACATTGTCAATCATCGTCACTCATTTTTACCCATACTCAAATATGCGCATCCTTAGTTAGTCATAGTCAACCATTGTTAGCCTTGGTCAACCATAGCCAACCTTTTTCAACCATGGTCATCCCTCTCAACTTAGAAAATAATTGGATCTACCCATTAGTAATGCCCAATTAAGGTCAACCAAGGTTAGAATGGCCAAACATAATCAACCATGTTCTGTATGGTTGAACATGGTCAACCATTGTCAAAATGGGCAACCATAATATATCATTTAAAATTATGGTCAACCATGGCAGAATATGTGAAACTCTAGCCAATCATGTTCAACCATGGGAAACCTAAGTCAAACCTGGTTAATCATGGTCATCTTTGGTTAATTATAGTCACTATAATCAACCCTTCAAAACCAAGGTCAACCCATGCTAAACATGGCCAGCGATGGTTAATATGGTCACACACTGTCAACTTAGGTCACCATGGTAAAACATGGTCAAAGGTAGTCATACACTATGAATATATCCAACCATAGTATGTCATAGAAAACTATGGTCAACCATGGTAAAATTTGTGAAACCATGTTCACCTATGGTTAAACCATGCTCACCCATAATCAATGTTTAAAAATATTTATTAATATTCATATTAATATGGCTTAAAACACAATTGTTTACTAATTTGGTTTGCTATGTTTAACTATGTTTGACTAATCATGACAATGTTTAATAGTCAATACTCTTTAACTTTGTTCAAACATAATCTAATCTCCTATTATTATTATTGATTAATATTAATAGTCAAATATAGACAAACATAGTCAAACACATTATTTGAACTTAATAAAACAAAGTCAACTTTCATAGTCAATAGTCAACCTTGGATCATGATAAAACTTGGTTAAGGCTATGTTTACCATATTTAACAATAGTCAACCTTGTTCACTCATAGTTATCCTCATAATCAAACCATATTTAATTATATTCAATCATGGTTGACCAAAGTCAAACAATGTCAACCTTAGGCAACTAAGGTCATCCTTCTTCAGTCACAATCAAGATTTAAAAATGTTTAATCATAAAAATATTAATTTTAAAAAACTTGACTAATAATAATAATAATAATAATAATATGACATAATGGTACATAAATATAGCCACTTCCATATCAACATTATGGATTGTTGATATATAACCACTTTTTTATTATTTATTTGCAAGTAAATAATTGATACCAAGAATTGTTCTTTGGGCCCATTGACTTCTGTTTTTTCCATATTTTCACTCAGGGTTCTAAAGCCTATTAGATCCTTAAGAACTTTATGGTTTTTCCCTAAATGGATTTTCTCCCCTCTTTGGTATCTCTCCTTTTGGTGGTTTCCCCACCGTACTATTTTGAACAAAGCTAGTCTTCAAATGGTCGCCCTTTTCACTTGCTATACTATTGATGTTATTCGTTCCTACCACACCGCGTGTTGGGGTTTTAAAGGAATTTTTAGTTTTCCTACCTATGATGTTTTTAATGCATTTATAATGAAAGAGTGAAAATGATGAAGGGGATCTAGATTACTGAAATGGATAATTACGACCTATTTGGTCACTTCTAGTCCTCAGATATTTCATATTGTTTGTGTGAGAAACCTTGACTCATTGAGCGTCTCCCCCAAAATGGCATCAAAATGACGGTTTGTTAATATGTTTTAATATTGATTTGGACTATATGGTATATTTAATTGTCAACTAAGGCTAGTAAGCTTGCAAAGCCCTCATTTTTATATGCACAAGAGGCAAGTCCTGACACTTATTCCAATGACCTATCGTTGATCTACAATAAATGCAAAGGGATTTAAGGTTTCATGAGAGGTTCCACCTATTAACACAACTTAGTTAAATGGCATTATAATCAGCTAGATTTTCTTTAGTTAAGCTCGATATGTGTAAGTGTTAATTAGATAACTTCTCACTACTTAATTCTATAGTAAGTATCCTTGTAACCCTTGCATATAAAGAAACCACCAAATCCCTAGAATTTCAATTAAAGAAAATCATTAAAAAAAAAAACCCTCATATAGTTTTAAAGCGAAGGTTCACAATCTTGAAAAGCAAAACTACACACTTAAAATGGAAAATAAATTACAACTATAATTAGAAACAACAATGTTAATCTACTTGCAAATAAACAACAAAGAATGAGTGGCATACCAGAGAATTGTTGATACCAGTTTATGAATATAACCACTTTTTATTAATCAAAATTATTCTTTGTCTCACACTATTTGACAATGTTTATCCATTGATTTTACTTCACTACCAAAATACCTATAATTATGCTCTTTCATTGATATTCATATTTCTAACTTAAGATATATACTCTCTACATTTAAAAATACATAGAAAATCAATTTTAATGTAACTTTTGACTATTTTTTTTTTAAATTCTTATACTTATGATTGTATGTCTTTTTCAAAAACATTTTCAATTTTATTCCAAACTTTTATAGTTATTATTTTTTATTGTAACATATATATTATTTACCACCAATCTTATTTAATATCAATAAACCACTTAATCAATAAAACATTTATTATTATAATGCATCTAAAATATAATGACAAATTATGAGAATACTAATTTTTTTTTCCAGATTTTTAGAATAGCTTTTTAACTTTAAACATAGTGGGAAAGGTTTTTCAAAAAACAACGAAACCACATATGCTATAATTATTTTTTCTATACAATCTTTAAGAACCAATAATAAAATAATCCTTATTTATACAAAATTTGATAATGGATAATAAAACAGAGAAAAGCTCCAGTGAGCCATTTCAACTTGAAGTTACAACATTTGATTTTGTCTAGAAACTCAAAAATTGACTAAACTTGATAGAAACTATTTAGTCCATACAACATGAGGGTATAAATCAATTTAAACTTCGACATATCTAGATTATGATTCTAAATCATTACATAGGAATCAACAACTTCTAGACTGACGCCTATTGACTCACAATGACAATTACACATGACATAGACGCATTACTTCCAACACTCTTCCTTAATGCTTACATTGAAAAACAATGAAAACACATATTAAAAAAACAATATGATATCAGTCTTATTGGTCTTCATCAACACTCAAATATACTCTGCAATCTCGTAAACACTGCTCTTTCTTCACCACCACATCTTTGAGTTGTCACATGACCTCCATTTAAAACATAACTATCTTTCACCATCCTTGATATACTTTGTACAATTGATGCTTCTTCACTACGTTGAAGAATAGCTTAGATACTGAATATCTCTATGGACATGCTTCCATCCTATTAGTATGCATCAAAATACATCTATTTATATAGGTAAGTTGTCTATGTACTGAGCTTATCCAATAGTTCATCGACTACTACACTAAGGGCATTTTAAGACATTTTTTTAAGACAAAAGAAATCTTTTGTCTTAAAAAGTCACTTTTTATTTTAGTTATTTTATATTAAAATTTAATATCAATTGAATTGTCTTAAATATAAAATTTAAGACAAATATAGTGCGAGACAAAAATAATTTGAGACAAAGCTTTAAATTTAAGACAAAAACAATTTGAGACAAAAATATTTAAGACAAAAACAATTTGAGACAAAAAAAATTAAGACAAAAGTATTTTAAGACAAAAAATTATATTTAAGACAAAATGAGTTTGAGAAAAAAATATTTTAAGACAAAACTTTATATTTAAGACAGAAGCAGTTTGAGACAAAAATATTTTAAGACAAAAGAAATTTGAGACAAAAATATTTTAAGACAAAATTTTAGATTTAAGACAAAAGCAATTTGAGACAAAAATATTTAAGACAAAACTTTATATTTAAGACAATGGCCACTTAAGACAATGACAATTAAGACGAAACCCATTTAAGATAGTCAGCAATTAACACAAAATCATTAGCATTCGGAAGTTTGCATTGAAATATCCATGAGTGGATAGTGGATAATTATATTTTTTACTTTTGAAAATAGATATTCAAACCACATGAAATTTAATCATGTCATATTTATATCTTTTATATTATATTTTTCTTTTTTCATTAAACCACATTCTAAAAATTTAATAAATAAATAGATAAAAAATATTATTTTTGGTTGACTACTCAAGGAGATTTAAACTTTGAATCTCATGTTTTAACATAATACTTCATAACAAGGTGATTTTCAATTGAGTTACATTCCATGAATTAAAATTGTTTATTTTTTTAAATATGTGAAAAAATTTAAACTAGCAATTGCACGAGATATTGCAAAGGAATCGTCGTAAGGCATGAAATAGAGACGAATCTTGACATATAAGAAATCATTGAATGATAAAAATTAGTAAACAAAACACCATTCAAGAAAATATTCAATGAATAAGGCTCATTAGGTACAAGGGATGAAAATTTGGTTTTCAAATATTAAATTGGCATTTGACATTCACCTATGAAACATTAGATTATTCAAAAAATGTTATGGGCACAATAACATAAATAGATTGTTGGGGGTATAGAAATGATGCAGTTGAGTGAGTTGTTGAGGAAGTATTTCCTGATGAAGTAGAAGGCAGTGGTTCTTGAGGGAGACAAGTTGTCAAATTCATGAGTAGGGGTTTTTGTTAGCTTAAATCTTGCGAGTTGCCTTTTTTTTTTGTGTTCCACGGCCTTGATCTTGCTAATAGTTCATCAGCTGGCTACTTGAATGCCTCCTCGGAGAGCTTATCTGCTAATTTATTGAGCTCATGATAAATGTGGGTGAAGGATGACCATTCTAGCTCCTGAATGCGCGGCCAAATTTGAGACATTAGGGATTTAAGCTTCACATTCTACCTATAAAAATTGCATTGGCCCGGTCAACAACTATTTGAGATTCTCATCTCTTGCAACCTCTTCAAACCACAAGCACTTTCCAAATAAAGAACAAAAAACAATGTTGAGAACTCGACCTTTAAATTGGATATAGGAGCTGGAGTATATCTCATATGAATGAATTGAAATTAATTTATATAAAAAATACAGTGAAGAGAAAGAATAATCAACATAGAAGGAGAAACATACTTTTTTAATGAGATCACCCAGAGATTCTCTGATAGTTTGTGTGGGATTTCATTTAAAATTCCTGCAAGAAATATTTCCGGTCGAATGTACAAAAAAACACGAGATATTATAGCTATGTAACTTGATCTTGCAGAAAAAATGAATTACTTCACCCAGAACGCTTTATTATGAATACCATTTTCGTGTGATCTCACGATGTGGGTAAAAGTGCATTATATAAGAAAATAAAAATGTTCATGAAATTCCCATGAAAGTGAGTGCATCGATCGATTTTAAGTTTGTTGTTGCATGTTGGTCTCTCTATTGTAGAGTTGTGGGATAGTTGTATCATGTGACTAAACTATATTCAATAAATAATCTTGCACTTACCCTGATATTTGAGGAGTAGTGCATTTTTATGTGAAACTGTATGGTCTGCGATCTCCTAATTATGAACTATGTATAACATATCTAATTGGATGTTAGCCAAATTTTTCCATAGGTATAACATACCTAATTTTAACCCTCTGAGGGTTTTCTTGTCCATGATCAAAGACAACTTCTGATGACTGTTATAATCAGGCCACTTGCAATGATTCTTCTAGATTTGAAAGGAAAGACCTCCTTGAAGAAAAAATAAATAAATAAAATGAGAAAAAATGTTGCAAAAATTTAGTTAGACAACAACTAACAACCCTCTTGAGGTGGAAAATTCCAGCCCAATTGAAAGAAGTAAGACAACTCAAGGTATTACAGAGATAAATCGGGACAATTGTGAAAATTTTTCAAGGATACAACAAGAAATTTTTCTGTACATAATAAGAAAATATTTGCAAACGAGAAGATACCAGAATGGGCATGCACAAGAAGAAGAACCAAAGAAATAAAATTCAATAAAGGAAGCACAAGCACCACTCCAAACTCGGTTCTCTAAAACACATACAACCACAATAAATCCACTGAAGCTTACAAATTTATAGAAACCCTAACTTACTTACAAATTCAATAAGCCAACATGCTACAATTTGTTGAGTCACCCCCAAATCAATTAATAATTATTGCATGAATGTACATTTTTACGTATTTTTTTTTTAATAGGTTGAAATTCTTTATAGAGCGTATATAATATATCCAAGAGTTAAAATAAATGGAAATTTTGCCTTCCTCCACAAGGTATCATCACACCCGGATAGGTGACAACATACAAGTCTAAATCTTCTACCTATAAGTCTCAATGACACTTCAACATGTCAATAACATACTTGCAACAATGCTTAGTGAGTTTTTTCTATTGGCTAAAGAAATGTACATCCATCCATCCAAAAATATGCATCTCAATCAATCCAACACCATAAATTGTGTTAAATAGTTCATCATGTTATTTCAAATATTACAATATGGTATTATATTAGCTCACATATTCCTTGAATATTTTAAAGCCAAACTACCTTAGCACAGTAGACCAGAAATATTCATACTCTAAAAGAGAAAAAAAAACAACAAACTAAAATAGAAACTTTAACTCTAATCCAGACACTTCATTACTAGCAACATGATATCTAATGAAGATGATATGTGGAAAAAAAGGCTTCATATATTATCTATCACATGTCAAACCGAGTGAACAAACACATGCACAAAACACATCAGAAATAGGGTTCATAGATCGACTAGTATTCTATGGTTTCAAACACTTCTTGTCTCCTTCAAGGGGGTTTCTTGAGGTCTTCAAAAAGACTTCCTTTTGCTATCCAAATGGATTGTTTCTTTCACACATGTATGGAAATTTACTTTCCAAATCATATTGTAATAGATTCATAAGGTGATATTATTGGTATTAACTACACCTTATTTGGAGACATCATTTTTATTATAGGGGTTGGTACCTTTCTATTGGATGTGTTTGGTGATGTGAAGACTACTCAACCTCTAGTAAAGATTCATACTAACTCTAACAAGATTATGGATTCTTGTTTACAAAGGGAGACCCCTGTAAGCTTAACTCATTGGATTCTTTGTTTTTTCATGCTAAGTATTGTTCTCAAATTTCCTTCTCCAAGGGGTTGAGACTATTTTCTTCATTTATTTTACATGGCCCGGTGAAAGAAGAAGAATGGAGATTGTCTCCAAATCTTTTCCATTTCGCTAAGTTACAAATAAAGAGAGTCAAATTCTATAGCCAATAGACTAATAGCCTCTTGATACAACTTTAGTGAGCTATGCATAGCTCTCACCTATCAATTTAGGTCAATGAAATGACAACTAATAGCTCCAAGACACCATTATAAATGGAGTATTTGTGAAGTTGTTGTTAAATGATCGCCTCTGAATGTTCAATTATCATGAATTTTGGGCGAGGGGGGTATTTTGGTGTATTGAGCGGGGCAAGTGGACATAAGGATAGCATGGATGGGTATTAGTGAGAGGTTCAAGCATGCTTTACTGAGATGTATAATCCTAACATTAGAGAATGAGAAGGAGCCTTAGGGCCTTATGGAATAGGGGCTAGGGGACCTATAGGTAAGGCAATGAGAGAAATTGATAGTGGAACACCCAATAGTTATGACAAGGGGAATAGGGGCCACATTATCACAACCCATACGCACTTAACCCATAACCACTAAAGTCCCTATCCATTTAACGCCAAAGCCACAATCCCTTAATCCCTACACCCATAACCCATAACAAATTAACCCCTTGATCCATTAAACCCAAAGCCATTAACCCATTAACTCGTAACCACTAAGTTAGAATCCTTGAACCCCATAAACCCTAATCCCATATCCTCTTAAACCTTGACCCTTAACCCATAACCCCTAACGCCTAAACTCATTAACCCCTAACCCATTAACCCGCTGACACCTAAATAACATAACCCTTAGGCATTTAACCCCTAAATCCCTGACATGTAAGCCCTTGATGGTTAATATTTAACCCCTAAGTCCCTTAACCACTAACCCATTAACCTCTAACCCTTAAACCCCCTATACCTCAACCCTCTAACCTCTAAATCCCATAAGCCCTAACCCTTTACCCTTTACCCTTAATCCCTTGCTCCTAAAAACTTAAACCCATTAACTCCTAAAACCCCTCATCCTTTATCCCAAACCATAGGTGCTCCAACACTAATATTCTTGGGCATATTATGCTTTTTCCTGCTAACCGCTACAAATACAACCTATAAGAACTAGCAGGGTCCAAGGAAAAGAGCTACAAGTTCCCCAAATCTGATCTACATTTTATGGACAATCACATTTCCCCAAAATGTTCTCCACATATTTTCCTTGGTGTATTGGAGTTTGAAAAATACATAGGATTCCACACATAATCCTAGTCATAAGAGTCAACTTTCCTAATGACTAGGAGGCCTTAAAAAATAAAAAAACATCTTAACTTATGCCAAAAATTACTAAAATTTCCTATCCCAAATATGAAGTTAGAAATTCTACAAAATTATAGGGCAACAAGGAAACCAACTTCCTCTTCTATAAATCTCTAAGACTTTATGGAAGACAAATACAAAATTTGAAATAAATTGTTAAAATTATGCTCTTGCATCAGTAGCTACCAATGTATCCTTGTAGGCCACCCCCTTTAGCAATAGTAATACCAATGGACTTTACCTAGAAGGAAATCCTCACATAATTCTCTCTTAGATACCCTTAACCCATTGCAATGATTGTCTTTGATGCCTACCTAGTTGCAATCACACTAAGAAGCAATGTAGCATATCATGGTTGAGGATTTTGATAAGTATGTGATTTTGTTGACATCTTGTGACTGTCCCATATGTGAATATATAAATATTTTTTTTTATACCAGTTTAAGGACAGATACCATCAGGTGTGTGCACTAACATGGATGGAACACTAACTGCATGTTGTATATATTGTAATGTAAATTAATAATATCTTTTGGAAAAGGCTCCACTCATAATGCCATTTCGCAAATGCTTACACTCAGCAATTGTGGTCAGATTTTAAGGTGCCATGTTCCTGTAAGGGTAAACCTACCTATCCATCTCTTTCGCACACATCACACATGTTGGCTTGATCTTGTGCTTGTTGTGGGGAAAATTTTGTTGCAGTGGAACCCCCAAATCAGATTTATTTGGGTTGACCTTGATTTGAAGGGTAGATTTATAAAGGTTCTACACAGTACATATATAAAAAATATGTCGAGTTCTCCAGAAATTTCCTGAGAGAAACTCCCCAACACAACAAGTAGAATACTTTTTGGAGTCAAAGAGATTAACTTTTTCTAGTGCTTTTTCATAACTAGTACAAACTATAGACAATCCAAAATGCGTCATTTTTGGGCTATCAATACAGTATCCATTTAAAAAGACACAAGCATAGGTTAATAATAGATAACTAACACAATCTCAATGAAATACTATCAGTAGAGAGAGCCAAAGTTATATATCTGATTTAGTCGAAAACGGATTGATATCTTCCTCAATGTGGACTGCCAACTTGTTTTCCACTTCTTCAATCAGGTCATGGTTGTCTTGGATGCCCTTGTGACAGTTTGAAACTACCAAATCCAATTCCATCAGCTTTATCCTAGTGACCTCCATTTCTTTGTTCAATTCTTTCAGGCCCTTCTTGTTTTTTATTTCTCTCTTCCAATTTATGAACACATACAAAAAGGCATTGACAGACCTCTTGCTTTAATGCAATGGCCACAACGTAAATAATTCTACATGGACAAAAATTCTCGAGGTTCTGCAATGGCTACAACGTAAATGCTCCCTTGTGTTTCCCTGACAGTCCCTAACACTTCCTAGCACATGTTGGCATACCCTGGCACCTAGCACATCATGGATGTATGTCACCTTGACAAAATAACATGACTTATTACTATCTATAATACCATGTCACTCCCTCCTCAAGACACCTAGAACTCGCTAGCACTCCCTGTCACACACTCTTACTCATTCATTTATTAATTTTGACCCAGTGCTCTGTTATGTTTTCTTGGCACTCCCTAACACTCCTTAGCACGCATTGACACACCTTGGCACTTGGAACATATTTTTATGATTCCCTAGCACTCTAACATGCCTTGGCACTTCCTAGAATATTGTTTCACTGCCTTCTTAGCACACTTGGAACTGGCTGATACTTCATTTCCATGAATTTTAAACCAGTGCTCGCTTGTGTTTCCCTGACACTTGGCCCTCACACTCCCTAGCATGTGTTCATGCCACACCCTGGCACCTACCACATCTTGGCATGCCTATCATGCCTTGTAACTTCCTAACATGTGTTAGTAATTCTAGAAATTCCCTGACACACCTTGGTATTCCTTAGCTTTCATGATGTCATAGATAACCTTACTTTTTTGTGACTTGGGAACCCGACCAAGTCATTGGAAAATGAATGTTGTGCCCAACCCAAAGTTTCCCTTTGTCTGAAACTACTTTGTCCAACCCTTTATGTAACCATAGGATTACCTCCTACAAGTATTATTCTGGCCTTCTCCTAACACACTTTATCCTTGAGACACTTGGAATTCATTGACACTAGTTGGCACACACTCTTATTCATTCATTTCCATGCATTTTGGCCTAATTCTCCCTTGCAAATTCCTGGCACTCCCTAACACTCCTCAACATCCATTGACACTTTATAGCATGTGTTAGGATTCCTTTTAATTCCTTGGCACACACTGACACTCCTTAGTTATCATGCCCTCACAATTACCCTTACTTTTTTGGAACTTGGGAACCCAACCAAGTCTTACCTTGACTATAACAACTTAACCAAGTTATGGTTACTATAGCTAAATTATGCCTTGTTCACCTAATAAATGGCTATAACCCCTCACCCATTTAACCCCCTAAACCCTAAACCCCTAACCCATTTAACCCCCTAAACCATAAACCTCTAAACCCTTAACCCTTAACCCCTTAAAATCTAACCCATTTAACCCCCTAAACCCCTAAAAACCTAACCCATTTAACCCCCAAAACCTAACCCCTAACCCCTAACCCCTAACCGCTAAAATCCTTAACTGCTAAATCCCCTGACCCCCTAAACCTCTAAACCTTAACCCATTTAACCCCCTAAACATCTAACCCTTTAACCTCTAACCCCTAACCCCTTAACCCTTAACCCCTACCACTAAAATCCCTAATTGCTAAATCCCCTAACCCCTTAAACCTCTAAACCCCTAAACCTGTTTAACCCCGTAAACCCTAAACGTCTAACCCTTAACCCCTAACCCCTTGAGCCCTAATTCCCAACC
Organism: Pinus albicaulis; assembly: GCA_034641835.2. Classification (NCBI taxonomy): domain Eukaryota; kingdom Viridiplantae; phylum Streptophyta; class Pinopsida; order Pinales; family Pinaceae; genus Pinus; species Pinus albicaulis. The sequence goes on from CM076584.1 coordinate 168,066,475, forward strand.
CCTAACCCATTTAACCCCCTAAACCCCTAAAACCCTAACCCATTTAACCCCCTAAACCGTAAACCTCTAAACCCTTAAACCCATAAACCACTAACACCTAAACCCCTAACCCCTTAACCCCTAAATTGTTAATGCTTAACCATTAAACCATTAACCCGTCACCCTTAACCCCTAAAATCCTTAACTTCTAAATCTCCTAAGCCCCTAATCCCTAATCCCTTAACCACTAGCTCATTATTCACCTAACCCATAACTGCGCCTAAATCCCCTAACCCCTAAGCCCCAAATCCCTAATCCCTTAACCACTAACTCATTATTCCCCTAACCCCTAAATGCGCTTAAAACCCCTAACCCATAACCCCCCAATCCATAACCCCTTACCCCCTAACTCATTATTCCCCTAGCTTGAATCCCTAATCCCTTAAATACTAACTCATTATGCCCCTAACCCCTAAATGTGCCTAAATCCCCTAACCCTTAAGCCCCCAATCCCTAACCCCTTACCACAAACTCATTATTCCCCTAAACCCTAAACCTCTAACCCCTAAGTCCTTATTCCCCTAACCCCTTATTATACCAAGCTCATGGTGCTTTCTTGAGGCCATACAAGGATTTTACCGCTTGCATGCTTTATGTTCCTAACCCTTCACAAAAATTCCTTCTGGTTGGGACACAAAAACATTCTCTTTCATATCTCCATTCAAGAAAGCATTTTTTACATCCATTTTATGATCTTTCCAACTTTTTGAGTTTCTAGGGAAAAGAGCGTCTAGATGGTATCCCATTTTTCTATGGGGGAAAAAGTCTTCTCATAATAGACCCCTTCTTTTTGTGTAAAACCTTTTGCCACAAGCCTAGCTTTATTCTTTTCAAGTGAGCCATTTGCTTTATACTTGTTTTTGAAAAAATTTAGCACTTAATTTAGCAAGGGTCCTAGGAGGGGTTCCAAAGGGACTAATACTAGATCAAGTGGAAACAATGGGACAAGGACCCACTGTCACCTCATTCAATTTCCCCTACTCTTTATGAACTTTCACTGATGGGAGGAGTATCGGTATAGGGAAATTACTAGAATGATGAGACCAATAATGATGCACAATGTGATTTCCAATGCCCATTCAAAGAAGAGGATCAGATAATAGGTTCCCTGATTTAGAACCAAAAGAAGGACTGTCCAAGAAAGGCTTGAGGGAAAGATGACCTCGGGTTTAGAAATATTAAAAAATGATGAATTCCTAAGATCAAAACTTCCAAAATCCCTCACTTGTGATTGACGTGTTTATATTAGGCTTCAAAGTGAGGCAAGGAAAGATTCAATTAAGGGTGAAATCGCGAAGTTGGGAAACACTTTTTGGCGGACGGCTAGAATTTGGGAGAAATTTTTAATTTCTCGCATGAGAAAATATTCAACTCTATTTCTCGACCGAGAGTTTTATTGGGTTTAACCGGAGTTAAAAATCTCTCGAACGAGAGTTATGCATTTTCTCGTCTGAGAGTTTTATTGACAGAAACTCTCGGGAAGAATTTCGGACGAGAGTTAAAAAAACTCTCGGATGAGAGTTTTAAAAACTCTCATCCTAGAGTTTTTTCAACTCTCGTCCGAGAGTTTTATTCTTATAATAAAACGCCAAAATTATCAAGTTGTTAGAATTGGTACTTTATTTTATATAAAAATATTGGTACTTTAGAATTGGTACTTTATATAATTTTAATAGTACTTTATTAAAATTAAAAAATGATAAAAAATAATAAAATTATAATTTTATTTTAAATTATTTTATTATTATTAATGATAAAAAATACATGAAGATTTAATTAAATAAAATTTGTTACAATATTTTGTAATATGAATATTATATAAAAAACTAAAAATATTTTATATAAAACTAGTTGATATATTAATATAAATAAAATAAAATTCTAAAACATAAATCAAAATAAAAAAAACTATATATATATAATATTTTTTTTGAAATTAATGAATAAATTTAAATTTAAAAAACAATTGACTAAATGCAATGAGGTGATAAAGGAAACAATGCATAGCACCTTAATATCATTATAAATTCTTGGAAATCTTGAGAAATTTTTGAAGTGAGATGAGCTTCTTGGAATGGGTCACTTTATCCTCCACTTCAGTTTCACACGATTAACTTGAAAGGAAGTCTATTTTCCTAGCTATGGATGTAAGGGGATAAACAATATTATTTGAACATTGAGTGAGATGCCCTTCTTGGAATGGGTCCTCTGATATTCCACTTTAGTTTCACAAGATTAAATTGAAATGAAGTTTATTTTCCTAGGTATGGATGTAAGGGGATAAAGAATATTATCTGAAAAGGAAAGGAATGTTAAGTGTGACATTCCAAGCAAAAGTGTATGGGATTGGAGAATTATGTTATTGCAGAAAACTAACCCTTGACCCCTTAACCCTTGACCCATAATCCTTGACCCCTTAACCCTTGACCCCTTAAACTCTGATTCCTAACCCCTAAACCCTAACCCTCTAAACCCTTAACCCCTAACCCATTTACCCCCACTAAACCTCTAAACCCCTAACCCATTTAAACCCTAAACCCTAAACCTCTAAACCCTTAACCCCTACCCCTAACACATTAACCCCTAACCCATTTAAGCCCCTAAACCCCAAAACCCCTAACTCCTAACCCCTAAAATCCTTAACTGCTAAATCCCCTAACCCCCTAAACCTCTAAACCAATCCTAACCCATTTAACCCCCTAAACCCTAAACCCCTAACCCCTTAAACCCTAACTCCCAACCCATAACCCTTGACCCCTTAAACACTATTTCCTAACCCCTAAACCCTTAAACCCTAACCCCTTAAACCCTAATTCCCAACCCCTAACCAATTCAACACCCTAAACCCCTAAAAACCTAACCCATTTAAGTGTGGATTCCATTTAACCCTCAAAACCCTAACCCCTAACCCCTAAATCCTTCACTGCTAAATCCCCTAACCCCCTAAACCTCTAGCTTGTAAGCCATTTATTCTTGTAAGCCATTTAACCCCACAAACCCTTAACCCTAACCACTTAAACCTAATTCCCATCAGCAACCAATTCAACACCCTAAACCCCTAAAAACCTAACCCATTTAACCCCACATTAACCCCTAACTTCTAACCACAAATCCTTAACGCTAAATCCCCTAACCCCCTAAACCTCTAAACGAAACCTAACCCACATTTAACCCCCTAAGCCTAAGCTATAACCCTTAAAACCTAATTCCAATCCCATAACCCATTCAACCCCTTAAACACCTAAACCTCTAACCCCTTAACCCTTGACCCCTTAAACCCTAATTCCTAACCCCTAACCCATTTAACCCCCTAAACCCTAAACCTCTAAACCCTTAACCCCTAACACATTTACCCCCACTAAACCTCTAAACCCCTAACCCATTTAACCACTAAACCCTAAAACTCTAAACCCTTAACCCCCACCCCTAACCCATTAACCCCTAACCCATTTAAGGCCCTAAAACCCAAAACCCCTAACCAATTCAACACCGTAAACCCCTAAAAACCTAACCCATTTAAGTGTGGATTCCATTTAACCCCAAAAATCCTAACCCCCAACCCCTAAAATCCTTCGCTGCTAAATCCCCTAACCCCTTAAACCTCTAAACATGTAACCCATAGAAACCCTTAACCCCTAACCCCTTAAACCCTAATTCCCAACCCATAACCCTTGACCCCTTAAACCCTAATTCCTAACCCCTAAACCCTAAACCTCTAAACCTAAACCTCTAAACCCTTAACCCTAACCCATTTACCCCCACTAAACCTCTAAACCCCTAAGCCATTTAACTCCTAAACCTAAACCTCTAAACCCTTACCCCTACCACTAACTAGTTAACCCCTAACCCATTTAAGCCCCTAAACCCCAAAACCCCTAGCAATTCAACACCCTAAACCCCTAAAAACCTAACCCATTTAAGTGTGGATTCCATTTAACCCCCAAAACCCTAACCCCTAACCCCTAAAATCCTTCACTGCTAAATCCCCTAACCCCCTAAACCTCTAAACCTATAACCCATTTAAGCCCCTAAACCCAAAAACCCCTAACCAATTCAACACCCTAAACCCCTAAAAACCTAACCCATTTAAGTGTGAATTCCATTTAACCCCTAAAACCCTAACCCCTAACCCCTAAAATCCTTCGCTGCTAAATCCCCTAACCCCCTAAACCTCTAAACCTATAACCCATTTAACCCCCTAAACTCTAAACCTCTAAACCATTAACCCCTAACCCCTTAAACCATAATTCCCAACCCATAACCCTTGACCCCTTAAACCCTGATTCCTAACCCTTAAACCCTTAACCCCCTAAACCCTAAACCTCTAAACCCTTAACCCCTAACCAATTTACCCCCACTAAACCTCTAAACCCCTAACCCATTTAACACCTAAACCCTAAACCTCTAAACCCTTAAACCCTACCCCTAACCCGTTAACACCTAACCCATTTAAGCCCCAAAACCCCAAAACCCCTAACCCCTTAAACCCTAATTCCCAACCCATAACCCTTGACCCCTTAAACCCTAATTCCTAACCCCTAAACCTTTAACCCCTAACCCCTTAAACCCTAATTCCAAACCCATAACCAATTCAACACCCTAAACCCCTAAAAACCTAACCCATTTATGTGTGGATTCCATTTAACCCCCCAAAACCTAACCCCTAACCCCTAAAATCCTTCACTGCTAAATCCCCTAACCCCATAAACCTCTAAACCTGTAACCCATTTAACCCCCTAAACCCTAAACCTCTAAACCCTTAACCCATAACCCCTTAAACCCTAATTCCCAACCCTTAACCAATTCAACACCCTAAACCCCTAAAAACCTAACCCATTTAAGTGTGGATTCCATTTAACCCCCAAAACCCTAACCCCTAACCCCTAAAATCCTTAAATACTAAATCCCCCAACCCCCTAAACCTCTAAAACCCTAAACCCATTTAACCCATAAACCCTAAACCTCTAACCCTTAAACCCTAATCCCTTAAACCCTAATTCCCAACCCCTAACGCTTCAACACCCTAGAAGCCACTCAAAACCTAACCATTTAACCCATTACCCCTAACTTCCCAACCCTAAAATCCTTAACGCTAAATCCTAACCCCTAAACCTCTAAACCCAAACTAACCCATTTAACCCTAAACCTTAAACCTATAACCCCTTAAACCCTAATTCCCAACCCATAACCCATTCCCGAACCCTTAAACACATAAACCTCTAACCCCTTAACCCTTGACCCCTTAAACCCTAATTCCTAACCCCTAACCCATTTAACCCCCTAAACCCTAAACCTCTAAACCCTTAACCCCTACCCCTAACCCGTTAACCCCTAACCCATTTAAGCCCCTAAACCCGAAAACCCCTAACCCATTTGACCCCTTAAACCCTAAACATATAAACCCCTAAAGCCTAAACATATAAAACCCCTAACATATAAACCCCTAAACCCTAAACATATAAAACCCTAAAAATATAAACCCCTAAAACTTTTGATTAAAACATTTAATAAAACTCTCGGCTGAGAGTTTATAAAACTCTCGGCCGAGAGTTTTCTAAACTCTCGGCCTAGAGTTTTCTAAACTCTCGTCCTAGAGCTTTCTAAACTCTCGGCCCAGAGTTTTCTAAACTCTCATCCTAGAGTTTTATAAACTCTCGACCGAGAGTTTCATGGGGTAAACTCTCGGGCGCAAACTCTTGTCCGAGAGTTTTTTAAACTTCCCGCCGAGATTTTGGCCACGCGGTTAAATGTAAATTTAGGTGGGTTAAACTCTCAGTCGAGAGTTTTATAAATTTCTCGTCCGAGACATTATCTCGCCCGAGAGTTTCTGGTCAACGAAAAACCCAGAAAATTCTATAGTTTTCAGGAACTTGCAACTTTGGAGGGATGGAACACCTACAAAAACAAAATGTTATATGTCAGACCAAGTACCATTAGATTCATCTCTGAATCTAGTTTCTGATGATATGAGATTTGTGGAGTTTCATTAAAAAATTCATTTTTTTATTAATTTTTTACTAAACTGTGTCACTGTGGAATTTCACTGTTTGAAAAATTGCACTGAATTAAAATTCAATAACTTTCAAATGACGAAACCAAAAAATTCAGAAAAATCATATTGCATTTCCTCTCCCTGTCTACTTCAAAAGGGTACTCTCATTTTTCTTATTGATGATCACATTGAAAAGAAAATCTAGGGATCATAAAATGTACTGAAACATCACTGCTTTTTTGTCTTCGTCCATTTCAAAACATAATAAAAAATAGTGATTTAATCTGAAAATTACAAAAAAATAGTCTGTGCACTAGTGAAATATATGCAGATTATGATGCTATGGTTTTTTTCCAAAAAATGAATAACCTTCCCTAAAAAAAGTTATGGCTCATAAAGTGACTATTTATGTTTGCCTAAAAATTTCAAGTATATGCAGTTAGTAAACAAGAAAATTACCCCTCTATATGTCAATTTTTTTTTTAAAAATAGAATATGGGTATGGAGGTAAGACAATTCTCTACAATTATTGTTTTTATGTCAAAGCATAATTTGCAAGAAAAATATGAGTTTAGTGGAGTTGAAGTTGTAAAACATAGAAAATTAGAAAAAGTGTGAGCTTTGGGAGAATCTAGGGTGACTTTACATGAAATTTTTTTTGAGAGAAATTCTATAAGACTAAGGTTTGGGAGATATAACGTGGTAAAAGCTCATCCAATGATAATTTATAGTTAAGATAATAGGTTTTTAATGATGAACTACAAATTGAAAACCTTCAAGAAATCCTCAAGTTAAAGGAGCATCAAGGGTTCCCTCTTGGTGTGATAGTTAGGGCATCAATTTTTTTGAAATTCCACCATCGTATTTTGTTCAAAATTGGAGGATGGCCAGAGCTCTAATCTAGCCTAGGAAGCGATGCCTTGCTTGAGGGCCTTTTGGTATTTTTATACACCTTATCCTTTTTTATTTTAGCCTCTCTAGGCATCATACTATTTTAGAGAAAATAAACCTTTATTCCCACACCTTGCATGTGAGCCTCCTTGTTACACAGCAATTTGTCACCGTCCCTGCCAATCCCCGTCCCGCACATTGGAGGACTCATTCCATGACCTGTGAGCAGAGACAAGACTTGAAAATAATTTCATTGCATCCCTCTGAAGATGAGCTTTAATTGCCCTGAAGACACCTCCTTGCCAAAAACCCTAAAAATAGCTCTTTTTCCATTGGCGCGGTTTCATAGTTCAGCCCTCGCGCCAAGAGGGTAAATCCTCCAAAGAGGGCGCACCAATTGGCGCTCTATCATAGAGCCGCACTCGCGCCAACCATATTAAGAGGTGTTTTTTAAAAATAAATTGCGAAAGTTTCGTCCTAACAAATTCCTGGACTGATTTCTATCTTGAGTTGGGAGGTTTGGCTACGGATTTCCATAGAGAGGAAGTGGTTTGCCACCTCTCATGGAAGCTTCCTTGATGATAGGGCCAATCCCATAATTATAGGGATCCCAAATTCCCTTCCTCCTTCTATAAAAGCTTGTCCATTTCCATTTGCAAGCTAGTTTAGAGAATTCCCAAGAGCTTTCATATCCTTATGCTGCAAGAGCCTTCTTGATTCCCTAAGGCCAAATCCAAGCAAGGAGACTATTGCCATATCCGGAGAGAGAGGCTTGTCCCATCCTTGATAGGCTTTATCGAGGCATGTTCTGCTGACAACCCGCCAAAGGAGAATTCGGCGTCGAAGCTATGGTTGTATTCTTCTTTTGATTCATTAATGATAAGCGACTATTGCTTATGGTTCCACTCTTGTTCTTGATTATGTTCATGAGTTATGTCCTCTTCGACTGACATATAGTTGTATACACTGGATTTTATGCTTGCGTTTGTGTTGTTTCTTGCATGTGCAGGTGTCCGATCATGGAGATCGTGAGGATTGTGATCTGCCAAGGCGAAGGAACGGGAGCACCACCTCTTCTGCAAATGACAGCGTTGGATTTCAGGTAAGCCTTCATCGCAAGTCAGTTTATTTACAACTAGGAACCTGTACTGTAGCGTGATTGATTGTTGCTAGACCCGATCTGGGCTAGTAGGGATTGCCTCTGTCCGCAGAGGGGATTTACCTCCTCAACACTCCTCTTGGAAACTCCACATGATGCAATTCAACCTAGCCATATATGCATAGTTTATTTTCTTCATGAAGTCGAATTAGACCTATTTTCATCAACACATGTTAATTATTACACTGAGAAAGGTAAATATTGAGAGGTGATGTAGTCAAAAGGGATTATTATTGGCATATTTAGTGTTTCAACCATGCAAACGGTGAAAAGTCTTGGAGAGGGTTTGCTCAAGGAGGATCATTCTAGGAAATGTTTGTATTTCATCCATACAAACAACAATCAATAGATATATATGGTTACTAAAGGAAAACAACAAGTTATTACAAAGGGGGCACCATACTAAACTATTTCTAGTAGGTTGAAACTTCATAATAAGAAAAAAATAGATATCATGGAGAAGTAGTGTTGACTTGTTGCTCATACATTTAATGCACTATTATTAGTATTACGTGCTAAAATAACACATATTTTAGAAGACATGTGCCTCACTAAATATAATTTAAACACAATTGTCAATTAAAGGGAAAACATTAGCTACAAAGTGTTTTGAGGAGATGTGTGCTTTCAACAAACCTAGTTTTGAAAGAGAGAAAAATTACTAGAGAGAAATTGTGACATCCAAAATGATCTAGCAAATAGGCCTTTAACCCACAATTTGATCCTCTTATATTTCATCGATTACATTCTCTATCTCTGTATTCTATTCTATAAAGGAGAGGTGAAAGTCCTCATTCTAGAGGGTGGATTTACTACATAGGTGTCAAGAGATTCTCATCATCTGCCCGCATCCATTTCATATTTGAGAGCACTTCCATTACATGCACTTGATAGGGTGGCCCATGGTATAGTGTCTCTATGATTTACTTTCCGACATTTCATTCACATATCAAATGAATTATAATATACTTATTTTATAGCTCTTTGAGTTCATGTGTTTGTTTTGTATATGTTATCATGCTACAAGGATTATGTTGTCATTACAACGCACTTATTTGAATGTTACTTTCATATTGGAAGGATATTCTTTGCCACTTTTCCATCTAATCATAGGAATTTTAATTAGGAAACTCATCACTACCCTCTATAATTTAATTTTTACTCAAAGACACCATTGTATATTGGATTATTTTAGACTTACACCGACACAAATATCTTAAATTAATCCTTATGAATAAAAATAAATAGTAATAATCCTCATTAATTAATAAGATTACTTAACTATTGATAAAAACACTAAATGATGAAACAATAACAACAATTATATCACTAGCATATAAATATACTTTAAAACATTTTTTTAAGCCAAACTAATATTTTGTCTTAAAATCCGAAATTCTCATTTGAATTATTCTAATTTAAAAATTAAAACTTTTTTATGGTCTTAAATTAGAAATTAAGACAATTCGTTCCATTAAATTAGAAATTAACACAATTCATTCAAAGAGGTGGCAAAATTCTGAAAAAGAAGAGGGGAAGTAAACAAATTCATTAGTTTCATTTATTGCCGCCAAGTCTTAATCCAACCTAAAAGGGGTCACATGTATAACACTCCCATCCCTCGCCTTACACTCGATACTTTCATTTTCTCTGGAACAAATATTTTCCTGACGGATAGAAGCCTTCGGGGGAAAAGGAGGCGAATGGGTGAATGATTCTATAGTTGAAGCTTCCTACTCACAGACATGGGGGTAAGTTCCCACGTTCCCTTGCTTGCTTTCATGCCGATTTTCTGAAGTTAACAATACCCCTTTTTATCCCCATTATGCACTTGATGGACTTGCATCAATGACAAGGTTCTACAATTAAGGGTTAGGGTTTATAGTTTGTTTTGTGCTTTGATGCAGACTGAAAGGTTATTTAAAGACGATGCCACGAATGAGAAGGGTGAACGGGCCAGGATGGTAAGTATCTCCTCTGATTGCCCATTTTTGTTCTTATTTCGGGTGATGACTAGCTCGATGCTCATAGAATCCATTTCAGGATGCCAAAGAAGTTCTCATTGTATGGCATGAGTAAGTCATTCTTATTGTTGACCTCGAAAAAAAAAAATGGGCATTTCCCACTATAACTTCTGCAAGCGGGCCATGACCATGGCCTTAACCCTTCCATTGCTTGAGGTACCATTTTGTAGAGTGGAAATGGTTAGAGGAAAAACTATTTTAACAAATCTGAGAGGGCACAGAGTGTTTGACCGTAACATTGACATATGTATTATCGTGATCAAATAATTAGAGCTACACTAGACGATAATATCAGAGGTATCCTTTCATAAAGGTGTCTTCCAAAACCTACAACATATCAATATAAGATCTTGTAATGATCTGGTGGAGGTTGGAGGATTTCCATCAATATTAGTAACACTGGAGTTTTCCTCTTGTTGCAAATTGAATAAAATAGGATGGATTTTGGGTCTTGCAAACGTTCAACAACTAGACATTAGCAGGTGTAAAGAAGTAGAGGAGTTGCTCAGTCTTGAAACAGTGGAATATGGAATTGTGGGCATCTGAATGTGCCAGACTGAAAATCATAAGAGCGTTTTGGCAACTAACAAAGCTTCGAATACTAGATGTAAAAGAATGCAATGATATAGAAGAGATGTCAGGTGTTGAAAAGATGAGATCGTTGTATAAACTTATTTCCTTTGGTTGTACCAAGCTACAACATGATGTTGAACTGATGCAATTTCCCCACAGGTCTTGTCTCCAGATGGAGACAATATTAGCATTTTGGATGTCGATCTCTAAAATGACACTATTTTCATTGATACTGAAAACAATACTAATAACAACCACAATATTTTGGAAAGAAAGACTGATAAAAATCACCCTATTGTCCAAAAGATAGCCACAACTCATTTGTGGTTACATGCCAAAATGAAAATGATTCAAATTTGTAAGGGAATTTGTGGAGTTCCTTGTTACTCGAGACAAATTTCCAACAATCAATGAAATGTAATGGAGGATCTTACAAATGTAACGATTGATGACAATTTTGTTGGAAACACAAAGCTAATCAGTAGATTGAAGGATTTTGTTACATAAAATTAGAGAGGTAGATGGAGGTTCATGACTACCATGATAGCCAACATAAATGATAAGTGGAAGAGGATGAATAGTGGAACAGTTGGAGATTGAAGAACATCTCAAGGAGGGAAAATCAGATTTAGGAAATGACTGAAACTGAGGCCAATAGGATCCATCCCTTGGAGATACGATTAGCTTTCTGAGAAAATAAAAGGATGGTGGTAGAATAGTTGTAGAGTATAATAAAATAGTATAAAGAAAAGGATGGTGGTAGAATAGCTGTAGAGTATAAACTGGTAGAATAGTTGTAGAGTATAATACATGTACTCACTCACTGCAATCTTCAAATCTGAACAAAAGCTTCACATATTGTCACAAACCACATAGCCAAAAATAGAGGGCAGCCTCCCCTTTCTGACACTGTGCTAGCACCAGGACTGGACTTTCTTATCTTCAGCATTTGTAAGCATTACTTTATGTATGTTTAGCTCTTTTTAATTATGCTACAACAATGTTGTTCTCTCACATTCTCAGTGGTGTAATTTTTTCTTTTAATTAAATTCTTTCACAAGCTTTGAGCTTTAACCTTTTGAAACTATGTTCCCTCTTTTCTATCATCTAGGAAGTAAAATGTCTGCTCCTTTATAAATTTGAATTAAAAATATAAGCTGTTTGTGCTCCAAACCACACACTACCTCTCTAGATGCCATGAAATGCACACTCTGATTTCCAAATTCTAATATCATATCAATTTTTTATAGAAACGTGAACATATAGAAGAGAGAGATGATAATAATAGATACTTTATTATTTGGAAGATATTTCATCCTTGTAGGGATGCATATGCTTTTAAAGATGAAAATGACTTTCATTTCAACTTCCTAATTTAACACCTCAATTTCCAAAATTGATTCCTGATATACCCATATCAAGCCACTACTACAACATTTAGTTATTTAAAAAAATCCTATCCTATCAGTCTATTTGATGTCCCTATGACTCAAGCTCTCATTGTTCTCTCATTTTTTGGCATCCCTGTGATGTAGGGTCCATTCGTTTGACATCCTTTAGATGACCCCAGCTAAGAGGATGTCAAAAGGACATCTTGGGCAAGTCATCACAATAAAGCAGGATGTTGAGATTTCCCTCCATATCATGAAGGGACATCCAAATGTCCCTAATAGCAAGTCACTATGCTACTCCTATTGTTCAAATTATATTCACACATAGCTCTGTAACCTTGTAACCATGTGCAGACAGATATGTGGTGACCTGCTCAGACGTATTTGGGAATCATGGTGAAATTAACACTTAAAAAGAAATGTGTTTACCATAGTAAGACTATTCATACCAAACATTTCACCGTTATTATGCAACTAGGGTTTGTCAAAATACATGAAGTCTGATGCAGGGGCATTAGGAACAATTAAACACTTTGTATCTCAGTAGACATAGGGGGTCCCATGTTCTGAAAATTTCTTGTAAATATTAATATTTTGAATAAACATGGTAGGGAATTGTAATTGTTCTCAAGTCATTTGAGAACATGAGAAATTGGTTAAGATAGGAATATGAAGAGACAGCCAAGGGTATGAGTAGATTTAGGATCAGTTTCAGTTTCAAGTCTAAAATTAGGAACTAGAGAATTTCAAGAGGTTTTGTCAAGCTGTAAAGAAGTCGAATTGACTCATTTGTGTTTGTATAAATGTAAACACCTGTAGAGTAGAAAGGGACAGCATAGAGATAGAGATCAGTTCAGAAGAAAAAGAGATTTGTTATCAGGTAGAGTAGGAGGCCACCAAGCTGAAGATCTGGCATGTCGAGAATTTGTAAGTTCATGTAAATATATAATGGAGAAATTGACTCTGATTGAATGTTTGTTTATTTCAATTCGGTATGATATATATACATGAGGGATAATTGAATTTATGTGGGCTAGTTAAACTCTGTGTAGTGGACTGTAGGGTTCAATTAGAAAATATAAAATTAATGGTCGAATATACGCTGTATGCCATTGACGGAATCGACATTCATGTCGATATCCTGATGCGAATTGAATTGAGGATGACCTCTATCACAATTATGGCCAATGCGACAAGACATGATTCTATCGGGCTTTAGTAAAATGCAACCTGTGATGTAGAATGGTTGAGGTTCCTGAATTTATAACCCCAGTGTTGCTATGAATGCGCACAGTTCAGAAATGTGAATGCACACACAGTAATTTGGCACAGCTAAAGCGTAATATTGGTCCTTGAGGAAGGATGTAGGGGATGCTATTCGGAGCATGTCAAATCTGCGTTGAACTCTGCTTGATTGTATTGATTGAATTGATTTAATTAGATTCATTTTTGTTGGGTTATAGTGGCAGGAGGTGGAAGGCATAGGGATTGCTCGTATAATGGAATTACCGAAGCAAAACCACGAATTATTATTAAAAGAAAAAGTTAAGATGGAACCCTGAACTAGAGGCGGAACCATGAATTAAGAATGAACAACGAAGGAAGATTCTGGAAGGAGCTTATGGTTTTTGTGTGATTCAAAAGGAGTAAGTGGAATTTGAAATAAAAATGTGATCCCATTAGTTGAAGGACACGTGGCATAAGGTGGGTTTCCAAAACCATTATATCGTGAGCTAACGTCTGATCTTTAAACTCTTGTGATATCCATCTACGCCCATTTGATCAACAGTCGAGGCGCGACGCCATACGGATCATTGGATCTGCTCGATATATAGCCAAGGTACATGGCTTTTGGGACCCGACGTATTATGGTGATAGTTGAGGATTAACGTTAATGGGTTAGAGTTAATTCCCAAGGTTTTGTTATATTTTATGTGTTGTACAAAGCCCAGATTTGGTATCGATTTGTGGATGCATATGATGCTTTGAAGGTGTGACCATGATCAGAGGCGTTGATAAGGCTGTAAGGGTGGTTTCTTAATTACAATGGGCTTGTAACGTTGCTACAAGGATTAGCATTCTATTGAAGAGTTTTAAAATCTTTCACTTATTTCATTAATCAAATTCTATGAATTTGATAAATGAAATTTAAACCAAACATTGAAATAGATCACCGAAATAAGGAAATTATTGAATGGATTGTTAAGAAGGAAGGTTTTATCCTATGGTTACATAACCATAGATGTATGAGGAATTGCCAAAGTTTTCGCTTAGTTTATAGAGTGCCGATTTAAAATTTAATAGGGCCAAAGGCGTTGAAGTGTATTGTTGATTTATGCATAAAGAATATAATGTGGATTTAGAAGTAGCCCGGGCATCAAGTGGTATCAGAGCTGGAATAGCTCTTTTTGAAAAATTCCAATTTTGGTGAATGCAAAGAAACCAGACTTGTGGAAACTGATGAAATTGCAGCATGTAGAGATACAGTGCATGTGATGAGAGAATGGGGAAAAATTGATGTTGTAAATCTGTTGAAGAGTAATTACAGATTTGAAAGGGGAAGATCAGATCCCAAGATCTGATAAGCAAAGTACACAGAGCACAGTGAACAGGATTTGTAGAGTGAGTGGAAGACAAGATCACGTAGAAATCTTGTAGGAGAATAATTTTAAATCTGATGTGTATTTGGTGTTTGCAGAATTGTGGTTGCTGAAGGTATAGACAGAGCTTGATAGTGAAGGCAGTGAGCCTGGTATTCAACTAGAGGCTGGATAAAGAGGAAAATTGCATTGTTCTCAAGAGAAAATGAGCAGTGTTTAACTCTGGTTGAAGGATTGTTTTCAGAAGTTAGAGTGCAGACAATTGAAGACATCTTAGCGGAAGTAGATCACAACTTTGAGAGTAGTGATAGAAGAGTCAAACAAGGGACTCTGAGTGGAGAAGAAGTGTGGCAGAACCTAGAAAAATTCCCAACAGAGGTTGGATGAGAAGAGAGCAGAGGTGTTCTTCAGGAAAGTTGCAGAGTGAAGCCTAGGAAGAGTAGAAGAGAGTGCTCAGAAGGTTCCAGCAGACAGGGAACCAGTACTTGCCAAAAGCTGGATCCAGAGGAAGTGATTGGTGAGGTAAGTTGCAGCAAGAGAGCTTGCTGTTGCAGAGGCTTAGTGCATCTTGTAGGAGAAAATGGCTACTGACAACCACAACAGAGATTGCAGAGGTTCTGAGAGAGGCCACAATGGAAGAAAGAAAGAAGATGCCAAAGAAAATGGCATGAATAAGAAATCCACTAATGAAGAATGGTGGAAAGAGATAGCTGAGATTACAGAGCAAGTTTATAAACTGGAGAGGATGATAGAAGAAAGCCAGAGAGATGGTTGGCTCATGAAAAATAGAGTAGATTGGCAACCATTACAGTTGAGGCTGAGGCAAAAGAAGATTGCCTTATTGAGAAAAGAACTTAGAGCAGCTGAGTTGAAAGAAGAAATTTCTGCTTGTGAAGCAAAACAGAGCACAAATGAAGAGTGGAGATCTACAAGAGATCTTGTGAGACATGGTGAAGACTCGAGGCAGCAAGAAGCTTGTCTTGCTGAAGAGGAAGTCATTGAAGATTTCCTGAGTTATTGGACAAGTCCAGATGATGTAAGGGCTTGTGTTTTTGAGTCTGACAAATGTGAAGTGATGAAAAACTCCACAGAGGAAGAAGAACCCAGAGTTCTTGAGCCAAGGATGGAAATTGAAGATTCCATGTGCAGATCTATTCAAAGAGTGCTTGGGAAAGCAGCCAAGACCGAAAGGTCTTGTGATTTGAAAACTAAAAAGTTGTGTGTGTTTATAGGTACACTGCTAGAAGATGGACAAGCCTTAGAGTTTTTTGATGAGGAGAAGAGATTGAATCTGAAATCTGTTCAAATAAATGCTGAGATAGTGAGATCTCAGGAAGAGATGAAGAAATAAGAGTCAAATGAAGATATTGATTAGAATGTTGAGGCTGAGAGAGAAGGACCAGCAGAGGATTGGTCAAAGACACGCAGAGGCATAAAGGATTGTGTAGGGTTCCTAAAATATACTCCTATTGAAGTTGTTGATTTGTATAGGAGGTTGGACTTCTAGAGAAGAGAATGGGAGAAGCAGAGGACCTGTGCATGTGAGAAGTTGTTGAAGAAGCACGGCAAAAGAATTGTCATGAATGACAACCAAAGACCAGAGGATAATAAGAAAATGATTTAGCAACATCAAGGAGTTCATTTTGATGAATCACAGTAGAAGAGAATCCATAGACCAGATGTGGAAAGGAAGAGGAGACTAAGTGACAGTCTCATGAGGAATGCAGGTCTGCATAATGAGACGCTGACAGAGGACTTAAAGGAGAGTTCTGAACAACGTACTGATGTGTTGTCAGAGAAGAAGAAGAAGGTATTGAAGCCTTGGAATTTTAATATTGATGATTTATGTGCAGGCAAAGAGGAAGAACAACAGTTGCAAGTTGTCAAAGAGGTGAATAAGAAGGAGACTATGTTGGCTAAAAACATAGGGCAGAATCATCATTTTAACATGGTGATTGGAGTAGTGGAGATGACTCTGACAGCTAGGGAGAAAGATGATGAAGAGTTTCTGAGTTTTGAAAGAGGCTTAGTACTACTGAAGGAAAGTTTGGTGACTAGGTCCTCAAGTGAGACCAGTGGGTCTTATGGTTTTGAAGTCGACAACTTGCTTATGTGTACAGGTGATGCAGAAGACAATTCTCCCTTTGGAATTGTCTTGGGAAAAGAAAAATTGTTGCAGAAGGAAGATGAGACAAACATGTCTCATATGCGGGAATTTGTCACTGCCATTGACATAGAAGAATTGGCTAGTCTAATGGGCCAAAAATAGCCTAGAGAGCGGATTTTAAAAGCTGTCGAAGTGAGGAAGAATCAAAATTCCATGCTGACAAAAGATGAAGATACAGTGACTAGAGAACTTGATTTGAATGCTGGAATCAATCAGGGAGATGAGAGGCAATTGCTGAAGATCACCCACAATGAAGAAGAAAATGTTGAGTTTAACTTACAGCATGCTGAAGATGTAAAACAAACACAAGAGAGGTGGCTGAAATGTTTGCTGGAGGCCATTGAAGAAGAGAAGGAAAGAGGAGTAGATGCTAGCTTGCATAATCAAATTCTATTTACTAGTATACTGGATGAGTATGTCAGTGCTGGTAGGAAATTAAATGGTGATTTGTTTTCTAAGAATGAGTTTGCAGATGAGGAGTAAAATATAAATGTTGCTAAGGGCGATATCTTAAAGTATATTCAGGATGTTTGGGTGGAGGCAACATTGGCATCAGCAACACCCATGGTGGCAGCTAAACCTACATGGGGAATGACATCTGAAAAAGAAAAAACAATCACATCGAGAATTTTGAAGACAGTGACAACAGTAATATTGAAAATAACGGAGCTTGAAGGCAGCAATGGGCAAGGAAATTTCCAGCTAGAAGATAGGGTGGAAAAAGAAATTTAAGACATCAGGGAACTGATGATGAGAGTGACTCAGGAGCAGCAGACAGCAGCAGGAAAGCATGAGAGTTTCAGTAAAGGAAAGACAAAGGCAGATTGTGAAAGCATAGCTGGGGGCAGATTGCAGAACAAGATTTGGAGACCTAGAGAAATGCAATTGAAGGATGATGCGGCTGATGAACAGCCGTAAAATAGATTATGGGATCCCGGAGACAGGGATCAAGGAAACATGATTAGGATATCATGACCAATTTGAAGCTTGGGAGTCTGATGCAGGGGCATTAGGCACAATTAAATACTTTGTATCTCAGTAGACATAGGGGTCCCATGTTCTTAAAATTTCTTGTAAATATTAATATTTTAAATAAAAATGGTATGGAATTGTAATTGTTCTCAAGTCATTTGAGAACATGAGAAATTGGTTAAGATATGAATATGAAGAGACAGCCAAGGGTATGAGTAGATTTAGGATCAGTTTCAGTTTGAAGTCTAAAATTAGGAACTAGAGAATTTCAAGAGGTTCTGTCTAGCTGTAAATAAGTTGAATCGACTCATTTGTGTTTGTATAAATGTAAACACCTATAGAGTAGAAAGGGACAACATAGAGCTAGAGATTTGTTCAGAAGAAAAATAGATTTGTTCTGAGGTAGAGTAGGAGGCCACCAAACTGAAGATCTGGCCTGTCAAGAATTTGTAAGTTCATGTAAATATATAATGGAGAAATTGACTCTGATTGAATGTTTTTTTATTTCAATTCGGTATGATATATATACATGAGGGATAATTGAATTTATGTGGGCTAGTTAAACTCTATGTATTGGACTGTAGGGTTCAATTAGAAACTATAAAATTAATGGTCAAATATACACTGTATGCCATTGATGGAATCAATAGTCATGTCGATATCTTGATGCAAATTGAATTAAGGACGACCTCTGTCACAATTATGGCCGATGCGATAAGACGTGGTTCTATCAGGCTTTAGTAAAATGCAACCTGTGATGTAGAATGGTTGAGGTTCTTGAATCTATAACCCCAGTGTTGCTCTAAATGCGCATAGTTTAGAAATGTGAACGCAAACATAGTAATTTGGCACAGCTGAAGCATAATCTTGGTCCTTGAGGAAGGATGTAGGGGATGCTATTCAGAGCATGTCGAATCTGGGTTGAACTCTTCTTGATTGTATTGATTGAATTTATTTAATTAGATTCATTTTCGTTGGGTTAGAGTGGCAGGAGGCGAAAGGCATGGGGCTTGCTCGTACAATGGAATTACCGAAGAAAAGCCATGAATTATTATTGAAAGCGGAAGTTAAGCTGGAACCCTGAACTGGAGGCGGAACCACGAATTAAGAATGAACAGTGAAGGCAGATTCTGGAAGCAGCTTATGGTTTTCACGTGATTCAAAAGCAGCAAGTGGAATTTGAAATAAAAATGTGATCCCATTAGTTGGAGGACGCATGGCATAAGGCGGGTTTCCAAAATTGTTTATATCGCGAGCTAACGTCCGATCTTTAAACTCTTGTGATATCCATCTACGCCCGTTCGATCAACAGTCGAGGCATGATGCCATACGGATCGTTGGATCCGCTCGATATATAACCAAGGTACGTGGCTTATGGGACTCGAAGTATTATGGTGATAGTTGAGGATTAATGTTAATGGGTCAAAGTTAATTCCCAAGGTTTTTTCATATTTTATGTGTTGTACAAAGCCCAGATTTGGTATCAATTCCATGGACACATATGATGCTTTGAAGGTGTGACCATGATGAGAGGCATTAATAAGGCTGTAAGGGTGGTTTCTTAGTTACAACGGGCTTGCAACTTTTCTACAAGGATTAGAATTCTATTGAAGAGTTTTAAAATCTCTCACTTATTTCATTAATCAAATTCTATGAATTTGATAAATGAAATTTAAACCAAACGTTGAAGTAGATCACCGAATGAAGGAAATTATTGAATGGACTGTTAAGAAGGAAGGTTTTATCTTATGGTTACATAACCATAGATGTATGAGGAATTGCCAAAGTTTCTGCTTAGTTTATAGAGTGGCGATTTAAAATTTAAAAGGGCCAAAGGCGTTGAATTGTATTGTTGATTTATGCATAGAGAATATAATGTGGATTTAGAAGTAGCTCAGGCATCAAAGTCACTCACTGCAATCTTAAAATCTGAACAAAAGCTTCACATATTGTCACAAATAGCATAAACAAAAATAGAGGGTAGCCTCACCTTTTTGATACTGTGCTAGCACCAGGATAGGAATTTCTTATCTTCAGCATTTGTAAAAATTACTTGATGTTTGTTCAGCTCTTTTGAATTATGCTACAACAATGTTATTCTGTCACATTCTCAGTGGTGTATTTTTTTCTTCTAATTAAATGCTTTCATAAGCTTTGAGTTTTAACCTTTCTAAACTATGTTCCCTCTTTTCTATCGTCTAGGAAGTAAAATGTCTGCTCCTTTATAAATTTGAATTAGACATATAAGTTGTTTGTGCTCTAGAACACACACTACCTCTCTAGATGCCAGGAAATGCACACTCTGATTTCCAAATTCTGATATCATATCAATTTTTTTTAGACACGTGAACATATAGAAGAGATAGATGATAATAATAGATACTTTATTATTTGGAAGATCTTTCATCCTTGTAGGGATGCATATGCTTTTAAAGATGAAAATGAATTTCATTTCAACTTCCTAATTTAATGCCTTAATTTCCAAACTCGATTCCTGATATACCTGTGTGAAGCTAGTACTACAACATTTAGTTATTTACAAAAATCCTATCTTGATGCTGGCCATTATACTCTATCAGTATATTTGATGTCCCTGTGACTCAAGCTCTCATTGTTGTCTCATTGTTTGGCATCCCTGTGATGCAGGGTCCATTCATTTGACATCCTTTAGATGTCCCCGGCTAAGAGGATGTAAAAATGACATCTTGGGAAATTCATCACAATAAAGCAGGATGTTGAGATGTCCCTCCATCTCATGAAGGGACATCCAAATGTCCCTAACAGTAAGTCACTATGCTACTATTTTCATAAATTACTTATCTAAGCCTTAACTATGCTTAACACTAAAGCCAAATATAAATATCTGCTAGACAAATATGAATTTGAACAACATCTTCGGGTGGAATAATGAGCTTGAAAAATTCATTGATAGGTGGAAGAACAGATATGGTTGTTCTACCACCCTCAATGACAGTGCACCAGATGCCTGTTGATTTGGCACTAGCTTCCTCAGCATCACCTAGTGTTTGTTTGGTCATATTTTCATGTCTTAGATTGCTTTCCTTTACTTCTGCGACCTTTCTTAGGAGCAAGATCAAGGGTCTGAAGAAGTTGGACAATCAACCTGTGAAGGAAATAGAAGGCATTTTTTTTGTCAGAGTCAGTATAGGGAGTCCATCGCCAAAGATAAGAGCCACAGAGAGTTGAAAAAATGTATTGATCTACATTGATGTATGGTTTAGTTATGTTGTTCAATTTTTTGTTCATGTTATTGTATATTTTTCTCTCTGATTCTTTTATAAGGTCTTAATAATGAATTTATTCATCTGGGAACAAGGCAAATTGATAGGTTCTCCCTTTTTCTTTATTAGTAGTTTTATTTCTGCACTTGTTCTTCTTCCTTTGATGAACTAAGTTGCAGATTTGGAAACATATTATAGCCATCAAACAACACTTTTATAATTTTATTAATGAGAGGCATATGTCCAAGTTGTCATGGAGGGAATTCAAATCCCACCATGGTGATGCAAGGGCATTAGGCCCAAGAAAATACTTGGCATTTTAATAAACATAGGGGGGTCTTATGGTTTCTAATTTCTTATATAATTATTAGTATTTTGAATAAATATAGTGAGGAATTGTGAATGTTCTGGAATAATTAGAGAACATGAGGGGAATTTAATTATTTAGGAATGTGAAGAGTCAGTTTTAGTAAATCTAGGGATTTAGGCTAAAATTAGGACTTTGAGAATTCCAAGAGTTTTGTTGAGTGCTAAGGGAACTGAATCAATTTATTATTAATTTGTATAAATGTAAGCCCAAAGGAATCAAGAGGTGGACCTACAGATCTGGAGAGACAGAGTTAGAGTAGGTTTATAAAACAAAGTTTCTGTATGCCTACGGGCAGTTAAAAAGGGCCATTTGATTTTGAAGATCTGGCCAAAGGCCAGGAGTTTGTAAGTGATTTCATTTGGGCATATATGAAAGAATTTGTTTCAGCATTGTATGAGTATTGTTGATTTAAATTTTGTGTGAATGGGCTTCGAATTACACTAAGTAATTGTATAAACCAGTGTGATGAAAGTCTGTGATAGGGATCTGGATGGTACTCTGTTCTAATGAAAAAGTTGATGTCAAATTACCATGATTTTGGGCTGAATGTATGAAGGTTTATTTGATTGTTTCACTGAAGAATCAATGTATGAATTAGTGAGGGATTTGTGAAAAAAAGGCCTGCCTGTATATTTAGATGAATATGTAGGAATATTGAATCGACTGAATCAAGGCAAATGCGATCATTATGAAAATCGTAATGGAGAGGGTTGAATCCGAAAGGAGGAATGTACGTTGGAGAGGTTCAATGCAATTGGAACTGTAAGTTAAATGGAAGCTGGTGACTTCGAGATAAACTTCTCGACATGAGGAATTATATAGCAGGTTTAAGAGGGATTCGTGCAGAATATTACAGGTTCGAAGTAAAGAGAGAACCAGAGCATCGAAAATATGAGTCGATGGCGAAAGAGGAGTTAAATCTAGAATGGAGTGATGGCGTAGTTGATAAACCATGAAGGCGAGGAGCGGTATGATGGCACAATGGAATCGTGGAATAATACCACCATGGAAAGAAGTGGATCTGTGAGTTGATAGAAGTGGAGCTGCACGTTGATAGAATGCGGAACCGGGAGTATTTAACCATAAGCGGGTGAACTGTGAGAGTGGTTTCTTGAAACCACAAATGGGTTTCGAATAAGAAATAAATGGTAAGCAGTAAAGTTGAAAATCATGCAATATCAGTCAGCACCCAACACGTGGCATAAGGCAGTATTTTAAAACTTCCTATTTCGCAAAATATTTGTGTATTAAAGCTCAGTGAGAAAAAAAATGTGATTTCCGTCGGATTTGTTTTGTGGAATATCCAAAGGAAATCACATTTAAAGTTGCGGGTTTGTTAACTCCATGTATGGCTAGCATTCTTTTCATTGGTAAGTATTTATTAATTATTTGATATGTGGGCCGAGGGAAAGATTAAACGTTGATGACATAACTTTAATGTGTTGATATTCAAGTTATGCGTAAAAAGTGGGGACATTCTAAGTGATGAGAAATTAACTGATTTTAATCCAAGGTCGAAATATGGTGATGAAACGAGTGGCCATCGTATTGAGACTTAGTGCGAAGTCAATTCTTGCATAATTGAATGACTAATGAAGGGGTATATATATATATGATGGTGTTGAACCGTATGTTTAATTTTAACCACTGTCAAGGAGTAAAACTTCGCATTTGAGGTTTGTATTGTTGTATTTTATAAACCATCAAGTTTATTGAAAGAAGCTTCCACAAGTGAATTTTCATTATTGGGTTATAATAGAGATTTTAACCTTTGATGGAAAAACTTCAGCATTAGTTTTAAATTTCCCAGATTGGGAATTTGACCTGGATTGAGGGGTGGTTTTAAAACCATAAATAATTTTAGTTTAATATCTCAAGTCGCGGATTTGAAATATAAAAGCTTCCGCACATTAAATTAAAGATTGCCCATATTTTGAGTTTATTGGGCATGAATTAGAAAGGCATTTTTATATACATATTTGAGAGTGGATAATGTGGGTTTTGGCAGGGTAGCCCCACCATTAGGTGGTATCAGAGCTGGAATAGCTCATTTGAAAATTAATCATGGAATGCATATGTGCTGAAAGAAATTTGAAGTTTTAAATCTGTTTAAAGTGATTGCGGATTTGAAGAGGTGTGCAGTGAAGGTATTCAGATTTTCAGAATCTAAAGTTGAAGGCAAGTGTTTTGAAGATTTCTATGATATGTTCTAAAGATGTGAGTACAGGTGTGATGGTTATGGCAAAGTGATCAAATTTAAATCTGACAGGACATCGTGCAGTGCAATAGAGCATTGGGAGAAATTGCAGAAGCAATTACAAGTGGATGTTGAACAAACTCCGAAGGTGAGGTATTTTTGATTCTGTTTGAAGAATATTGTTTGCAGAATGAAAATTGCAGACAATTGAGGAACATCTCAGCGAGAAGATCATAGCTTTGAAAGGCAGTGATGAAGGAAGCCAGTGAAGGTTTCTAAAGAGAAGGAGAGTGTGGCAGAACCTTGAGAATTCCCAACAGAGGTTGGATGAAAAGAGAACAGATGATGAGAAATTTGTTGTTAATAATGAAAAATTGATTTTATTAAATGGCCAAGTGAAAATTGATGGACAGATAACTGAAATTATTACAGATATGGGAGATCAGAATTCTATTCTGATGAAGGATGGATAAATAGTGACAACAACAAACTTGAATTTTGAAGATAGTGAAGACTGTATGGATTTTTTCTCAGATGAGATAACAGAATTTTGGCATGAGTTAAGTGTTCTAGAGCAGAGGATAGAAACACAGAGAAAAAGTGTTGAGAGTGTAAAGTTAGAAATGAATGGGAATGAGAAGGTTCATTTTTATGAACCAAAGAAGAGAAACATCCTTGAAGAGGATGATGCAGAGGAGAGAGTAATTGAAAGTCTTGAGAGTTTCTTGGAGAATTGGGATCAGCATACTGATGTGCTAATGACAGAGCAGCAGATTGAAGTGTTGCTGGAAGAAGTAACGAAGCAACAAATTGAAGTGTTGCCAGAGGAGGAAGAGACACAAAGATTCTATAACTTTGATGTTTTTTTTATGATTGTAGGTATGGAAGGACTAAAGAATGTTTGGTCCAGGAGGAGAAAAGAGATGATGACAGTGACTGGAAATTTAAATACCAGTCTGAAGAATTGCTGAAGGTAGAGGACGAAGAAATTGTCATAAGTGACAATCAAGAAGAAGGTTTCAGTTGCAGAAAATGAGAGGGTATGGATGATAGGGTGGCAGTAAGGACTGAGAAAACAATGGCTTAGCAATTAAGAGCAGAAGCAGAAGCAGAGGCAAGAGTTCAGGAATCAAGAGGAAGCAGTATCCAACAATCAGAAGATAAATTAGATCAGGAAATTGAATTACTAAGAAGGCTGATGGTGAAGGTGTCTCAGAAGAAGACAACAGCAAGAAGACAAAGGAGCAGCAGTAGCAAAAGAAAGACAGAAAGAGAATGTAAAAGTGCAGCTAGTGGAGCAAGACAGAATAAGATATGGAACCTTGGAGAAGTGCAGAGGAAGAATGTTGCAGTAGATGATCAACTACAAAACAAAGTATGGGATCCAGGAGGCAGAAATTAAAAGCACATGATTAGGAGATCATGATTCATTTTAACCTTGGGAGTCTGATGCAGGGACATTAGGCCTAAGAAAATACTTGGCATTTTAATAAACATAGGAGGGTCTTATGGTTTCTAATTTCTTATATAATTATTAGTATTTTGAATAAATATAGTGAGGAATTGTAAATGTTCTCAAATCATTGGAGAACATGAGGGGAATTTAATTAGTTAGGAATTTGAAGAGTCAGTTTTAGTAAATATGGGGATTTAGGCTAAAATTAGGACTTTGAGAATTCCAAGAGTTTTGTTGATCGTTAAGGGAATTGAATCAATTTATTATTAATTTGTGCAAAAGTAAGCCCAAAGGCATCAAGAGGGGGACCTGCAGATCTGGAGAGACAGAGTTAGACTAGGTTTAGGAAACAAAGTTTCTGTAAGCCTACAGGTAGTTAAAAAGGGCCATTTGATTTTGAAGATCTGGTCAAAGGCCAGGAGTTTGTAAGTGATTTCATTTGGGCATATATGAAATAATTTGTTTTAGCATTGTATGAGTATTGTTGATTTAAATTTTGTGTGAATGGGCTTCTAAATCCACTAAGTAATTGTATAAACCAGTGATGAAACTCTGTGATAGGGGTCTGGATGGTACTCTATTCTAATGAGAAAGTCGATGTCAAATTACCATGATTTTGGGCTAAATGTATGAAGGGTTATTTGTATGTTTCACTGAAGAATCGATGTATGAATTAGTGAGGGATTTGTGAAAAAAAGGCCTGCTTGTATATTTAGATGAATATGTAGGAATATTGAATCGATTGAATCAAGGCAAATGGGATGATTATGAAATTCGTAACGGAGAGGGTTGAATCCGAAAGGAGGAATGTACGTTGGAGAGGTTCAATGCAATTGGAACTGTAAGTTAAATGGAAGCTGGTGACTCCGAGATAAACTTCTTGACATGAGGAATTATATAGCAGGTTTAAGAGGGATTCGTGCAGAAGATTGTAGGTTCAAAGTAAAGAGAGGACTGGAGAATCGAAACTATGAGTCAGTGGCGAAAGAGGAGTTAAATCCAGAATGGAGTGATGGCGTAGTTGATAAACCATGAAGGCGAGGAGCAGTATGATGGCACAGTGGAATTGTGGAATAATACCACCATGGAAAGAAGTGGATCTGCAAGTTGATAGAAGTGGAACTACGCGTTGATAGAATGCGGAACCAGGATTATTTAACCATAAGCAGGTGAATAGTGAGAGCGGATTCTTGAAACCACAAATGGGTTTTGCATAAGAAATAAATGGTAAGAAGTAAAGTTGAAAATCACGCGATATCAGTCAGTGCCCAACACGTGGCATAAGGCAGTGTTTTAAAACTACCTATTTCGCAAAATATTTGCGTATTAAAGCTTAGTGAGAAAAAAAATGCGATTTTCGTCGGATTCGTTTTGTGGAAGATCCAAAGGCAATTGCATTTAAAGTTGTGGGCTTGTTAACTCCATGTATGGCTAGCGTTATTTTCATTGGTAAGTGTTTATTAATTATTTGAAATGTGGGCCGAGGGAAAGAGTAAACGTTGATGACAGAACTTTAATGTGTTGATATTCAAGTTATGCGTAAAAATTTGGGACATTCTAAGTGATGAGTGATTAACTGATTTTAATCCAAGGTCAAAATATGGTGATGAAACAAGTGGCCATCATATTGAGACTTAGTGCGAAGTAAATTCTTGCATAATTGAATGACTAATGAAGGGGTATATATATATGATGGTGTTGGACCATATGTTTACTTTTAACCACTGTTAAGGAGTAAAACTTCGCATTTGAGGTTTGTATTGTTGCCTTTTATAAACCATCAAGTTTATTGAAAGAAGCTTCCGCAAGTGAATTTGAATTATTGGGTTATAACAGAGATTTTAACCTTTGATGGAAAAACTTCAGCATTAATTTGAAATTTCCTAGATTGGAAATTTGAGCTGGATTGAGAGGTGGTTTTAAAACCATAAATAATTTTAGTTTAATATCTCAAATCGTAGATTTTAGATATAAAATATTCCGCACATTAAATTAAAAATTGCCCAGATTTTGAGTTTATTGGGCATGAATTAGAAAGGCATTTTTATATACAAATTTGAGAGTGGATAATGTGGGTTTTGCAGGGTAGCCCCGCCATCACATGGTGTCAAGAAAATGGTATAGAAGAGGGTAATGAGCATGTTGAAGCTGAGATTTATGTGGGGAAGCTAGAGGCATGTGTCATAGATAGACAAAAAAGAAAAGAAAAGAAGATGATCCAATCCTGCAAACTAAGCTACCTAATTGCACACTCTTTTTGCATTTTTTGAAAAAGAGCCGAAAGGCTCAACAAGTGCTCCAAATAACATGGGAGAAGATGGGCTATCCACTATAAAAGTCCTTTCAGTCATGCATGTGCAAAAGTGGAGCAACGATAAATGAGTGATGTCAAAAATATATAAAGAAGAGATTGCTGCTACATTCAATCAAGCTGAAAGAGTGATGCAGACTGTATGATTGTATAATTGATTAAAAAAATCAATAAAATGTCATCAACAAGTGCTCAAATATTACCATGATTATTGGTAAAAATGAACTAAAATCCTACCATGCTATCTGTTATCCCTTAAATTTCCTTTGCATTTTGAGAGTTTTCTTTTCATAGTAGCTAGCAGAAAAGGATTGTTGGATGTAACCAGGAGGGAGGGTACTACCTTGGAAATTAGTTCTTATGACTATCTAGTGTAGAACATAGTGATCAAACACTATCCAAGGGAATTGGTGATTATGTTAAGGTAGCAAATATACCTTCTTTGTTGGAGGTCACGGACTTGACATAAGCTACAATATATATATATGTATATATATATATAGAGAGAGAGAGAGAGAGGGGATCATGTTAAATGCATTAGTGGGAAGTTTGAAGGAGTACATAATGAACCACATTTATATATATATATATATATATCCCCTTGAGCATGTTAAACATGTTATTGGGAAGTTAGGATTACATAATGGTCTGTGGTTATCCATGATATGATGTTATATAAATTTATAAAGATCCATGTGAAGAAGTAGTAGCAATACTTGTAGACCTTCTTTCTACTATTGTAACACCATGAAGACATAATGCTGACATAATGAATATAAGCTCTGCTAAGCTAGTTGCAGATGATGTTGACTTAGCCTCTTGTTGTAGAACAAGCCCTAGGTTGAAAAGATGGAAAAATTTGTTGTCAAGACCCAGATATCGACTCTATAAAGCTTGGATGGCATACAATGGAAAGGAGGGCATTTCTCATAATATAAATCCAGAAAGGTGTTGATTCCAGATGCAAAAAGAGGGCTCATTCAGCACTAAAGAGGAGTTGTCTATTTGAATTTAAAAGACAATTGTGTTTATGCTATACCAACTCTAGTGCATCCCATAGCTTTAAAAAATGGTTTGTTTCAATTAGTAAGTAGTCAAACCAGCTAATCAACATCATGATCTCCAATATAATATTTCCAAGACCTTCAAGGTGTCCTCAATAAGCAGCCCAATTTTTGCACCTTTTTTAAGCCTCTTCTTCAAGAATTCTCCAAGGGTGTCTTCAAAAATTCTCAAAGGTTTCCTTTTTGACCTGCATAAAAATTATTTAAGACTCCAAGATACTTCTTCCAAGATCTTCACTATATTAACCAAGCAATGGCTTCAATGATGCT
The DNA here is from genome assembly GCA_034641835.2 of Pinus albicaulis. Taxonomy (NCBI): domain Eukaryota; kingdom Viridiplantae; phylum Streptophyta; class Pinopsida; order Pinales; family Pinaceae; genus Pinus; species Pinus albicaulis. The sequence goes on from CM076584.1 coordinate 168,095,193, forward strand.
CCAAGGTCTCCTTTATAAATCCTTAAGTCAGTACAAAAGGCCACTCTGAGGTTGTCTTCAAGAGTATCCCCAAGGCAACTTCAAATCCACACAAGACTGTCAATAGATGTTAATTCCAAGCTTGATTAGGACTATCCAGGCCTCTTACAAGTGCGTCTAAGCTACCACAGATAGGCTTCCACTGGAAGAATACCCAAGCTCTTTAACTAGTAAATACGCCGAGCATTTCACAAGCTTGTGTGAGCACTTCCAAGAATGCACTGTTCTGTAGATCAATAAGCTACAGGTATGAACACTTATATGCTCACAATTGTATATCACAACTGGTGTGATCACAGGTCTCCACAGTAGTATGTATATCACAGCTAGAATGGACACAAGTCTTGCAATAAGCTACAGGTCTCCACAGTAGTATGATCACTCCAGAGTTTCATAACAATTATTTAAGACTCCAAGATACTTCTTCCAAGATCTTCACTATATTAACCAAGTAATGGCTTCAATGATGCTCCAAGGTCTCCTTTATAAATCCTTAAATTAGTACAAAAGGCCACTCTGAGGTTGTCTTCAAGAGTCTCCCCAAGGAAACTTCGAATCCACACAAGACTGTCAAGAGATGTTAATTCCAAGCTTGATTAGGACTATTCGGGCCTCTTACAGCTGCGTCCAAGGTACCACATATAGGCTTCCATCGACAGACTACCCAAGCTCTTTAACTAGTCAATACACCGAGTATTTCACAAGCTTGTTTGAGCACTTCCAAGAATGCACTATTCTATAGATCAATAAGCTACAGGTATGAACACTTATATGCTCACAGTTGTATATCACAGCTAGTATGATCACAGGTCTCCACAATAGTATGTATATCATAGCTAGTATGGTCACAAGTCTTGCAATAAGCTACAGGTCTCCACAGTAGTATGATCACTCCAGAGTTGTATCTATTTCCGAGTTCTCCACATATAGATGAGACACTCCAAAAATATGAGATGTGAGTTCCTTGTGATAGTGAAAATGGCTTTGAATAAAGGTATATCCTCTTAACCTGAAGTTCTGTGATAAAACAAAAGTTATTTTTCCAAGGTCAGATGGTCTGTGAGGTGGTGTTTGAGCCACAAATTTTTTGTGACAGGTCTGAGGGTGATCAAAGAGGTATTGTGCCTATAGTCTGAGGGTCATCATAGAGGTATGTTGCTTGTAGTCTGAGGGTTATCACAAAGGTATGTTGTTACATACCCGAGATACAGTGATATCACAAGTAACCCCAATGATAGAGTTGGCTTTAAGAGAAAAGAGGAAATACTGGTGATGGAGGGATGTGAAGATAAATGCCAATATTCAAGGGAAATGGAGTCAAGGGAATCTTATGGATGAGAGGATACCAAGAAGAATGACCCTCCTTAGGTCAGTTACTCGGAATAATGGATCACAGGGGAGAAATTAGTATTTAAGGATGGGAACACCTGCAAAGTCCAAAAACCACTACAGAGAATTCATTAATAGGATTTCCCTTGGCTCAAATTTCAATGTGTATGAGCTTATTGAAAGGGTAACTGTGTAAGAACTCATTTACTACTATAGTTGATATGATCACTTGCACAGCTAGATAATGCCAACAAGACGATGCCCTTCAGTTTTTCTCTCTACCCTTGACAAGAAACAATCACTGCCCATGGAGACCATAATTACTGCTGACAGGGCCTACATATGAATTAGTTTTAAGAAATTCTTGGATCCCCTGACATTGATCTACACTGCCGTTGGGGACAAGAGGGATGCTGCTGTTATTTGCGCATGCATTTTTTCACATGTATCCAGCACCATCTAAAGTTGATCTTGCCTATAATTGGTTAAAATATGGTGGGGCCAAACTCTTTCAATTGTCACAATGAGAACAGAACTGACTGTTAAATCTTCCAATTTTCTTCTCTCAGCAAGAGCTCTCAACTTGGGTACAAGATTGACATATTTCCAATTCTCATGCACAAATATAATTGATTGTGTATAACATTTTTGTCCATCACGTGCATAAGAATCCTGGTCGCAAACCCATGAAACATAATTGACCTCCTGGACATCAAGACCAATAATTTTCCAATCAAATCCTGCATCTTCTAATTTTAGTCGCCCTTCAGATCAACAACAAGTTTCTCAGCATCCCTTGAACTTCCAGTGAAAAGGTTTATGAGCCTTCTTCTGCAGTGAGAATTCCCTAGCTTCTGAACCATTCTCTCTTAATTGTCTGCTCTTTCAAAAATTTATTCAAATATAGCTCTTCCTTTGGCACCAGTTTTAATTCCATTCCAGAAGATACTTCTTCTAGGATTCATGCCAAATGAGAAGTGATGTCCCTGTTTGCAAGAAGAAGCAATATGTAGAATCAAGGATGCAACAACTGGATCAACTTGTATCACTCTACAGTTGTGATGATCTGTACCGCGGACTTTGGAAAGTGATTATACCATTTGGAATGCCCAAGTTTGGAAATAGAGCAATAAACTGGGCTGGTTATTTTCCTTGAACAAGACATCCCCAAAAGAATCGATCGCTGCAAGGATATGTTTGTGTTGTTTGCATTTGGATGCCTCTATATTGATGAAGCACTTTCTTCCTAGATGCATATTGATGTAATGAATATGTAATAAAAACCTCCAAACAGCCCAAATATGTAGGGTGTTTCCTTTAAGGATGCATGACTCCTCCTCCTTTTAACCACCTTTAACTGAACACTGCATCCTATTATCAACTCTGCGTTGCAAGGAGGCTAATACAGATTTCAAAGACTTTGAACATAAGCACTGAACACTGCATATCCTATTATCAACTCTGCCTTGCAAGGAGGCTAATCCATATTTTGAAGACTTTGAACAGGAGTGTCTTACAGTTTACTCCACATGATTTCTTTATTCATGCTTAGTGTGATCGCTGATAAGCTTGCTAAACTTCAATCTCCAACAAAAGTATTATATGTGAAGACCTTCTAACAGCAATCAAAACAAAAATTTTCAAATATGGAAATGCACTTGCACCATTGTTGTTTAATCACATGACTGCTAGTCTACTTGCAAACACCTGAAATGTAAAATATGTCCTCTGTTTTGGCTGCTTTAACATTCACTAAAGCCTTTTTATTGTTCATCTGAGCCTATTCCTTTAGATGACAGGTGAACAGATCTGAGTCAACTGGATCTTGATAAGGACTTTGTATTGTAGCTTCATGACAGGGATAGTAGAATTTGAACTCATCATTTTCCAACATGTAGCATTATATTTAGAGCACTGATTTTCTTCTTACTGTTTTTTTCCTTTTTGTAGACGAATCAATCCTATTAGAACTCCTGCTATTTAATAGAGTTGATGATATCAATTCCTCCGCCTTAGTATTACAAATCATTGCCTCTAATTCTAGATGATTTGCATTCATCTTTCCTGATCATATCCAGCCCTTTTAAGTGATTTTTTTTTTTTATAGGTGACATCTGCTGAAAAAAGGGGTAACACCTTATATCCTGTTAATTGTCAGCGAAGAATCCCCCCCACAATGCATAAGGTCACATTTGTGATTTGGGGCATTGGAAAGTCTTTAATATTTGACTCAGAGCTGGGAATTCAGCGCCATGATATGAGACAATGAGTAGATCTATTGTGTAAATAAGAAATAGACTGCTTCGGGAATCTTGTATCAACATGTGCTTCATTATTTAAGAATCAATAGGCTGTGAAAATGGCAACCTTGTGTAGTAGTTCTGTAACAGGTTTTCTTGGTAAAGTCATCGTTACTGGCTTGAGTCTGAGGCTATAATCATAGGACCATGTTCAGGTAGGGCCATGTACTTATTAGGAAACATGGCGCATCCACTCCTTTGCCTATGTTAGATTTAGCATTGAGAACTACATTGCATAAGGAAAAGTTCGAAGATGGAAGATATGCCTTCTATTGTTTCTTCATTTGATAGATTTCAAAAGGTGCACAAACTAAATTGTCGAACAATCTATACAATGAGTTTTGAATATCATATTATATATTACACTAGATTCATGTTGCAATGGAAGATTTCTTGCTTTTTTCTTATTTCTTTGTCGAACAATCTAAATTGTCGAACAATCTATACAAAGAGTTTTGAATATCATATTATATATTACACTAGATTCACGTTGCATTGGAAGCTTTCTTGTTTTTTTCCTATTTCTTTGTTAGATATGTAACTCATTTCTATCAACCTACCATGTTCTACAGTGAAAAGATACAAACTGCAATCAGGGTATCTCTGACATGCAGTGGTGCTATGCTCATAGTTTTTCATGCTTCCAATGACTAAACAATCGATACACCCATTCTGTACATTTAGATCGAATTATTTTATTAAGCTCGGATTGGAGATTAGCGTTTTTTTTTAGAGATCATGGATGCCACTATTGGAAGACTTATGGGTGCTCAAGGGAATTCGTTCTTGAGAAAGAAAAATGAAGAGAAGAAAAATTCGGTAGGCAGGAGGAATGTAACTGTGATCGCTTCTGTTGCTTTCCCTGGGATGAAAGATGAGTATGGGACTCGGAGATTGAGTCCTGCTATAGAGAAAGATGTCAAGAGTACCTACATACACCTAATTGTTGATCTAGATTCTTTTATATTTTGTACCAGTGCTTATTTTTATTAAAATGGAATACTTTTTGGCAGGCCTCGAGTTTACATATGGGGTTTTTAAGCCAGTTATTTGGCAGAGTTGACACTCATGGAATGCAGTTTTCTCCGAAACCTACCATCCTTTATATCAGCTTCAAATGTATTTCTATCTCGATTGAATCTTGATTTTCTAACACATCCATGGGTATTGTCTACTCCCTGAAGTTTACTATTATACTATTTTGTGCTGGCTTTATGTGCGGGCATAAATTTGTAGATTTTGTGTTATGAAGAATCCAACTTTGGCGCATTATACAGGATACAAGGAATCACGGCTTAAGGACTATGTAATGGAAATCTATAATGTAAAAATGAATCAAAAAGCTAGTACATTGGTTGCAATAAGGGAAAAATATCAACAACACATGGTACACTTTCATATTTCTTGTTTGGGAATTTAATGGTTTTTTTAATCCAACCTTTGAAAGCTACGAGGATTACATGCACACAGCTTGTTACTCTTATTAAAGGTTTATATATGTTTTATTGTTTTCCATGATGGTTCAAATGTGTAGCAAGCTTGCCTCCACCTCCTTTTATTGCTGAAAGGTTCTTTGAAGACACTCCAAACTAAGCTATCCATCATTGGTTGTGCACAAGCGTTTTGCTGAAGCTTGTTTGGAAGCACAATCTCATGTAATAGTTGTAACTGAATCTGGATTCTTTTAGTTCTGGCTGGTTAATTTCCATTTAAATGTGTCAATTTTTTTAGGCCGTTGGTGCCCATAGTTTTGGTGCTCATATTTTAACTCAACAACTTCCCAGTCTACTAGGCAATGGGGTGCTTGCAGGTATTTGCATGTCTTAGTTTTGAGCACTCGAAGGGAAGTGCCCATTTATCAAATTGTATCATATTTCTGGGAAATTATCTACGTGGATACCAGATGATGAGTCAATGTGGCATGGATTGATAATTAACTTGATTTTGTACAGAGAATAGTCATTAAGGTTTTTTTATTTTTTTATTTTTTATTTTTTATATGTTTTTTTTGTGTAAATATTTATTAAAATTGTAATCCTCATTTGTTGGTTTAAATCCTTTTGGGGTTATTTGGATCTTGTACTATTTCACAAATTTTAATTATTTTTTTCTTAAAAAAATGCTAGCCTTTCCTTATAGCAACATATTATTTTTCTGATGAAAAATTACAAATTTTGCTCTATGGACCACTGAAAAATTATATCAATGACTATTATGTTGTAGAAATAATCCTCGATTTGAATTTGTATCACTAATATTGTGTATCTTGGTTTATGATGCCTCAAACTTGAGTGATGTTAATCATCACGAGCTTCAGTTTGTGGCAAAAAATATCAATTCGATTTCTAGAGGTTTGAGAGGGATTGACAACCATTTCTATATCTTTCTAATCAAATAGGTCAATGAGCCTCACTAATGCGAGCTCAACTAATGTTTGCTCAACAAACTATCAACGCCATTTTTCTCTTATTCATAGCACAACATAATTCATGCCTCTTCCTTTCGACGTTCCCTTGCACCTCGGTTGCAATTGTTAGTTAGAAGTTTTAAATAAACTACAGGTAGTCTAACTTTGGTTGAAATTTTAAGATTTTTTCCTCTATACTATTATTTCCTATGTTACTGCTTTACAGCGTTTCCTTTGCAACACATGGTGCAATTGCTAGTTTTATTAAGTTAAAAATAAAGGCTTGCATGATTATATATTTTACAAGGATTATGCCATTATGTGTTGAACATTTTTTAAAAATCAATGCCTATTATACAATTTCAAGGACTTCCATAACTCACATAATTCTTTAAAGGGTGCTAGCTCATAGGAAGAGCACCTGCCATGCAGGAGGTTGGCGGTTCGATTCCATTGTACCCTAACATGAATTATTCAATGATATTGTTGATTTTTTTAATTAATTTTTTTATATTGATTTATTTTAATGGTGAGATATTTTTCTGAATTCATTGTTTTATATTGTCTCTACAGAGACAATCGATAAGATTAAAGACATTGTCTCCATAAAGACAATATTTCTTTAATTCCAACTATTGTCTTTGGAGAGACAAAAATGAAATTGTCTCAAGTTAAGACAATTTACCCAAAAATTGTCTTAAAACCCCCCTTTGTGTTGTAGTGCAACTATTGTCTCTGGAGAGACTAAAATGAAATTGTCTCCGGAGAGACAAAAATGATTGTGTTATATATTGTCTTTCTAGAGACAATATTTTAAGACGATTTAATTTGAGACACCTCCTTAAAGACAATATTTAAGACAATACACAAGGTTTCTTTGTATCAAATTAAGACAATTTACCCAAAAATTGTCTTAAATATTGTCTTAAAACCCCCCTTTATGTAGTGGTGATCCCACAACTTACATAGTCACAAAAATACCTTGTAGCTGATGCTCTTGAAGCTCGAACCACAAAAAGAGCCATCAATGTATAACTAAGTCATACAAACAATTCAATGATGTGTTCTCTCGGCACCAAAGAACGTTCAGAATCATCAACTTGAAAGATGTTTTTATATTCATTAATTGGTCTGCATTATAAAAAATTTGAAAATTAAAAAATGAATATAACTAACACTCAACAACACAATTTAGTTTTTAACTTAAATAATAAAGCCAAACGATTTCAAAGCAGATATTGGACTAAAGCAGTTATGATTGGCATCATATCATTCTTCGTTGCTAAAGCCGTAGCACTAGGAAACAAAAATGGGGGTGTAAAGCATAAATCCAAGTGTGAATCCTGAAGTGATGAACTCGATCTGAGGGATGTTTCTTAGGGGTCCCCTCTTCCGACTTGGAAGAATGGACGGATAGGGATGGAGGGCATCTCCAAAAGGCTTGATAATTTTCTTGTTAGCGCATATTGGTTCACTATCGGGGATTTCCTCATTGGTCAATCCATATGGCGATTATTATCAAACGGGATGGAGAGAAGCATGGGGATAGTATGTCATTCAAATTTGATCCTCGATGACTTTGGAACCAGGATTTTAACAGACGAGTAGTTGAAGTATGGGGTCGACAATCACCCTTGGCTTCTTCGGGATCGATAGGATTGATTATGGGGAAGTTGCGGAAACTAAAGAAGGAGACAAAATTTTGGGTTAGACATAGAAAAATGGAAGAGAAATAAGAGCTATCTGCAATTTTAAAGGAGTTGAGTTATTACAACGATTCGTTGGAACTTCTTTTTTTCTTTGAGGATTATAAGAAAGGAATTATCTCATTGGTCAGAGCACAAAACAAGATCTTGTTGACACAGGAAGCGGAAATAAGAATTCAACGTCATATGCTTTGGGTGGAGGCAGGGGATAAAAATACAAAGAAATTCATGCCTTTGCTAACTGCAGAAACAAGAGGAGTTTTATTAAGGGACTTAGTGATTTGGAAGGGAAAACGATTACTAATCAGGAAGGTTTAACTCAAGATGCATACAAACATTTTATGAGCCAATATGAAGCCAAATCTCAATATTTGGATGCATAGATGGAAATGATTGAACACTTGCCCATTATTGTTTTTAGGGAAAAAAATGAAATCCTTGGAAATATGATCCTTAAGGAGGATATCATGAAGGTTATTAAGATGATGAAGAAGGAGAAAATCATGAGGTTCAATGGATGGGGTGTTGAGTTGTTTCAACATTTTTTTGACCTCATGGTCCTTGAGATCTTGGCAGCAATGGAAGAGTCCAAATCCACTGGTGCTATCACAGGGACATTAAATGCTACTTTCATCACACTGATCCCTAATAATACTTCCCCGCTCACCTTCTCGGATTACAGACCGATCTCACTTTGTAATTATCTATACAAAATTATCTCCAAGTTGATTTTTATGCGTATTAAATTGACTCTTTCAATGCATATTTTTTTGGAATGGTTTTCCTTTCTGATAAGTAGATAAATACATGATGCAATTGGAATGGCTCAGGAATTCTTACACTCGATGAAGGTTCAACATGGACAGTATAAATTGGTCAAGGTCGACCATGTCAAGGAATTTAATTGCATCAGCTAAGTTGTTTGAGACTAATCCTATACAAGATTGGCATTTCCCATGATAAAATTAATTGGATCATGGCTTGTATCTCCTCAACAAATTATGTTGTATTGATTAATGGGTATCCAACTGAGTTTTTTAATTCAAATTGAGGCCTTAGACAAGGATTTACATTATCTCCACTCCTTTTCATCCTTGTGATGGATTGTGTGAGCTACTCGATTAGAGATGCCAGAAACCAAGGAGAGATTTAGGGTCTAAAGGTATTGAAGAAGGAAAGGGTTATCCACCTCATGTTTGTTGATGATCTCCTTTTAAGAGGTATGAACAGGAATAAGGACTCATGGAATCTACAATAGATTCTATTGTCATTCAGTAAGGCATCGAGTTTATACATGAGTGACAGTAAATAAATCCTCGTCATAGTGGATGTGGATGACCTATGTATCAAAGATATTGGGAAAATCTTTGGCACGTCGATGATTCCTCTTAATGATGGTTTACATTACCTTGGTTTCTTCTTAAATGAAACTAAGTGTTATGTGCAAGACTAGGACTGGTTTTGGCTAGATTTGAAAGGAAATTGACTGGATGGGAAAATAAGTGGCTTACTGTTAAATTCAGATAACCATGGAGTGTTCTATGCTTAATGAAAAATTTACTTCAATATTTCTTAGGCCTAATATAGTTTAGCAATCACATAAACATGAAATTAAAATGTTGATAGAACACAATAATAGATCGATAAAGGACAAGCCAATGATGTAGATCATATTTACAATTCTTCTTGTCTAGCAAAGATATAGGATATTGTGTGTTACGAGAGTCAACAGGATGATTTAGCCAACAAAGCCTTTCTTAGATCAGCCAACCCTCCAAGTTCACACACACAGCCCTCAAAGAAAACTCATCATGTATAAATTTTGGTCAACCAAAATTCAATGCAGGATAGTCAACAAAAAATCAACGCTGCAGATTAGGGATTCAATCAATCTGCTCCTTTTTCCTTGATTTTTGTGCTTGGCTCTCTGGTCTTTAGAAATTAGAATTTAAACAAAAGTTTGAGGTCAAACGTTCAAGGGTTGACCACGTTAAATTTTGGTCAATGCTCAGCAAAATAGCTTTAAACAGATCCACAGAAAATCAACAGCTTCAGCTCCACAAGTGTGAGTGAAAGAGTCCTCCAAAGCATCTCGAACAAATCAGATCACAATGAGAGAATGTGTGATGAGTTGATGATCAAATGACCTCCAAGTCTCTCCAATTTATATCCATTAGTGAGGGTGTATGACACATGTATTAGGCTTGTGAGCCTACATTAAAAATTTGGCCGACCTTGCACATGTGTGGAAAATAAATTCAAAATATATGTTCTGCTCATCCAAAAAAGATGATATTTAGATAAATCTCGCACCTTTCCAAAAGAGGAATCTAAAAAAAATATGATCATCATTATATGAGCAGTGCAAGGATTTTGGACCTAGTTTGACAAAATTAACACTCCCTCTCAACTAGGTAGAACTCCATCTGTTCACCTATGCCATCCATCAGTACCATCGTGTACTATCATCTAGCATCGTGTGTAATGTTGACGTAACTTTATTTTCTAGCTCTTCTTCTCAAATAGAACAAAATGTGAGTCACAAAAACATCACACTCAGCTGACCCGAAGTCACCTTAGAGGTTAAAAGCTCTCTTGGACACAAAAGAGTCTCATACTAATCTGAAGTTAGTTCACTGACCTGAAGTCAGTTTAGAGGCTAAAATCTCAATAGAATCAAAAGAGTCACATATTAACCTGAAGTTAGTTTACTGACCTGAAGTCAGTTTAGAGGTAAGAACCTCATCATACTTGATCCCATATTGAGGTGTTGGACATGTGCCATCCTAGACATAGAGAGTGCGGAAACCTCCAATGTGTCTATCGGTATTTCTATTGGTCTCTATCCCCATTTCCCACCTCATTGTCCAAATGAGAGGTACTAACCATGAGTTTGAAACTCCATGGGTAAGATGTGTGATGGGTAAGATCAAATAGAGGTGAACCAACTCAATATCATAACGGTGGTGCAGAAGCACAACAAGGTTCGACAAGCCTAGCCCCATGTGTGCTTATAGCTCCAAGAAGTTGTCCCCAAGCCCCTTCGAGCTCCCAAAGCTCATAGTCCAACTCAAAAATGATCCTCAGAATAGGGTATTTCCACGATTCCAAGCTTTTAATGGAAGGTTATGAACTTGAACTTCCCTAGGGGCTTTGTGAGAATATCCACGACTTGCTTATCAGTTCCTATATGATCGAGCCTTACGATGCCTCGTTGTACCATATCCTAAATAAAATCATACCTGATATCAATATGCTTGGATCGATTGTGGAACACGGTATTCTTAGAAAGAAAAATCCACTCTGGTTATCACAAAGGATAACGGTTGTATCTAAGACATTCCCAAACAACTCACTGAAGATATTTCTCAACCAAAAAGCTTCAAAACAAGCCATACTTGCTGCAATGTATTCAAACTCAGCAGTGCTCAAAGCCACTGACTTTTGCTTCCTTCTCATCCAAAATATCGAAGCAGAACCCAAGGTGAAGTAGTATCCAGATGTGCTCTTGCGATCCACCACATTGCCAGCCCAACTGACATCAGTATATCCCAAACTCTTGATAGTGTATCTCAGCCCATGGTTGATTTTTCCTCGAATATATCTCAATAGATTCTTGGCACCAATCTAGTGAATGTGATGAGGATCAACCATATGTTGACTCAAAGTGTTCATAGAAAAGCAATTGTCCACACAGGAGTTCACAAGGAACATCGAGGTCCCCATGAGTTTTCGACACTCGGTAGGATTTTTCACCATGGGCCCAAAAGCGTTTCCACACAAATTCTTAAAGTTGAGTTCCATCGGTGTCAACACAGACTTACATTCCACCATACCAAATCTATCCAGGAGGTTCATGATATATTTTCCTTCAGAAAGGAAAATCTCGCCTCGCCTCTGTCAGAACTCCAAGCCTAGGAAATAGTGCATCAGTATTAGGTATTTCATCTCAAATTCAGAAGCTAGCTCCCTCTTGCACTGATGAATGAGAGGGTCAGCACCTGTTAGGAAGAGATCATCCACATAGAGAACCAGAATGAGAGGCATTTCTGTGTAAAAATTAAAGTAAAGGTTTGGATCATCATTACTTCGAGTGAAGCCCAACTTCATTAAGTAGCTATCTATCCTCTCATACCAATCCCTGGGGACTTGATTCAACCCATAGAGGGATTTCTTCAATCTGCATACATAGGTGTCTCTATCTCATACTTCGAACCCCAGAGGTTTCTCCACATACAACTCTTCCTTTATAGAACCATGCAGAAAACTGGTCTTCACATCCATTTAATGGAGACTGCATCCTTGCATTGAAGGAAGGGTAATAATAGATCGGATGGTGGTATAGCATGCCATAGGTGCAAATATATCATCATAATCTATGCCTTCCTTCTTAGAGAAGCCTTAGGAAACAAATCTTGCCTTTTAATTTTCAGCACTACCATCAGATCCATGCTTGATCTTATACAGCCATTTCAAGGTGACAACAAATTTGTCCTCTGGTCTCGAGACCACTTCCTAGACGTCATTTTTCATAATGGACTCATATTATTCGTGCATAGCATCCTTCCAAACTTGATGTTTTACAGCTTCTTCAAATGATCCATGCTCAGAATGTGCATTTGTACTCATGGCTACTAGATACCCTTGGTATCTATTCAACTTCTTGCTTTTATGGAATGTCCCCCTTGGGGCAATATGTCTCTCGACATCTGCGAGAGTATCCCTAAGCCATGAGGGTCTTCTCTTATTTGAATGAGGTGATTCAATCATATCCATAGTTCCTTAAACATCAAGCATCGGTTCATCCTTCGAATCTTCCTTCTTCCCTCCTTCATCTTCTTTGTCTTCCTTGGAGCTAGGAAGATTTCTCACTTTCTTGACGGCAACATATTCATCGAAGGTGACATCATGGAAAATATCCACTTCTATTTAACCAGGCACATAGATTATATATGCCTTCAAATTTTTACTGTAGCCCACAAACATACTCTTCTTTCCAGAAGCATCCAACTTGCTTTTCTTTTCTTTCGACACATGAAAGTAAATAGCACGACCAAAAAACTCTAAAATGAGAAACATCATGTTTCCTACCAAAGAAGACTTCTTCATGATTTTTGGAGTCCAGAGCTGAATGTGAGAATCTATTTTGAATGTACACAACAATGTTCATAGCTTCTCCCCATAGAAACTTCATAATACATTGGTCACATAGCATGGCGCAGGAAACTTCCACAATGGTCCTATTCTTTCTTTCAGCAACACCATTTTTCTTAGGAGTATACGCAGTTGTGGTCTCCCTCTTAATGCTAGCTTCTCTGCAAAAGTCCTTGAATTCATTTGACTCATTCTCGATCCCATTTTCGGTCCTGAGCACTTTTATTCTCTTCTCGGTTTGATTTTCCACCAAGGCCTTGAAGGTACGAAACCACTTGAATGCTTCATCCTTCTTCTTCAAGAAATATATCTTGGTATTGATGGATAATTCATTTGTAAAGGTCATGTAATAGGAACATCCTCCTAAGGATGTCATAGGAAACATACCCGATAAATCAGAATATATCAACTGCAAGATATCAGTTGTCTTTGTGACACTTGAGGGGAATGGTCCCCTTGTATGCTTCCCTTCGGCACAACCTTGAAATATATCTTTAAATTTGGGCATCCCTATCACCACCTTCCTTTCTTCGTTAAGTGCTTTGTAATGAATATGAGAAAACCTCTTGTGCCATAACTCTATTTGACGATTTGTATCACATGACATAGCCCCCAATGGACTTCCTCCAACCTGGTAGAGTGTATCAACTATAAAACCAATTGTAAGAGATTCCTTGAAGTTCTTCTTCCATATGCATACCTTTCCATCAACGAATTCCACCTTGAACCCTTTGTCTTCCATTACCAAAATAGACACAAGGTTCTTCTTCAAATCAGGTACGTACAACACATCTTGTAAACGAAGGACTTGACCTTGAGATAGATGGACAGTCATAGTCCCTGTCCTTTTTACGAGATAGTTGGCATTATCTCCAAGGATAATTTATAGATTTGTATCCTTCTCAATCAAATCAGAGAGGGATTATTTAAAACTAGTGAGGTGCCTTGAAGCACCACTATCAAGCAATGAGACATCCAAGGTGTCGGGAGGAGATGAAGTAGAGGGGGCAGGTACAAGAATAAATTCATTTGTCTTATTATTAACAACATTAGATTCGTTGTACCTGGAATTTCTTGACCTCTTGAAAGGTTTCCCATTTCCCCTACGATCAAAGGAAGCCTTACTCTTTCCTTTGAACTTGTTGTTCCTTTGATTGTCATTCCCCTTGGAGTTGTTGTTGTCATCATCCCTCGAAGAGTCACTTCTATTAGGGCACTCTCTTGCATAGTGAAAAAACTTGTTACAAGTGTAACATACTCCCTTCCTTCATTTGGGCCCTGCTCTTCCATGGTTTTGATTTCTCAGATCTCCATTATTCCTCTTCTTTGCATGAGTGGTGAAGGCAGTAGGGTTACTTCCATTTCCATTAGAGGGATGATCTCTCTCCATCATTCTTGTCTCCTCTTGAGTGCATCTCATAAAAATTTCATCAAAATTAGGAATCACATTATTATTAAGAATAGTTATATTGACTACATACCAATCATGAGAGAGACCTCCAAGAGCAATGAGAACCATCTCTTGATCAACTATTTATTCTCCAACAGCTAGAAGATTGCTCCTGATTCAATGAACCTCATAAAATAGGATTGAATAGATTCATCCTTGCCCTTCTTAATATTCTGCAATTTATTCTTGAAGAAAAGAACTTGATTACTGTTGCTAGCCTTGAACATGCTAACTAGCTTATCATACATCTCTTTAGATGTGCTCAGCTCAGAAATGTAAGAAACCAAGTGCTTATGAATAGAACCCCGAATAGTCATCTTTTCTTTGATTTACCCTTTTCTATAATTTGTCTTTGTGGAAGCAATTTCATTTGATGGAGGCCCTTGAATCTTCCCCTACACATAGTCCATGACATCTTGATGTTCTAATGTCAAATCCAAGGACATATTCCATGCATCATAATCATACTTATCATACAATTTATCATCGGCCTTGAAACCATTGTAGGGTGAGGAGGCCATTAGTCCTTGATAGGATTTCTTCTTCAGTGATTGCTTCTAGTACTAACTTGGACTTTGTCTTCACCTCAGCTTAGATACCGTGTTAAATTTAGATAACCATGGAGTGTTATATGATTAATGCAAAATTTACTTCAATCTTTCTTAGGCCCAATTCAATTTAGCAATCACATAAACATGAAATTAAAATGCTGATAGAACACAATAATAGATCAACAGAAGACAAGCCAATGATATAGATCATATTTACAATTCTTCTTGTCCAGCAAAGATATAGGATATTGTGTGTTATGACAGTCAACGTGATGCTTCAGCCAGCAAAGCCTTTCATAGATCACCCAAACCTCCAAGTGTCACACACACAGTCCTCAAAGAAAGCTCATCAAAATTCAACATTGGTTAACCAAAAGTAAACACGAAAAAGTCAACACAAGACAATCAACAGAAAGTCAACGTTGTAGATTAGGGCTTCGGTCAAAATGCTCCTTTTTCCTCATTTTTTGTGCCAAGTTGTATGGCCTTTAGAAATCAAAATTTCCGCAAAAGTTTGAGGTCAAACATTCAAGGGTTGACCACGGTCAACACTAGTCAATGCTCAGCAAAACAACCCTAAATAGATTCGCAAAAAATCAGCATCTTTAGCTCCGCGCGTGTGAGGGAAAGTGGCCTCCAAATGCTATTGAACCAATTAGATCACAATGAGAGAATGTGTGATGAGTTGATGAGAAAATTACCTCCAAGTCTCTCCAATTTATATCGATTAGTGAGGGTGTGCGACACATCTCTTAGGCTTGTGAGCCTACATTACAAATCTTGCTGACCTTGCACATGTGTGGAAAATAAATTCAAAATATATGTTCTGCTCATCCAAACAAGATGATCTTTACATCAATATTGCACCTCTCCAAAAGAGGAATCCAAAAAAAATATGACCATCATCATATGAGCAGTGCAACATGGAGTTTGGACCTAGTTGCCCAAAATTAAAACTTACACTAGGGGGTAGACTAACATGAGTCCACTTGATTCTTCATAGTATTGCAGTTTTCAGGATGCATCATTTTCTCATCCTAAGGGAAGTCTTCCACTGGATTGATGCACATATGGAAGGGTTCATTTGGTTGTGATAAACTTTAAAAGGGAAGATTCATATAGTCCATTCGAAAACCATTTCTAGGTCGATTGAGGCAGGTGGTTGGGGAATTTTGTGTACACACTCCTTTAAATATGCTTTAATTTTTAAGAGTTTCTAGAGAGATTTTAATGTTGAAGGTTTATGGTGTAATATTATTCAATACAAATATATGAAGCGTATCAACTTGGACTAGATTGCGGGTAGATAAATTAGGCACCACATCCTTCATTTGGTGTACCATGTTGAAGAACTGCCAATGTATGTTGGGATTTTCGAGGTGGAGAATTCTTGATGGTCGATTAACGGAGATCAAATTGGACACAGTGAAGGGGTTTTCAGGCTATCACACACTGTCGAATGACTTCCTCACATCTGTTAGATGAAGAGGCATTTCATGTTTCTGTCACATAGTCTCTGGTAACCCTCACTCCTCTCTTCTACCTTCCTGGAAGCAGGCATCTAAACTGGATTTAAATAATGGCTTGGCTACTGAGTGGGAGGCATATGTAACCAAAATTAATGATGCAAGGCTCAACATTGGTGACAGAACCGATGTTTTATAGTGGGAAGGAAGACTGAAGAATGGGATTCCATTGGTTAAATATATTTATGTAAATTTTCCACGACCTATATGCAACCTGAACATTAATGACTGGTTTAAATTTTTCTAGGTTTTAAAGATCTTGTGCAAGCTAATCTGTTTCGATTGGATAAAAATCAACCATCGTATTCTTACTCAGAATACACTTCAAAGAAAAGGGTTCCACGGGCCGAGTATTTTCCCTATGTGCCAGACAGAGGAGGAGGACATCAATCACCTACTCATTGGATGTTGGTTTACTTGGGAGGTCTAGAATGAAGTTTAAATATTGACTGCTCGTTGGAACGATGTCGACTATCAAATTTTATTATCAGTGGGATAAAAAACAACAAGGAGCACAAATACCTCTCTTTCTACATTATTTGGGTTATATGGTGAAGTAGAAATTCATGTTTGTTTGAAAGCATAGTGCCATCAGTGTGGGAGGTAACAAGGAAGGCGATCTCATACTTTTCTGAAATTGGTTTGAGATAGATAATATCCAAGCTATGGAATATTACACACAAGGACATCAAAGGTCATTTCTCCAGAGGTTCGTTTGATGGAGCAAGCCAACATAGAAAATTTGGTTTTGGCATCTTCCTTACACTTTCCCCTAGGAATTTTTATTATTTTTGGTGGTAGTGACGAAGGAGTACTAACAGTAGAGCAGAAGTTATTTTCCTTTGGGGCACACTCTCTTTTTCCAAGTGGCTTGGACTGGATTCCATTTTCATCTTTAGCGATGCAAAGAGTATAATTGACTGGGTTAGGAGTCATATTTTTTTCTGTCCACACATCCTCACTAACTGGATGGATTATATCAGGTCATTTTCTGCCACTTTCTGATCTATTGAGTTCAATCATATTTATAGGGAACATCACCAATTGGCGTATCTTCTGTCAAAGAGGGGTATTGGGGTTGGGCCAAGAAAGAACTACTTTTCTACTTATGTTCAGAACACGTTATTGAACATTGGGAGTATCAACTCCATCTAAGTTTCCACTATTGTTTTATCTATTATTGATTTTTTTTTTAATTTGGTACATGTACTAGATGGTCCTATAGCTGGTATGATGAAAAAATCATGTAAAAGACTATTGAACAACATTATTTTGCTCGGAGATTGATAAGAACTTAATTAGAAATAATCTGTAATGAGATCTAGTTGTACTTTTGAGAAAATAATAGTTCCACTGTATGGAACAGGAAGATCAAAGATATTAAGATTCACAGTGTCAATGTACTCTCTTTTTATCAATGATAAATAAAGTGTTTTTTTTTTCACAAAAATAAAATAAAATCCTGAAGCAATGAAAAAAATATAACTAGGGAGATTCAACTTTGCGATGACCTATAAACTTGAATTCAGTGTGGGATCTATGATAATGGCAGAAATTGGAGGCCGATATTTTGAAAATTTGAGAAGATCAGTGATGAGAAGTTGTCTGAGGGCTTCAATGGAGCGTCCAATGGCTTCCCACTACGCAGAAGATGGATCTTCATCCTTCTTTCTCCCGTCCGATCTCATAGAAATGTTTTCGCACAATATTGTCAAATATGAGCATCTCAAACATTTAACCATCCCATATTTCTAACATAGTCGAGCCATAATTTGACAACGTTGATCCTTTATCCCGCCATCCACTATTAGTAAATCTATTACATACGTAATATTTATGTTGGACTGAATATCTCCTGAAATGTTCTGAGTGCCCGTTGGAGGCTAGATTGAAAAGTACCCCCTCTTGTAACTTCTTTTCTCCCAAGCTCTGCTAAATCAATGACCTTGTTCCTTAGTTTGAGCCCCTCTTCTAAGTTCATGATACAATTAAGTACTCTTTTTAATTCTTTTGCATTCACAATACCATCTTCCCCCGTTTAATATGCACTCCCACCTTGGCAACCTCTACCACAAGCCTCACATTCATCATCTGATCCCCGAAAAAAGGCAAAGCAATGATTGGAAATACGCAACACACATTATCCACAATCGAGTTCCAACCACAGTGGCTCACAAACACTATGACTACACCGTGTGAGAGAATGAGTACCTGAGGAATGAGTTCCTAAGGAACCGACGAAGAGAGCACCATTCCTCTATTTCCCAAGCGTGACTCGAAGCCAGGTGAAAGAACCGTTGAGTGAATGAATCTCTCGCTGGCCACACAGACATATTTTAAAATCTTTGTCCAAAAAAACATGCAAAAACACCATTGAATCCACATCGTTCCAAAAGAGGACATGATGCAGACATCGAAATTTGCATGCAAATTTTAGTTATTCAACCTTGAGTTTGTCTTGATACATGTAGGTCCACAAGTTTCGTTTAACACTCGCGCGACTTTCACATAATGAACACACACAAAATGATGCTGCAAGATACAGAAAATAAACCTTCATAGATCCCTAAACTAGCACAATCACATTTACCAATGTGGTTGATATACGCCGATAGATCTATATCCACCACCCACCACATGTGTTTTACCAAAATAATCATTATATATTTATCAATATAATTACCAATATATTTTATATATCTTCTTAAAATATATTAATAATATTAACTATATGCATACTATATATTAAACTATTATATATATATATATATATATATATATATATATATCATATTATTTGATAATAAAATATTATTAAAGTTTTTCAATACATTAATAGTTTCAATTCAAACTATATTAAAATTCAAATATAACTTAATAATAGTATTTTATTACTATTTATAATAAGTATATATATCTTACCAATGTCCCAAGGGATTATTAATATTATAAGCCAAAAGGACTAACAAAACCGAGGAATTGGTGAACCCAAGGGGAAAATATTAAAAACCTAAGAGATCAAGAAGCCGAAGGGATCCATATTAAAAAGATAAGAGATTAACAAAGGCTACGAATTTATATTTTAAATACAAATGAATGATAGACTCACATGATCAATAAGGATAAGAGATCAATATTAAAAACATAAGATATTAATAAACCTTAAGAATAAATATTTCAAAATAAAAAAATGAGAAATTAATAAACCCTAATAATAATTGATATTTTAAATTCAAGATATAGATAAACCCAAGAGATTATTAATATTATAAACTATTTAAATAAGTAATAAACCCAATGGTTTAATATTATAAACCAAAGCAATTAGTGAACCCAAGGGATAAATATTAATATTATAAACCAATAAATTAATAAACCCTAAGATTTAATATTTAAATTCAAGTGATTAATAAACACAAGGAGTTATTAATATTATAAACCAAAACAACTAATAAAACCAAGGGTTTAATATTACAAACCAAAGGAATTGGTGAACCCAAGGGATAAATATTAAAGACCTAAGGGATAAATATTAAGAACACAAGAGATTAATAAACCCTAAGAATTAATATTTTAAACACAAAAACCTAAAATTAATAAATGCTAAGAATTAACATTTTTAGCACAAAATGTTTTAAAACTAAATAGATTTTTAATATTATAAACCAAAATAAATAATAAACCCAAAGTTTTTATATTTCAAACCCAAGGAATTGGTGAACCAGAGGGATAAATATTAAAAACCCAAGGGATCAATAAGTGGTAGGGATAAATATTAAAAACAAAAGAGATTAACAAGTTTACAAATTAATATCTTAAGCAAAAGGATTGATAAAATCACATGATTATTAATATTATAAACTCAAGGGAGTAATATTAAAGTTAATAGATTAATATTATAAACCTCAAGTATATAAAAAAATTTAGATAAATACTATAAACCGTAAAATAAACATGGTTGAGCATGCTTGATTTAAACATTCAGACAATTGTTGTCACAATGCGACATTGGACAAAGAATGACGCTGGTTGTCCATGGTTGATTTTCGTCTTGAGACAATCTTTCTCACAATGTGACATTCAACCATTAAAGACCTTTATCAAATATGAATAACAATGATTAACAATGGCCTCCCATGGTTGGTTTTCATATTCACACAATGTTTTTCATAATATGACATTGGACCATGCATTAATATCAAAGCGTATGACTAATATTTAGCACCTAATATTACCAACCCAAATATTTAGAAAACTCAAAGATTATTAAACCCTAAGAATTAATATTTTAAACTCAAACTCATAAGAAGTTAATAAACCCTAATAATTAATAATTTAAACTCAAGAGGTTAATAACCAAAGGGATTATAAATATTATAAACCAGAAAAACTAATAAACCCAAGGGTTTAATATTATAAACTAAAGGAATTGGAGAACCCAAGGGATAAATATTAAAAACTTAAGGGATCAATAAGGCCAATGGTTTAATATTAAAAACACAAGAGATTAATAAACCCTAAGAATTAACATTTTAAACACAAAAACCTAAAAAATTAATATAGAATAATCTAATCAATATCTTAAACTCAAGATTAATAAACCCAAGGAATTATTAATATTATAAACCAAAAGAACTAATAAAACAAAGCATTTAATATTATAAACGAAAGGAATTGGTGAACCTAAGCGATAAATATAAAAAACCTAAGAGGTCAATCAGACCCAGGGTTTAGTATTAAAAACAAAAGAGATTAATAAACCCATGGGATTAGTAATATTATAAACCAAAAAAGTTAATAAGCACAAGGATTTAATATTATAAGCGTAAGGAATTGGTGAACCCAAGAGATAAATATTAATATTATAAACAAAAAAATTAATAAACCTTAAGAATTAATATTCTAAAATCAAGAGATTAATAAAGCATAAGAATTAATACTTTAAAATCAAGAGATTAATAAACCCAAGGATTTATTAATATTATACACCAAAAGAACTAATAAAACCAATGATTTAATATTACAAACCAAAGGAATTGGTGAACCCAAGGGATACATATTAAATTCCTAAAGCATAAATAAGGCCAAGGTATCAATATTAAGAACACAAGAGATTAATAAAACCAAAGAATTAATATTTTAAATACAAAAACCTAAAAAATTAATAAACTCCAAGGATTAATATTTTTAACTCAAGAGATTTTAAAACCAAAGTGATTATTAACATTATAAACTAAAATGACTAATAAACCCAAGGGTTTTATATTTCAAACCCAAGGAATTAGTGAAGTCAAGGGACAAATATTAAGAACCTAAGGGATCAATAAGTGGAAGAGATCAATATTAAAAACAAAAGAGATTAACAAAGCCTACAAATTAATATCTTAAACAGAAAGAATTGATAAAATCACATGCTTATTAATATTATAAACCCAAGGGAATAATATTAAAGCTAAGAGATTAATATTACAAACCTCAAGTATATAAAAACCTTTAGATAAATACTATAAACCGTAAAATAAACATGGTTGAGCATGCTTGATTCAGACATTGAGAGAATTTTTGTCACAATGTGATGTTGGACGAAGAATTATGATGGTTGGCCATTGTTTTTTTGCATATTGAGACAATCTTTGTCACAATGTGACATTTCAGCATGGAAGACCTTGGTCAAATATGAATAACAATGATTAAAAATGGTCTCCCATGGTTGGTTTTCATATTCACACAATGTTTTTCATAATATGACATTGGACTATGCATTAATATTAAAGTGTATCACTAATATTTAATGTCTAAAATTAGCAACCCAGATATTTAGAAAACTCAAAGATTATTAAACCCTAAGAATTAATATTTTAAACTCGGAAGCCTAAGAGTTTAATAAACCTTAATAATTAATAATTTCAACTCAAAAGGTTAATAAACTAAAGTGATTATAAATATTATAAACCAAGAAAAATGATAAACCCAAGGGTTTAATATTATAAACTAAAGGAATTGGTGAACTCAAGGGATAAATATTAAAAACTTAAGGGATCAATAATGCCAAGGTTTTAATATTAAAAAAAAGAGATTAATAAACCCTAAAAATTAATATTTCAAACACAAAAACCTAAAAATTAATATACCATAATCTAATCAATATCTTAAACTCAAGAGATTAATAAACCCAAGGTATTATTAATATTATAAACCAAAACAACTAATAAAAACAAGGGTCTAATATTATAATCTGAAGGAATTGGTGAACCCAAGGGATAAATATTAATATTATAAAACAAGAAATTAATAAAGCCTAAGAATTAATATTTTAAACTCAAGAGATTAATAAAGCATAATAGTTAATATTTTAAACTCAAGGTATTAATAAACCCGAGTTATTAATATTATAAACCAAAATAAATAATAAAACCAAGAGTTTAATATTACAAACCAAAGTAATTGGTGAACCCAAGGGATAAATATTAAAGACCTAAGGGATAAATAAGGCCAAGGTATCAATATTAAGAACACAAGAGATTAATAAACCTTAAGAATTAATATTTTAAACACAAAAACCTAAAAAATTAATAAACTCTAAGGATTAATATTCTTAACTCAAGGGATTTTAAAAGCAAAGTGATTATTTATATTATAAACCAAAATAACTAATAAACCCAAGGGTTTTATATTTCAAACCCAAGGAATTGGTGAACCCCAGGGATAAATATTAAAAGACTAAGGGATCAATAAGTGGAAGGGATCAATATTAAAAACAAAAGAGGTTAACAAAGCCTACAAATTAATATCTTAAACAGAAAGGATTGATAAAATCACATGATTATTAATATTATAAACCCAAGGTAATAATATTAAAGCTAATGGATTAATATTATAAACCTCAGGTATATAAAAATCTTTAGATAAATATTATAAACTATAAAATAAACATGATTGAGCATGCTTGATTTAAACATTGAAACAATTGTTGTCACAATGCGACGTTGGACAAAGAATGACGATGGTCGACCATGGTTGATTTTAATATTGATACAATCTTTGTCACAATGTGATATTCGACCACGGAATACCTTAATCAAATATGAATAACAATGATTAACAATGGTCTCCCATGGTTGGTTTTCATATTCACACAATGTTTTTCATAATATGACATTTGACCATGCATTCATATTAAAGTGTATGGCTAATATTTAATGCCTAATATTACCAACCCAAATATTTAGAAAACTCAAAGATTATTAAACCCTAGGAATTAATATGTTAAACTCAAAAGCCTAAGAAATTAATAAACCCTAATAATTAATAATTTAAAATCAAGAGGTTAATAGACCAAAGGGATTATAAATATTATAAATAAAAAAAGGTAATAGACCCAAGGGTTTAATATTATAGGCTAAAGGAATTAGTGAACCCAAGGGATAAATATTAATATTATAAACCAAAAAATTAATAAACCCTAATAATACATATTTTAAACTCAAGAGATTAATAAACCCAAGGAGTTATTAATATTATAAACCAAAAGAACTAATAAAACCAAGGGTTTAATATTACAAACCAAAGGAATTGGTGAACCCAAGGGATAAATATTAAAGACCTAAGGGATAGATAAGGATAAGGGATCAATATTAAGGACAGAAGATATTAATAAACCCTAAGAATTAATATTTTTAACTCAAGAGATTTTAAAACCAAAGGGATTATTAATTTTATAAACCATAATAACTAATAAACCCAACGGTTTTATATTTCAAACCCAAGGGATTGGTCAACCCAAGGGATAAATATTAAGAACTTAAGGGATCAATAATGTGGACAGATCAATATTAAAAACAAAAGAGAATAACAAATCCTACAAATTGATATCTTAAATAGAAAGGATTGATAAAATCACATGATTATTAATATTATAAACTCAAGGGAATAATATTAAAGCTAAGAAATTAATATTAGAAACCTCAAGTATATAAAAGCGTTTAGATAAATACTATAAACCGTAAAATAAACACGGTTGAGCATGCTTGATTTAAACATTGAGACAATTGTTGTCACAATGCGACGTTGGACGAAGAATGATGATGGTTGGCCATGGTTGATTTTCATATTGAGACAATCTTTGCCACAATGTGACATTTAACCATGGAAGACCTTGATCAAATAAGACTAGCATTGATAAGCAATGGTCTCCCATGGTTGGTTTTCATATTGAGACAATTTTTTTCATAATATGACTTAGCAGCATGCATTAATATTAAAGTGTACGATAAATAATTAATGTCTAATATTACCAACCCAAAGATTTAGAAAAATGAAAGATTTTTTTTCTAAATAATTCTAATTCTATTTATAAACATATCAGTACAAAACTACCACAGCCTCAGTTGAGAAAGCCTGAGAGCTAGGTTTGATGCTTGAAAATTCATGTTTTTGGACTGCCCCAAAAGGGGAAAACAGTCTGTTAAGCTCGTGTCTTGCCTCCCTCACAGGGGAAACCAACCTGTTAAACAGGTGAAAACATAAAAACAGAATATGCCTAAAAGAGTTAAACACAGGAGAATTATTCTCCTTTAGCATTGTAAAATTAAACAAAACCACACAGAATAACCCATTCAACCTGGGCTGCAGCGCCATGTTCCAGCTGTGGATTTCGTGGTCACTTGTCATGGGCTGGAGAGGGAGGTTCCTCCATGATGCAGCAACGATACTCCGCGCTACTGTCGTCTTCCTTGTTGGTGGGATCACCAGTAGTTGTAGCGACGTTCTTCCCTTTATCCTGAGCTTTGGCATCTCTATCCAGTCCCGGTGCTGCATTATTATCTTCAGCCTTATCTGGGTCCAGAGGAGGTTGATGGGCGATGATTTCAGTGAGAGTAAAACCAGCAGCTTCCTCCCGGAGGGTGACGGTTATGAATGCAGTGACTGTTGGTCGGTCCATGGTACATACAAACTGAAACTCAACTTTTTGCAAGGTTCGATGAAGGGTGATAGGGGAAATGAGGGGCTGAGGGACAGGTTGCGAAGGGGACGCAGCATTGAGAGGCTGCGAAGGAGACGCGGTGTGGGAGGGATGCACCAGCCCAGAGCTACTGGCTCTTCCTCTACCGTTGCACTTTTCTGGATAGTTCCCCTAAGAAAAGTCTTCAGACGAGGGTTTAGGGCTGGAGGAAGAGCGGGCGCGGACCGCTCGACCCCTATAACTTCCTCGTCGAATTCGCATATGATGCCTGAGCCGAGGCATTCTACCTGTGGAGTTGAGGCTATAGGGGTGGAATTGTAGACAAGAGGGAAACTAGGCAGCAAAGAAAGACTGAGCTTGCTTCAAACTACACTGAGACTTCTTAGGGTAGAAAGCACTCTGAGAAGAATGGAATTCGAGCAGTGTTTCAAGACAATAGAGAAATACACATCGCCTCCCAGTCTGCATGTGAGCACTTGGCTCGGCGCAAGCGAGAGGACAGGAACAACTCTGCAATGCGTGAGACCAAGAGGTAGAACGAGTATGAGTAGAGGGGTGGTGAGACGATGCCATTAAAAACCAAATGCAGAGCAGGCTGGATCAAATGTGGTGAGGCAAGGTGATGGAACTAATGCGCAGCAGGTTGGAGAAGTAAATGTGGAGTTTAATGCACAGGTGGGAGGCTATATGGCCACCCCACGCGCCGTGCCTCGGGATGTGCATCCCATCACAAGCATGTACCATCTGCATCTGGAATAGAAAATCAAAGATTAATGAACCATAAGAATTAATATTTTTAAACTCAAAATCCTAAGAAATTAATAAACCCTAAAAATTAATATTTTAAACAAAAAAACATAAAAAATTAATATATCGTAATCTAATCAATACTTTAAATTGAAGAGATTAATAAACCCAAGGAATTATTAATATTATAAACCAAAAGAACTAATAAACCAAAGGGTTTAATATTATACATTAAAGGAATTGGTGAATCCAAGGGATAGATATTAAAAACCTAAGGGATCAATAAGGCCAAGGGTTTAATATTAAAAGCACAAGAGATTAATAAAACCTAAGAATTAATATCTTAAACATAATAACTTAAAAATTTAATATACCATATTCTAATCAATATTTAAAACTGAAGAGATCAATAAACCAAAGCGATTATTAATATTATAAACCAAAAAAACTAATAAACCCAAGGGTTTAATATTATAAACTAAAGGAATTGGTGAACCCAAGAAATACATATTAAAAACCTAAGGGATCAATAGGGCCAAGGGTTTAATATTAAAAACACAAGAGATTAATAAACCCTAAGAATTAATATTTTAAACATAAAAATCTAAAAAATTAATATACCATAATGTAATCAATATTTTAAAATGAAGAGATTAATAAACCCAAGTGATTATTAATATTATAAACCAAGAGAACTAATAAACCAAATGGTTTTCTATGATAGATTATGGCTCCAAATTTTGACAATGGTAGACCACATTCAATCATATTATCAACCAAAAGGACTAACATTATAAATCCTACGGATGAGTATTATAAACCCAATATATTAATAATCCCAATGGTTTATTAAACCCTAACGTTATAAATCCAATGGAATAATATTAAACCTTAGGGTTAATATTATAAACCAAAGTATTATGAACCCTAGGGTTAATATTATAAACCGTAATATTAATATTATAAACACAATGGGTTAACATTATAAATCCCTGGTTCTAATGTTATAAATCCAAAATATTAAAAAACTCAAGGGTTTATTAAACCCTAACACTATAAACCCAAGGGAATAATATTAAATCCTAGGATTAGTATTATAAACCATGGGATTTGAATATTATAAACCCATGGGATTAATATTATAAATCCTTGATATTAATATTATAAACCCAAAATATTAATTAACCCAAGGATTTATTGATATTAGAAACTCAAGGGATTAATAAACCATCAGGATTATTAATTTTATAAATCTAAGAAATTGATATTATAAACCAAATGAATCAATAAACATAAAATATTATCAATATTATAAACTCAAATAATTAATCAAGATAAGGGATTAATATTAGAAACCAAATGGATGAAAACAACCCAAGGGATAAGTGGGATACATATTATAAATGCTTGAGATTAATATTATAAACTCAAAATATTAATACACCCAAGATTTTATTAAACCCTAACATTATAAACCCAATGGAATATTATTAACCCTCGTATTAGTATTATAAACCAAAGTATTAAAAACCCTAGGATTAATATTATAAACCCAAGGGATTTACATTATAAATCCTTAGGATTAATAGTATAAGCCCAAAATATTAATAAACCCGAGGGTTTATTAAACCCTAACATTACAAACCCAATGGAATAATATTAAACCTTAGGGTTAGTATTATAGATATTAGTCATGATTAAATATGGTTAAGTAATGTTGTGTATTTCCACAATGAGTAACAATGATTACCTATGTTGGAAAGGTTTGACCAGATATGACCATGGTTGAGTTTTTTTTACCATATTTTATTGGAATTATTACAATAGTTGACCAAGGATGACCATAGCTTACTATGGTTGACCAAGGATGACCATAGGTTACTATGGTTGAGCAAGGTTGACAATAGACTACTATGGTTTCCCATGTTTGACCATAGGCTACTATGGTTGAATACGACTAACTATGGTTGTGTATTTTCGAGTATAAGTGACAATGATTAACTATGATGGCAATGTTTGACCATGTATGGAAATAGTTGAGTTTGTTTTACCATGTTTGATTAGAATGATTACAATGCAAATCTTAATATTATTATTTATCACTAATAATCTTAATATTATTTATATTAATAGTGTAAATTTTAGTATCAATAAAGTTATTTATCACTAATGATCTTAATACTATTTATATTAATAGTGCTAAATTTGGTATCAATAGTAATATCATTCATAATATTAATCATCATATTTTTAAAGTGAATGTAATTAAAAAAAGAATATTAATAAAAAACATATTTATTATTATAAAGAAAGCATTATTAATATTATTTATCAATATTAATGTTAATAGGATTTAGATTAACAATATTAATGTAATTGATCATATTAATATTATTAATAAAATGTTATTAATATTATTGTTATAATTTAAATGTTATTAATAATTTTAATAAACTTTAATCATGTTTGAAACTTATTGTTATTAATACAATTATGAACATTAATTTTAAATAAACATTGTGAATATTGTATTAATGATGTTTTTAATAATATTGCTATTATTATTAATAATGTTACTAATAATATTGTTTTTAGTAATAATTAAAATTTCATTTTCATTATTAATATAGTTTTTAGTATAAATCATAATTATCATTATTTAAATGCCAATTACTAATATTATTTTTAGTGTATATTAAAATGTTAATGCTATTGATGTCATTTTTATTACTATAGGGTTTTTAATATTGAGTTTATAATATTGGGATTCTAAATTAGAAAAATTAATATTATACAAATATGAAAATAAAATTTAGAAAAACTTAATATTATAAAGTATAAATATATAAAATCATAAAATTACCTAAAATCAAAAAATCAAAAAATAAAACATAGTTGGTCAATATATACTTTTACCCTAATACACTAAATATATTAATAATATTAATAAATAATTTATCACTATTAATACATTACCAATATTAATAAATAACTAATCAATAAAAATAACACTATTAATTAATATCAATAATAAACATTATTAATATTATTAATATTTGACATTCCTAAAAGAGTGTTGTGATTGGAAACTAAACCATTTAATGCATCTGGTAGGCTCTCTTTCTTGTCATTTTTCCACTATTTATTTAACATTATTTGTCTCTCTTTTTTGCAGATTTGTCCTGATGATGGACTTTGCTTTAGACTCGAAACCTAGACTGAAAAATGACAATTGTGGAGATTCCGAACTCTAACTCTGAAAATTGACACCACAGAAATCTACAATCCATCAATATTAATTAGTATTAATATTGATTAATTATTTATTAATATTAATCAATTAAAAATATTAATATTAACATTAAAATATTAATGATTAATGTTATTAATATTACTATTACTATTTGATCATAAAATTAAAGAAATTATAAAACTACTTTATGGTTTAAAAACTATGAAAAACTAATATTATTATAAACTTATTATTAATATTATAAAACTCTTAGTAAAACATTATATTATTATAAATATAAGTTTATTTTTACTACATTAATCAAAACTTAATAATAATAATAATAGACTAAATCCAATAAAAAAACTAAATACCTAAATACAAATTTAATGATAAAATTTATCTTATTATATTAAATCCTAATAACTAAAAAAACAAACTACATACCAAAATATTAAAAAAATACTATTATAGTTACATTAAAATGTTATTTTTAATTTCACTCTTTAATATAAATAAAACCTCTCACAATTGTTTTAACTTGTAACACATACCTTAATTAAGAGGAACACAACTAGGTTTCAATATATTTTTAATTTCAATACTTAATATAAATAAAACCTCCCTAAAAGTTAAATTTAAGCTCTGGCCACCATAAAAGTAACGCATATTTTAGGTTATGGGATACGTTTTACTTCACAGCCAAGTGTCAATGTATTTTTATTTTTAATTTGATATTTATCATTTTTTTTTCTCTAATCCTCATAGGTGTTGATACATAAAAGGCACAGTAAAATTTTAATATGATTTGGTACAGAGTTATTTTAATCAAGGTTTAAACATATGATTTAGATATGCAAGGAAGTTATGATTTTGTTTTTCATTCATTGATATAGTGGCTACTACGAGAATATACTCGAATCTTTCAATTTAGACCTTAAGATCAAAAAAATTAATAAGCAAAATCATTAAAGTGGTGAAGCCTTCCCTTGGGGAACTCTAATATTATGATAGAAATTAAAAGATGCGCAAGGAGGGGAATTTTATACAATACAAATCACACGGTATCATTTTTTATTGATCACAATAGTCACACATATATAAGACATAACACACTAAGTTCCACACATTCCACACATCTAGATCGTCACTCCAACTTATTACATAGGAATCAACAACTTCTAGGCTCGTGCATAGAAATCCACAATAACAATTACATATGACATGGAAACATTACTTCCAACAGAAATAAACCATACTATATATATGTCACACATAAGATAAACGAAGTTCCATCACAACAAAGTTACTTCTGAAACTCCATTACCCACAATCCATTGACACAACATATGGCTTTAACACCTCCTTCAAATCCTGATGCATGCCCCAACTCTTGAAATTCTTGCTCAGTCCGCTCCTTGCCCCCCGGACTGTATGCCAACATCAACAAATCTAAATGAAATGCCTGTCGAGCATACAGAGAAGTCTCTACAGCCAGTGGGAGAATGATGTCCACCACAATCACCTTCCCTTTCTCTGGCAATGCCTTGTGACAATTCTTCAAAAGCTTTACGCAATCATCGTCAATCCAATCATGCAGAATCCACTGAAAAATAATCGATAGATATAATCAGGTGATCCATGTCCACTGATTCAATATAGATCTACCCAACAACACAAAGCAATTGTCATACCTTCATAAAAATTGTTTGGCCACTTGGTACGCTATCAAACATGTTTCCAGCTACATGTCTCACACCTGAATAAACACAAATTCACCAGATTTAGTCACCTGCACCCAAAGAAAACAAACTGATTTAATGGTTGAATTTGGGGAGTGCGATGTACCGGGATAGTGAGGAGCATCGCCCAGCACATGGGGCATGTCGAAGTTGATTCCGGTGATGTGGGGATACCTAGAGACTATGAGATTGAGAGTCGACCCAATTCCTCCTCCCACATCCACCAACTCCTGAACCTCTTTAAAACCCTCATACATATCCAGAATCTTGTTCATCAACATGGTAGAATGCGCAGACATGGCCTGGTTGACGAGACTGTTGAGCCTTTGGTCCGTGGCCATGTGCTCGAAGACATTCATTCCGTGGGCCTTGGTGAATGGCTGAGATCCTTCAAGCACAGCGTACTTCAGATAATGCCAGGTCTTCATAAACACAACATCTTGATTAAACAATACTTTTGGCGCCAGAGAGAGTCCGTGGTGATTCTTGATAAGATATTTGCAGAGAGGAGTGAGGCCATACATCCTCTCGGCCTTCCCGCTCTCGTCCATGGTCTCGGAGGAGCTCAGAACCGAATGGCTGGCCAGCACTCTCAGGATCCGATCGAGACTAATGGCGGCGTGATCTGGGTTCGTCGTCGGAATGAGGGAAACGATTTGTCTGGGCGAGAGATGGACTCCATTGCCTGCATTTTCTATAATTTCGAGGACATCTAGTTCCACAACTGCGTTCAGAGCCATGGGAAGGCAGGAGAAATTTCCAAGCTCCATACCCAGAAGCCATTCATCTTCATTCACAATCTTCGCATTCATCTCTGAGTTTGCAGCCGTTGATGATTCCATTCCTCTACTCTTGTTACAGCGTTACAGCCGCACAGGTTTTTATAGTGTCATCAGGATTTTGAGTTACAAACATATTTCACCATCAATTGCACCCGATATCGTGAGGTTTCCCTAGTGTTATCATGATGATTTTGACTGACGGACCATATTCTCTTATGATGATCCTTTGTTTCGCACCAAAATCCCTCACAGTAACCACAGGCCGGGGAGGGAAAAAAAAAATCTGCTACAAAGCAATACTTTCAAATCTCATTTTACCATCCATAAAAATCTGCTACAAAGCAATACTATCAAATCTCATTTTACCATCCATGCATGCCTGAGCCTTTGTTTTAATAAATAGAATTGATGTTTTCTCCATATGCTCTTTATATTTTCTGTTATGACAATCATCCATCCCTGAACCTTTGTTACAATAATTGGAATTAATCCTTCCATTCATATAATCTTTTTATATTTCTCGTGGCAATCTATTGTGTACCGCAAAATCTCTCACGATACCCATTTTCGTCCATATACTATTTATATATTTTCCTGTCATGATTTATTAGGCCCCTCGAAGTCTCTTTATATATCTTCTTATGACAAATCTTTTGTCTCCAAAGTCTTTCATCAATTTTAAAATCTACAAGAATAATATTTTTAAATTCATTAAATTAATAAATTAATATTTTTAAATCTTATTTTATAGTGTGAATATAGTTATATGAACTAAATAATTGGTAAATATTAATAAATATTAAAACACTTATTTTATAAAATATCAAAACTTCTCATGTAAAAAAGATATAAAAGTCAATTAAATTATAACTATTTTTTTATTCTTATTATTTTAAAAAATTGAGTCATGAAACATGCATATATTTAAAAATACATGTATTATTATTATTAATTATAGATATTTATCTCAACTTTATTTTATCATGGGGATTCTTATGTTATAATAATATGGACTAATACCATGACTTATTAATACCACATGTCCAAAAAAATAACTTGTTCCATTGTTTTTATATATCACAAAAACCCATAATATTATTTTGATAACAATTCACTTTATGCGTATACACACCTATGTGTGTATTTGATTAAATATCATGGATTCAAATATCATAAACAAAGGTCCAAATTTTTTTTTTTATGCTCGCAGGCCCTTACATATATCAAGCTACAATTTTAACTAAAGTAACACTCCACTACCATATATCTAATGGTATTTTTATAGTAATGTATAATATAGAGTAGACTACTCCCATATTTAATTGTTGGTTAGCCTGAGTCCTTCAATAAAAGGGATGTGGTAGTATTCAAAAAATATGTTATCCTACTGCTTTAAGATCTGTCATAGGTCTCGCTTAAGATTTATAACTTCTTTGAAGAGTCAATCTGCTAGCTAGTTCCTCTCCCTATAAATGTGTAAGCATGAAATATTGTCAAAGTAATTTTTTAACCACAAAATATCATCCATAATTGAAATATGCAAAAAAATTCTACAATATTGTATTCCATTAATCCAATTAATCACTAGCAGTTAAGCTCAACAGTTGGTATCAGAGGTCGTTGAGCTGAGTGATTTAGGCTGACAGCGATTTAAAAGGCGTTGTGGTGCAAATCAGGCTGCGGTGGAAGAAGCTCGAGTCACTGCTCGCGTGAAGGCTGTCGATAGACAACGTTAAGTCAACGACTATAGCCAAAGCAGTGGACAGCAAACCTGTGGAATCTGACGCTGTGTGGTTGCCAATAGAGCCGTCACCGCGCAGAATCCGAGCAGCAGAACCGTGAGAGCATATCGCTGCTTTTGTAGAAGCCGTGTAGTTTCTGTTATATCGAACAACGCGTGTTTTGGTTTCTGAGCGGTGGCTTCTGAACAGCGCGTGTTTTGAGCTAGCATACAAAGCTCCAAGAAAAATAAAAAAACTGCAAACAAACTTACGAACAGTGATTCCGTTTTGCATTTTGTTGAAATTCAAATTGATTGGTGAATTTGCAGCGGTGAAAGGTGAGTTGCACGGTGAAAGTATTAGTTTTTTTTTAAATCGATTATTAAAGTGCCACGTTGAACCATTGAAAAATCGATATTTGAAATGGGTCTCCAGTTTTTCATTAAAAAGTCGATTTGAAGGTTTTTATGAAATCAATTTGGAGTTTTATAAAAAGTTCATATATATGTATATCGATTTGTGACATATCGATATTGCATATCGATTTGTATTGTGAAGGTTTACAATCGTTTTGACCTTTTTTAAAATCGGTTTTGGATTGTAGAGCTTTTTAAATTCGATTGGACATTTAAAAAGCCAATTCCATTTGCACATGGTATTAAGAGGAAAGGCATTTTATAAGGTGAAGGGAATTTTCATTTTTTTTTTTTTTTTAACAAAAAATTCAGTCATTAAAAGTTGCAATTGGAGATCTTTTGTGACACAAGCTATTAAGCTATGGCAAAAACACAAAGTGCCCGTTTTGAGATCGAGAAGTTTAATGGAAAAAACAACTTCAAGATCTGGAAAGTGAAGATGTATGATCTACTCGTGCAACAAGGCGTGGCGAAGGTGCTGTTGGGAAAAGCCAAACAGTCTTACACCATGACAGATGATGAATGGAGTGATTTGGATGAAAGAGCACTGAGCGGCATTCGACTGTGTTTGGCGGATGATGTTTTGTTTAACATCGTGTCAGAGAAAACTACTGCTGGTTTGTGGATGAATCTTGAAAAGTTGTACATGACAAAATCCTTAACCAATAGGATTCTTCTGAAGCGACAGTTGTACAATTTGCGCATGAAGGAAGGTACGAAGATAACTGATCATATGAATACCTTTAATACTCTCCTGGTGCAATTAGAAAGTACAGAAGTAAAATTTGAATCAGAAGATAAAGCTGTAACTTTATTATGCTCGTTGCCCGAGTCATGGGATCATTTTGTTACTTCTATAAGTCTCAGTTCATCAGAAACCCTTGAATTTGATGATGTTGTTGGAGCTTTGTTGTCCGAAGAAACAAGGAAGAGGTTAAATTCAGAAACCTCTACATCAAAAGCAATGATGGTCAGAGGTCGTTCTAAAGAAAGACACTTCAGTAAGCACAATAAATCGCGTTCAAAATCGAAAGGGAAGAAGAGTAAGGTAAAGTGCTGGTTTTGTGGAAAATCATGACATTTGAAGAAGGACTGTCGGAAGAGACAACAAACATCCAAAGGAGACTCTTCGACAGAGAAGAAAGAAAAAAACACGACAGATACAGGTTCGACATCCATTTCAGGTATGAGTGATGAAGTGTTATCAGTTAGCTTTTCTAATCATGATAAACATTGGCTGTTAGATTCTGGTGCGTCAAATCACATGTGCATTCATAGAGAGTGGTTTAAAACTTATAAATCAATCAATGATGGAGTTGTTTACATGGGAAATGATGTCTCGTGTAATATTGTTGGAATTGGAAGCATCCAGATTAAAATGTTTGATGGGAAAAATAAAATTCTAACTGATGTAAGACACGTACCTGAACTAAGAAAAAACCTCATTTTACTAGGAGTACTAGACACTAATGGATATAAAACCTTTATTCAAGGCAGAGTAATGAAAGTTTATAAAGGAATTTTACTAGTCATGAAAGCAAAGAAGGTTGGAAATCTTTATCAGTTAGAAGGAAGAACAGAGTCAGATCATGCTTCTACAGTATCTAAAAATGACAGTAATTCTATTTGTTTATGGCATCAAAGGTTGGGCCATATGAGCGAAAGAGGATTAAAATTTTTATCTGATCGTAAGTTAATTCCTAGTTTAAAATCTTCTATGTTAGATTTCTGCAAACATTGTCTGTTTGGGAAACAAGGAAAGCAGAAGTTTAAAACTGGAAAACATACTAGTAAGGGAATCCTTGATTATATCCATTCTGATGTTTTGGGTCCATCTCCT
The DNA here is from genome assembly GCA_034641835.2 of Pinus albicaulis. NCBI lineage: Eukaryota > Viridiplantae > Streptophyta > Pinopsida > Pinales > Pinaceae > Pinus > Pinus albicaulis. Next base: position 168,131,097 of record CM076584.1, read on the forward strand.
ATAACCTCATATGGAGGATCGTCATATTTTGTATCTTTTATTGATGATTTCTCTAGAAAAGTGTGGGTCTACATGTTAAAGAAGAAGTTTGATGTATTCACAGTTTTTAAACAGTTTAGAGCATTAGTTGAAAACATCACTGGAAGAACCATTAAATGTTTAAGAACTGACAATGGTGGTGAGTTTACTTCAAATGAATTTGATAATTATTGCAAGGACGCTGGGATAGAAAGACATAAAACCACTGTATATACTCCTCAGCAAAACGGAGTTGCTGAACGCATGAACATTACTCTTTTAGAGAGAGCAAGAAGTATGCTTAGTAATGCCAATTTGCAGAAGGAATTGTGGACAGAAGCGGTTTCTACAGCTTGTTACTTGGTAAATCGATCACCATCAACTGCAATAAGATGCAAAATTCCTCAAGAGGTATGGAAAGGTTATCCATGTGGTTATTCTAAATTGAAAGTTTTTGGTTGTGATGCATATGCTCTAGTTACGAAACATCAACATTCTAAATTAGATCCTAAATCAAAAAGATATATCTTTGTTGGATATGGTGATGGGACTAAGGGATACAGGTTGTGGGATCCTACTACTCACAAGATCATCATTAACAGAGATGTTAAATTTAATGAATCTTCACTTGAAAATCCATATGTAGATTATAAATTGAAACAGGATAATGTACCTAAACTTCAACACATTCAGTTTGAAACCAGTTCAAATACTGATGATAGTCAAGATGAACAAGTTTCAGTTTCAGATCATGAACAAGTTTCAGATGTAGATTATGAACGTGTTTCAGATGCTGATCATGAAGAAGTTCCTACAGACAATAATCAGCAAATTGGGGAAGTACCAGAAACATATTTAAGGATGTCTACGAGAATGAAACGTTTTCCTAAAAGGTATGATGATTATGTTACTTCAGTTGCTTTAACTGCTAACGATGATGAAACTTTGTGCTATAAGGAAGCTATAGAAGGCTCAAACAGTGGTAAGTGGAAAGAGGCTATGAAGGACGAGATGAAGGCATTAGACAAGAATGCCACATGGGATCTGGTAGAACTTCCTAAAGACAGGAAAACTGTGGGATGTAAATGGGTTTACAAATTGAAGAAGGGTGTTGATGATACAGAGGATAGGTATAAAGCGAGGCTGGTCGCGAAAGGTTTTTCTCAGAAAGCAGGAATTGACTTTCATGAGATATTTTCACCAGTTGTAAAAATTGTTTCAATTCAGATTGTGTTAGCATTAGTTGCTTTACTTGATTTAGAGTTACAACAACTAGATGTTAAAACTGCATTTCTACATGGAGATTTAGATGAGGAGATTTACATGGAACAACCGGAAGGGTTTGTTCAAAATCGCAACAAGAAATTTGTCTACAGGCTCAAGAAATCATTGTATGGTCTGAAGCAGTCGCCTCGACAATGGTACAAGAAATTTGATTCTTTCATGATGAGTCAAAATTATATAAGAAGTGAATATGATCATTGTGTTTACTTTAAGAAATTAAGTAATGGCATGTTCATTATCTTAGTGTTGTATGTTGACGATATGCTTTTAGCAAGCAAAAGCATAACAGAGATCAACAGGTTAAAGGCTCAGATGGCTAGGACGTTTGATATGAAGGATCTAGGAGCAGCAAGACAGATTTTTGGCATGGAGATTTTCAGAGACAGGAGTAATGGTAAGTTGTGGCTATCACAACAGAAGTATATTAAGAAGATACTCTTGAGGTTTGGTATGAACAATGTGAAGCATGTTTCAGTCCTTTTTGCTTCCCATTTTAAGCTTTCTTCAATTTTATGTCCTAACACTAATGAAGAAAAGGAATATATGTCTCGAATTCCATATGCCAATGCAGTAGGTTGTTTGATGTATGCGATGGTTTGTACTCGACTAGATATTTCACATGCAGTTGGGGTTGTCAGCAGGTATATGGAAAATCCAGGAAAAGAACATTGGTCAGCAGTGAAATGGGTGCTTTGGTATCTAAGAGGCACAAGTGATTATTGTATCACTTATAACAGAAGCAGTGAATATGTTTGTGGATATGTTGATTCCGATTTTGCAGGTGATTTGGATAAGAGAAGGTCAACTTCAGGGTATGTCTTTACTCTTGCAGGTGGAGCTATTAGTTGGATGTCAAAGCTACAGAAAATTGTTGCTTTATCCACTACAGAAGCAGAATACATAGCTGCTTCACATGCTTGCAAAGAAGCAGTTTGGTTGAAATTTTTGTTTGGTGAGTTTGGTAGGTTGCAGGACAACATCAAGTTATTTTGTGATAGTCAAAGTGCAATTCAGTTGGCTAAAAATCCCACCTATCATAGTAAATCAAAGCATATACCTATCAAGTACCATTTTGTAAGACAGGTTATCACTGAAAGGGGAGTCTCTCTTGAAAGGGTGCATACAAAGGAAAACTGTGCAGACATGTTCACAAAACCGGTTTTGTTAGAGAAGCTACGATGGTGTCTGGCTTCTCTTGGCTTGCAGAAAAGATAAAATTAATAATGAAACAGGGTATCAGGCTAATTGTTGTTAAGGTGGAGATTGTTGAGATTTTATTTCTTATTTTTAATTAAATTTGGAGAAAATCTCATGTAGGTGACAACAATAGGATTTGTTGCTACATTGGCTCCATCAATTTCTGATGAGGATTTAATGCATCCTATATTTGTTGTGAGAGAATTTATGAGTCTGTTTCCATTCACAGCTATAAAATGTAAGCCCGTAGAGGCAAGTGAGCATGATGAGGAATGTGTAGTGAGGAAGAGCTGAGCAGATGAGAAACTCTGCTATTTTATTTCTCCAGTTGATGAATGAGATTGTCAATGCCATGCTAGGTGGACGTAGCCCAGATTGGTTGGGTGAACCACGTTAAAATCTGTGTTTTTATGCTTGCTTCTGTTGTGTGTTCTGTATGTTTTATTTTTTTATTCCGCTGCTGAGCTCAACAGTAGTATTCAAAAAATATGTTATCCTACTGCTTTAAGATCTGTCATAGGTCTCTCTTGAGATTTATAACTTCTTTGAAGAGTCAATCTGCTAGCTAGTTCCTCTCCCTATAAATGTGTAAGCATGAAATATTGTCAAAGTAATGTTTTAACCACAAAATATCATCCATAATTGAAATTTGCAAAAAAAATTCTACAATATTGTATTCCATTAATCCAATTAATCACTAGCAAAGAATCACCATAGACTTGAACTTGGTCACATATTTTTTCCTTAGCAAAACCAACAAATATTTATAGGCCAATAATTCAACTTGATTGTTTATACCCCTTCTAGAGCCCATTTTTATGTGAAAAAAGTGATTCTCATAGAGATTAAGGATTAACTAACCTCCACTACTTCGGTTTTCCTCTTGAGATGCCCCATCAAAATAAGCACATGATTTTGTCACATAAGGAACTTCTACAATAATACAATGATGAGGGGGGGTTTCTTTTGATTGAGGATATCCCACTAAAATAGGTAATCCTTCAACAACAATATGATCAAGGAAAGAAGACTTATCTTGAAATATGGCCTTGTTCGAGGCCGACCAAATCCCCTAACATATGATTAAGGGTAAAGCTTTAACAAGTATTTTTTTTTGAGTGAAATTCCAACTCCTCCATGATTCCTCTACTGAAGAACCATTCTAAACATATTACTATCCCAAACTCAATTGGTAACAATTCCACACCTGTAAGGTGAATATCTAGCTTATGAAAATGTGTGTAGCAGAATCTCCATTCATTTTACAAAGTGCATGCCATCCTAGATATATATTATATTGTCTTTACATCACATTCCAATTAGAGGATTTATTTTCTAAAATGTACTACATGAAAATATGAGAGAAGAAGAAAAATTGAAATCAAAACTAGGACATTGAAGAGTTTCCACTGTAGGGAGAGGGAATGAAACTAGAGAACATGATGTAGTTGAAGAAAGAACTAAGGAAGGAAAACTCCGAACTTCTCCACTATTTGAAAAAAAATAGATAGTTAACTAAAAGAGTGATAGGAATGGAAGTAGTAGAAAACATCACCGGATTAATACCTTCCTTCAACACATGTGTCGAACCCACTTCCACCAACCCCCTAATAACTTGCTCCTATGAGGTTGTAGCCATATTTTACATGGACAAGTTCCCAACATTTACTTCTTGTAGGACCTATTTGAGAACTTCACCTTGATGCATCGACTCCCTAGTGACCATAATTTTCAAGGAAATGTTCTTGTTTTTTGAGTCCTAATATTATGGGCCTAACAGGTAACAAGATTCTTAACCATGGAGATTCATGCTCACTTTACCATGGATATTCATGACATGTAAATAGGCTTTGTTACAATACCATGAGTCAATACCATGACTTACTAATACCACATGGCTAAAAAACTGTAACTCATATTCATTTTACACATGTCCATATGATATTTTTTTAATTAATTAATTTAATTAAAATGACAAAAAATGACAAAACTTATTTCCAAATAAACTTCAACTTTTAATTTGTAACTACCATTAAAAATATTCTAAAATATTCCATAAAATTTAAATCCATATAACCCACTTAATAATTATTAATAACTAAATTAAAAGTCTATAAAATTTATTCCAAAATAAATATAAATAACTATAAATTATTTCAATCTTTTAACTATCAATTCATAAAATTACAATTAAATTCATCTAAAATTAATACAATTTTGCATCTATACTTATCACATACTTTTATGAATCCTCCCACTAACCTAACTTTGCAACTTTTACTAATTATCACATATTTTTATAATCCTCCAACTAACCTAACTTGCAACTTTTCCTAATAACCCTAGGAACTCTTTGTTCGTCTCTCAGCAACTATCGAGTTGAAAACACTATATCTTTATTAATAAGATTTATGATTTTGTTCATTTTGTATTCACATAAAATAATTGATAAACAATTCCAACTCATTTCAAAATGGTCCTCCCTCTCCAAAGGCATACCTAATAATTATAAAAGATTTTTATAATTTTTATAAATCTCTCCCAATAACTATCAAGATGACAAAAACCATAGCTTCCTCAATAAGATTTAGAATTTTGTTTATTTAACATTTGCATAATATTGAATTTACTTTTATCTTTCTATTTCTAATTATTAGCATCTAATTATCAATTAGATACTAATAAAAACATTATTTCTAATTATAATTATTGTGTATTTAATAAAAGCACTCCATATTATAAAACCTCCATCCAAAATATTATGCAAAAATTATATAATATTTATTAAATAATAAAAATATTATAAATTTTGAAAATAAGAAAAGTTTATATTAATTTAATAAATTAAATTAAATAATAAGTGTAAAAAAAAATATGAAATATAGATTTTATAATATATACATTAATTTTTATAGAGTGGAAAATGTATAGTAGTTTGAAATTTTGTGGGAAAAAATTATCTATATTAAAAATTGGTATGGCCAAAATTGAATGAAATTTACAAATAATTTTGATAACTTAAATATCTATGAATCATAATTTTTCAAATAAAAAAATAATCATATAATCATCTCAAAATTCATAATTAAAAAAAATTATATAATTTAACTTAACATTTTTTATTAGATAACAAATTAATTCGTTAAGAAAAGGTCAAACACCACTTCACATTAGAACGCATTTCCCGTTAAATCCGTAAACTTAACTCCGTAATCGTTGGAAAGATAGAAGGTATCCGGATAAGCCATCATGCCCCTACCGCCATGATTTTGTAAATTTTTTACAACGTAATTGGTTAAACGATGGTTTGTATGATGGAAGTCATGTTATCTAATTTAATTTTATGTCATTGGTATATGACTGTTTTCATTATTCAAGTCTTTAAAGTTTTCCTTTTATTCATTATATAAATTTGATGTCGGTCGTATACGTGGAGGTTGTTGGTGTGACAACTCGCTTAAATGTTAACTAGTTGTTATGTCATTTTAATTTTCAGAAACTAAAACATTTATTTGTTTTGAGAAAGATTACTTAATGAACATGAATTAATTATTTTTTTGTTGAAATTAAAATTTAGTTATGGAAAAATAGTTTCATAAAAGTGAAAAATACTGATGATAAAAGTATTCCAAGGACTGAGAAGTGGTTGAACAAAAAATTATTCAAATAATTACATTTTTCTGTGATGATAAAGGTACATCCGAGTGAGGAAAATGGGTTTTGTTCTGGGGATAAGGAGAGGAAAGGAAGAGAGTGATGATTTCCTAAGCTAGTATTAACCAGTGGAAACACTCAGCATTCTTGAAAATTTCTGGACAGGAAGACTGGACTCGGGGTCCCGAGGTCTCATCCAAAATCTTTGTCAACCTACTCATCTCAAGTGTGGAGAACAGGGGAAGATGAGGACGTAATCGCCTCTCTTATGGTAGGGAGGACATCATCAGCAGACCTCGAAGAGAGATAAGTAAACAGACTTATTTAATGCAGATATGTTATTTAGATGTATTTGACACAGAACGTTGTAGACCTAGTTATTTCAAATTTAGAAAATCTGTTTTGAAATATGGAAGAAGTATTGTACATGGTCCATGTCGAATATGAATTATATTAGTATACTTTATATTAAATTATGTCTTTATTGTATAACTGTCAATAAATGTGGAACTGTGAAATGTATGTGGTTGTGTAATAAGACCATATGAACAAGTGGTAGATAAAGCCTAATTGTTAAGGTAATACATAGAAAGAGTGAAACTATAGTTTTGGACTTTTAAAACTGAAAGTACAAAATGGAAGAAAACTGTTTAGTTCAGGGTCCAAGGGCAAAACCCTAGACCCCAGAACTGATCATTTTTCCGTACCTATGATATACACGGACAAAGGCTTAGATGGTCCGGTCATCATCTTAAAACTATAAGAGAACATATAAAAATACTGTTCCTAAAGGAGGAAAGAAAACTCTGTCGAAAAGTAAATTATATTTACAACGTATTTAGAGGAAAAATCTTGAAATACCATGCATAGCTGAGATACTGAAAATATTATGCCAGAACAATAGATTGCATCATAAAATTAAACCATAGTAAACATAGTATACATCAGGAGATATTATACTACTGCTCGGCCGAAATGGCACGAAATCATTCTAAATACAATACGAAAATTACTGAGGAAGGAAACCCATTTCATAACTTTAAAAGTTTAGTAAAGCACAAAACATCTGCACTATTAAACCCCGTAGGGTAAAAGTGATATCGAAAGGGAGAAATGAATCTAGAATTGCGTGGGAAAAGATGCAAGGGAGCACCAAATAAATACATAGTGAAGAGGACTGTAACCCTCTAGTAAGATTCATAAACAATGTAACAAAGTACCACTGTATATATTGGATTGAAACCCTTCAATTAATTTTGGGACCGAAAACCAAATAAAACGATACATTAAATCGAATATTGCATGCAAGGATGCCGAACAAGTAGAGCCATGTAGGAACAAGACTGACACAGTCAGCTCGACAGCCATATCACTCAAGTCAAGATCTGGTGAGCAATGTGTTGCATAAACCTGAAGCTAGAATGGTTCTCTCTACAACCCAAGAAGAAAACAAAGAAAAATACCTATTATGGCAAAGACATTATCAGGAAATTTGTGATAGGCTCCGAACCTTCGAAGGAGAAAAATGCTTTGGGTATTCCTTGGCTTTCAGGCTAAAAGGATTACATGTACCAAAACAAATACAAAATAGGGAAATTAACAACAACCCATTAAAAAAAAGTGGAGCCATGTAAATAGGAAAAGAAGAAGAGAAGAGTCGTGGACCTGTGTAGACATTTTCCTTAGGCCTGAGGCCAAAGATCGAGGAAAAAACAAAAATAAAAGAAGGTTAAACTCACGATAGTGCCAAAGCTTAAATGGAAACTCAAATTGTGCTACAAGGAAAAAAAGGAAACTGAACTGAGAACCTTCTTTTACGTGCCATAGTGGAGAGAAACCATACAGGAGGAAACTAGAGTGCCTTGAAGTTGGCAATGACTTCCAAACCCTACGAAAAGCCATAAAACATAATTTAAAACCATGTAAAAATATAAACTGCCAAGGTTGGTGGGATGAACATTGCGTCTAGCACAATGCGAAGAAACTAAACCAAAGAGAATTGGGACTCAGTAGAAACAATCTAAAACAACCATGAAAGTTATGCCGCAACTCGTAAATCACTAGCTTACCTGTCAGGTCTTGGCTGAGGCATTTGAATTTGGACACGAGCATGGTCTCTACCTAACGGTATCACCATGCCGTAGCAGAATTTGCAGACGAGCCACACCAGTTTAACCACATGGCAGAAATGAAGAAAGGTGGTTAGGTTTTACAGGGACATTACCCTAAGTGGGTTCCGCTTTATCCTCCGCCATCTATTCCTCATATTCCGATCGAACGGTGGGCGAGTAGACAGATGGCCCCAAATGGTGAAGATAATCTAATGCATGTACAAAGCCATAGACCATAATTAAAATATAATAATCCTAACGAGACTTATGTAGCATGATTGAACCATGGCATGTGGGTGAAAATATTTTCCATTATAACCCGTCCCTCTAGCATTAATAATTGGGTAATGAGAATTAATAAACACAGCTACCAAGTAGGCTCACTTGAGAGACACAGGTTAGGTTAAACCCTTAAATTTAAATATTGATAATCGATGCATGTTATAATGTTTGTAAAGGTATAAACAGTCACGTGTATGCAAGATTCTTATTCTTATGGTTCTGAAATGTATTTAGATCAAATGATAGGCTTAGAGTAATATAGTAAGATTATTTTATTTTTTCTAGTGTCACAAGTGGTATTAGAGCAGCGTTCGCATGCTAGGACCCTAGGGGTCACCTAACATGATAAATTGCATGTATAAATGATGCACATAAAAGAAATAATATTGCAGAAGACAATATGAGGAGGGGGTCGACACAGAAAACACCTCGGAATGCAGGAGAACCTACACCCCAATCCCAACCAGAAATGAATCCTGAAATGTGGATTCAGCTGAGTGTGGATCAGCACCAGCAGACCGGTAGATTGTTGGAGGAGCAACAACACCAAACCAGTATACTTCCAAGTACTGTGCAGAAGTTGTAGGAAGAAATGGTCTGGGTGAGGAGTGAAAATGAGCGCCTGATGCAAGGGCAAGAAAGGATACTTAAGAGCCTTTCTGATAAACAGAATCATGGAGTGTTACAACCTAGTCCTAATAGAGACATGCAGGAAGAAAATGAACAACAAGACAAGGACCAAAACACTGACAGAGTGGAAAGAAGCCATTCACAATGAAGTAACAAGAACATAAAATACAATGAGGCTGAGTCTCGTAATTTGTCGGAACAAAAAGAAATTAAGAAACAAAAGGTGGAACTACAAGGTGAGTTCTAGAAGATAAAACCACCTACGTTTGATGGAGAAGCGGAGGAGGTGGCTGAATAATGGTTTATTAATGTGAAAAAGTACTTTCAAGTTTACGAGTACAAAAACAATCTTAAAGCTAGATTGACCATCTATAAATTGAGAGAAAAGGCCACCCTATGGTGGGTGGAAGTCAAGAATTTCCACAACATTGAAGATCAAGACGTGACATGGGATTCATTCTAGCAATACTTTAAAGAAAAATATCTAACAAAATGTTTGTATGATGAAAAGTTCAGAGAATTCCATGATTTGAATTTGGGTCAAATCATGATGGATGAGTACATAACCAAGTTCACTTCCCTACTAAGATATGTTCCTTATCTAAGGGATGAAAAGGCTAAGGTTCAGTGGTTCTTAAGCAGTTTTCCAACCATGGAAAATTTTAGGGGCGAATTTTAGCCCGAAGGCGAAATTTAAGGGATTTTAGATTTTAGAGGGGAGAATTTTTTATATAAAACCTCTTTTTTAAAGTTTTGTATAATTAGCCCCAAAATTATTTTAAAAATAAATAATTATCATGGTTTAGCCCAAAAAAAAAGAGCGCATAAAACATAAAATGGTGGATTCGCCTCCGCATTTATTGGTCTGGACAGTTTTGGTTGGTATTCGCCCCGATTTGCTAGGCTGGAGGGTTTTGGAACTGATTTCGCCCCCAATATCCAGTATGCCTGCAGGGTAAAGATTGCATCTGGACTGAAGTCGAAAATGGAGTCTTCTTCTGGGTTTGGATAAGAGGCATTTGGTGAATAGGGCTGCTCAGGTTGAGTTTTTTTTAGAGGTGTTTGGTCATATGGGTGGAATTTTCCAAACCCAAAATGGAATGCCGTTGTTGCTGCTCTTGCCCCTGGTTTGCCCCTAGTTGGCCCGGTTTGTCTTGGCCCATGGCTCCTGGATCTTAATTTCCTCCTCCTCCTACCGGATGGTGGCCTGGACCATGGGTTTCAAGACCGCGGGCCGCCGTCGCTGCCACCACTGCTTCTAATAACCCCGCTACTGCGGATTCTGCTTCTCCTACTCTCATTCAGACATGGTGTGAAGAAAGTAGTGGTGTTGATAGTTAGATCTTGCCCTTTATATTTTTTACTGCTTCTAATAACCTCGCTGCTGCAGATTCTAGTTCTCCTACTCTGATTCAGACATGGTGTGAAGATAGTAACAGGTTTGAAGTTTATAAATTTTTCTTGTTACATCCTATTGAAATGGTGTATTTTAATTTTCATTTATATATTCTTTGCCTTTGTCAACTGAAGTTTCCTTTTTCCTTCTGTCTATCCAAATGCAACTGATGGTGTTTTCTAGTTGGAAGGTTTAATCGCTTTCTATGTAACGGAATTTCAAAATGGAATATGGTAGCGCTAATTTTAAGAGCTCGAATACCATTCTTTTTCCCCTAACTTCATCTTTTCTTTTGCTTTTATGTTGCAACTCACAACTTACCTCACCTCATCGCAATTGCTTCAAAGGCATGTACCTATCATTTAATGTAAATTCTTATGATATATGTACTTGTAGATATAATCAATTTTTTTTACAGTAATGGCAGGAATCAATTTTGGATACCACTGGATCAAACAAAGAATGTAAGCGGTGTAGAGCTAATTTCAGTATGGTCACTATACTTTTATTTTCATATTGGTAACAGCATTATGGGTATGTTTTGCCTTTGGAATTTACCACAGGTAGCCTGGTTGGTTCGATTCCCAGGACATTTCTGTGAGGGTTGTAGCCATGAATCACTGAAGCAACATGTCTCGACTTTAAAATTGGTTTTCTTTTTATATAAAAGACATAATAGAAGAATTGGGAATCATTGAAATACATTAGAGTAGTGTGGAAGACTGATGTCTACTCGTATAGTTACTCTAATTACATAGATCATGGTAATGGTTGTGGTGATATGAGTTGTTTTTCTTTTCCTTGGAATTGGAATTTTGGTTTCAATTCATCTATGTATTGTGGGCAGAGCACTCAGGAGAGGTCTGAATGCCAGGAGGCCTGCAGAGAGAGGGGTTGCTTCTTCTTCCTCTGTCAGTGGGAATGGTGGGGGTATGTCTCAATAGGAGGTGCAGAAGCTGCCTTGCTTTGAATATAAACATCGGGGTATGTATATTTTGTTAGATGGAATACTTTGCAAAGATGATGATAGTGCTAGGAATATGAATTGCCTGGATAGGATTGAGAATGGATTGTTGGTGGATGAATTTGATTGCTCAGAGTGTGTTGTTTGCTTGGATGGATTTCAAAGGGGTGAGAAATGGAGGGTCTTGCATGTTTGTAGGCATACTTTTCATGCAAAGTGTGTGGATTCATGGTTGTATAATAATCCCTTGTGTCCCATTTGTAGAGCTAGGGATGAGCAGCATGGCAAGGGAGGAGGGAAATTGGGGTTGGAGAATGTGATAGACTTGACCAGAGTTGGGGATTGTGAGATTGTTAGTGGACCTAGGGATATTGCTATTGGAGTTTCACTGCAAGGAGGGGTAAGAGGGGTAAGAGGAGGATGAGAGTCTACTTTTCATCATATGTCTGAGATGTCTAATTTGGTGTCCAATCCACCACCATCACCAAGGTCTCCTCCAATTGATGAATTTGAGTTCAATTTGATGTCAACTCCATCATTGCCATTGTGGCTGCAGCACAAACCTAATCACGATGGCAACAATAATTTTGTTGGTGTGAGGGGTATTGATTTTTTGAGCACTATTCAGACCTAGAGCCAAGATCAGAATCAATATTCGTGCAATTTGATATCAAGTCTAATACCATCTTGCAGACCTGATGGTGATGATGATGTTGATGATACGAGGGGTATTGGTGTTTTAAGCCCTAGCCAGAACCAGAGCCAGAATCAAAATCAGAGTTCATGCCATTCTGTTTCAATACCACTGCCATCATGCAACCCTCCTCTTGATGATGGTGTGAGGGCTACTGGCCTTTCAATCACTGGCGAAAGCCAGTATCATAATCAAATTGTGTGCAACTTTACATTGACTACGATGTCACATTGTAGATCTCCTGATGATCAGGATGTGATAATCACAGGTGTTCCATGCCCTAATGAGAGTTGAAGCCAGATCTAGACTCCAAATCATAATGCTCCAGCATGACCATAAATTGAGTTCCGCTGCAATAGTGAAGTTGTTATGGTGGATGCCAAACAGGGGCAAGGTATTGATGCTCCTCTTCATTTGGGTTGAATTTAAATATCTAAATTTTGTGTATGTAGACATCTGTATCTGACTAGTGCAAGACCTGAGAGATTAGAATTCAGATTCGAGCATCAATGATTATTGCAGGGCTACTATTGTAAAATTGTCTCTTAATTCAAAAAAAATGCCAGATATTGTTGATTCTCTTTGTATTTGCAATTTTAAGACAACGTTTTCCACATAAAAGAATAAAGCACTTCCTTTTTTAAAAGGGTTCTAATGGTTAAGGTACTAGTATTCTGTGCCTATAACTTATAATAAATGGGCTTACTTCTTGCAATTTGGTATTTGCAGTTTTTAACTGTATTTGAAGCTTAAGGTTACTAGTACATTTCTGAGTGATTGTTTATCAAGTTAAGTACTCGTCATTGAATTCCAAACCATTTGAAAATGAAATGATGTGGGAATTCCAACAAGTTTGCAAACCTGCAAAAGCAATTTCATGATTTATGGAAGAATGGGAAGACTTGTGAATCAGATTAAGTGGAGGTGTTAGCTACCATAATGCAAGGCGTCTTGGTTCAAAGATGATACTTAGAAGAAAGGGAAATTGACAAGTTTTCTATGTTAATTCACTTTATGGTGATGATTCTTGGGGAATACCCCCATACTAGCTTCTTCTAGAGGAAACAACTTACAAAAGAAACAAAACTGGATGGTTCTCTCTCTTTGATTCTCTCTATTGCTGAAGTGTACAAAAAAACTTACTGTAGCCTTTTCAGAATACACAATGGATAAATTTCTACAAGTATATGATCACATGCTCAACTCAATGACCCAATATTATGAGCATGCCTTTTAAGATTTCACACTGCATTAGGAGTTCAACAGTGAAAACCTGGTTCTCATCTAGATCTATCTGTCTCCCTTATGTTCCCTTTCTATATCAATGTAATTGGTTCAATCTAATGCCTTTTAAGAGTTCACAGTGGATTAAGAGTTCAACAGTGCAAACTTGGTTCTCATCCATGTATATCTGTCTTCCTTCTATTCCCTTTCGATATCAATGTAATTGGTTCAATCTAAAATTTTTAATTTAACTATATATATGTATTTGTTGAAGTATTGTACACTCAAGAAGGACTACTTCCATTATCTATTTTTTTATTTGTTAAATTATTGTGCAGTCAAGAAGGACTACTTCCATTATCTCTTTTTGCTTTCTTCCATCTCCCAAAATAGGAAATCTTCGGACCTATAGCGTTTTTCCCCTCTGAACTGGTTTCCAAGCATAACCTTTTCAACCTCTTAATTTTATTTATGCCCATGGAGAAATTTGAGAGTTTCTATTTATGAAATCCAATTTTTACTATCTTATGCCCATGGAGAAATTTGAGAGTTTCCATTGATGATGTGATTTCACATCATCCGAAATATATTTATCTAGAAATATATTTTATTAGCCAATCTATGTCTGTTATAAGATATATTGGTTTACAAATTGTCTATATTATATGCCATGTCATTTTTCTGATCAAGGTATTTTTGGATTAAAACATGATGAGTGAAGAGTCCACTTGAAATGTGGGTTGGGACTATTTAAAACATGACACACAATATTAATCCATCCCAAAGACATTTATCTAGAAATCCAATTTATTAGCCAATCTATGTCTGTTATAAGATTGACTGGTTTACAAATTGTCTATATTATATGCCATGCCATTTTGAATTTTTCTGATCATGGTATTTTTGGATTGATCATGGTATTTTTGGATTAAAACATGATGAGTGAAGAGTCCACTTGAAATGCTGGGACTATGTTGGACTATTTAAAACATGACACAGAATATTAATCCAAAATATCATGATCAACAACAATATGGGGAACTGTGGAAATATTCATACTAATATACCATCTTAACAATGAATGCATACTATGTCTTTGGATGAAGTTTCCAATTTACAGGACTGAACGTAGGTATCAAAAACAGTATGGGGAACTGTGGAAATCTTCATACTAATATACCATCTTAACAATGAAGGCCTACTATGTCTTTGGATGAAGTTGCCAATTTACAGAACTGAACATAGGTATGGCTGATGCAACTTCCAGTAACAAGTTTCGCATCTCTAATAATTGTGTTAGAATATTCTTGAATATGACCTAGAAGCAATTCATAATTTTTTTATCACTTAAATCCATTATGATAGCAGAGCAGTTGTTTTCCCAGTATGGATCATTGTGCCTTCATATACTTTTGAGTCCTATTTGGGCCTGTGGGCATTTGAACAACATTAATATCATTTAATTTTCTTTTCCTTTCCTTCCCTTCCCTTTCCTTCCCTTCCCCTCCCCTCCTTCCTTCCCCTCCTTCCTTTCACCTGTGGGCATTTAAACTAACATTAATATCATTTAATTTTCTTTTCCTTCCTTTCTTTCATGTTACAGCTTCCTTTGGATTGTAATCCTCGAAGTATCGGTTGGCTTCCTAGTACTTTCACCTGTGGGAATTTGAACTAACATTAATATAATTTAATTTTCTTTTCCTTCCTTTCTTTCATGTTACAGCTTCCTTTGGATTATAATCCTCGAAGTCTCGGTTGGCTTCCTGGTAGCTCAATCTAAGGGATCCATTAATCTGTATTACCATTCTGTCTTTTTAATTTCTCCCTCCAACCACCTGCCATTTCAACCTCATGCTTATAAAATTTTTTGGAACCTCATGCTTATAAAGATTTTTGGAAGGCATAATTTACCATTATTTTTGAAATTTTAAGAAATATAAGGATTATTGGAAGGCATAATTTACCATTTTTCTTGAAATTATAAGGATTTTTGGAAGGCATAATTTACCAGTCTTCTTGAAATGTTAAGAAATATAAGGATTATTGGAAGGCATAATTTACCATTTATCTTGAAAATTTAAGAATTGCGGTTTCTTAATTCTCCCTCCTAGCAAGACTTGGGATTAATGGGCAAGCTAGTTTCAAGGTATCTCTAAAATCTTAGTTTGAACAATCATATCTACCATGAAGGTGCACATATTCATATTATTTCCTCTATCTGATCCAAAACGATATATGGTATACAATCATTTACCATGATGATGCATGTATCATTTCTTTTATCTGATTTAAAATTATATGGTATACAAATAGTGATTACGCTGTAAAGTGTACCTATTTGAAAACAAATTTCCTATATTGCTACGTGTATTATTGTGCACCCTTTATTTTAAGATTAAAAACTGTTATTTTTAATCAGTTAGAGAGGAAAATATATCTTAACGAACATCAAAACTCCGTGAGGGTTTTTGATCTCATACATCGAGCTCATTTTCTTCTCCAGTGGTTGCGACTCAATTTCTGCAAGACGAGCATGACCATGGCATTAACCCTTCCTCTGGAAAGCTGAAAACCGTCGAGACAGGAGTTCTCGTTGGTGAGGGCCGAGATCATCCACCTATCCACGTTTCCAGGTTGCTCATCTGAGCCTTGAATGTGTTCGCCTTGGAGTGCTTCAACTCCACCAGAGATTGATGAATCCGGGTCAGCATCAATCTGGGTCGTGGTGCAGTCCTCACATTTCCCTCGTCCAAGAGAGTCAAGGGGCATACTGATGGAGGAATTTGGGGATTTTAGTGTTGAGGTGGCCAGTGGCCGCACTCTACCATGCATTCGGAAGGTCCCAAGATTGAACCTGACATTGGACAATTACATTACAGCATGAAAAATTATTTCTATGTAGTTGACCCGTGGTGGATATTTCCCAGAGGTTCATTGTTGCAAATCCACCAGGTGAGTATGCTTATTTCATTTTATTTGCAGGTTTTATTTACTTTGTTAGTTCATTTTATGAATGAAACATTAAACAATGTAAAGGGTTGAGTATGTTATCGAAACTTTCATCTAAGAGAGTCAAGTCTGGGAGTGTGCCTCTGTATCTCAATGTCTATGACCTCACTCATGCCCATGAATGGATACATATACTAGTTTGGCCTTGGAATATAACATTCAGCAGCAAAAGGTAATGTAATTTTTCTTCAATAAACCCAAATGAATGTTGTGGGATTCAAGTTTTTCGAAGTTTACATCTGTAGCTGTAACTTTTTCTAACCAGAATTTTTTTCCCGTTTATGTACCTGAAAGAAAAAGGAGAAACTAGCTACAGAGTAACTCGCTGATGTTGTTATGTTGATTTTTTTTACATATCCTAGTGAGAATTCATCATAGTTGTTGGTGGCATCGAAATGAAAAAAAATGTTGGTTAGTAGTAGATTTATGAGAGGCGTCTAAACTTTTTTGGGTGCCCAAATTGAAAAAATGTTTTCTAATTATTGAGCTATGACATGATTTCTTCATTTTTTAGGTACACAAATTTAGAAAGGAAAAAGAGATCTCCAAATTTACTTTTATGGTCGGAAATCTACATTTTCTCAGTGCCCTATCTAAAAAAAAGGGCTCAAAACTCAGGGAGCAGTTAGAACTGTTAAAAGCAAGTCTAGTATAATTCTTTTCAGGACATTTCCTTCCTGTCCATATTGAAATCTAATAATCACAAGTTGTGGACAATGTTTCCATGGTTTATTGGTGAAGGCAATGGCGTTTCATGCTTCCCACCAGGGTTCGCATCCCTTCGAAGCATTGGCATAGCTTTGCTTGTTATTTGTGGGCCAGTTTGCTTGCAAAAGCAAGTTGGTTTGAGGTCCACCCCAATTCGCCCTGTAGAAATGGGGCTTGTGAATTATTTTTCCTATGCTAAAGCTTCACTTTCAGGGGAACAACATGACTTGTGTCTTTGGGGCTTGTGAATTATTCTTCCTATGTTGAAGCTTCACTTTCAGGGGAACAACATGACTTGTGTCTTTGTCAAAGTTTATGTGCATAATGTTTGATTCTTGGGAGAAAAATGCATCATTCTCCTACATCATGAGTAAAATAGGGAATATGAAATTTTGCTCATTTTAAGTCACTTTGAATGGAACTGAAAATTAAGTAGATAGGCAATAGCTATA
Source organism: Pinus albicaulis (assembly GCA_034641835.2). NCBI lineage: Eukaryota > Viridiplantae > Streptophyta > Pinopsida > Pinales > Pinaceae > Pinus > Pinus albicaulis. The sequence continues at coordinate 168,148,720 of CM076584.1, forward strand.
TAGTTTATGTTTCAGAAACGCTGCTTTGTTTAGCAGTTCCAGCTAACAAGGCAGAGACAGATAAATCGTAATGTGAATTGAACATATTCCATGCAAAGTTCTCTATGTATATTCTTATCAGACAATATGAATCTGGTTTTTATGCTATGTTGTTACCTGTGGCTCCTAAGCTTTAAATTGAATATTTAGTTGTATGTTATTATGATGGCTTGCTCAATTTTGAGCTGATGAACAACATATTCTCCAATTTAACGTCTTTCATTTTCTGTCATTGTGCAAATTATTTCATATAAAACTAATATTATCACTTTTCATGGGTGTCTCGAGTTAAAAATGTATCCTCATATATTAGCTTATTGACTTCTAGATTTTGTGTTGGATAATCTATGGCTAAAATGGAAATGCAACATTTATTGGTTGCTGATGTTCTAAAATGTGTTTTGTTCCATGGATCAATCAACAAAACCCTAAATGTGAGAAGGTGCCAAGTCTGGTGGTCAAATGAATTCTTCAAATTGCCTTCAAAATAAACACTTAAAAAGTCCCTTGAAAGAAATAATTTATCAAACTTTTATGATCAAATGCTTGATGGCTGATTTGAAATGTTGAATAGTAAATGAAAGCAGTTTCTACAATTATAAAATTTATTATAACTTTACTGTCAAGGATGATAGGATGGTATTGGGTTATAACTTATTTGGCTCTGGAGGATGATATTATATCTGTGCAAATGGTTTCCATTATGTTTGCGTAGATGTTTGAGTATGTTGTAATTACTCGAACTATTCCAAACGAAATGAACTGGCATGGAAAGGTAAACCATTAATGATTGAAGCTTACTGCATCCACTTGGTCAATTGTGCTAGATATCTGGACAAGACAGAATAAAATATCAGAACTATTATTGGTTTACTTTAAAGTTTAAATATGGATGCTTATGCTTTTTGGAGTGATAGATAATGGTGAATGGATGAAAAAATATAATTCACAATGAGGAACTATTTTATGATCTCGTTGTCTTAAAGTGCAAAGTGTTTATTTGGAAAAAAATTTCCGAGTGTATTTTAGTTTTCGAAGCTAAGTGGCTGAACATGCTTTATCTTGTACTCAGGAACATAAATAGACATGGTTGTCTTTTGTGAATTCATGTTAGTTATGAGCTACATAATTGCTCAGGATATTCAAATATCTATAAATGTTGTGTTAGTTGAGGAGTCAAGACAGAATTGATGTGAGTTATGAGCTACATAATTGCAATGAATATTCAAACATCTATAAATATAGTGTTAGTTGAGGAGTCAAGACTGTTTATAGGACAGTTTGCAGATATTCAAATATCTGTAAATGTTGTGTTAGTTGAGGAGTCAGGATAGAATTCATGTGAGTTATGAGCTACTTAATTGCAATTAATATTCAAACATCTGTAAATATAGTGTTTACAGGACTATTTATAGGATATATAGTTTGCAGGCATCCTATAGGTTAGTTACACTTAAAGAAAGGGCACTTGGGAAGCCAAGAATCATCTGTATTTAGCAACCCTTGTTTTCCAAATTTGTCTGTGTAAACATCACTCTTTCTTAAATATGTAAGTGGCATTTATTTCGATTTTTTTATTGCAACATTAGCTTTGTGCACATTCGGAAGTTTTTCGCTAATTTCTTGTATGTTATTTTGAGGATCTTGACAAGAAATGAAACTTTCATCAAACATTTTGGAGACCAGTTACCATTTGTATCTAGTTGAGTGGCCTTTTAAAATTTAACTTTTTTAGAGGTTATGCACATCTACTTGAAGCATTTTTTCTGTTTTCTCATTCCGACCATAATTGTTGTCAATTTATTTTTCCGAATTCCTATTTTCTCTCTCGAACATATGATCTTATACTATCCAACTATATTTGACACTGGATTTACTGAAATTCTGGGTTTGAAGCGACTATGAAGTAAAGGTTTTAGAGCCCTAAAGTATAAATTTATGCTACAGAATTTAGGAGCCTAGAAAGTTTTAAAACAAAATTGACTTTAATTTGGTCCTTTGAATTAGAAATGAAAATTAGAGAATACAAGTTCGAAATTTGGTTTGGGTATTTTATGATTCAAAACATGTCATAGAAGTGCTGGTTGTAAACATAAAGTTTCGTTAAAATCTCAAAATGGAGGATGAATTGTTTTATACCGATGCAAATGTGAAATCTTAATTTTTGTCAACTACATCAAGGAACAAAACTGCCATCAAGAGCAATGGATGCACTTGGCATAACTTTACTAGGAAAAATGAGTTTTTTATGATTTTGACAACTGTGTTTTTTCCATTGTTATCTTTTCTAATTATCCAGATTATTTTATTGAACATTGAATTAAGCAGACTATTTACAGGAAATCTAGCCTTATGCCAGTTATTTATAACACCTAATTCAATTTAACTACCTTGACATGTTGCAGTCATCTCACATTTTGGTGTCTGTATGAAACATATACATTACCTGTCTGCAACAATCAGTGAGTCCACAAGGAGTTATATTGTTTGGTCTGACGTGATGTTAGGACATTCAATGCGATTCTTTTCATGGTCCTCCCAAAGGGTGTGCTTCACTATGCACTGCCGTTTTCGAAATTTTCTCAGTCAAGATGTCATCCTTTCTCCATTTGGCCACCACATATGTTCAATCATAGCACATGTACTACACTTTTTGGCATCCCTTTCCAACAGGGTGTGTTTGGTTACTGCTTCTTGAGTTTTGTAACTTTTTAGTCGGTGAATAATCCTTCTGCTAATGTATGACCAGATATGCTCGATAGTACTAGTCAAGGGTAAGATATTTTCATTTGAACTCTACACTCATACACTTGTATGCAACTTTGCCCAAAAATCCATCTCCCATAGTTGATGTCATCAAATGGAATTTACAATGGATCTCATCCATCAAATGGCATTTACAATGGATCTCATCCATCCCTTGCCATATATTTCTTTTTGGAAAAATGTGTTAAACTCTGAAAATATACTTGTTTAAAGTAGTTCCATTAGATTTTTTTAATATGTGATGGTGTATTTTATTGGAATCATGTCTTTTATGTTTGCTAATTTTTTTGTGACATGTTGAATTAGTCTTAGGCTAAGAAACTGCAACCCAAGCACATTTAAAATTTTCAAATCACATAGAAATTGTACTCAGCTTATGCCACACCAACTCCACACTAACTCTTAACATGATTAATTTTTTTGTACTTACAAAGTTTCAAATTGACAACATTTACACAAATACACCACACACACCAACTCTTAACATGGCTAAGTTTTTTGTACCCACAATTTCAAATTAACAACATTCACACAAATACGCCACACAATTTGGTCCTATGTCAAGGTGCCCCAATTACTTTGGCTAGTTTTTTTTTGGTTTCAAATTGACAACATTCATACAAGTACACCACACAATATGGTCCTATGTCATGTAGAAATTTGAATAACTGTTAAATTATTCACTGAGATTATCCTGATCACACACTATTTGAGCTTCATGCATAATACATAACCTCTTATACCATTGATCATTAATTGCGGAAATATAAACAATCGCATGGACACATTAAAACCATAAACAATCACACATGTAAACACAATATTTATGGGAAAGCTTAAAGATGAAAACCCCCCAACTATCTATATATTATAATGATAGATATCATGTAACAATCATTGTACAAACTCCTCACAAGCTCTCAGTACAATCTCCAATTGTTACACACTACACAAGCTCAGATCTAGCAAAACACATGCTCCAATCTGCTCCATCTGTTAGCTTGCCTCTACTGCGCAATCCAAGATGAATAATGGCTCAATCTGAGTTCGAATCCCTCTGGTATGCACTGCACAATCCTCATTGGCATCTCCATCAATGTGTGGTGCAAAATCATGCACCAGTATAGTCACAACTGATAGTCACACTGCTCTTTCACCTACCTCTTCACTGGTCTCCATTGAAACTGTCCATGCGCTGAAGTTAACTGATGTATTCTTTAGTTGATTTATGAGTTAATAATTAGTGAATTAATTAATAATTAATTCACAGCACTCTCACTGGTGTATCAATCAGTTAGACTAGATACAACTAGCTCAACTATGTTTAACTGAGTTAAACTGAATACAACTCCACTAACTTCCTCAATCAACTCCACCAAACTCTATCACATGATTTCTAACTAAAGCCTCCATGCAATAGCTCCACTTGACCCTCAGGAATAGCGTAATTCCTTTTGTCAGCTGCATGTGCCACTTCTGTGCACTTAACTGAAGTGCTCCAAGAGGATAAGATAATGTTTAGAGTCCAAATATTATTAAGAGCTAATAATATTCGACATATCTATTTTTAGACTGGCAATCTAAAAATATATTCTGCCCAGTATGTCTAAAAATAGAAGTCCATATATTTTTCCCGACTTGACCAACCATCCACAAATAGCATCCTGCAACTCATAGAACATGATCCATATGTCTAAAAATAGACATAGTCTAAAAATAGACTTTGCACGAAAATTAGCCTACGGGCCCACTTAGTGAAGGCGACTTCTTTCCACTAAGCTCATCATCTTGTTGCAATCTCAACATGTCAAGATACGCCAATTACTTTTAAGACTATTCTCATGAGCATTGGACTTTGCCCAACTGTGAAAACTTCTTGCTTGCAGAGCTTGTAGACGCACAAGAAGTAAAGAAGAAGCTTCAAAAAGATTTGTTCACTCTCTGTAGTTGTAGCTATCCCACATGATTCATGTGAGATCATTTCCTCTATAATACTCTTTCCTATGTTACTTCTTTACAGTGTTTCCTTTGCAACATATGGTGCAACTGCTAGTTATGATTATTGTAACTAGAAGAGAGCCGGGAGTGATATGGGAGTGACTGGGAGTGATATTGTAATGAAGAATGAATTATTAAATAATAAAAATGATGATGATGGGAAATAATAATAGTAAAAATAAAAATAATAAGTGGATATGATGATTGATATTGGTAACTAACATAATTATATAAATTAAAATAACTAGTAAATGTGAATAGGCATCAATTCATAATAAATATCAAAAAACATAGTTCATCATACATCTCAAATTGTTTAAATTTTAAAATTTAACTAAATTAAAACTTTATTATTGTTATTATTGATAAAAAAATGAAAAGAATCTTTTGTGTTTTAATGGTAAGGGATGGCAGGAGGGGAAGGTTATTAATCAAATATGCATGGGTTGGGGAAGGAAAACCAACAATCAACCTAAAATGTATGGTCTCGTACAAGGTCTTCGTATTGCTAAAGACAAAGGCATCAAATATACTATTTTTCTTGGTGACTCATTGATTACAATCCAGTATGTCAAATATATTATTATTCTTGGTGACTAGTTGATTACAATCCAATATCTCATTAAAGAAGGCAACCCAAAAAAAAATTCCCTTGTTCTGGTGGTTTGGTTCAAAAGATCAAAGATTTGATCACATCCTTCCATTCCATAGGGTACTTCCATACATAATCAACAACATGGATGTAGACTCGCAAGCAAATAAAGCTTTCTCATTTGCTCTATGGAATTGACAAAGCTAGAAATCAACCACTCACTTGCTCTATAGAAAAGACAAAGCTAGAAACCAGCAACTCGAGTTGCTCCTACCCAATCCTCTAAGACTATATGTTCCTTAGCTTTTGGTCCTAAGACTACATGTTCCTTAGCTTTTAGTTCTACCCTTGGACCCTCCCTCTAAATAATTGTCCCCTTGACTCTATCCTTTGCCCCACTACTCTCCCTACTACCTTTCTATTCCCCATCCCCTTCTATGTGACGCCATATATTTCCTCGAGAGAGACTTTGAAGGTTTAATATTATGCTTATTTGATAAAACAAGCATTCCCCTTGACATGGAAACACACGAGATCTGTCTCCATACATATGTAGTTCCCTCCCCTCACATGCTTTCCATTACGATTTTCATCTACCAAGATCATAGAATCAACCTCCACTCAGAACCATGTTCGATTTCTTTGGAAGCTACAATGGAAAAATTAATGACAGAATGATGAGAATCATGTGGATGGACAACAGAAATGGCGATAAATTCATCTCTCGTCTGGCTCCTGCCCCATTCATGACTAAGTATGTTTTGTGGATTGATCCACAACCTTTGTGGCCCATTAATTTGGTTATAGCTCCATCTTAGAATATCACATTGATGTCCAGTCGTTCATCTTCTAGGAAGCTCTACGAAGAGCTTTGTCTTTGGTTTTAGTCTCTAACCTTTTGGATAGTGCAATTATAGGCTCGACACTCCAGCTCATGTGAAATTTGGCGAAAGGGGCTCTCCTTTTCTCAAACCACCTTGGTAGCACCTGGACTCTCCTCCATAGTTGGTCTCAGTATGACCTGGGCTCCTTTGTGCGAAGGTAATTTTTGGTTCCTAGTTTTTAATTTGGAAACTTGCAGTAACCAAGGCTTAGATGTAAACTCCATCATAGTAGGCTCCTATCTCAACACTTTAGGTTCCAATCCAAGTTTCTCAGAATTGTTAGAGGCTCTGTCGAACATCACTCCAGTAGTTTACAAGTCTTTCCTTTCAAAAATTTTAAGGAAAGCTCTGGTTTAAAGGAAGCCTGACAATTATAGGTCCTTAGGTTTTCAGTCGATTTTTATCTACGTTGGTGACTTGGAAGGATGCTTATTTTCTTAGGACGGTGCAGAATATAATTGGGGTATCACCAATTGGATATTTTTCACTTCAATCTAGTCTCATTACCAATTTTATTTCATGGAAATGATAATATTTAGATAGATATAAAAATTTTAAGATTAGGGAGGAGCTGAAGTTGTTCACTATCTTATACTTTCACTTTATTATATTTTAAACAAATATTAATGCTCCTCTCACGAACTAGGTACATATTCCGTAGAGGTCATTGAATACGCATTTTGTGGATAGTTGTTTTTAAGGTTTCAGAGGTAGGCACGAAGAGAACAAAGCAATTTTCAAGATAACTCACAAAAGTTGATAAACAAACCGCCCATTCTTCTAAAACATTTTGTATTGCCTCAACTTTATCACTTACATCACCTTTATCTCACATGGAAGATGTATCCCCACTCCTCGACGTTACTTTGCACCTCTTGGTGCAAATGCTAGTATTACTTGATTTTCCATGCTTATGTGGAACATGGTCAAGAGAAGGAACTATAACAACAATGGATTTGCATGAAAGCTTTATAATATTTTCAAAAATGAAAGTTGTGATGTGTTACTAAGTTTCTTCATTATTTTATAGATCAATACACGTTAAACCGAATTTACTCCTTGACTGGCATTGCATTCAACATTGTGCACAAGTATGTTTTAAATGTATCAATCAAAAGTATGATTTTATCTATATCTGATAATGCAAGTTGAATACATCATACAATACATAGGAGCGCTATGGCTATGAAGTTCAATACGAAATAATCTATTGATTGCTACTATTACTATTATATAAGGGGTTCTCTTCCAATGGCCATTTATTAGCTACGTTAAGAAGGCTTTGTGGAATTTTTATTTACTATAAGATTATGTATAGTTGAGTTGCGGACAACTAAGTAGAATTTGGTAGGAAGTTTGGAGTATGTGTAATTCATAATGATCTTGTCTTCTCTTCATTGATGACTTTTCAATGTGTGATTTTTGACCTAAGCCATTGCATTATCAATGTGTCAAGGCTCACAACTCGACCTATATGCCAACTACTTCTTATGATCATTCCTAGGAACATGAATCCTAATTTTTGTAGGTTTAAAATTTATAACAATTTTTCTCTATTGTGGTTGAATTTGTGGTGGTTATCTCAAAATTTATTTAAGGTACCATGGATCTAAATATCTTATGAAATTTCAACACTATAACAAACTTTGGTGCAAATTGTTCATCAATTGTCACTTGCTTAGGGTTATAGATGTTAATGAAAATTTTTTGTGCATGCATGAGAGTTGGGTGCAAGTTCACAATGTTGTGTAGCATTAGTGTGTTAAATATGGGATAGTGCAAAGCATAGTTTTTAAGATTAGTCTAAGTTGACTCGTACCTAATCAACTCAGTTAAGTTGATTGTTGGTTGAATGGTTAATTGGTGGTTCAATGGACATAAGATCTTGTAGGCACAAATACCAAAGGGAAAAATGGATCCCATCATGGGGTACTCTTTGTAATTCTCCACCACTGTTACCTTCCATGCTTCCTCAAACTCCTCTCCAACCTCAATATCAATGCTAGTAGTAGCATGAGCAACAACACTACGCTTAACAGAACTAGAAGAACGTGTTTTCCAAACTACACGAGAACTAATTCCATCACAAGTCACCATGTGCCATGCTTTGTCTCTGTGGTTCTCTTCCTTCAACTCCTAGTTCAACTACCATATCTTCATTGGAACCAACACCCCGAACTCTACTAGACAACGATTCACCATTTTGTAGTAGTGATTTGCCACTTGTACTGGTGATTTGCCATGCTTTTAAAACATAATATAATCTCGTGAGAGATTCACCAAAAAATTACATATACATATTATATTATTAATAAAATCGCCTTCCATTTTTCCTATGTATCATGGGGATTCGCCCATTTATTATATATATAAATTTAGGGGGGTTCTTAAAATTTTCCCTATTTCCAACCCACATGAAGGAACGAATTGAATTCATGAATCCAAGGACCATAGATGAAGAAATTTGGAAGGAAAAAATGTGTTACTAATATTCCAAGGAAAAAGGAGATCTGGGAAAAAATTGGCAGCCAAGAAAAGGGCAGAAAAGAAGTTCAAATTTCAAAAATGCTAGCACTAGTAACTTTAAGAATTTTGCAAGGAATTAAGTGAGAAAACAGTTTGGAAGGAACCATCAAAGAACCCGGTGGTCTACAGAAGAGAGGCCTACCGAGGCTTCTAGCAAACCTGAGCAAGGAAAACCCCTGAAACCACCTCTATAGTGTTGGGGATGTGGCGAGGCTCATTACTATAAAATTTTCCCACAATGTGGAAGAAGCGAAAAATTTACTAATCTGCATGAAGCTTTTAAAGTGGGAGATGTAGCTCGAAATATACCCAGAATCAACGCAACATTGGAAGATCGCCAGGTAGATTATCAACCAACGATGATAGAGTTGGAAGGTAAGCTACTTTCGTAGCCTGCTTCTATTTTGGTTGACGCAGGTGCAAGTTTAAGTTATGTAAACCTAAAAATAGTAGAAACATGTAAATTATAAAGTCAAAAAATACAAAAATCCCTGGCTGGTATAGCTAGCCACCAGAGCAAAAAGAAAAGTAAGTTCCAAAATTCCAAACTATACATTGGAAATTGGAAACCATCAGTTAAATGTGGATCTGGATATACTGCCATTGGGATCCTATCATGTACTGCTGGGCATGGATTGGTTGGAGAAGAATTGGACATTGGTGTATTGTAAAGAAAATATTAAATACTATAGAATGCAATATGGAACTCTAAAGAGATTCAAGGAATCAAGAAAACACTACAGTTGCATCCTATTATAGCCTCCCAAATGAACAAAGATATTAAGAAAGGATGTCAGATATATGCTATCTAGGTGGGTTTTGCTAATTCTAAGGAGGAGACTCCTATGATGGAGAACATACCAATAGTACAAGACTTCATGGATGTGTTTCTAGAAGATGTACTAGGTTTACCTCCAATAATAGATATTGATTTCACTATTGAGTTAATGCTAGGAGCATCACCAATTTCAAGGGCCCCATATTGAATGAGCATCCTAGAAATAACTGAATTAAAAATTAAATTGCAAGAGTTGTTAGACAAAGGGTAAATTCGACCAAGTGTTTCCCCTTGGGGAGCACCAGTGCTGTTTGTAAAGAAAAAGGGTGGAACCATGCGAATCTGCATCAATTATGGACAACTTAATAAGCTGACTGTCAAAAGTAAATATCCCTTACATTGGATTGATGATCTGTTTGATCAGGTGAAAGGGGGTCACTATATTTTCAAAGATAGACTTGAGGTCTGGATACCACCAGATCCGGATAAAAAACAAGGATATCTGCAAGACTGCTTTCCGTACCAGATACAGGCATTATGAGTTTGTGGTATTACCATTTGGTTTAACTAATGCACCAACAACATTTATGAGGCTAATGCATGGTATATTTCACCCCTTTTTGGACAGTTTTATGTTGATATTCATTGATAATATTTTAATTTTTTCAAAGAATATGGAAGAGCACAAGGAGAACTTAAGGATAGTGTTGGAGATGTTACGAAAACATCATCTGTACGCCAAGTTCAGCAAACGTGACTTCTTCAAGGAATAAATCCATTATCTAGGTCATGTTATTTCCGTTGAGGGAATAGTGTTTGATCCAGAGAAAATCAAGACGATTATGGAATGGCAAGTCCCCCAAAATGTGGCAGATATTCGATCCTTTATGGGATTCGCTAGATACTGTCGACGGTTCATTGAAGGGTTCTCCAAGATTGATTTTCCAATTACCTCCTTACAAAGGAAGGGAAAAGTATTTAAATGGACCAATGAATGCTAGAAAAGTTTTGAAAGGTTAAAACATATTTTGACCACTGCCCTGGTGTTGAGGGTAGCCCACCCCAACAAAGAGTTTGAGGTTTGTACCGATGCTTGTAAGGAAGGAGTTGGGGCAATTTTATCGCAAGAAGGAAAAGTAGTTTCCTATGAATCGAGGAAGTTAAAAGAGCATGAACAACGATACTCTGCCTATGACTTAGAGCTGACAGCGGTAATGCATGCACTCCGGGTATGGAGGCACTACTTGCTAGGAAAAAGGTTTGTGTTAAAAACTGACCACATCGGCCTAACCAACTACTTTAAGCAAGCTGATCTAAACTCTCATTGGGAAAGATGGAGTTCCTTATTAAGTGAGTTTGTCATGGATATTCAGCATGTAAAAGGTAAAGAAAACCATGTGGAGGATGCCTTAAGCTGAAAACTACATTGTGTTTATGAACTTTGTTATAACCAGATTGAATGTAAATTTTTAGATCAGATAAAAGAGGAAGCCAGGAAGGATCCTGAATACCAGTACTTATGGCAAGAAGTAGAGGAAGCCAAAAGGCAAGAAAAAACCTTTTGAATACGGAGTTACCAAATATAAATTTCTAACATTTAAGGAGAAGATATATATTCCAAATCGAATGGTTTTGAAGGAGCTAATCATGGATGAGTATCACCACAGTAATTAATCAGGACACTCGGGATACCATAAAAGGCTAACATCAATTAGAAAGGTCTATTTTTGGCCTGGTATGCTAAGAAATATTACATAATATTTTAACAAATGCTTGGAGTGTTAACAAGTTAAGGTGGAGCATCAACATCCAGCCAGATTGTTGCAGCCTATACTCATACCTGAGTGGAAATGGGAAGTTATATCTCTATACTTTATAACTATCTTACCAAGATCAAAAAGGAATAATGAATCCATTATGGTGGTGGTTGATAGATTGAGCAAGACATCACATTTCATACCAGTATGGTATACTTAAAAAACCATGTAAATAACATATATCTTTATGAGAGATATTTTTAGACTACATGGCATTCCAAAGACTGTCATATTAGATAGGGATGTGAAGTTTGCTTCAGCATTCTTGAAGAACTTATTTACAGGTTTAAGAACCCAAATAAATTTCAACACCACTTATCATCCTCAGATGGATGGACAAACTGAGTGGGTAAACCAAATCTTGGAGGATATGTTGCACATGTACGTGATGCAACAACCAATGAAATGGGAAGAATATTTGTACTTGGTAGAATTTTCCTACAAAAATGGTTATCAAGAGTCTCTTAATATGAACCTCTTCGAAGCTTTGTATAGACAACAACATCGTACTCCCATCAATTGGAGCAGCCCCGCAGCCAAGTTGATGCTTGGACCGAAGATGTTAGCTGAGATGGACTCAGATGTAAGAAAGGTCAGAAAAAATATGAGAGCAGCTCAAGATCGACAGAAGGTATATGCATATAAGAAGAGGACTTATCGATAATTTTAATTGGGCGATCATGTGTATGTAAGGATTAAACCAAAGAAGAGAACACTAAGGTGTGCCTCCTATGCCAACTTGGCTCCCAGGTTTTGGGGACCTTTCCAGGTTACGTGCATGACCCAAAGCATGTAATCCACTGGAAAAGAATTCAAGTAGGTTAAGATTAAAAATCCTATCTTGAAATACAAAATTTTATGAGAATTTAATTTAGAGTTTTTTTTTATTGCAGATCAAGCTAGATAATAAATTTTTGTTCGAACCTCAACGTATACTTGATCGGAGAGAAATCATTCTCTAGAGGCGAGCCATCACCCAGGTGAAAGTGAAATGGAAGCACTTCAGCTCAGATGAGGCTATCTTGGAAGATGAAGGATTTGTTCGTGAGGCTTATCCAGAATTGTTTGTTGAGCTGGAGTGAAACACCGAGAATGGTGTTTACTTCCAAGGGGGGAAGTTGTGACAGTTGGCTTATGTGCTAACTAGTTGTTATGTCATTTTAATTTTAAGAAAATAAAACATTTATTTCTTTTGAGAAACATTAGTTGATAAACATGAATTAATTTTGTTTTGTTGAAAATAAAATTTAGTTATGGAAAAGTGGTTCCATAAAAGCGAAAATGGCTAATGGTAAAAGTATTCCAAGAACTAAGAAGTGGTTGAACATAAAACAGTTCAGACAGTTACCTTTTTCTCTGAGGATAAAGGTACATTCCAGTGAGGAAAAAGGGTTATGTCCCGGGGCTAAGGAGAGGAAAGTAAGAGAGATGATTTCCTGAGTTGGTGTGACCAATGGAAACACTCAACATTCCTAAAAATTTCTTGAAAAGAAGACTGGACTTGGGGTCCTGGGGTCTCTTTCGAAATCTTTGTCAACCTACTCATCTCAGGTGTGGAGCATGGGGGAAGATGAAAACGTAATCACCTCTCTTATGGTAGGGAGGACATCATCAGCAGAGCCAAAAGTGAAATAAGTAAACATACTTATTTAATGTAGATATGTTAGTCATATGTATTTGATATAGAATGTTGTACACCATTTATTTCAAATTCAGAAAATATGTTTTGAAATATGAAAGAAGAATTGTACACGGTGCATGTCGAATATGAATTATATCTGTATACTTTACATTAAAATTTTTCTTTATTGTATAACTATCAATAAATTTGGAACTGTTAAATGTATGTGGTTGTGTAACAAGACCATATGAACAAGTGGTAGGTAAAGCCTGACTGTTAAGGTAATACATAGAAAGAATGAAACTATAGTTTTGGACTTTTAAAACTGAAAGTACAAACTAGAAGAAAATTGTTAGTTCAGGGTGCAAGGTCGAAACCCTATACCCTACTGATCGTTTTTCCATACCTATAATATACACGGACAAAGGCTTAGATGGTTCGGTCATCATCTTAAAATTGTAAGAGAACATATAAAATTATTGTTCCTAAAGGAGGAAGAAAACTCTATCGAAAATTAAATTATCTTTAGAACATATTTAGAGGAAAAATCCTGAAATAGCATGCATAGCTAATATATTGAAAAGATTATTCCAGAATGATAGACTGCATCATAAAAGTAAACCACAGTAAACATAGTATACAACAGGAGATACCATACTACTGCTTGACCGAAATGGCACGAAATCGATCTAAATACAATACGAAAGTTACTGAAGAAGGAAACCCATTTCATAACTTCAAATTTTCATTAAATCACAAAAAATTTGCATTGTTAAACCCCATGGGCCGTACGGTAAACATGATATCGAAAGGGAGAAATGAATCTAGAATTGCGTGGGAAAACATGCAAGGGAGCACCAAATAAATACATAGTGAAGAGGACGGTAAACCTCCAGTAAGATTCATAAACAATGTAACAAAGTACCACTATATATAGTGGATTGAAACCCTTGAATTAAGTTTTAGACCGGAAACCAAATAAAAAAATACATTAAATCGAATATTGCATGCAAGGATGCCGAAGAGGCAGAGCCATGTAGGAACAAGACTGACACAGTTAGCTCGATGGCCATATCACTCAATTCGAGATCTGGTGAGCAATGTGCCGCATAACCCCGAAGCTAGAACAGTTCTCTCTACAACCCAAGAAGAAAAGAAAGTGAAATACCTATTATGGCAAAGACAGTATCAAGAAATTCGTGACAAGCTTCGAACCTTCGAAGGAGAAAAATGCTTTGGGTATTCCTTGGCTTTCAGGCTAAAAGGATTACCTATACCAAAAAAAATACAAAATAGGGAAATTAACAACAACCCATTAAAAACAAGTGGAGCCATGTAAATAGAAAAATAAGACGAGAAGAGTCACAGACCTGTGTAGACATTTTCCACATGCCTGAGGGCAAAGCTGCGAGGAAAAAAAAGAAGGAAAACAAGGTTAAACTCATGATAGTGCCAGAGCTTAAATGGAAACTCAACTTGTGCTACAAGGAACAAAAAGAAACTGAACTAAGAACCTTCTTTTACATGATGTAGTGGAGAGAAACCCTACAGGAGGAAACTAGAGTGCCTTGAAGTTGGCAATGGCTTCCAAACCCTGCGAAAAGCCGGAAAACACAATTTAAAACCAGATAGACATCTAAAATGCAAAGGTTGGTGGCATAAATGTTACGTCTAGCACAATGTGAAGCAACTAAACCAGAGAGATTTGGGACTCAATAGAAACAAGCCAAACCAACCACAGAAGTTATGTCGCAGCACAAAATCACCAGCTTACCTGACAGGTCTCTGCTGAGGCATTTGAATTCGGACAGCAGCATGGTCTCTACTCGACGATATCACCATGTCGAGGCAGAAGTTGCAGATGAACCACACTGGTGAAACCACACAGCAAAAATGAAGAAAGGTGGTTAGGGTTTATGGGGACATTACCCTAAGAGGGTTCTGCTTTATCCTCCGTCGTCGATTCCTTAGATTCCGATCGAACAGTGGGTGAGTAAACAGATGGCCCCAAATGGTGAAGATAATCTAATGTGTGTACAAAGTCGTAGAAAATAATTAAATTATAAGAATCCCAACGAGACTTATGCAGCAGGATGGAACCATGGCGTGCGAGTGAAAATATTTTCCATTATAACCCATCCTTCTAGCATTAGTAATTAGGTAATGATAATTAATAAACACAACTACCAAATAGGCTCACTTGAGAGTCACGGGTTAGGTTAAACCCTTAAATTTAAATATTGATATTAAATGCATGTTATAATGTTTGTAAAGGTATAAAAAATCACATGTATGCAAGATTATTATTCTTCTGGTTTCCGTGTTTTTTAAATTTGAAAGTGAATGATTCTTCTCTTGTCATCCTCATTATAATTTTGTAATGTATTTGGGTGGCCACAGATATAGTTCATTGATATGATTTGGTATTTTTTTTGTCCTTTGTTTTAGTGATATTTGGTTTTTAAGTTTGAATAGGTAGAAATAATGTTTTTTTGGGTTTGGCCTAATTGAAGGTATGTCTTCTACTTGAAAAATATAATTCCTACTTGTTTCAGTTGTGATTATTTCTATATAAAGGAATTTGTTCCTATTCCTTTAGAGTTGTTTAGATTTAAATGTTTTGTAGATTGGTGTGTGGTTGAGATATTCTCTCAACCAGGTAATTTTGTGTCTAAGATAGTCTACATATCTTGAAGCAATACTACATGTATTTATATGTAACATTATTTGATTAATAAAAGTAGTAAGTTTTTTAAATTCCCGATATGGTTCTCGTATTTTTCCCCCTTATGGGTAGAGGGAAATAGAGTTTGGTGAATGTCTAGAATAGAGTGAAGTTTCTAGTTTTTAGGTTTATCCATCATGCGTCTTCCGACTAGAGAGTGTTATATGTCAAACCTACTTGACTGCACAATCGATATGATTTGAGTAAGTTGATAGACAGTGCTGTGAGTTGGACATCTCGGTTGGAGGAAGCGGGGATGAATCTTTGGAGATGAATGGTGCGTGTTGTGACCACTAACGTGAAGTTGCATGGGAAAAGCGCGGACTATTGATATGGTGGACGACATGAACATTGGCACCATTCAGTCGTTGCTTTCAAGGGATAGCCATGCTCATTCCTACATATCATTGGTGGAGTGCATGATCTCCCTTCGTACTAATGATGGAGCTGCTTCGATGATGGCTATGTTGTTATAATAGTTTATTTATAGATGAAATGAAAATTTAATGAAAGTTGTTTCTTTTGATCCGGATTATACAAGGGAGTCATCGATTATACAAGGAAGTCATCGAGGAGATTTGCAAATCGGGACCTTCGTGGTCAACTAGACCTTTTCTATATCTAGTGGGAACGCTGATCAATTTAGTGTTATTTCGTGGGAGATGGGGACCTCTTCGTCGTTTGAGTTGAGACATCGTCGCCCTCATTCAACCCCAGAACCTTAATCAGACACAGACGATCTTCCTCTCCAACAAAGAAAATTTGCAAATGGCGAGCATTCCATGGAAATTGGATGGGGAATACCATTCATTGTCCTCATATAGGCCAGAATCGTTAGCACCAGATCAAATCTCATCCACGAATGCGATGAAAATTTTAACTACTCGGAACCCTTCATTATCTCCGGACATGGGAATGCAGCTCTGATCGCTCTTCGTTCATATTTGTATATTCTTTTACATACATTGGCAGTTTCTCCAACTTCGTGGTGGCTTGGGGCAAAACAAAAGGGCTAGGTGTTTTATTTTCTTAGGTTGATCCTTGGTCAACTATTGGTCGAATCAAATGGATGGTTCGGTAATTGTGATCACATTCTAAAATATAAGGAAGGTCTTGTACCTGCGGTGAAGTGGAGCACTAGTCTTTTAGCATGGCGAATGATGTAGCTATGCAAGTTGAACATTTTGGAAACTGAGCTTTGAAGAAAAAATGATTGGTGAGCTACGCACTATGTGAAGCCCATGACTATCCTTACTCGTTCTTTTAAATGCTTAATTAACATCTCAGTCTGCATTAAATTAAATGTGGAAGATAATTGTTGAGTGGTGTTCAAATGAACCATTTGTGTGAGGTCATTGAAATATTATTGTAAAAATGATTGTTAATGGAGTGATATTTAGCTTGGTCAAGTTTAGAGTTTGATTTTTTGTTGCAATTCGCCATTTTAGCACTAGACAAATTTTCAGGAATGATTGATTATGAGATATGATGAAGACATGACATAAAGATGGCATCAAGATAGTGATTGGACTAGCATGAGAGATTAAAGGATGATGGAAAACCAGTTGAAGGTTTGTGTGAGTTTGTAGAATAGATTTATGATCATGTAGTATGTGTCACATACATGTATTAGTAAGCAAGTCTATGTTGTTTTGTAATGGTCCCTCAAAATTTTGTAAAATTATGTACCTGAAATTGTGTTGTTAGTTTTCTAAGGCATGTGTATCCACATAAAATTCGTAGTAATCTTAAAACTACTTTGGAAGTGCAAGGTTTGTGGTAATCTTAAAACCTCTTTGGAAGTGCAGGTTTGTGGTAAACTGTAAACTTGCACTTCCAAAATGATTTTAAGATTACCACAAACTTTGTAGTGATACAAATGCCTTAAAAAGCAAACAACACAACTTTAGAGACATAATATTACAAACTTTTAAAAGACCACTACAAAACAACATAAATTTGCTTACTAATACATGTATATGACACATACTGTCATAATCATGAGTCTATTTTACAAACTCACACAAACTTTCCAAAAAATTTCCATCCATTTTTAATCTCTCATAATGCTACAATCACTATCACCATCTTCTTCTGATACCATCTTTGAGCCCCAGCTTGGCCACTCGACATTTCCACCTCCCTTCAACAAATGAGAACCATTGATCTAGCTCTCGTGAGAACCTTTTCATTGTAAATTTAATTTAATATTTTAAATAATAATGCTCCAATCACTATCTTCCTCTGATACCATCTTTGAGTGGCCACTCGACATTTCCACCTCCCTTCAGCAAATGAGAACCATTGATCTAGCTCACATTTTCACTGTAAATTTAATTTATTATTTTAAATAATAAATTTATATAGTACACTATTGAGTGATTAAACTTAAATCTTATTGGTGAGTTGTCGAAGAGAAAGTGACCTCACTCGGACTAAAAGTGTGTTAATGTTGGCTTGACAAAACGACTTTTATCTAATCATTTAATAACCCTTCGTTGTGATTTCGTTAGTCATTTAACATAATTGATTTTCAAAGGCAAAAATGGAGCGCAATGGATACTCCTGATCCCACGTCAACATGCTTAAGAAAAAATAAATATTTAGTTAAGCTCGATTGGTATATTATGGGTGCAGAATTTACAAAAAAATGTTAATGTTATCGGTGCAACTTCTCGGCAGAGTGTTAAAATATTTATATTTAATCCAATTACCAATGATCTCAACAAAAATTACGGGGATTGGGGTTGAAATTGTCAAAATACAATAATTATATGGGGTGGGTGTTGAAATTGTTAAAATACAATAATTACGGGGGTTGGGGTTGAAATTGTCAAAATACAATAATTATATGGGGTGGGTGTTGAAATTGTTAAAATACAATAATTACGGGGGTTGGGGTTGAAATTGTCAAAATACAATAATTATATGGGAGTGGGTGTTGAAATTGTTAAAATACAATAATTATGGGGTAGGTGTTGAAATTGATGTCGATTGCTATCATATTTTTTAATTTATATGGACTTAGAATTTATATTTTAATATATATATATATATTTATTGATTTTGGTGCAAATGTAGTTTCATGGATAAAGTGGGTTTTTCAAAGTGTAAAATTTATTTATTCATTTAAAAATAATAAAAAATCACAATTTTTACTCGAAATTCTATTGATCATTTAAGCTATATCATTTATATGTATTAATTTATTTATTATTTATTCTCATTTCTAAATAAAATTTTGTATTTTATTATAAATATTTATTAGTATTATTTTTTTTTTTTTAAATGATCATATTTTCTCTATTAAAATGACGATCTAGGTAAAAATCCAAAACATTTTACATTTTAAACAAAACTACTTCCATAGTCTTCCAAATATTCAAAAAATGATAGTTGAAAGTCCAAAGCTTTTTACATCTTAAACAAGGCTACTTCCATAGTCTTCCAAATATTCCAAAAAGAGAGGCATTCTATTTTTCTTGTGACTACATACTTGAGAGCACGACTGAATTCTCTTATAGTCTCGAGAAAACTCCTAATATAGCTATATATCCGCATGACATATTCAGACTAAAAATAAAATCTAGCCTAAAAAATTTCCTCCAATATCAGTATTTACTCCAATATCAAAATTTGCATCGGTTCCAACCTGTTCAGGCCCTGTCTGAGAGTAACGAGAGTTCAATCATTCAATTGTCTCAACATCTGCTTCTCATGCAATTCTGGGATTTCGTCCTGGGCCAACCGTATCTCTCAGAAACTTTAGAATTCATTCCATTTTCGTCTGAATCTGACAAGATGTCCAAGAAACCCATTTGAAGATTCACCTTGTCCACGAATCTCTCCAATTCATTTATCTTACTTTCCAGCAGATTGAACTTTTTGAAGAGCAAAGAAAAATGCGTCCACGCCTCAGTCAGAATCATTTCTCCATGGTTGGAGATTAAATTCATGATGAAGTCAATTGAGACTGATAAGTTGGCCAGACGATAGGAGTCTTCATGCCCTTCTATTAAAGTCCCAATGAACAATATTATTCTCCATAATTGACTTCTTCTGCAAACTGCACTAAGGAAGGAGGGGCGCTGATACTGAGTGTCCTTCCATATTTAATAAGTTGACGGATCCTCCTCTACCTGTACACCAAACGATCTTTCTTAGTGCGAATATGTCAAACGTAATCCCTGTTTTTGACCCTCAACAATGTAGATAAAATCTTACTATTCACACTATCTTCTATTAATCAAATAGAGTTACATATATACATGAAGTATTGTCTCAAGATAGGGAAGCTATATTGGATGCACAATAAGTTGGTTGAGAGAATATCTCAACCTCACACCAAACTAGAAACTTAGATTTAGCTAACTCTTATGGAATAGGAACAAACTCTATACATAGAAAATAACAATCGAATAGAAAGTATAATTTTATGACAAGTTGGCCCCATAAATAATACAAATTTACAAATAATTATTTTATTAATAATTATTTTGTAAGGAATAAATTATTTTGTAAAGAATAAATTACTCAAATATAATAATTTTATTAATAAATATTTTTAAATAATTTAACTCAATTATTTATTTTTTTTCTATTTTTGTTTTCCCAAAAAAAATCACAATTTTTAGTAGGAAAATAAAAATTACATTTTGTATGTGCATCTCCAAACTAGCATAAACTTTTCCAATATCCAAAGATATATAGCTCAATGGTTGAGCCAAAGACTAGACCATAAAACAAAAATGAAAGGATGGGGGCTTTTAAGATAAAAGAAATATTTTGCCTTAAATTTTTTGATATGAGACACTAGTAAAAAAGAAAAAGTAAAGGATTAGGGGTTTGTCTTTATGTTGTTGATGGGTTCTTCAGGAAGCAAAGCGATGGAGGCCGAAAACAACTAATGGGATTTAGGACAATTGAGGCCGACAACATAGGTGCTTGGTGAGAGGAGCTACGGAGGCACTTTCGCTGAACATGGATAGGAAGTAACATAGTTCGAGTACATTTTGGGGTCTCCATCAATAGTGTTTTTATTTGTGTTTTTTTACTGTTTCATTTATTTTGAGCGCTACTTCTATCTGTTGGTTGCTGTTATCAATACATTGTTGTGCTGAAACTTTTTACGGTCGTTGACAACATGGATTAGATTCACTTAAAGGATGGTGGAGACAAATTAGAAAATATATGTTGGTAGACAATATGCAATCTCTATGACAACTTTTGCGAGAAGCAGATGCCGAGAATAAAAGATAGGATTGTGGAAGAATTAGTCACAAAATTCACAAGGGAGGTAATTTTGGTTATAAGTGTGGAGGTAGATAGATTAAATGTAGCATTTACTGGTGAAATTACTGGTGTTTTTTGGTGCAATGCGTCTATGGATAATTATCTGAGCTAGATTCACTTTTTATCCTGATTATGAATGATATCAGGGATCTCTACTGGTTCTTTTGTTTCAAGGTGCAATAATAATAGTTTATTTTACACTCTAATTGTTGGTATACACTGTGATATATTTGAGACGCACTAACTGGTTGTTTACATTGTCTTTCTTCTGAACCTTCGCTCCTGTGGATCTTCCTGCTCCTTCCCTAGTTTGGGAATGGTCAATCAGGGGATTTTCGAGGATCTTAGCTGCTACCTTTTGTTCTTCTTTATGGTTTATCTGAGACATACTGGCTAGTTGTTTTACATGGCATTTCTTTTGAACCTTTTCTCCTATGGATCTTCCTACTCCTCTCTGAGTTGGGATTGGTCGATAGGAGGATTTTTAAGGATCTTTACTACTACATAAGTGCATTAATTTTGATTGGTGGAGTTGGTAATATATTTCAATTTTGAATTCGATCACGAAGGAGTCTCTTGTGGTCATTAATTGGTCTAGGGGGATATTTATTTTCCAAGTTGGTCATCGATTATATGAGGGACAATCCATTAATGGTTTGTGCCATCATTGAATATCTTTGTGAATGTGTGATTGATTAGATTTTATGAAGGAAATTGGATGATGATGATTGGCCAATCTATTTTATTCGAAGGGGTTTCCCAGTGGATTGAGTTGGTAACAACCTACATCGAGTGGTGTCAATAATTGATAAGTGACATTAATTTACCTTCTCTTTATATTTTATCGAGGTTTTTTCAGACACAACTATATAAAGTATTTTTTAGTATTTCTCTCTAATTTGTTGCACATATAGGCGGGATTGCAAAGTGTCGGTGGTGTCTGTTGTATAATTGGCCTTTACATCTATCGGTAGGATTTCACTTGATACTAAAGGAAACTCGGATGGTGATGTGCCATTACTCGATGTGTTGGTACATGTGATTATTGAGGCAGAGAGTCGTCGCTGCTCCAAGTCGGGAGTCTATCCCTTTGGGACATCTTCTGTACATGGAACTATACACGTGGATTCAAATATTTCGGTATCCCCACTGGTTATTGAACCCAATGTCGTAATCAATGGAGATTGTTTTTCCATCATTCGTGGAAAAAGAAGGAAGTTAAGTAAGGTTGATCTGGATGATCATAAACTCATTTTTTATTCCGATGTTTTTTGGGACTGGGTGGTAGGATTACAAAAACGATATTTGGTGGGTAAGTGGTTTTATCTATGAATGGTTGGCTTCCAGATGATAGCCTGGGTTAAAGAACATTGGTACCATATTCTTAAGTACCCACCCCTTTTCAACATTTTATACAATCAATGGTTATGCTTCCACTTTATTAATGATGGAAATGTTGTGAAGATTTGGGATCATATTGGGTTCATGGTTGTGGTTTCATCTGTTTAAATCAATGACATGTGTGATTTGATCCATAACTAGAATTTCCATGAAAGAATTTGGTTTCGAGCTAAACTCCCTGGTTTACTGCTCGCATTCTGGTCATGTGTGTTAGGGTCATAAGTTTTATTGTAAATTTTTTTTCCTTATCCTTTAATTTTCAGTTTTGAGTAGTTTAGCCTATGACTACTACTGCTATCATAGCCTCTATATTGTTTTCTGACATCTTTGAGTTTCTTACATGAAGGGTTCATTCAAATTATGAAAGAGTGTCGAATTAATGGGAGTCATGGTCACACATGTCTTTTTCATGTCATGTCAAAGGGGGTTTATTCATTTTTCTATCAGATTTGTCTAAATTGAGTTCATTTGTAGTCAAAGTTCTGATGGTTACAAGGTATGGTCATTTGAAACATCTTACAATTTTATCCCTCATTCTTATTTACCCTATTCTTATCCATTTCACCTCCTATTTCCCCATTTACCCATTTACCTTCCATTCATCCCCCTTCATATAAATTTACATCCTACACCCTTCCCATATACCATTAACCTATCATCATATTACATTCATTTTATTGCCCCCTTTCATTCTAAACCATTCCCTATATTAACATTATCATTTCCCATACTCATATCATATAACCCTCATGCATAATACCCCATTCTCATATATAAAACTCCCATACCAAAGGGATATCATACCCCTTATACTTAATCATTACCTATGTTGTGATTCACATTCCAAGTCAGGTGGAGCGCTCCAAACCATCATGTCAAAGCATCACAATGTTACTTAGATTTTCTCGCTTCACAGCATTGCGCATACTCTATTTTTTACACCCTTTTGAAACGACAATTCCGACCACATAAAGGCCAATTATGGAAAACTAAGAGAGGTTTTTCTTAAAGACGGACCAAAGTACATAAATATCTTCTAGTTTTCACACAGGTGTCACAGATTAGGCATTATGAATGCATATTTAAAGCTCATTTTTTTTATTTTGTAAATTTCCTATTTTGAGCCATGGTTTTGCAGAGCATTTTGTGAGAAGATGGGGAAGGATTTAGAGAAACAGAGAGAGTCATTTCTTCTCAACACTATCATATAAAATAATTTCCTTTAATTTTGAAAAATATGTTATAGTTTGGGAGATATAACCAAAAAAAAGTGTGCTACAGAGGTGTTGCACAGACGTTGTGCAGGTACTGTGCAACCCTTGCCTACTGAGTCTCACTCATGTTTTGGAGCTCCCAGTTGTCAGAGATTTGAGAGGTCAGCTTGCTTTACACCTGGATGCCATCTCAGCCCAAATTTCATCAAACAGGTGTCAGCCATCAAGGAAAGATGACTTTGTGCTACCCAGTCGCTATGTAGAGCTGTTAGTTCACTAACAAATTTTCTAAGATTTTCTGTTTTTTCTATTTTCTTTACTCAGGATGAAAGAGATTCAAATATAAACATGGTTTCAAATATTTTATTTCTTTAGGGTGAAGTTAATTATTTTAGGATTGCATTTTTATTTTTGAAAAAGGTGTAAACAACTATAATGTTTCTATTTGTCAGTTATGATGTTTCTACTTTTCCATTTGGTGTTGATCCTCTCCATGGATCGAACATATTTTGTATGCAAATTCCTATTAAACTATGATAGTTTTCCTATATAATGAATAGAAGTAAATGAAGAAAGGGTTTTTTGGTTGGTTTAGAAAAATACTCGGCAAGAGTGTTATTATGTTATGATATTAATAAATGTCCATACACGAGGTCACTTGTTGTTGACTCCCTCATTGATTATTCCAGGTAAAGATACTATTGTCAACCTCCACTAGGCCATAGGAAGTAATTGTTTCTTGAAATTGTTCTGCATCTGCATACAACCTTCAAATATCACCCTTCTTCTCATCAAGTAACTTTATAATATTCAAGTCGCTTCCAATAACCCATGGAGAGGGATATACTAGGGAACCTGTTTGCAATATAGAATTACAAATCCATGGCTTATAATTTATTAAATTTAGGCAAACGTGTTCGATAAGTGATAATATTCTTCTGATACCGTAATCTAGAAATTGACTATTAGAATGTGAAATGTAGTGAACATATTGATGAATAAAATGTATTGAGGGGGGATCGTAGGAGACCCCTCCCACTTGGGATATCATGGGTATTTTCTCTACTGGAGTGGTGCTACTGAATGTTGTCCTGCTGCTATCCCTGTTAGCTAGTGGGACTGAAAAAAGGATGTAATCATCTAAGTGTTGCCTGGAACTGGGTGGGGGGTTGGGTTGGGGAAGGTGGTGATTGTCTTAAACATAAGTGTGGAAATTTGAAACCTAATGGCTCTCTCATTAATAAAGCCAAACATCATTGGTCTGGGTATGCTAAAAATACAGAAAGAGAGTTTTGGGACTCTCTTAAAGAGGTTATCATAGTAACATATAGATGAATTTACCTTGCTCTTTTCTTACTAGATTTTCTTTCTACAAAAATAGTTGTCTAGGACTTGGACATTAATGATTCAATTGCTAGTTCACTTTTGAAAACCTAAACTGTGGAAGATGATCACTTCATAATAAATCCATACCTGTTTGACATATCGAGCTCAGAAGTTTAATTGTTGCCTCTCAATTAACTAGCTGAGTTATGTATTCTTGTAATTGTAAATGGGTCTTCCACCAAGCAGAAGCTTTACTTGTAATTTATTAAATCCATTGGAATTTTCTTAGATTTCACTTGGTTTGTTCTCATCGGGGAGCATATCCAATATTTGACAACTAATAGCCTCTTGATACACCTTTAGTGAGATATGCATAGCTCTCACCTATCACTGTAGCTCAATGAAATGGAATCTAGTAGCTCTAGTGGAAAATAGTCCAATTTTATACCCAAGACACCAATATAAATGGTGTAGTTGTGAAGGCATCTATCTCCATTGGGGATTTCCATTTTTGCTGCAACATACAAGAAGAATCTTGGTATTAGAGGAAGAGATAAAATATCTCTACCAAAAACACAAATCATCATTCTCCTAGTGCCATTAATTTTTTTTAACCCATTAGAATGCAGGTAATGTATAAGGATTCATTAGAATCTATGAAATTTTCTCTCTTTCCAATAACAAAATAGGTTCATTCTGCAATTAATATATAAAATAAGGTTCATTAATAAGGTTACCTAGAAGTAACTCCTTACATAAATCTCTCTTAGATCCTACGAAGCATGACAATTTTTAGTAAAATGGATGTTCACCCTACAAGATTCTATCCTCATGGCCTAAGATAAGGCATCCCTCTATGTCACCCATGACTATTGCATTAATGGTACATTATTAAAGAGCAACAAACTTATGGATCATTATTTGTGTTGAGTTTTATGGATAGTATAGGAGAGCTTTTTTATTAAGTTTTGTAATTTTTCATCATACTCCTGAGAACTTTCTCCAACCATTTTCTTAATCTCCTTTAGTTTAGTGATTTTTTGTTGTTCAATGTTTAGCCTCTAGAACTTAGTTATAAATACCACCTTTAACTTGTACAAGGCCTTAGCTACACCTTAGGGATAAATCTATATGAACTTCATGCACCATTAAACAAGCTTCCCCCACAATGTGGTTAGGAAATTTATCATCTTAGAAACTAGCACTACAATCCTTTTCACCCTCCAGAAGAATCCACATAAGAACCAATGTGGTTTTTCATCATCGTTACCCTTTATAAAGTTCCTGGAACTACTATAACCATATTTTTGGTTGAATTGTGTTGGCAATATGATGCAGAGTGTTGTCCTTGATGGCAACCCACTTGATGAAGATGATGGCAACACTTGAAGAAGATGATGGCAACCTACTTGATGAAGTTGTACTTGATGGAAATTGACTTGATATACTAATTAATGATGTAAATCTGATGTTCTACAAGTAGTACAGAAGTTGCAGAAGTAAGAAATATCAGTATGTGCAAGAACAATGATGAAAAGTGTATGTCACAAGGTATACGCGGGTTTGCTTCAGAAAAGTAGCGTATGCACGCGGGAAATAACGTGCCAAGTCGCATATGCTCAATTGCACTCTAAATGTGTAAAACCAGGGGTTACTACCATGGTATTGACTCATTGTATTGAGCGCTGGTATGTCTATGTGATCCCGTCCAGGAATACCATTGGAAGTAATGTGGTTTTGGCTCATGGTATTGAAAAAGGGTAAACCTATATAAGGAGAAGAAAATCATTGTGCAATGTGTGCATGAGTCTGGGTTTTTATGAATACTTCACTCTGAAGTATGTCTGAATGGAAAGGGTAACAGTTTGATGATAGATCTGAATCTGTGATGCACCTATGAAGAAAATGATGAAGAAGGGAATCTAGATCTGAAATGTATTTGTATCTTCTAGATTTGTTTAAGGAATGCTTAGATCTGAGATGAAGCGAACATCTGTCTGAAGTGAAGGGTTAAATATGAACTGAATATCTGATCTGAAAAAGAATGCTGCTCTATAATGACTGAAGATGTATACGCTAGTTCGGAACAACGGAAGATCATATATACGTGGGTTTGGTAAAGCGAAAGCGCATATCTGTCCTGAATTATGAACAGATGTATACGCATGTTGATGTGAACGGAAGCGCGTGTATACGTGGTATCAGTAAAAGGAAAGCGCGTATTGAAAAACTAGGGTTTGCTGAAGTTTGTGATATGAGATGTCTGATCTGTTCTGCTGTGTTACTGCTATCTGTATTCTACAGTTCTGAGTTGTCTGTATCAGTTTTGATGTATGATTGAGCTTAAATGTGCGGAGTGGGTCCAGTCTGAAAATATGATGAAAAGTGGCCTGCAAGTTGTGTTCTATTGAAGATATTGGATCTAGTGTGAAAATTGATGAAACGTGGTCCATGGTGGTGCTGAGGGTTGTAGCCTTCAGTCAGGCGGTTATAGCTCCCTTCCAGGTGAGGCTGGTAAACGAGAGCAGGGGGTCGTAGCTCCCTTCCAGGAGAGGCTGGTAAACGAGAGCAGGGGGTCATAGCTCCCTTCCAGGAGATGCTGGTAAACGAGCGCAGGTGGGTGCCTGCGTACTGGTATGAGTCTGCGCCAGTACATAGTTGTAAGATGTTTTCTTTATAATAAAATATTGAAGGCTGAGACAACGGCAGCGGTGGTTTTCTCCCGACTTGGGTTTCCACCTAAAATCCTGGTGTTCATGTGTGATGCTTATGTGTGATGTTTTATTCTGTTATTTCTGCACATGCTTACTGTTATCTAATCATCAGAAGAATGAATGTTGCATAGATTTAAGTAAAGAATTAATGGCATAATAAGATCTCTGCATATACGCGAGTTTTTTGAAGGGTATCCGCGTATATACGCGAGTCTGGTTCAGTAAAGTAGCGTATGATTTTTAGAGCATGAAAAAGTAAAAAGTGTTGAGCATGCCCTAAATACTGATTCACCCCCTCCTCTCAGTATTTTTCCCAACAATTGGTATCAGAGCAGGTCCTTCTGCATAAGCTTGATCGCTTGAAGGAGATCCGTCGCAATGGGAAGTCATGAAGGAGTTCTCTCTCTAAAGCCACCTCTATTCAATGGAAGTAATATGTTATTCTGGAAGATACGAACAAAAGCATATCTGCAAAGTCTTGGTGCAGAAGTATGGGCAATCGTGGAAGAAGGTTATCAGTATCCAGCAAGTATTCCTATTGATGCAGCAGAAAGAAAGAAATATGAAGTCAATGCCAAAGCAGTCAATGTTTTGTTAGGAAGCATGTCTGAACCAGAATTTGCTAAAGTGATGCAGCTAAATTCAGCAAAAGAAATATGGGACAAAATCATTCTGAGCTATGAAGGAGATACAAAGGTAAAAAGTGAAAAACTCCAAAATCTCAGAATTGAATATGAAAATTTAAGGATGCATAGTGATGAGAGTATTGCCAGTTTCTTTTTACGTCTAGATGATATTGTAAATCGTATGAGAAGTTTGGGTGAAACCATAACTGATACTACTCTAGTGGAAAAAGTCTTAAGATCTTTGACTCCAAAATTTGAGTCAAAAGTATCAGCTATTGAAGAAAGGCAAGATCTGCAAACTCTTACTATTGTTCAACTACATGGTATTCTGACTGCTTATGAAATGAGACAAGGAGGTCCCTCTCAAATCAAAGAAGCTGCTTTTAAGGCGTGTGCAAAAGGAAAAGAAAAGGAAGATGTCAAGGAATCAAATTATATATCAGAAGAAGAAGAAGCAAATTTTGTGAGAAGACTCCAACTAGGAACTTGAAGATTCAAAGGTAAGCTTCCCTTCAAGTGTTTTGCTTGTGGAAGAGTTGGTCATTATGCTGCTAAATGTCCTTATGAAGATAATCATGGTAAAGTGAAACAATTTGAAAAGAAAAATAGTTATTATACAAATGAAGTCAATGATGAGGATGAAGAAGATTCTGACCAAGATCTACAAGTGCTCATGGCAAGGAAGCAAAAGAAGAAGGCTACTCAAAATGAGATACCTCAGAAAACATGTGCAGCAGAAAATGGAAAAGATGAAACAGGTATTAATCCTTGTTCTTGTGATTTATTTCCTAATGCAAGAAATGGAGAAGATAGTGAAAATGATAGTGAATGTAACAGTGTGGGTCTAGAAGCAAATCTCAAGATCAATTATGAAGATCCATTTAAAAGAAAGGAATCTATCTACAAAGATATGATCTCTAGAATGAATGGACAGATAGAAACAATGAAGGGACAGATAGAAATACATCAAAAACTGCAGGATGAAGTAACCAATCGAAGTGAAAGCCTTGAAGCAGAAATCATCTCTCTCAAAGAAGATCTGGAAAAATCAAATAAGAAAAATAAAGAACTTGAAGCAAAAATCATCTCTGTCAAAGAAGAATCGTATAAGGAGAATGAAGAACTTCTACAAGCATTTGAAGAACAAGAAAATGGGTTGAAAGAAGAGATTCTAAATCTAAATGATCAAGTAGAAGAAGAAAAAAGGGTTGAAGAAAGTATGAAGAAGCAATGCCAGAGCTTGGAGGTTGAGGTAAACATTCTCAAAGGTAAATTAGAAGAAAAGGATAAACTCTTGAGGTTTCAAGATAGTACTAAGATTCTGGACAATATTCTTAGTAATCAAAGGTCTCCCTCTATTAAACTTGGTCTTGGTTTTCATGAAACTGTTAAAGGAGAATCTAGTTCACAAGGAAGTGCTAAAGATTCAAAAAATGTCAATGAAAAACCTAAAGAGTTGAAAGAAACAAGAAATCAACCAACAATCATGAATACTCAAAGGAAATCATTCACTAATGTTGAATGCTTTAAGTGTCATAATTATGGGCATGTTGCAGCAAATTGCAGAAGCAGATCATTTCAGACACAATCAAATGGATTCTATTCAGAAAGGTACTCTGGTTGCTTCAAGGGATATTGTTTTTCATGCAACAAGTATGGTCATAAAGCAGTTGATTGCAATAGAAGGAAGAATAGAGAAACTCATTATGATCCTTATGCTTACTTTTCTGGTCATGCAAGATGTTATGCTTGTAACAAGTATGGACATGTAGAAAAAGAATGCAGGATGAATAGATCTGAGAAATTGGAGAATTTTCAGCACACTAAAAGAAACTTCAAGCAAAGCTGGAAAAAGAAGGAGGACTGGTCAGAAACGTAGGGAATACTGACCCTATAGCAGTCATCCGCTTCTAAAGCTTACTTCTCTGAATGACTGCAGGAATAATGTGAGATACATTCTAGGGATTGGTAATGTATCATCACAGGGGGAGCAATGTATGATGATTCTCATAGTTGGTTTGGTTATTCTGGTTATGTGTATTTTTGACAGAGCATCTGATGTGAAGAAGACAGGTACAGGTGGTACAACTTCAAGGGGAGATGAAGGAATGTGAAATTTTCTATGTGTCACTTTCCATATGCGGGTTCTGTGAAATAAAGCCACGTATACACGTGATTTCCAGTGGAGACAGATGCGTATGCATTTATGACAAGAAAATTTGTATGACAGCTGAAGATCAGGAGTAAAGGTTCAGGGGGAGCATCAGTCTGACTATTAATGATTGTATTATTGGCACTGTATCAATTTATTTCTCAGTTCTAAATGATGATGATATGACACATGGTTTCTTATGATGAAGATTATGGATGAGACCGGATTGCTTTTTGATGAAGAGTATCTTTGGATGAGATGGAAGTCTTATGATTCAGAGATAAGGACAGATCATGCAGAGATTGTTGTTGATGACTTGCTGATTGAAAGAGCTTTAGGTTGCACAAGCTAAGGAGGAGCTTTGGTCATATGGAAAGGATGCTTGGATGCACATTTTCAGGGGGAGCATTAGCCTTGCTGAGTATAATGCATTGTTGGCATTATGATGGTTTTGAAATATGATCTCTCTCTTGAGGTCCTACTGGTATTGGTCATGAAAATTCATATTTGTAATTTGATGAAAATGTCATGTTGAGACCCATGATGTAAAATTGTAATATTCAGTCATGTAAGGACTTGATCAAATGTGTAAACCCACTTGGTTGGGTACTTGAGTCAAAATATGTAAACCCACTTGGTTGGGTACTTGAGTCAAAATATGTAAACCCTCTTGGTTGGGTATTTGAGTCTCACATGTAAATCCACTTGGTTGGATCTTTGATGTAAGTATGAGTCCTTGGTGATAGGAAGGTCATAGAGTCATGAAATTCATTGAAACATATGTTTGAACATTCAGAATGAACTCAGGGGGAGCATGGTAACTTCAATGCACATCAGATCTACAGCGCTCTTCTATCTACATGAGGAGGAAAACCTTGTGTTGGTTTTGATCCGCCCTTTGCCCTTGATGTCAAAGGGGGAGAGTGACATGGTATTTGAATAGGGGGAGAATATCATTATGCTTAATATATCTATATGTTATGATCAAACACCATCGTGGTTGCCATCAAGTCCAAAGGGGGAAATTGTTGGCAATATGATGCAGAGTGTTGTCCTTGATGGCAACCCACTTGATGAAGATGATGGCAACACTTGAAGAAGATGATGGAAACCTACTTGACGAAGTTTTACTTGATGGAAACTGACTTGATATACTAATTAATGATGTAAATCTGATGTTCTACAAGTAGTACGTAAGGTATAAGAAATATCGTATGTGCAAGAACAATGATGAAAAGTGTATGTCACAAGGCATTACGCGGTTCGTCTGAAGTAGTATATGAACATGAAATAATGCCAAGTCGCTGGTGATAATGATCATGTTTAAATGTAAAACCAAGGGTTACTACCATGGTATTAACCCATTGTATTGAGCGCTGGGTTGTCTTTTTGATCCCGTCCAGGAATACCATCGGAAGTGATGTGGTTTTGGCTCATTGTATTGAAAAAGGGTAAACCTATATAAGGAGTAGAAAATCATTGTGAAATGGGGGTATGAGTCTGGGTTTGAATATATACTTCGCTCTGAAGTATGTCTGAATGGAAAGGGTAACAGTTTGATGATAGATCTGAATCTGTGATGCACCTATGAAGAAAATGATGAAGAAGGGAATCTAGATCTGAAATGTATTTGTATCTTCTAGATCTGTTTAAGGAATGCTTAGATCTGAGATGAGGCAAACATCTGTCTGAAGTGAAGGGTTAAATCTGAACTGAATATCTGATCTGAAGAAGAATGCTGCTCTATAATGACTAAAGATGTATACGCTAGTTCGGAACATCGGAAGAGTGTATATACGTGGGTTTGGTAAAGCGAAAGCGCGTATCTGTCCTGAAGTATGAACAGATGTATACGCAAGTTGATGTGAACGGAAGCGCGTGTATACGCGGTATCAGTAAAAGGAAAGCGCGTATGAAAAACTAGGGTTTGCTGAAGTTTGTGATATGAGATGTCTGATCTGTTCTGCTGTGTTACTGCTATCTGTATTCTACAGTTCTGAGTTGTCTGTATCAGTTTTGATGTATGATTGAGCTTAAATGTGTGGAGTGGGTCCAGTCTAAAAATATGATGAAAAGTGGCCTGCAAGTTGTGTTCTATTGAAGATATTGGATCTAGTGTGAAAGTTGATGAAACGTGGTCCATGGTGGTGCTGAGGGTTGTAGCCTTCAGTCAGGGGGTTGTAGCTCCCTTCCAGGTGAGGCTGGTAAACGAGAGCAGGGGGTTGTAGCTCCCTTCCAGGAGAGGCTGGTAAATGATAGCAGGGGGTCATAGCTCCCTTCCAGGAGAGGTTGGTAAACGAGTGCAGGTGGGTGCCTGCGTACTGGTATGAGTCTGCGCCAGTACATAGTTGTAAGATGTTTTCTTTATAATAAAATATTGAAGGCTGAGACAACGGCAGCGGTGGTTTTCTCTCGACTTGGGTTTCCACCTAAAATCCTGGTGTTCATGTGTGATGCTTATGTGTGATGGTTTATTCTGTTATTTCTGCACATGCTTACTTTTATCTAATCATCAAAATAATGAATGTTGCATAGATCTAAGTAAAGAATTAATGGCATAATAAGATCTCTGCATATATGCGAGTTTTGTGAAGGGTATCCACGTATATACACGAGTCTGGTTCAGTAAAGTAGCGTATGAGTTTTAGAGCATGAAAAAGTAAAAAGTGTTGAGCATGCCCTAAATATTGATTCACCCCCCTCCCCCCCCCTCTCAGTATTTTTCCCAAAAAATTGTTCACCAAGATAAAACCTTATGGACATGTTTGAATAATTAGGCCTACTCCCCAACTTGAACTAAAATTCAAAAACAACAGATGCCACTTCTACTCGTATTCCCACCTTCATTTTGTTTTCACTACTATTAGCGAGAGAAATTTCATAGGTAACATCATAGTGAGAGAAATTGCAACAATAAATTGCCTTGGTGTAGAGGTATTTTTATTTTTAACATTTAC
This sequence comes from Pinus albicaulis, assembly GCA_034641835.2. Lineage (NCBI taxonomy): Eukaryota > Viridiplantae > Streptophyta > Pinopsida > Pinales > Pinaceae > Pinus > Pinus albicaulis. The sequence continues at coordinate 168,182,148 of CM076584.1, forward strand.
ATAACTTTTTCATTTTATCTAGATTCTACAAACAAATTTGTAGTGGAGGAAGGAATCTATCTTTGTTAGTAAGTGTAGGTGTCTTTATAGTCACCTATTTGAGCAAACATTGCATTATAGATCTAGCAAACCTATGGTTAGGCCAACCAAATTATTTTTGAAGGAAGCTAAGCATGTTTTATGGTATCTCAGAGGAACTACCCAGTTTGGACTATGGTATAGAGGGAGTGAAGCTGTGTGGCTTCACATATGCAAATTCGGCGTGAAGTCCATCAAATCGAAAGAGTAAATTAGGGGGAATTTTTAGTGATGGGTCCACATTTGTTTCTTGGTACAAGATGAATCAAATGTATGTGGCGCTCAGCTTAGAAAAAGAAGAATACATGGCTTCAAGTCAAGCATCAGGTGAGGTGATATGGATGATAAAGATATTTGTTGGATTTTTTGGTTAGATGATGGATCCAACTGCGATAATGAGAGTTGCATCAAGCTCTCTGAGAATCCCATATTTCATGATCAATCCAAGCATATAGGTATCTGGTATCACCATTTACGGGATTATGTGCAGAGGAACAATATGCTGACATTTTGACAAAAGCTTTGTCAAGAGGGAATTTCAAGTTCCATACGTTCAAGACAAGGGCGGTTGATAATCACTTTCTTGCTGAGAGGGTGTATTGAAAAATGTAGCAAGAAATTCTCAATTTGATTTTTCCTTGATTAAATTGAGAAAAATTGAATTCTCACATCAATAGAGAAATTGGATGTAGTTAACTTGTGTGACATGTTTTGCGTCACCTGATTTACTTAGTAAATTCGAGTTGGAGAACCTAGAGTTTAGTTAAGAATGTGTGATTGCTAATTTGTAGCAATCAAAGTCAGTTATAAACTAGTTACAAATTTTGGAGGAACCATTAGAAGATCATTTGTTCAATGGGACTTCATTCAAACTTAGTGATCATCCAGGTAGGAAGAGAGAGAGGGAATGAGAGGATGGAAAAAGAGAGTGAGGGAGAGGGTGTGATAGCGAGGGAGGAATGGACGGAAGGAGTGTGATGGAAAGAGACAGGGATGGATGGAGAGAGAAATGGGGGAATGGAGAGCGATAGAGAGATGGAGACAATGTGAGTAAAATAAAAGGGGAATGTATGGAGAGATAGAGGGAAGTGGATGGGTAGGAAAATATAGAGATGTAGAGAGAGAGAGAGAGAGAGAGAGAGAGAGAGAGAGAGAGAGAGAGAGAGAGAGTTGTGAATATAAAAGGATCCCTCCAATAAGAATACACCTAAATACTAACACACATCCCAATGCAAGGTGAAATACATATAGATATAGTGCATTCTCATTGAATGAGGAACACCTTTTGGTATCACACGAGTTTCAATATAGAGGGCTAGGTCAAGTTAGCTGGTAGTGTTGATTCTAAATAAAAGCACTAACTATTTAGATTGCTAGCTTAGTTAGCTAGGCTCTAACATCTAGGTTTGTTTTCACTGAAGTTAATTCCAAGGAAGACACCTAGCTAGATTAGAGGTGACACATAAATTTATGATGAGGAATGGTTTAGGTGTTATGGAGCATGTTTATATTGCATTAAAATTCAAATTTCCCTCATTTATATCTCCCATAAAAAAACTATTCTTTAAAATCGTTTGTGTGATTTAAAGAAACACAAAACATGTGCATGATTTAAAGAAATATAAAACACACTCACAATTTGTGGAACAAGAAATATACCCCCATCTACTGCTAATTCCTCATAATCAAATGACCCTTGGGTCACTTTCCCCCAATCCCCTCCACTTCTAGATTCATCTATCACACACCTAGTTTCCTCATGAAATTGGGCACATAATTTTCAAGCTTTGATACCATGCTATTACATTTACTAGTCTCCCTTTTGTCTTGTGCAGAGGTTGGAAGAGCCATATAATTTTTCTCAGTCGTCACTGAGATTTCTTCCATCTTCATACGCCACATCATCATCCTTCCATATTACCAGGTTGTCATTCTACACTTTTGTGACCCTTCACTTAGCCATCACTCCTTCCTTATTGTCTCCTTCAAGGGGGTTTCTTCCACACTATGCTATTTGTCTTTACTGGACATATTAACTATATAAAATATGGATCTTTTATTTCCCCATGGTATCTTGGTTTCTCGTGGATGTACTTTCAATGGAAATTTTGGTGCCATTGACAAAACGTGTGGTCCTTGGTGCTCCTCCAATTGACCAACGTACTTCATTAGTTCATTCTTTCAGACTTCAGCCAAAAGACCCAATTACCAAGTTCTAGTTCCTTCTTTTAGAAATCAACTAAAAGAACCAATTATGAGGTTGTGGAATGATTTTGGTATTGGCACTACATTGTTCACTAAAATAACCTTTATTGGTACTATATTGTTCAATTTGTTTAGTACTGGATAATCCAATTTCTTTATTTCCACTTGCACCAAGTTAAATACATATGCATAAGTTTTCTTGTGATATTTCAATTATGAGATGAAGTAATAAACATAAATATTTGTGAAAGCTACACAATTTACTTTATTTTTAAATAAAATAAAAGTTAATAATACTACTTTTTTGAAATTTGAATTTATAGAGATATCTTTCGTCATAATCACACATGAAAATATTTTGTTGACTGTTTCACCAAAAAATCATTCTATATAAATACCATTTAGAGATACTATTTGTTTTACAATATTTTTTTTTGTTATATATTTATCAATGATAAATACAAATAAAGCTACTATATCAACCACATTAATATTATAGCCTTAAATATTTATCCTCTAGTATTACTAGTCTTAAATATATCTCCTCCTTCATATTTTTTTTGTTTTAAACTTATTTGTCATGCACATAGAGTTTTCAGGTAGTCGTGGTGGGATGTGCATAGGTTGGGAATTTTCATTGTCGCCAGGTTTTTTTCGGAGCTTAGAAATTTTCATTGTCCCCAGGTTTTTTTCGGAGCTTAGAACTTTTCATTGTCAGATAGTCATGGCAGGATGTGAGTTGGTTGGTAATTTTCATTGTCCCAAGGTTTTAGGAGCTTAGGTTAGGACTTTTCATTGTCAAGGTTTTGAGGGGAGAACTACAGGAGAACCTGGTAACATAGATTGGCCGACCCTGAAAGGGAAGAGGATCAATAGTTTCACAGAGTTGGATGGAGCCTCTGAGGAGTTTATATTGTTGACACATGATGATGCAAGGGACACAGAAACTTAGAAATCAAGTGCATAGATGTTGGCATCGATAATCGTTGTGGAAGTTATGGAAGCGTGGAGTCAAGAAGAAGATGCATTTGAGTACAAACCATTCTATTATTCTAAAGCTATGGATAGCGATCCTATCGAGGAGGAAAAACATAATGATAGTTATGGAAATACAACCTACATACTACCCCTGTTCAACAACATTGTTCCCGTTGTAGAGGGGAGGGTATTGGATAAGCATGCGAAGGATGCCCGGTTGTGGATAGCTCCAGGTGAAAGGGTATTCCATTCCCTATTCATGACCAATTGCTTCAAATCCAGTCTTAAATATAGTTATAGTTCCTTTTGATCAAGCTATGATTTTGTAGCAGGCCTTCCTTTCGAGAGTAATGAAGAAGCAGCAATGGAGGTTCATCACCCCGCAACATCAATACACAAGCTCATAGAAAAATAACAGTTCTGATTCTGAGGAGGAAATTATTTTCACAGAGCATTTGAAAATTTTCCCTAGAATTGCGCAAATCTTTGAATGGCACGAATGGCATGCTGCAGGTAAGCTTTCTATTTTCCTTAGAGTTTATATGTCTAATCTACTGTTTTATTCATTGTTTTTTTCTTTTGTAAGAGGGCTTTGCTCGGGATTACCCTCTCAAAACTTTTTGAGGGTTTTACTGTATCTTCAATCTAAAACTCTTTGATTTAAGGAGTAATAGGGTTCTTCTTAAAACTTGTTGAGGGTTTTACTATATATTCCATACAAAAATTTCTTCGATTTAAGCAGTAACAGGGTTCTTCTCTTCATTTTTCATTGAAAAACTTCCTGGGTTTCAATGGGGTAATTTTCTTTAAGTTGGAACCTATTGAAGTATATTACTATTTGAGAGTTTTCTTGATTTTTGCAAACTTGTCATTTAAGAACAATGCTTTGTTTGGCACATTTTGTCTATAGATTCTGTGAATAATTCTTTGTGGAGATGACAACTGGTTTAGGGTTTTTTCATTTTACCATTTAGGAAGCATCTGCATCCAAAGATTCGATCCCAACTCGGCTGGTATGGAGTATTTACTGGTTACATTTTATTTACAAGCGGTAGGGAGGGTTTTATTCACACAGTCATTTCTTGGTTGGGTTATTCATGTACGGGTATTTTGAGTGTTCCCACACTCGCCAGCACTATAAAAGATCTGTAACATGAATGAGCCCCTCAATGCCATCAATATTACTGATTTTTCCTGCACATTCGCCATAGCCAAGGAATCACATGTTTCCCTTGTACTAACTCTATGTTGCCTCGATTAACAACACTAATGATCACCGAAAGTGAAGTTACAAGAAGAGAAACCAGCAACTGTCTCTTCCTTATACATGAAGGCTCCTTGATGAAATCAAAATCTCAGTATGAACACGGAGAAATTATGGAGTGTGTGAGTGCTTTATGGGCCCTCCAAAGGATCTACGTTGTTCAATTTCCATCCGGTCCTTCTAATGGTGGGGTTTTTATCAGTGATATTTTTGTAATAGGCTTTCTATGATCTCTTACTTAGGCCACATAAGTGATATGACATTCAATTGCAATGAAAAATATGCTTCTCTTGCATTTTTCCTAAAAATTTTAAGATCAACCCTAACTAAGAGAGTTAATTCTAACAAGACCGTTGTTTGACAAGTCATTAAAGTTTAAACAAATTGAGGACCCAATAAAACTCAGGAACACCTGGTTTTCAAATGAAAGAAAGTGTCAGCATCCTGATGTTATCCCTTATTCCTATTATGTAAATCTTGATTACAGAAGCATGGTCACTCCACACTTTCCAATGGATCTCGCTGAGGAATATGATCTGGAACCTAACAAGTAAGCAATTCCAAATACTTTTGTGTGCCACATAGGCACACAAGAGGTGTAATATCCAGTTCTTTCTTCTGACTGGGAGGACAAAAAGGCTATGAAAAACTACAGTTTGCAACTCTTTCTTTCTTTGGAGGACATTGGTAGATTTCCAACCAAACAAAACTCCTTAATTGAGGAGTCTAACCAAAAAATTTTAAGCCTAATATCAAATTGCTTTTAGTATCATTAACTCCCTTCCTTTTTTTTTAAGATTGACAAAAACAGGCTCTAAGTGAAGCTCTTCATGCAATTTGTAAGTGTCAAACACAAAAATAGGCTGATTGTAGGGAATTCATCGAGCTATCTGAGAAATGCATTTACAATTTGCACATCATTTATTACTTCACAAGGATAACATCTGCCATTGATGACCATATTTATTATATGATCTAAAATGAACACAAACAATCGTTGCATGGAATTTTATGTGAAATTCTCATTACATTTTTTTCTATAGATTCTATATAATATTCTCCACTATCAACTTTTGTAATGTTCGCACACTAGGGAATTCATAAAGCATTTTGAGAAATGCATATACAATTTTATATACCTTTTATTATTTCACGAGGATAGCCTCTACCAACCTCTACCATTGATGACCATATTAATTATACAAACTCGGATGTAATTTTTTTCTTATTGAAGCTGCATTCAATATCTCAAAAAAAACATTTATAAGAATATATCCAAAGTAGAATAATATATCTTATTATATTTCCAATGTAACGAACATAATGAACTCTAGAAACCTCCATGAACTAAATATACCTGCTTTCCAGTCTCAAGCATCGTCCCCTTAGGAACTATCTTCAGTGCATTGATTTAGATAGCTTGGAAGACATAGTTCAACCTCAACACAACATACAATGCTATGAATAAAATTGAGATCTATCCATTCATAATGTATATTTTGTCTCTCTAGATCCCATATCATTAGTTAAAATTATAGATTTTACAATAGAGTACTTAGAAGCTTTAGAACTACAGCTCTTGAGATCAAAATCACTGCATATAAAATAAAATTTAGTCGACTAGGAATGGACGAAAAAGACTAGTTGATAAAAAAATTTACAAGGCCTACTAGGATATTCTCCTGAGAGAAGTGACATACAAATCATAATCAGATACTTCTTTGAGGACTAATATGTTTTCCATGGTAACTAAAATTGAGGTCAAACGTATCATAGGAGCATCAAAGTTTTATGCTAGAATAAATGTTACATATGGCATATTGCACTCGTGAAAATAATTTTTTTGTGACATAAGCGCCAATATCCAAATAAATTGAAGTTTCCTTTATTAAAAAATTCTAAGCTTCCAAATCCATCCATCAAAATCAATTATCAACTTGTCCTCAAAGAGGCTAGAGGTCATCCTTTTCATCAACAAAACCTACAGCAACTATTAAAAAAATATAAATCTTTAGAGTTAGGCTATGAAACAACCCTTTCCACAGGTAGCCTTCGTCAAGTATGAGAAATGAATGGATAAAATTTGTTGTAGGTTGATTTATATTGTTAATAATATGTTGTAAGACCTGACAAAGCCACTATCCTCATTTGGAGTTTTCGTTTCTTGAAAATGTTTTACTACTGAAACCACTCTTCACCATTTCTATATAGGGTTTGTAAATTGTTGTTCCTCACTCAAAACTTACCTATAGACCATAATTTACCTTTGTGATTATTATTGAACCAAAAACCTTTACATAGGCCTCCAAAAACCATGTGCATATTTTATAAGATATCGGGAAAGTTTTGTCCTAGGAAATTCAAATTTAACGAAATTAGCACTAAATACAATTTGGAAATTTTCCACCTAAGTGATTTTCTCTCATTTTTCACTCCATTTGACCCTGGAACAACTTGACGTGTTTCTCCTTCTAAATTTTTATGATCTACAAATTTAAGTTCCTCTATTCTTGGCTTCAACATTGCTACTGGTATATTTAAGAAAATGAAGGGATTCTAGGGCATTAGATCTCAATGCCCCACTGACTGAGAGCCATCCATATTAGCAAGAGATCCATCCACATTAGAAAAATAAAAATATATTCATTTTACTATTTTTAAATGTTTTCAAAATTTCTATTGCTTAATTTTGAGTTGAGTGGTGTTTGAGAAGATTTATTATTTATAGTGAAGTGCTTGCTTTAAAGAGAGTTTGCATGCATGCGTGTAAGACTAAGAGATCTAATCTAGTATATGAAGGGTGCCTTGCTTGAGGGCCTTTTTCTATTTTTACATGCCTTATCCTTTGTTATTTTAGTCTCCAGGCATCATACTATTTTAGATAAAATAAACCTTTATTCCCACACCTTGCATGTGAACCTCTTCTTGGAAACTCCTCATGATGCAATTCAACCTAGCCATATATGCAAGGTTTCTTTTCTTTAATTTAAACTATTTTCAGAGCAATATTTAGTTTCTATGAAATCGCTTTTTCTATATCCATACTTTCAAATTTCTGAATATATGTACGTAAATATGAATATATATATTCTGCCAGGCATCCATTACAGTTATATATAGAGCATGGTAACAATTAAACACCGTCAGATACTTAAGGTACAATGCCTCTTCGTGTCTCATAGAAATCGTTATCGGACAACGCCCTCATGACATAGGGGGCATATTTCAACAAGGTGCCACCACAACGCTGTGACAAATGCTGCCAACATCAATGCACTACAACACACTCAAGCACTTTGAAGAATGTTTTCTACATCAATGTTCTACAACTCATTGGCTCTTAAATTTTTCCCTACACCACAACTCGTTAGCTCTTGGTTCAGTCCCTGCCCATTCTGAAGCACTTTGAAAAATGTTCTCAACATCAATGCATCTAATTGACATGCGGATTTTGAGAGATGCGCTGGGGGATGAGGACAATCTGACATCTAGAGAAAACATGTTTCTTTATCAACTTGATCATTAATTTGATGCAACAGTATGTTAGGGGAGTTCGCTTCAACATGTTTTAAAGTGTTCATATCATGCCTCTCCATTAGATAAAATTCAACAATTAATTATAGAAGATATATTCAAAAGGAAATATTGCTTTGGAATCTTGTCTTTGAAAGTATCGTGGAGTTGTAGCTGTGAAATATAATAGTCTGTTTGTTGCAAGTATTCTCTGATAGGTTTCTGCTATGTGACATCCTTTCACCTGGAGTGCTCTTGTATTCACATGTGTCTTCCAGATTGGCTAGTACCACTATGTTATCAAAAATGGTATAGTAAGCCAGAATTTTTGCATCAAATGGTCAACACAAAGAAATGATCTCGAAAGTTGTTTCTTGATCTTTACTCACTTATTGGTTGTATTTGAAAAAAATAGTGATACTTTATTAATTTTCTTTAAAATGAAGCAAAATAAAACACAATGTTATGATGTGAATTTAATTTCATTAAAACATTGATAAATTAATACTTGATATTGAATTGAATCCCACCCTTACATTATTTCTATATTTTTATTAAATAGGTCACACCATCCAGCTTTCACCCCCCTCATCTATTATCTTATAGGTTTTGATTGCTTGGCAACATAGGCATGGCTATAACTTAGCTTTTGGTTGTCTAACTGGTGGTTTTTTTAGCATCGTTGATGAGAAATGTAAGTGATTATTATAACATTATGACTATTATGTACTTCTAAGTTCTGCGAATTTATTTATGATAATTTCACAAATACTATATCCCATTTTGTTCATCTTTGAAAAAAAAATTAATATAGTCTAGCCATTATTTGTTTGTTACTTCTAACCATTGCAAACACCGATTTCTTCAAAACTTATATTTTGGAAATGAGGTGAATGGAAAGTACTTTTTAGTATCCTCTTTCAAGGTCTTCAAGAAGACTTTTCAATGTTTGTTAGTTCTACTTCCCACCAGATTATCAACAGAGATCCGATTTTAGCTATGAGTGCAAAAGAGTCACTACACCAGGGGATACTTCCCCACATTTGTGGAGGGCATTCTTGGTAAACCTAGTGTAGAATAGTGTTGTGTCTCATCTGTTAGCTCCTAAAATGTTGTCGGTGATCAAATTCATTTTATGCAATGTTTTAATGTGTCATTTTCATACTATCCCTGCTCCACATCATCTCAGCTTCTGTTCGAGAAATGTCACAAAGGTATCGTCATTCTTTGTCCTATTTTGGTTTGGGGATTGTTAAGTCTGAACTTTAGCTATTTTTGCCACCTATACTAAGCCTTGCTTCCCCCATTTTTTACCTCTTTTTTCTCTTTAATTATACCTAGTTCGACTATGTCATCTAATTTTGGCTAAAAAGGGTATCATAGGCCTAAGGTATGTTAAAACAACATTAGAAGTGTCATTTTATCTAATTTCGAGCATTATTTGAACTGGCTATGTCATTATTTCATTACTACTCTAGCTAGCATTGGACTTATGTGCATATTTTTTAGATTCAAATAGTTCCGCCAATCCTTCAGACATCTCATACAACTGAGATTCCTACAGCCGTTCCAAATTTCCTGCAGATTCACCAATTTCCTGCAACCACCAAAAAATCATGCAATGAGATCGATGGTTAGCCATGATCCACTCATCCCTGGATCGACCAAAGATATATATTTTAAAGATAATTTACAGTTTATGGACGTCGTCCTATCCACTATTCTGAATCATCTTTTGCAACCATCCTAACCTTCAGATTTTCTTTCGTGCCTGCATGGGAATACAACTTCACCCGTGCAATAGAACTGGTCTAATCCATGCCTTCAGTCATGGATTAAGACCCAACAACAGTTTACTTTGTCAATATGTATCTATATTATGGGTTGTAGGCTTAGTTTAGTAATCTGTTTTGTTCAAAGCCAAATATGGGCTGCCAGAAATGTATAAATCGGATGTAATTTTCTTGTACAAGGGAGAGAGTTTTTGGTTGGGTTGGAAGCTGTTGTTATAGAGAACGATATCAAACTGTAATCAAATATTATTTTAGATTAATAAAATCTTTTATGTTATGTTTATTTTCTTGAGCAACTTCTTTAATATTTGAAGGAGTTGTGAGTGAGGGAGGGCCCCCTTCCAATATTTTCTATATTTTTCATGGTGGTGTGAGAACCACTCCATTTACTAATACACTAGCAAGAACAAGGAATATGTAAGAAACAAGGCGTCAAAGAAGGAGGAATTTGAATAGGAGGTTTGTAGTCCTGAGCAAGTTGACCTTTCTACAGTAGAATCCTCTGTTGGAGAATATTCTGTTGTTGCCCATCTTGAATATCCCATTACAAGGAATACCACATCTCTTCTCAGTGTTCAACCTGAAGAATAATTCTTTTTAAATCCTGTTAGAGAACCAGAGCTTCAAACCATTGACTCTGAAGAATCTGTAGCCTTCCAAGGTCCTACTCTTTCTTGGATTGACATGGCTCATTTAGAAGGAACTGATGAGAACGAGGAGAGACTTGTCACATTTGAATTTCCTATCAGAGAGACTGGGGGAGCCACTCAGATGAAAAAAATTTCTCCCTTGGCCTTGCCTAACTTTCGTGGTGCCTCTAGTGAAGACCCTGATGCCTTATTTAAGTTCGATGTACTCTGCAGGAGCTATGACTATTCTTCCAATGCTCAAAAGATGAAATTGTTTCCTTCTACATTGAAAGATGTAGCTCTCTGGTGGTTTATGGGGTTGGAATCAAACTCAATTTTAGCTTGGGACAACATGAATAAGGTGTTTTTGAAAAAGTACTAGGATTACTACAAAACAAGGGATTTCAGGGAAGAAATCTTTGGTATGACCCAGAAGGAAGGGGAGATCCTAAAGTATTTGGTGGAAAGATTCCAATACAATTTACATAGATCTAAGATGAATCAATTGGAAAAAGAGACCATGAGGACCATTTTTCTTAGGGCCATTAGACCAAAATATCTGGAGGTCTTAAATCTAATGGGAGCAAGCGATGTATCGAAGCTGAGTTATAATGATGTGTGTGAGATTTGTAGAAGATATTTAAGAGGAAACTCCAAGGTTGGAGGTGGACCAAGAGATCCTTCTTCCAAGCTTGTCAAATCAGTTGTCGGAGTTGGAGTAACAAGAGCTGAAATGGGTAATTTATTTGAAAATTTTAAAACTGATATTCTTAGCACTTTACCTTCACAATTGGATGTTTTGTAGGCTAAGAAGAAACAGGAGAAACAAGATGAATTGGAGAAAGCCTTGGCAGTTCTCTGCTCCAAATGCAGGAAGAAACATGCTCTAATGGAATGCCCTATTGATAGTATCGAGGTATGTCGAATTTGTGAGGCTGAGAATTCCACTGATCAATGTCCTTCTCTCCCTGAAATTATAGTAGCATACATAGCATATCAAGGAGTTGTCAATGCAATTTATGCAATGGCACCTCAGAGACCATGGCAGCCACGTCCTGCAGGTGTGTCACAATCAAATTTTCCATTTCCTTATGCTCAAAATCAGATGTCGAATGTTCCAATGCCCTGGCAGCCTTGGCCTCTATTGTACCTTAAGAAAAAATTCTTTTGCTGTGAAAAAAAATCTGTGCTTAAGACATTATCTAATTCTGTCACAAATGATTATATTTTGTCTTTGTATTAAAAACCCATAAACATCTATCTTGTAACCATCAAATATCAAACCAATACATGTTTCTGCAATGCCATATCCCACTTATGCTGAAATGAATGAATGGAAGAAAACGAGAAGAGGATCTTAAACTGACATGCTGTTTAAAGCAGAATCTACCATTTTAAAACCCAGAAGAATTATGTAAAGATAAAGTTAAAATAGAGGAGCGCATATTAAGGTTTGTTTAACTCTTAAATGCACATGCATAAAGAGACATGCTGCTCAAATTACTCTATTTCATTCACAGACATGAAAACATTATGTAAACTGGAAAAAATTTCGGTATAAACAGAATGATGGAAACTTGAATACTTCTTTCATTGATTTGCAATTTTTTAGTACTAAATTTTGCTTTCAGGCTCCCAAAACTCGGACTTTTTCTTTCTTGAAATTGTCTTTAAATACAGTAACACAAAACAGTTTCCTGTAATGAAATTGATTCTAACTACTCTAACTAATTCTAACTGCTTAAACTACTGACTGTTACGGAGGCACTTGCCTCAAAATATTTACATGATTTTGAGAAATAACATAATGAGAATTTGAAAACTACTAATCTATGAGAACAATTGCTTCTGAAGCGGTTTTTGAATCAATGGCTACTTTTGGTTGAGCTGTTGGGACTTCTTTTGTTGAGTCTATTGAAAATGTCTTGCACTTCTTCCATAGCTCATTTTGATTTGTCGGGAAATTTTTAAAACTTTGATATTCTATCCTAAATGCCACAATTTGACTGTGTGTAGGTTTTCCTGTAAAGAGAGTCTTCACCATCCATAGCAAATTGAAATGCCTATGCAAGAAGTTAAACACAGTTTCTCCTTTTAAGATTTGTGTCTTTTCGTGCCTATTATCTGCCTTACTTTTTGCTAATGTTAACTGATCTTCATAAAACTTCCATAACATGATATTTCCTTTCTCAGTCCAGCATGAAGGTAAACCTGTTCTAGTCAATTTTTCAAATGATATATCAAACTTCTTTACTGTCTCCTTGATTCCCAGTAACCTTTTCTCTGCAATCTTCCGAAGCTCATTCTTAATTATCATCTTATTAACTTATTCTGCATAAAAATATCTGTCTTGTATTCCAATATCTTCTAATTCTTCGTCTGATTTGGAATTGATAAAATTTATAAACTTCCTAGCCCAATTTTCTCTTTTAATGGCCGTCTGCTTTTCAGATAATATCTCCTCTTCATGTTCTGAGATGAGGCTTTTATCTTTAGCAACTATATTCAAGGAATTCCAATTTGACTTCATTTCTGAAATAATCTCACCCCAAATGATGTCCAGGACAAAAGAACCATTTAACAGCTGCAAAACCCGTAATAAATGCTGAAATGACGTGTAAAAAAGCCGTTGAAAGAGGATGACAGCTGTTCTTCCACCTCGCTTGATGACGTCACCGCGGGGGGTCCTGGAGTACGGCGAAGAACCTCGACCTATGCCCCCTGCAAAGAATCCAGGTCGTCGATCTTCGTTTACCTCACAGTCAACAAGTCAATTGCAGGGGTGCCGGATTGAATAACGCGCAAGATTTTTGCGCCCCCGTATTTGATCACCCAATTACGATCCTCAACACTTTGCCGCTTCCGCTTCAAAATTTGCTCCATAATTAAACATCAAATTATAATACGAAGCCAAATAAAGTTTAATAATAAACTTAATTGGTAACTCACTTTTGTTAAATACTCCCTTTTTTGTTTATGCTATAGTATAAAACATTATACCATAACATATACTTTTTGCGAATTTCAAATTTTTTGTTATTTTGTGATATTCAAAATAAAAATGTAAAAGGATATGCAGATGATCCACAACATCTGGCTCCACCTGGGGATAGTGCTTTTTCCACGAAACACTAAGAACCTGCAGATCTGTGCCTTCACCTCGGGCATGGAGTCAAAAATTGCTTGATGAAATATGTACAATGATCACACCGGATATATACAATGATGGTGAAACAGTCCCTTAGTGCTGGAAATAATACTTTAGATATTTCCCATTCACAGGCATATCTAGTACTTCTCCTTCAAGATTTTCCAGCATGAAAGTGTTATTCATCCTAACTTCATTGATTTTGAACGGACCATACCACAAGGGATCGAATTTGTCGTGTTTCCCTTTGTCTTCCCTTTGGGTATCCCACCTCAATACCAGGTCTCCCTTCTGAAACATGATCTCTTTTTCTTTCCTGTCAAATATTGTCTTCATTTTCTGCTGATAAGCAAGCAAATTCTCCCGAACTTTATCTCTGTTTTCACTTAGCTCCATTACATTATTCATTCTTCTAATCATGGCATTAGGTTCTGCTTGAGCATCTTGAAGGAAGGAAATCACAGGTTTCACCAACTAGGTGGGAAATAATGCCTGAGTCCCATATACTAGTTCGTAAGGTGACTTACCACTGTATCTTCTAGTGGTCATCCTTGTTGCCCATAGCGTAAACACTAGCCTGGAATCCCAGTTCTTTTGGTTTTCATTTATTGTCTTCTTCAGAATTCTTACCAATGTTTTGTTAGAATATTCTGCCAGTCCATTCCCCTATGGATGATAAGCTGTAGAATGAGACAATATCACATTGTAAGTCTGACAGAAATTAATAAACCTGATTGAGTTAAAGACTTGTGCATTATCTGTCACAATCTTTACTGGACATCCAAATATGCTAAAGATATTCTCTTCTAAAAACTTCATAATGACCAAATCATTTGCCTTCCTGGTAGGGATTGCCTCCACCCATTTTGTAAAATAATCTGTAGCAGTAAGAATCCACTTAAATTTCCCGCTAGATGGTGGATTGATTTCTCCAATGAAATCCAATCCCCATTTTCTGAAAGGTTCTTCAATGAAAACCGGGAGAAGAGGTAAAGGGGCTAACCTTTTTTTTTCTACAAACACTTGGCATTTTTGACAACTTCTGACTGCTTTATATACATCAGCAAACACATATGGCCAATAGAAACCTGATTTAAAAAATTTATGAGCAGTTACCTTCCAACTGTAGTGACCTCCACACAAGCATTCATGATATTCTTTGATTACTTCTGGAACTTCCTCCTTTGTCAAACATAACAGTAACACACCAGCAGGATCCTTCCAATATAGCTTTGCTTCAATTATGACATAAGGTTGGGCCTTAAGTTTCAAAGCTCTTTATTTAGTTCTATTTATTGAAGGAGGACAAGAAAAAAAACATAGATAATGAACAATATCCTTGTACCAATCTGAGCAGAGGAATTTATATTTAATGGCTGGCTTTGACTGAATATCACCTGTTTCTCCATCAACTTCTTCTACAGGGGCCAACAGATTAATTCCCAGTGCATGGAAATTTGACTCTGTTAGTAATTTGGCTAATCCCAATCCTTTGATCAATTTCGTTGGTTTAACATCCAGGTCGTATTCTTGGATTTTAGCAATCCACTTGCCCCTTTTACCTTCTACATTGCTCTGTACTAAAACGTCCTTTACAACAGAATTAGGAACATATGCTAAAATTTGAGAATGAAGAATATAGGTTCGAAATGCTTTCAATGCTTTCACCAGAGGATATACTTGTTTCTCCAATATATTATATTTTAATTCTGCATCTCGAAGCACCTTACTGAAATACGCTACAGGTTGTTCACACTTTTCTTCATTTCTCTGTAATAACACATTAGCAATTGTTGAGGAAGACGCAAATGAGAAAATTTGGAATGGCTTCAAATAATCTGGACTAATTAGAACATCTGCTTCCTTCAGAGCTTCTTTAATCCTTTGGAAAGATTCCCTCGCTTATTTGTCCCACTTTAGCTCAGCATCCTTTTTCAACATGTCTATTATCTTCTTTACGATCTCTGCGTAATTGGGAAAAAATCTCCTTAGAAAATTATTTTTTCCAAGAAATCTCTGAATATCTTTCTTACTTCGGGGCAGTGGAATTGACTGTATTGCTTCGACCCTTGCTAGATCAATCTTCACACCTTGTTTCGAAACAATATGACCCAGCAGTTTACCCTCCTCTAGAGAAAACAGAGATTTTTTAGGATTCAGCGATAATCCATACTTTCTACACTTCAGGAAGGCTTTCTGCAAATGTTGTAGATGCTCCTCATCATAATTTAAAAAAATTGTAACATCATCCAGATAAACAACCACAAACTCATCACCCACAAATGCAATATCCATCGCTCTTTGGAATGTGGCCCCCGCATTCATCAGGGCAAACGACATCCTAGCATACATGAATGTCCCCCAGGGTGTGTAGAGCTATAAAAAGGGTCTCTTTCACCTCTAATCACCTCACATTAATATGTCAACCCGAGAGCGTTTTGTCATTACAAAGAGTGACTCAATCCGAGGCTCATTTGTCAGAGTAATGCTAGTAGTACAGTGCTTAAGAAATACAAGAGTAAACGGATGCTTAGCTGAAATCAAATTACTTTAAAGAAATAAATCACACACTCAGGAAACTCAATAACTCATCAGTCAAGGGTTCGGTAATAATAAACCATCCCTTCAGAAACTGATGGAAAAAGAACTAAAGCATAGATCACAAGCCTGGGAGCTAAACAGTGACTGATACTGCTCACTACAGTCTTAGATCATCTCTCACAACAAACCATCAAATGCAGATAAATAGATCAGCAAAGGAAATAAAGGATTAAACCACAATTCTGAAATGGAACAGCAACTCTAAAATGGAACAGCAAATGAATACTAAGTCCCGCGGGTTATAATCAAACTCAATCTATACACTCTTTGCAATCAAGGGACATTCTATCATTCTAAAGGCGAATTACACAAATCATATTAATGGAACAGCAATAACGATTAACGAATTATGGGACAATACTGATCCAGTGGAAACGCACGCAACACAAATGTTAATATAACATCTCTGCAACATAACAGTAAGGATATGCGATTAACTCTTGAAAGGAATAATAACGTAATGCGGAGTTAACACACAAGTCTAGTTGTAGAAACTTCAATGATTCAAACTGGAACAGAGCATGTAATATGAACTTGTAAAGCATATCAAACAATCGAATAGCAATAATAAACAAACCACACAGAAACAAAGCTGTAATGGTACAGAAGCAAGTGTCCTTCGGGGCCGGGCCCTTAGCCTCCAAGGATGCACCGCTTTAGGTTAACGCAGACGCGAAGATGGAGTAATCACCAGGCTTTCATTAAGACATTGATCAAAAATACATCGAACCAGTTCTCAACAGAGCTTAATAACCAAGTCTGATGTTTTACAGAAGATTACATAAAACGTATCTTATCTCGCCATTCCTCAACTAACAGTGCTGTCTCTCTTTATAAGGACGATGGCGGAGATGTCCAAGCAGCTAGATAAATAAAGCAGCGATCCCTCAGGATCTTCGATCCTGAGGGATTCGCCAAACAGTTAACTCCTTCATCCTGTCTTTGCTATTGTGCTGAGCTGGTGTCCTCTCCTTCTTGCCCGAGCCGATTCACCTTGATCTTGTTTCCCTATGTTTGCGTTCGGTTCTCATCCAGAGGAACAGCAGTTATCTCCACTTCGTTCTTATCTTTAGAGCGGCAACTCTTCGTTTTCTTCTTTCCCTGTATAGAAAATAACCATTATCAGTGGCTAAGTTATACACATCGATTTTCACATGTTTTTTGATAGTTTCTTATGACTTTCCAAATCCATGATACAAAAGGTTCACAAATTGTATTAAAAAGTCATTTAAAGTAATCAGCAAAATCATACCTTTTCAGTACTCCACACACCCCCCTACTTACCTTGTTTCATGTCCTCATGAAAACATTGTAGTTGACATGTAATGCAGTGAGAGAGTATGCTGGAGAAGGAGTTTCATGTGGAGGCCTACAACCATGTTGAGTGATTAAATAATCAAAGAACTGACCTGCTTGCCCCTCAGGCATATCATACAGGGCCTGGTATCCATGTGCAGGATGCCAAATAATTGGAGCGTGAAATCTACACCCTAACCAAGATGACCCTGCTTTCAGAAGGCTCTGGCCATAGAAATTCAAACGGTCAGCGGCTAACTCAAAGTTCTCATATTTAAATGGTTCTCTGAGCTGGATGTGTGGATCAGAGATTCGATATCGAAATTTGGTTGCATTAATGGCCAAGTCTTTGATGGAAAGGAAATACTCTAAACCTTCTTGAATGAGTGCCTCATGCATAGGCCCTAATGTTACAATGACACCTGGAGTCCTTATGTGGTTTATATGAGCTGTCCATAACCGTACTGGGTTCCTAGGCTCAGCCCTAACTCTTAAATCTAGACCATTTTCTTGAATCTGGAAGGTATCATAGGCTTTCAGCCACTTAATCTGATTAGCCCCGAATGAAATGAATGCTTGGAATTGAATATCACCAATGGAGGGACCAGGGTTCACTTCAGTCTCCTGACTTAGCACAAGGTCGTGTAAATAAAGTTCACACAACAATCTCTGGACTTTCACTCCATAATGTTTACAACAGTCGATAAAATCATTGACATTGTTGATCTATATAGGGGTGCCTGCCTTAACAGCTTTTATTTGTAATTGTAAATATCGTTCTAATAGAAACAGAGCATAGTTTTTAGCAGGAGCCCTACATGCTAAAACATTATTATATAAAGAACACAAGTCATTCATCTGTTTGATAGTAGTACCTAGTTTATAAGTTACCTGTGTGACTTCCTCTTGTTCCTTCATCCATCCTTCAAAAACCTGTCTTTTAGATTGACTGACATCCCTTAGTTGCTGCTGCAACTCTTCATATTTCCCTAGCGGAACCGTTTGCTCTTTAAGTTGCTCCATTTCTTGCCGTGCTTGTTTCACCATCTTGTGCAAGGTTTTTGTCCTTGGATCTTTCCTCCATGCATCAGTGGAGGCCGGGAGTTTTACCTGAACCTTTTTGTTACGCTGTTTGGAGTTTAGGACCCTGATTACCCCTGAGGGTGGTGCCTCCGTCTGAATTTGCTTATCATCCTTTTCTATCTTAATCGGAACGGCAGCTAGATCCATTTCTGTCTTAATCGGAACGGCAGCTGGATCCTCAGAGTCTTGGAAAACAGGCTGTTTGTTGGCCCTCTTTTTCCTCTTTACCTTCTGGTTCTTTTTCAAAATCCTTATTTGTTGCCTGAGCTGGGTTATTTTGTTTAACAGTTTAGTCCGTTCCTTCCTCAGCTTCTTGATTTCCATTGATTCCTTTGAAGGAACGACAGTCCGTCGATGGTGGACTGGATCATGACCAGTTGCTAACTCTTCCTCCTGGGGTTCTTCCTCACTGCTCTGCTCCGGCTGTTCTGGTGTATGCACCTCAACTGGTTCTGATTCTTCCTCCTGGGGTTCTTCCTCTAGACTTTCCTCTTGCTGTTCTGGTGTATGCTCCTCAACTGGTTCTGATTCTTCCTCCTGGGGTTCTTCCTCTAGACTTTCCTCTTGTGACATGGGAACAGATTGTTCCCATTCGGTATTTTCTTCCTCTTCCTCATGCATAGGCATGTTCTCTTCTTGAAATTGGTCGTGGGGATTCTTTGAGCTAGAAGGTTGACCGTATTTACTCATATTGGCTAGGATGGCGGCCAAGTCATCTTCTCTTAGTAGGTCTTGTAATGGACTATTTTCCCGCTGTCCCCTTTCTTCCTCCTGTTCAGTTTCTGCTTCTTTTTCTGTTCCCGAAGGTTCGGGTACTTCTTCTTCGGGTTGCTCATCTTCAATTATTACTGGTTGGCTGGTGCTTCCCTGAAGCTGTTCCAGCCTTCCCCTTATTCGAGCCAATCGGGCTGACTTTCTGGGTTTACTTATGCTTCCTCTCATCTGAGCTAACCGAGCTGATTTCCTGGGTTCCTCTGGTTGCTCGGGTGAATCAACTACATGCTTTCGCTTTGCGTGTTCTTGGTGTGTCTCTAGTTGTTGTGATGTACTAGAAACATTTTCTCTGCGTTTTGCCGGTTGTTCTGGTGGGTTTATAGAATGTCTACGTTTCGGGGATGGTTCTGTCGATCCCCCTTCAATCAGTGAAATGAGTCTTTACCAGCTGCTCTGCTGCTGGGTAAGACTATAACTAACAACAAGTCGGATTAACCCGTGGTGACTAACAATTCCCTCTACGTGCTGTGCCCTTTTCATACTTTGTGCAGCATCATGCAATAACGAGTTTAAGAGTGCCGGTAAATTCACAGAGCATTTTTGTTTTAGAACAGCTAAAAGTTTAAGGTGTCGTGGTCTTACCACGTCTTTTCTTCCTTCGCAAGTAATGTAGCTCTGTACTATTCTTGCTAGCTCTGTCCAGGGTTCGCCTAGGGTCGCTGGCATAATTCCCTTCCCTTTGATTGTCAAATGCTGGCCTTCATCCTGGAAGATGTCGATAACCTTCTGTAATCGTTCTTTCTTGAATGTCCATACCGGTCCAGTAGCTGGTAGTCCTGAGACTTCTGCAATTATGGCATCAGTGACCGCTATTCGTTTTCATCTTACCATGGAGTAGTTATCTTGTAAATTCTGCAAGAACTCCATTGCTACTGTCTCATTACCCTCTTGTAAGCGATTGAAATAGTTTAACCATCCTGCTCTTTCCAGGATTTCTCGGGCGGCAGCAGAGATCGTTAGCTGTTGAGGCTCACTACGAATTGCCTTTCCCCCCATGATTCCGTTGTGATTTCTAAATGGAACAGCAAAAAAAAACGTTTTCGGTTTGAAACACAGAGAGCAAGGTTTCGCAAAAGAAAACACAGAGTATGCAATAGTGCAGCAAAAACAACTTGTGCGAAAAGATAAAAATAAAAATCTGCCATGCCGTGAAACCATGCCAAATCGTCGTGAACCAGATTTTCCGAATGATGAATTGACACGTAATACAGAGAATGATGAGGTTAACCTCCCCCCCCCTCAGTGTGATAGGCTTTCCCAGCCGGCAAATAATGGAGCGGCACCCAGTCTGTACTCAAGTCAGAAAGGAACAGCAGGTAAATTTATGCCATGTTGAGAGAGGACAACAGATTACCGAAATCGAGGCGGAGGATGGATCGCGTGTTATGATTTGAGGCTGCTGTGTTATGATTTGAGGCTGATGGATAGTCATGTATCGTACTCGCCAATCTTAAGCGGTCATGGTCACCTCCGTTGCCATGATTGGTAATAAAATATTCATGCGGTGTATAAATCAGGAAATAACATATAATTAGTGCCTAGGATATGAAAACAAAAGAGTGTTAATATCTTACCTATTGGTGTAAGCAAGGTGACTTCGATACCATTAACATTACTCTGCTGCCAACAGGTGTCCATAACCTTGGCAGAGTTGTTTTTCACCCCCGGAACCATGATCCTGTGTGTATACTTAGGACTGTTATTATGTCAGAATGTAGACCATTATGCTGGCTTGGTGACCAGTTAACCATAAAGCCATTCACGAGGAAAGAGCGAGACGTGGGCAGGCCGGCTCTTAATGAGACCTCCTGTTCCAAGGTTCGTTTATTTTGATACACCTTTTGGACCATATCCCTGGTGTGGTGGCCAGAATGGGAATGCCACTTCACTTCCATCCTCATGATCATGGTAGGCTGGCTCTCGATGAGACCCCCTATCCTGCATTTGACATTTGACATGCTTTTTCTTTTTCCTTATTTATACACAAAGGGTAGTTCAGCACTCCTTAAGAGTAGGAATGGTGGAAGAAGTCTTATTATCTCAATAGGAAGATATAAACTCTTTGCTCTTATTCCCAAGTACTAATAAAAAGATTTTTAAGGGAATCAGCATGATAAAGATAACTAATCAGGGCAACATTAGTAAAACCATGTCACAAAAGGTAAGAAATAAGTATGTCCTTCCATCTGTCCTCTTATTAATGCAGAGCCTTATAGATATAGCGATTTATGATTTACAGATTTTCGGTATGCTGTGTTTTTATATTTCATCGCACAAATACATAGCTGAAGCTTGAAGACTAGAAAGAAGACGGGAAAAAGCATCCTGAATTTAAATCAGCAAAGAGATCAAAAGTATGCAGATGGTGTTCCGTTGAAAAAGCAACAACGATGGATAATAGAAAAAGGAACAAAACTGCAAATGCCGTTCCTTTTGGGAAAAGGAACGGAAATCATACTAAACACTCAATATGCCATTCCGTTGAAAAAGTCAACACAGAAATAAAAGAACGCTGTTTCTTTGAAGGAAAAAGGAACAATGGTAACCAAAAAGGAACAGCGATAGACGTAACAATATCGTTCTTCTGAAAAAGGAACAGCAGAGATCCGAATGTTGTTCCTTTAGAAAAGGAACAGCAGAACAAGCAAAACCAAAATAAAAAAACATACATATGCTATTAGAAGAGCAAAAATCAAACTTTGTGGAAGAAAAAGGAATAGCAAAATGACAAGAATTTATTCAAATCAAACTTATGTACAAGAATCACTCAAAAACAAAAACTTTATGTACAATTTGCAAAAAGAAATAGACCCTTAATGAATTACAGGTGGGGAAGATTTCTCTTCTTCTCCTAAGATCTCCAGATCAGTATCTCGGCGTATCTGTTGGCAGAAGGATTCCCGAGTAAGTGGTTTACGGTAGAGACGGACTCGGTGGCCATTTACCTTGAATGCATATCCAGAACCGTCAATAGTGATTAGAGTAAGAGTTCCATTGTCATGTACCTGCTGGATTTCGTATGGTCCCAACCATCGAGTCTGAAGTTTTCCAGGGAAGTCCTGAAACCGAGAATCGTATAACAGAGCCCAGTCTCCCTCGTGGAAGACTTTGTTCTTAATGAGCGCATCATGCCATTTGGCTCGCTGCTGTTGAATTAATGCTGTATTTTGTAGTGCAGAGAGCCGAATTTCGTCTAATTCATTGATCTGTTGTAGTCGATTGAGTTGTGCCTCAGTTAAGTCTAGGCCAACTTCCTGTGCTGTTCGCAGTGTTTGGATTTCGAATTCTATGGGAAAAATAGGTTGTTTTCCAAACACTAGTTGATAAGGTGAGTAACCAGTGGTGCTCCTCCATGTGGTTCGATAGGCCCAGAGTGCTTGAGGTAGTCGGGTAGCCCAGTCACGCCTATGTGATGCAATAGTCTTCGTTAGGATTGATTCTATTATCTTATTGCTACTTTCTACCTGCCCATTCGCCTGTGGGTGATATGGAGTAGTGATCTTATGCTAGACATGATAATTGTTAAGTGTTGCAGCTAATTTATGCCCAAAAAATTGTGGTCCTCCATCTGTAATTATTTCCCTAGGAAGGCCATAACGAACAAACAAAAGGAACAGGAACTGTATGACAGAGTCCTCTGTGGCTCTTGGTAATGCTTCTGCCTCAACCCACTTGGTGACATATTCTATTGCCACCAAAATATATGTTTTCTGATTTGATGAAGGGTTGATGGGTCCAACGAAATCCAGAGCCCACCGTTCGAATGGTTCGATGACTAACTGTGGTTTCAGAGGCATTTCATCAGCTTGACCAGGTCGTCCTGCTCGCTGGCAACTGTCACAGGCTTGGACGAACTTCTTTGCATCCTTAAAGATCGTAGGCTAGTAATATCCTGTCTGCAATACTTTATGTCCAGTCCTACGCTCAGCGAAGTGTCCCCCACATGGTCCATCGTGACAGGCTTTTAGGATGTCAAAGATTTCATCCTCTCTAACACATCGCCTGATATGCATGTCTGCTCCTGTGTGAAACAAATAACCTCCAATCCTCGAAAATCGAGAACTTTTCTGAATAATCTGCTTACGCTCATTAGGAGTTAAATGTTTTGGTAATTTACCTACTGCAAGGTAATTGGCAACATCAGCATACCAGGGCGTTTGAATAGCAACAGCAAACAGGTGTTCATCCGGAAATTGATC
Source organism: Pinus albicaulis (assembly GCA_034641835.2). Classification (NCBI taxonomy): domain Eukaryota; kingdom Viridiplantae; phylum Streptophyta; class Pinopsida; order Pinales; family Pinaceae; genus Pinus; species Pinus albicaulis. The sequence goes on from CM076584.1 coordinate 168,205,709, forward strand.
TTCCACTGCTGCTGCATTGCTTGATTTTGGTATCCTTGAAAGAAAATCGGCTACAGGGTTTTCTTTGCCAGGGCGGTCCTTGATTGTGATATCGAATTCCTGTAATAAGATTAACCATCGAGTTACTCTGGCATTTGTGACAGGCTTGTTTGCTAAATATTTTATGGCAGAATGATCTGTATACAAGATAACAGGGTAGCATGTGATATAATGTCTAAATTTATTGACAGCATGTATTACAGCTAGAAATTCTTTTTCAGTAACAGTGTAATTCAATTCAGCAGGGGATAAATTTTTGCTGATGTAATATATAGCATATGGTTTTTTATCCTCTTCCTGCCCAAGGACTGTACCAATGGCTGTATCTGAGGCATCAGATGATATCTGGAATGGTAGGTCCCAGTTTGGTCCTCGAAGGACTGGGGCTGTGGATACAAACTTCTTTAGATCCTCGAAAGCATGGTCACATTTGTCTGTCCAAAGGAAATCAACGTTACCAGTCAGTGCATATAAAGGAGCAGCAATGTGTGAATAATGCTCTATGAATCGTCTATAATAACCTGAAAATCCAAGAAAACTGCGTACCTTCGTTTGAGTAGTAGGAGTAGGAATAAGCAAAAGTATTTGGATTTTGGCCGGGTCTACCTGAATGCCGGCTGCTGAGACATAGTGTCCTAGGATAAGTCCTTCAGTCATCATCAAAAAACATTTTTCATTGCTTAGGCAAAGCCTAGTAACAATGCAGCGTTGTAGGACTTTCTCTAGGGTGTCTAGAGCTGGATCGAAGTCATCTCAGTATGGTGTAAAGTCATCCATGTAAACTTCAAGTCCATCATTGATTAAATCTGCAAAAATACTAAGGATAGCCCTCTGAAATGTGGCAGGAGCATTACATAAGCCAAAAGGTAAAACTCGATAGGCAAATGTTCCCCAGGGGTAAGTAAAGGTAGTTTTATCCTGGTCTTCAGGGGCAATCTGAATCTGATTGTATCCACTGAAGCCATCCAGGAAAGAAAAGAACTTCTTCCCTGCTAAAGTGTCCAATACTTGATCTATGAAAGGAAGAGGAAAATGATCTTTTTGTGTTGCCTTATTAAGTTCTCTATAATCCACACAAATTCTCCATTTCCCATTCTTTTTTGGTACCACCACAAGTGGAGAGACCCATTTACTATCAGAGATAGGGTAGATAAAATTCACATCTAAAAGTTTTTGAAGTTCAGTTTTTACAACATCTTTTAGATGGGGATTAAGTCTCCTTTGCGGCTGACGCACAGGTCTGGCATCTTTTTCTCTGTAAATGTGGTGGGTACATAACTGGGGATCGATTCCTTTCATATCAGGGTAGTCCCATGCAAATGCTTCTTGATATTTTGTTAACAGATGGATGAGCTTTGTTTCTTGTTTCGGTGTGAGATTAGCATTGATATTTAAAGTTTTCCCGGGTGCAATTTCCACAGTTTTACTATTTGCAACAGAAGTGACAGGTATTATTTGATCATGAATATCTTTCAGGGGATCTTCTTCTAATTCATTATCAAATGCTGCTTTTATCATGTGACATTGTGTGAGAGGTTCAGTTTGAGTAATGAAATTATTAATGGCATCATCTTCTGTTTGATCTTTGAAATCGAGTGCCTCTTGTATAGTTAATGGAGATCTAATGTTATCAGTAAGATATGATACAGGGTGCTTATTCGTTTTAATCATTGTGACACTTGGCTGCGCTGGAGGATATAGAACTAAATTTTTGCTATTTGGTCCTTTGGTTATGGTCATATTTCCCTGCCGACAGCCAATATAGGCATCGGCAGTAGCGAGCCAAGGTCTACCTAAAATTAGCGGGTGTCCATCAAGTCGAGTTTTTGGATTAATTATCAGGAAATCGATTGGATACTCCCAGGATTCTACAGAGACCATGACATCATGTAGAGTGCCCTCTGGTCTAACCACAGATCGGTCAGCCAATTCTAACAGAGTAGAGGTGGGTTCTACAGATGTAATGCCGAGCTTTTGGCAAGTTGTAGTTGTTAAAATATTAATTGCAGCCCCTAAATCAACTAAGGCATTAGGCAGGGTCTGGCCATAAATTTGAACAGTTATGATTGGGTTCCCGGGGTCTTCATATTTAAGGGGTGTTTCTCTTCCCGACAATAGGTCAGATAAGGTGCCGACTAGTTTGACTCTTGGATTGTTTGTTATATTCCTCCTCGGTTTCTTTATGCACAATTCTTTTATGGTTTTGGCGTATATGGGAATGTCTTGAATGGCTTGGAGGAATGGAATTTTTATGTACAAGTTTTGTAATTCTCCCAGAATGTCGAAGTCAGGATATTGTATGGATCGAGGTATGGCTAATCGTTCTGGGACCGGGGGAGAGGATGTGGTTGCTTGATTATGAGTTTGTTGCTTATTTACATCCTCTTGTTGTGACTGATGTTCTCTGGGTAACTGATCTTCAATATGAACTGTTTTATCTCCCTCGGTTTCAATTATACGCCCAGATCTTAACTGAAGGTCGTTGCACTCTTTTAAATCAGGTCCTGGTTCTGGTGATTCTATGATTTGAATAGATTGGACCTGCCTGTTGTTTGGATTGGGATCGGGTTGGGCTGGGAGTTGCGGCCTCAAGTTAGACTGGGGATTTTGTTGTAAAGCTGGCAAAGTAGGTTGAGGGAGCGGAATAGTTCCAGCTGGGTGGTACATTGGTCTTTGCCAGCTTGTCTGCCAGGGTGAACTTTGTGAAGTAGAGGGAGTCCATTGTGAAGGATATGGGCCATTTTGCCAATATTGTGGAGTGTAAGGGAAATTTGGCCAACCAGTTTGGCTTGTTTGATTTAGCCATGGATTTGGAGAAGGAAATGATTGTGGTGACCAGTTTGTAAATGGGGTTTGAGATTGATTTTGCCACATACCATATTGTTGAGCATTATACTGTGGGTTTTGAAAGAAAGAGGTTGGGTCCGGAAACATACCAGGTTGTCCTGGCTGCCACGGGCGGCGCTGGTTGATTGAATTCACCGATTCTGGTTCTTCTTCTGCTTCCTTATATACTGCTTTCAATCCAGGAAGTGAGGGGCAGCTCTCCGTAAGGTGATCTTTTGTACAGATAGCGCATGTTTGGACTTTATCTAATGGACACTCCTTGTGGCTGTGTTTTTTTCTGCATCGGGGGCAGGAGATTGCCATATTCTGTTCTGCCTCCAGCTGCTTCTGTTTAGCCTGCACAATATCAAGTTGTGTAGTTAGTGTCCCCATAATATCAGTTTTAAAATTCTCTAATAAATTTCCAATTTCTGCACGTGTTACTCCTTCTGCTGATACTTTGTTATCTCTTGCAAACCGATCATATTCTGTCGGTTTTATTCTTGTGCTGCCTCTCGAACTCCTGATAAATAAGTCAAGGATGTCAGTAAAATTCTCTTGATAAATATCCCCTTTGCCCATAATGTTTAATGTTTCAATCCATTGTTCCTTCATGCCCCTCATTAATGCAGTTTTCAACACATTATCAGGTAAAGGTAGCGATGCATAAGGAGATCTTTGTAAATTATACTGAAAACGTTCCACATACTCCTCTAATGTTTCATTCGGTCTGGCTGTCATTTGAAATATTTTGTCTTTTAATTCTCTAGACCTACAATAATCCTGGTATTTCTTTAAGAAGGATTCTTTCATTTGATCCCAATTGTTGATAACCCCGCCACCTAGCCCCATAAACCATCTTAAAGCAGCCCCTTTCAATGTAGAGGGGAATAATTTCAATTTTTGGGGATCGGTGGTGTAATCGTATCCCCGACATAACACATCGAATTCAAATAGGAATGCATCCGGATCTTCCGATGTGAGTCCGTGAAATGTAGGGATATGCTGAAGAGGGATAGCTTTCATGGGTGCATTTGCTGCAGAATCCACTATAGGATATTGTAATGTAGAGGTTTGAGTATTTGGCTGGTTTTGGGCGTTTGGTTGGTTTTGAGCCATGGAATCGAATATATGCCAATAACCTTCTAGGATATCTAGGAGGGTATTCCTAGGTTGGGTGGGAACGGTTTTGACAGGGATCTTTTTAATAGCGCTTCCTTTATCTGGAATAATGGGAATACCAGGTGTTTGAGGAGATTGAATCTCTTCAACAACGACTTTCGCAGCACTTCCCTTATCTGGGCTATCTAATGACTGATTTGTTTCAAGAGGAGATTTTGGTTCCTTGGTTTCCCCTGTTTCTCCTTCTCCTTCGCAAAAGTTGCTAGAGTTCCCTTCCTGCAATAATTCTGGAGTGGAATTTTCAACTTCTTGAAAGTCCTGCTCCTCAGTTTGACTATGCACCTCAGCACAGGCTACAGATGGTGATCCTATGGCCTGAAGGGAACTAGTAGGCGGTTTGGAAGTGTTTTTCTTGAAGCCTACCGATGGCTGAGACTCTGTTTTCTTATAGATTTCGTCTATGAAGGTCGTTCGGCCAAGGGTCACCGGCCCCTTAGCTTTTTCAGGTTTGGATTGGGGTTTGATATTCTTTTCTGGTCTTTTCTGCTTAGTCATGCACTCAAAAATAAACTACGAACTTCTATTCAAACAAGCAACAACAAATGTTAATATAACAGCTCTGCAACATAACAGTAAGGATATGCGATTAACTCTTGAAAGGAATAATAACGTAATGCGGAGTTAACACACAAGTCTAGTTGTAGAAACTTCAATGATTCAAACTGGAACAGAGCATGTAATATGAACTTGTAAAGCATATCAAACACTCGAATAGCAATAATAAACAAACCACACAGAAACGAAGCTGTAATGGTACAGAAGCAAGTGTCCTTCGGGGCCGGGCCCTTAGCCTCCAAGGATGCACCGCTTTAGGTTAACGCAGACGCGAAGATGGAGTAATCACCAGGCTTTCATTAAGACATTGATCAAAAATACATCGAACCAGTTCTCAACAGAGCTTAATAACCAAGTCTGATGTTTTACAGAAGATTACATAAAACGTATCTTATCTCGCCATTCCTCAACTAACAGTGCTGTCTCTCTTTATAAGGACGATGGCGGAGATGTCCAAGCAGCTAGATAAATAAAGCAGCGATCCCTCAGGATCTTCGATCCTGAGGGATTCGCCAAACAGTTAACTTCTTCATCCTGTCTTTGCTATTGCGCTGAGCTGGTGTCCTCTCCTTCTTGCCCGAGCCGATTCACCTTGATCTTGTTTCCCTATGTTTGCGTTCGGTTCTCATCCAGAGGAACAACAGTTATCTCCACTTCGTTCTTATCTTTAGAGCGACAACTCTTCGTTTTCTTCTTTCCCTGTATAGAAAATAACTATTATCAGTGGCTAAGTAATACACATCGATTTTCACATGTTTTGTGATAGTTTCTTATGACTTTCCAAATCCATGATACAAAAGGTTCACAAATTGTATTAAAAAGTCATTTAAAGTAATCAGCAAAATCATACCTTTTCAGTACTCCACAGGGTGTAGTGAAAGCAGTCTTCTTTTGATCTCCCTTCTCCACAGCAACCTGATTATACCCTGAAAAATCATCCACCATAGATAATCTGTGAGCCCCAGTGACTTTTTGTAAGACAAAATCCATTTTTGGCAAAGGATAATTATCTTTCAATGAAGCCCTGTTCAAGTTCCTGAAATCTATGCACAGCCTTATCTCTCCATTTTTCTTTCGGACTGGTACAAGATTGGAAACCCAATCTGAATATCTGAGAGGAACAATTATTTTGGCCTGCAGCAATTTCTTTACCTCCTTTTCAATCGGAGCCAACAATAATGGATTGATTTGTCTGAGCTTCTGTTTATACGGCTTGACTCCATCCTTCAGTGGGATTTTATGTTGTATGATACTCTTATCATACGTCTTCAAATCAGTATAAGACCAAGAAAATACATCTTTGAATTGTTTGAACAGATCTATGTACCTTTCTTTATAGTCCTTCGGGACTCCTTTGAATAATTTGATCATTTTAGGCTCCTGTTGAGTTCCTAAATTGCAATCTTCCAAATTCTCATCTTGATGTGCTTTCTTCTGATTCAATACCACATCATTTGCATCAAACAGTCTTTCGAGAGGCACCAAGCCTCTTGGAAAAACATTGTCTTTCAACTGAATAATCTCCTGATCACCAATCTTCTTTTTCAGAATGCTAGACATATCAACCAAGTCATCTTCATCAGTTTCTAAATCAATCTGATGATCTTCAAAATCTTCAATCATCAACAAAAATTTCTTAATCTGTTCATCATCCTCAAAAACCTGCCAGTGTTGGATATTGTCTGGGATCGAAGGTCTATGTCTCATTTCAATTTCATATCTTAGTCTTGGATTGATTGGAGGTTTGAATGTACTAGCTGCAACTGCTAAAGAATCAGCCATTGTATTCTCTTCCCTTGGAACAAACTGCAGGTTGAAAGCTTCAAAGTAATTTTCAATTAGATCCCAGACCTCATTCTGATATGCTCTTAACCTGGGATGTTAGTTTGACACAAATTCTTAGTCTGTCTTATAATTAATTCAGAATCCCCAAACACGGTCATAGACTGAATTCCCATTTGCTTAGATGTCTGCAGACTAATGATTAATGCTTCATATTCCGCTACATTGTTAGTGGACCCAAACTCCAATTTGAAAGAAAAAGGTAGAAGATTACCTTTCGGAGATACAAAAATGAAACCAGCTCCAGTGCCTTCTTTAGAAAACACACCATCAAAATAACACTTCCAAAGTCTGTCTGAATGCAGCTCCTTATGTACAATGGCTGAAGGGAGCTGCCCTTGTGACTCTTCAGCAAATTCTGCATCTTCATGCAGCATGAAACAAGAAAGGTCATGCTTCTCTTGGCCATAAATAGGTGAATTACCTGCATCTTTCTTGGTGGCAGTTTTTTGAAATCGAGTTTCTCGGTACAACCTCCTTTCTTCCCCATTAAAAACAGGAATGATAGCATATGTAAAATCTAGCTTCAAAACTCCTCCAAGCTTTTCCCCCCAAGATCTAGATAATAACATACCAAATCTGGCTGGAATGTCTGCCACTACCACATCCATCATAATGCTCTTGGCTGGGATTTGAGCCAATGAAACAACAATATCCTTAATAAGACCCACAAACTTCACCCTTTTTGAATCAAAAGAATAAAGATCTCGGTATGGCTTAGTGATTTGCAAATTCAACTCTTTCATCACACATAATGGCATCAAATTGTGGGATGCGCCAGAATCTAGCATAAAATTATGCAAAACAAAATCATGTAACAGAAGTGATATATAAAAAGGAGGGACAGATGAATCTACCTCTTCAACATGAGGCCCAAATGTAACCACTGGTTTTTCTTCTTGTAGATTTACTATATCACCCACTTCATCAGACTGAAATAAATTGATAAATTTAGCAATCTCCTTCTTATAACCAGGTGTTTTCATCAACTCAAGAAGAGGTACTTGGATTTTTACTTTCTCCAACTCTTTCGACAAACTGAAAGTTTGATTTTGTTTTGTCAACTTTTCAGGTTCTTCTTGATTTTTATTGGAATTTAGACCTTGATTCGAAACAGTAACAACTTTCTCCAAAATATTAGGGTCCTTAATCTTTGTTTGAGAAGCCCCAACGTACTGTTTTTCTTCATTCATGGGCTGTTTCCCCTTATCTGATTTCTTAATCTGATTTTTCTGTAATGGAGTCGCCATCGGAGCAGGTACTATTTTTGGTTCCTTTTCCTCATCATCTTGAGTTCTTAACCTCTTTTTTGACCTCAAATCGTATTTTTTATGTAATTCTGATTGCATGAAGTCCGTGAACTGTCTGCAATAGTCATTCATCTCTTCTTGATCGAATGAAAGGTCAGTTTCTTCATTTTCTTCCATTCCTTCTTCCTCTGTTACTTCTTCTGTTTCATCATCTTCCATGTAGACAACATAAATTCAAGCGTCATCTTCTTTTTCATCATCATCATCCACTAAACGGGATGGAGTTGCCTCTATATACAAAGGTGCTTGCACCTGATCTTGATCTTTTCTCTCTCTTTGTAGAATCTGCAGGGGCTTTTTTTTAAACTGGGGATTAAAAACCCCTCTATTCTGTCTTGCAAGCTTATTATTGTCTATTTCCAACTTCACCAACTTATTAGACAAATTTTTTATGACCTTAGTCATATCGTCAATTCTCTGGTCATGAGCTAAGGCTTATTCTTTAGCTTTTCCTTTATCTTGAATTTTACCAGTGGCAGACATATTAGCCTCAATCTCCAGAGCATCAGTTTGAATCTACTCCAAAGTAGGAGACCTTCTTTCTCTCAATGTAAAACTGAACTCTGGTTCAAATGCACCAGCAAAAATGACCCTTGCTCCAATAGGAGGGGGTTTCATTTCAATAGGCAAACTATTATACAATTTATTAAATCTCTTCACAAAATCTTTCATGTTTTCATCAGATTTCTTCTTTATTGCATTGAATTCTGTCAAAGAATAGCCATGGTCCCTTTTTTCACCCCATCTCTCGGTGAAACGCATTTCTAGGGCATCCCAATAATTTATGGTACCATTAGGAAATCCTTTAAGCCATTTCCTTGCCTCTCCACTTAGAGACTGAACAAAACGTCTCATTACAACGTCCAAATGTTCAACATTTAAATTCTCAGCAAATGTGCAAAACAGGGGCAAGTGCTGTTCTACAATTATTTCATCTTCACCAGTAAATCTAGGGAGTAACTTGAGATACTCTTGAGGCATATCATGCAGTGGTTGAGGTAGATTTAATGGTGCATATCTATTCATCAAGAAAGCAGGGGCTGCAGGGACTGCCATGTTTACGCCCGGGTTAACTGCTCCTTGAGCGGGGTTAAAATGAATACCAGTTGTAGGTGGGGGTGAATGAGGTGGCACAACTGATATAGGAGTTGGTGTATGAACGATTGCAGAAGAGCTGGCAACTATATGAGGTTGAGTTTCTGTAAAAGGGAAAGACACAAACTCCAAAGATTGCTCTTCTAATGTAGGTTCTTGAAAACGAATGGGTGATGATGAGCATTCTTTTTCCGGGAAAGTGAGTTTCCTGGAAATATTCTTGGATGAGGGAGTGCGTGAACTTCTGCCTGGTGCAAGCAGTGTAGCTTCTGGTGTATCAAATATTTTTGATTTCTGGCCCCTCTTTGAAACAAGCTTCTCAGGATCAGACAAAACATGAACTTTTTGCTGATAGGTATCTAACCTCGTGTGAGGTTTCTTTGGAGCCAGAGCTATTTTAAAACAAACACATCTTATTATTTCCTCCTCTCTGAACAACCAGAGGAAATATCAAACAAAACCCAGGGAAAATCTTTGAATCTTCGATCCTCGGCAACGGCGCCAATTTATGTTGTACCTTAAGAAACAATTCTTTTGTTGTGAAAAAGAATCTGTGCTTAAGACATTATCTAATTATGTCACAAATGATTATATTCTATCTCTGTATTAAAAACCCATAAACATCTATCTTGTAACCATCAAATATCAAACCAATACATGTTTCTGCAATGCCATATCGCACTTATGCTGAAATGAATGAATGGAAGAAAACGAGAAGAGGATCTTAAACTGACATGATGTTTAAAGCAGAATCTACCATTTTAAAACCCAGAAGAATTATGTAAAGATAAAGTTAAAATAGAGGAGTGCAAATTAAGGTTTGTTTAACTCTTAAATGCACATGCATAAAGAGACCTGCTGCTCAAATTACTCTATTTCATTCACAGACATGAAAACATTATGTAAACTGGAAAAACTTTCGGTATAAACAGAATGATGGAAAATTGCATACTTCTTTCATTGATTTGCAATTTTTTAGTACAAAATTTTTCTTTCAGGCTTCCAAAACTCGGAACCTTTTTCTTTCTTGAAATTGTCTTTAAATACAGTAACACAAAATAGTTTCCAGTAATGAAACTGATTCTAAATTCTCTAACTAATTCTAATTGCTTAAACTACTGACTGTTACGGAGGCACTTGCCTCAAAATATTTACATGATTTTGAGAAATAACATAATGAGAATTTGAGAACTACTAATCTATGAGAACAACTGCTTCTGAAGCGGTTGCTGAATCAACGACTACTTTTGGTTGAGCTGTTGGGACTTCTTTTGTTGAGTCTATTGAAAATGTCTTGCACTTCTTCCATAGCTCATTTTGAGTTGTCGGGGAATTTTTAAAACTTTGATATTCTATCCTGAACGCCACAATTTGACTGTGTGTAGGTTTTCCTGTAAAGAGAGTCTTCACCATCCATAGCAAATTGAAATGCCTATGCAAGAAGTTAAACACAATTTCTCCTTTTAAGATCTGTGTCTTTTCATGCCTATTATCTGCCTTACTTTTTGCTAATGTTAACTGATCTTCATAAAACTTCCATAACATGATATTTCCTTTCTCAGTACAGCATGAAGGTAAACTTGTTCTAGTCAATTTGTCAAATGATATATCAAACTTCTTTACTGTCTCCTTGATTCCCAGTAACCTTTTCTCTGCAATCTTCCGAAGCTCATTCTTAATTATCATCTTATTAACTTCTTCTGCATAAAAATATCTGTCTTGTATTCCAATATCTTCTAATTCTTCGTCTGATTTGGAATTGATAAAATTTATAAACTTCCTAGCCCAATTTTCTCTTTTAATGGCCGTCTTCTTTTTAGATAATATCTCCTCTTCATGTTCTGAGATGAGGCTTTTCTCTTTAGCAACTATATTCAAGGAATTCCAATTTGACTTCATTTCTGAAATAATCTCACCCCAAATGATGTTCGGGACAAAAGAACCATTTAACAGCTGCAAAACCTGTAATAAATGCCGAAATGACATGTAAAAAATCCGTTGAAAGAGGATGACAGCTGTTCTTCCACCTCGCTTGATGACGTCACCGCGGGGGGTCCTGGAGTACGGCGGAGAACCTCGACCTATGCCCCCTGCAAAGAATCCAGGTCGTCGATCTTCGTTTACCTCACAGTCAACAAGTCAACTGCGGGGGTGCCGGATTGAATAACGCGCGAGCTTTTTGCGCCCCCGTATTTGATCACCCAATTACGATCCTCAACACTTTGCCGCTTCCACTTCAAAATTTGCTCGATACTTAAACATCAAATTATAATACGAAGCCAAATAAAGTTTAATAATAAACTTAATTGGTAACTCACTTTTGTTAAATAGTCCCTTTTTTTTTATGCTATAGTATAAAACATTATACCATAACATATAATTTTTGCGAATTTCAGATTTTTTGTTATTTTGTGATATTCAAAATAAAAATGGAAAAGGATATGCAGATGATCCACAACAGCCTCCTCAACAGCCTTGGCAGGGGAACTATTATTATCTGACTACACAGATTTTCCCACCTCAAAACTTTTATTCACAACCGACACCACAACAAATGATACAACCACAACAACAACTTCAATTGACTGCAACACCAAATCAACCTCTTCCCACGCAAATTCCTGCTCAACCAATGTCTAACCCCAACAATAAAACCGTCCAATCTGCTCACAACATTGGATTGGTCACTTATCCCACTTTTCCTACCTACTGTATTGCATCCCAACTGCTGCAGGAATGTTTTGTCCTTGTTTTACAGGAATTTACTGTGTCTCTGCAGGAAATGCCTATTATTGTGTTACAGGATCTCCCTATACAGTTGCAGAAATTACCTGTGCAGCTACAGGAAATCAACCTTAGGTCAGGAAGAGTGGTGAATCAACCCGAAATAATTGAGGAGACTGTTGAGGAAGATACCTTAGAGATGCCTGAAGAAGAAACCACACCTGAACCAGCAAAATCATCTACCTCAAGGCCACAAAACCTTCCTCATCTCATATATTCTAGCCTCCTTTTCCAGAGAAGTTGGAAATGGAAATCAAAGCAAAACAACCCGAATTTGATCTTGATCCTGAACTAAGAAACATGTGCATCAAGATCCCATTGCTGCAAGAGATAAAGGACATCCCAATATATGCTAAAATAGTGAGGGAACTATGTACTAAGAAACTAGGGAGACAAAAGAAAGAACCCTCGATCATTCAAGTAGGTGGAAAGCTTGCAAGTTTAATGTCTACCGGATTTGTTACTGAAAAATATGCGGATCCTAAAATCCCTATGGTTACTAGCTTTATCAATGCATATCCCATAAAGAACACTTTGATTGATTTAGGTGTAGCCATCAATGTGATGAATATGAAAAATTTGTCGCATATAGGATCCTTTGACTTGTTACCCACTCCTACCATGCTATAATTCGCAGATAGGTCTAAGGTAAAGCCAGAGGGTGTTTTAGAAGACATTGTCATCTCATTAGATTCCTGGGAGTATCCTACAAATTTTTATGTTCTTCAACCTAAAACTAACTTGGGATGGTACCCATTGATCTTGGGGAGACCGTGGCTAGCTACGGTTGATTCCTACATAGGGTGTATATCTGGAAACATGACTATCACTCATGGGGCTGAAACAAAGCACATTAACTTGTACCCCCTGCTAAACCCCTCTTGAGATTAGAAAACACACAATGGTTTGAAGAAGAGGAAGAAGAACATGATTCAGAAGGTACCTTACCAGTTTTAAAAATAGCCCAAGCCATGAGTCTTTAGGAAAATTCTGAAGAAGATCTGATAAATTGTTGTATTTCTAATCCTGATTTCCTGCAGCAGTTAGAAGGACAATCTAGTCATAATTTAGATATCATTACTGATCTACAGGATTTTTATGAACATAGTTTAGCTTCAGAATTACATTCATCCCTCTTATCTCCATTTCCTGCATATTCAATGTCTGAATGGGGGAGTAAGGTAGTAGAAATTTTTCTTGAAAAATATTTAAACATTAATTCTTCCTTAACTCATGAAGAAGAAAAGCAATTAATACAAACATTGAGAAATTTTTCATACACATTTGCATGGGAATATATCGATATGAGAGGCATTCAGCCAAAAACATGCATTCATCACATTTATATAGAAGAAAATGCTAGGCCCGTAAGACAACCACAAAGGAGGATGAACCCTGCTTTAAGAGAAATTGTAAAAGATGAATTACAAAAGTTGTTAAATGTAGGATTCATCTATCCTATTTCAGATAGCTAGTGGGTATCCCCACTAGTCATTGTCCCCAAGAAAAATGGTAAATGGCGAGTGTGCATAGATTATAGGGAATTAAACAAAGATACATTAAAATACCATTTCCCTTTACCGTTTATAGACCAAGTATTGGAAACTTTAGTAGGGAAAAAGTGTTTTTCCTTCCTAGATGGATTCAGTGGATATAATCAGATTAGGATAGCTCCAGAGGATCAGGAAAAGACAACATTTACATGTCCCTAGGGTACCTATGCATACAAATTCTTACCATTTGGTATATGCACATTTCAGCGGGTGGTCCTTGGTATTTTCTCTGATCTTTTGCATGATTCTGTAGAAGTTTATATGGATGATTTTACAGTTATGGGTGATACTTTTGATGAAGCTTTACTTAATCTTGAATTTTTTTTGTAGAGATGTAGAGAACTAATATTTCATTAAGTAATGAATTTTTTTTTATGATTATGACTGAAGGTATTGTTTTGGGTCATCATGTTTCTGCTGCAGGAATCAAGGTTGATCCAATAGAGATTGGGGTTATTGTAAAAATTCCCCCACTAACTAATCAAAAGGGAGTTAGATGTTTTCTTGGACATGCAAGCTAATATAAGAGGTTTGTTGAAAATTTTACAAAGGTAGCCTCTCCATTATTTAAATTTTTGACTAAATAATATGAATTTCATTGGAATGATGAATGTCAAGCTGCATTTGATAAACTCAAGGAAACAATTTCTTCAGCACCTGTCTTACGAGGCCCAGATTGGAATCTGCCTTTTCATATTTCCATTGATGCCTCTGATTCAAACATAGGAGAAGTATTGGGTCAAAAGGAGGATCCTGTCACCCATGCTATCTATTTTGTCACAAAAAAATTAACTCCAGCAGAACTGAATTATACAGTGACTGAAAAAGAGTTCCTTGTTGTAATTTACACTATTAATAAGTTTAGACATGACATCACGGGTTATGAAGTTTTTGTGCACACAGATCATTCTGCTATTTGTCATATCATGAATAAACCAATCACTAATGGTAGAATTACTAGGTGGTTTTTTTTTCTACAGGAATTTGAAATCACGGTAGTGGATAGGCCAGGAAAAGAAAATCAGGTAGTTGATTTCTTATCTAGGGTTAATAATGCAGGTGAGGATGTTCCTGTTAATGATAACTTTCCAGATGAAAACTTGTTTTCCATCTCTGTTAAAACACCTTGGTTTGCAGAAATGGCCAATTGTCTTGCTACAGGAAAGTTTCCACCTTACTTTTCATCTAATCAGAAAAAGAGAATCATTAGGAAAAGTGTTGATTATTCTTGGATTAGGGGAGATCTTTTTTCCACAAGAGCTGATTTGATTATTCGCAGGTGTGTCAGAGAAGATGAGATCTATGAAATCTTAAGAGCCTTCCATGAGGAACCATGTGGAGGACACTTCGCAGACAAGTGGACAACTTACAAGATCCTTCGTTCAAGTTATTACTGGCTAGACCTCTTGAAGGATGCAAAGGAGTATGTTCGAAAGTGTGATAGTTGCCAAAGAATGGGGAAGCATGTACAATCAAATGAGATGCCTTTGCAGCCACAAGTTCTCATAGAACCATTCGAGAGGCGGGCTCTTGACTTTGTAGGTCCCATCAACCCCCCATCCAAAGGTAAGAAGTATATTTTATTTTATATTGATTATGTGACAAAGTGGGTGGAGGCAAAAGCATTACCTAGAGCAATGGAAAAGCAATGGCAAAATTTATTTTCTCCAATATTTGTGTAAGATTTGGAGTACCTAGGGAAATAGTTATTGACCAGGGTGCTCAGTTTTTGTCTAAGATTATGTAGGAAATTGTGAAAAAATATCATATTACCCACCAGAAGTCCACCCCTTATCATCCATAGGCTAATGGGAAAGTGGAATCAACCAACAAGGTGCTGGAAACAATCCTTACCAAAACAATTCAATTACATTAGAAGGATTGGTATAATAGACTTCTTGAGGCTTGTGGGCTTATCGGATCACATGGAGGGGTACCACTGGATTTTCTCCATAATAACTAGTGTATGGAAAGCAAGTTTTGCTTCCTATTGAATTTCAGATCAAAACCTTTAGAATGGCATCAAAATTGGGTATGAACTTCTATGAAGCACAACATCAAAGAATCTTGCAGCTCAACAAATTGGATGAGATTAGGCAGGATGCTTTTCAACATACTGAATTGATCCAACAACAAAGGGATAAATGGCACGACAGATACATCAAAAAGAAGCAGTTCAAAGACTGAGATTAGGCATTGTTGCATGATTATAAATTTAAAAACTTTAAGAGGAAATTTAACACACATTGGCTAGGACCCTATGAAATTGAGAAAGATTTTGATAATGGATCTGTTCAGATTAAAAATATTGATGATGAGAATGTTACCTTCTTGGTGAATAGGCACAAAATCAAGCTATACCAAAAACCCCAATCCAAGGAGGAATTTGTGAAGAAGAAAGAGTTGGAGATGGTAAGGGAAGTGATCCTTCCTTCCATTATCTCTTCATAATTTTCTTGCTGATGCAATGAGCTCACTATGTTCTTCCTCGTGATCGATAAAACATGAGAGGAATGTCTATTGGGTATAGGTTTATCCCTTTTTTCTGGCCTAATGGACTATTTATGGAAAATTAACCCCTTGGAGTTTTATATTTCAGTATTTCACTCTCTAAAATTGAAATCTGGCGAGCATGGACTACCATGGGCTCATTAAAAACAAAGGTCAGTATATCCCTTGGGATCCTTTCAATAATTTTTTTTTTCAATTTAATCTATGGATTGCTCGTGTTGGACTGATCTAGGATTTCTTAAGGCCTTCTGTTACACAACATTTTGTCACTGTCCCTGAAATCCCCAACTCGCACATTAGAGGGTCATTTCTGTGACCAATAAGAAGTTTCATGCCTTGCAAAGACCATCATTGCATCCCTTTACATGAGAGCAATATTCCCTCTGTTGACAATACCCTGAGCAGAGCTATAAAAACCTTTTTTTTTGCCTTGGCGTGAGTAGCCAGTTACATCCTCATGCCGATTGGGAAATTTAACACTGAGCTCGCGCCAGTTGGCGCTCTGTGCCAGTTAGATACCCACGCCAAGCTGTTTATGGAATGTTTTTTAAAAATAGAGGCAGAGATTCCACTCCAACCACCTCGAGGATGAGTCATTGGGAGTGGTTGAACTGAAAAACTACGGACTCCCTCCTTTAGGTTTATGGTTTCCACATCTTATGCTAACTCCCTAAAGGATAGGCCTCCCTCCCACCTTTATAGGGATCCTAACCTCCTTCTTTTCCTCTATAAAAGAAACTATCTCTCTTAGTACAAGCTAGCTGAACTTGGAGAATCAGACATACTATAGCTGAATTCCTAGAGAAGATAGAATAAGAAGGAATTACATTGAGGAAGCTTGAGTCCATGAATTCTAAGAGAGCTTGAGTCCATGCCTTCATCCTGTCCGAATTCCTTGACAAACATTTGAGACACGCTTCGGCTAAACCCCGTTGGAGGAGACCACGACGTCAAAGAACTAGTTGTAACCCTTCATTCTGTTCATTTATATACATGACTATTATTTGGTTCCACTATTGTGTTATGATGTTTGTTTAATGCGATATGTTTAGCCCTCTTTGATTGGCTAATAGTTATGAGTTAAACTATGATGTTGTATGTTGTTCTTGTTTCTTGTTCTATGTGCAGGTATCCGAGCGTAACAACGAACGGATTGTAATTTTCCAAGGCATGAGTGAGAGGCTACTACTCTTTCAGCAACAACGACAGCGTTGGATTCCGGCTAGGTTAATCTACCGTGTCTTTTGTTCATTGATTAACTAGGAAGCAACACTTTAGCGTGTCACTTTGTTTCTATACCCACGATAGGGCTAGAGGGATCGTCTATGTCCGCAGAGAGGATTTACTTGCATAACAAATTGGCGACTCCACTAGGGAACAGTGCGAGTTTTTTGTTTCATCCTGTTGGGTTATTTTTAACTCTTGATTTAGTTATCTATCTTTTTCTGGTTTGCTTTCTTAGTTTCCTTCCTCTGTTTAGCTCCAGAATGTCAATATTGACCTCTACTAATTAGGTTTTGGTTTTTCCTCTTTTTCCCATAGTTACGTGTCTTGGCGCAGTTTTTCTCTAAATAGTCGCGCTGATTGGCACATGTTTCTCTTTTTGCACTCGCACCAACCCCTTTATGGTGCGGATTATAGCCTTACAGTCGTGCCAACCCCTATAGGATTTGGTTTGACCTCCTTAATGAGTCTTTTGGTAAATTGTGCTTGCTTATGGGTTATTTTTTGGGTGTGACTAAGCCTTTGGGACTATGTTGACTACTTTAGACTTGTTTTCCTCAGTCGTTTGTGTATTTTCCTGTCAGTGTAGTTTAAGGCCTTAGGGTTTCTAAGTGTTCTTGTACACTGAGCCTTCTGTTTGAAAAGCGAGTATCTTTGATTGTTGTTAGTCTCGTTTTGAGTCATTGCGCTGAGTTTTTCTTCATCCTTTTGAGTGTTTATTTTGGTTGGATGGTCTTTTCGTTTTTTCGATTGGTCCTTCCTCTTCTTGCTCTAGGCATCAATTACATTTCTTGTTTGGGTCATTTTGGGAAAATCTCTTTTGACTGAAAATTTGTTGCATTTGTTTGAATGTTTTTGTGTTTGTCTTGCCTTGATTAAGTCATTCAATTTTAAATCCTTACATTAGAAAAAATCAAACTAGTATTTATTTTGTTTTCCATTGAATTAGTACATTGTGTGCTTCATTTCATTGAAAAATCAAAAAAAAAAATTGCATTCTTTTGTTGCATCGAAATTGAAACGTTCCTTTACATAACTAGCATTTGTCAATCTAGGAAGGAGTTTCGTTTTCGATTGATTGCATTAGGGGAATTAGAAGTTTTCTTTGCATAATTTCCTTGTTTGTTATTGTTTGAAAGATTTATATCCTTCTGATAACTAGAATTCATCGAATTGAAAGTGATGTTCATTTGCATATAGTTTGCATTTAGGAAGTTGAGCTCCAAATTTGATAGGGCCTTGAAATTGAAACATAATCCAAGATCAACTTTAAAATTTACTCAATGAACCTAAGGCAACATTGAAACCTAACGCAACATTTCTAGTGATCTAGGCTAGAGACGTGTTCCGACGTCTTAAAATCTAGTAGCTATCATTCACCTTTTGGCTTCAAACAGCGCTAGTATGGACTTGTGCTCCCCGTACCGTCGCGTATATAAAGGGAGACCCCTCTAGGTTGAAATCCTTTTATCCATAGGAAGCCGAGTCTGCCACCTTGAAACTGTGATACACCGAACACAACATTCGGGGATACTACCTGCACGTACGTTAAGTCCTTGGCCATTTCTCTTTCATTTGATCACCAAGGTGTATATGGCAGTTCACGGAAACCTGGTATACCCTCTTTCTTAGAGTACCTCAGTATTCATTTCGATATTTTCATGAATCTTTAAACAAGAAAAAGATCATCAAGCACTTGTCATTTCACGCTCGTTTCAAATTGAAAGTGACTAGAGTCATTTTAATCCTGTTTCTCGACTCTTAAAACATGAAACAGTAAAATTTTGGTTTCAATGTTATAAAATTAATCACCTACGATCACACACCTATTAAAAGTTTTGTTACTTGGCCTGTTTATTTTCCTTAGTTCTTGATCTTGGAACCTTCGATTGGTTATCTCTTCCCTTCCTGTTCTGATATATGGTCAAAGTGGCAGAACCTCCAGTTTCGTCATCCTCATTGCGTCCTAGTGGTGGTTCTTTTCCGGACGTTTCTTTTGAAACCCCTCAGTCCACTAGGTCTGCTGAGTTTTCGTAGCCTATTCTTCCATCTATCCAACCCCTTTCTACTTGATCTCCACTTGACGAGCCAGTTGAGTTCAATTGGCCTCCTTCAAGTGCTTCATCTGGTTTTGGGGAAGAAGAAGAATTTCCTCCTCTTACGTCAAGATCGCCATTTGTTGCTGCTGCGATACCTCCTAGTTCCCGTAGTCTTTTCAAAGATCTTACGGAAGATTTAGATATGGATTCTTTGAGTCCAGTTGGTAGTGAAGAAATTCCTGTTTCTACAAGAGAATATCACCTTTTTCCTGAAGATCTATCTTGTGCCTCTATCCAATCTTCTCCACCATTGGTGTCACCTCCGCTTAGATATAGATTGTTGAGTCAGATTATGTCTGCTGTTGCTTCCATAACACAATCCAACACAGTAACTCCTTCTCAGAGTTCGACCCTCCCTTCATTAGGGATGTCACCTTTAGCATCAGATCCTTCGGTTATTGTTACGTCTGTCCCAGTTCAACCTACTGTCTGTGTGGCTTCATCTACACCGGTTTTTGCATCTCAGCCGTCTGGATCGTTTCACACTCGCAAGTCTATCTTTCTCAATCCTACATGGCATGTTAATCTTGTCTCGGGTAGATCACAACCCCACGCCGTAGAAACCCTGCTTGCCTCTACCACGCCTATGGTTTCTACCTATGAGTTTGACAAGAATATGTTGGATATTCACTGACGTTATGCTCTCTCCACGGAGGCCACACCTGCTTCTAGTGTTGTTTCCACCACCCCCGTGATTCCTGGCGGCCTTACTTTTGAGGAGTATCTGTTGGTTGTTCATAAGTAGAGCTCTAAGGGTTTCCAACAATCCTAGATAGCTAGCCATCCTCTTTTTCATCACTATGATGTTGTTGGTAACCCTGTTTATTCATTTCCGATTCATTATGATGAACATGGTAATATTGTTTATTTGCCTCCTACTGATCCTCATCAGACCGTTTCTCAGTTTAGACCTACCTTGCCTGTGCAACCCTCTGGCTTGCAAGGACAGCCCTCTATGGGACAACCTTTAGCTCAGCAGGTCCCTGCCTTTGGTCCACAGGGACAATCATATGGTCCATAAGGCCAACCTTTACAAGGGAAACCTTTGGTCGAACATGGACAACCCTCTGGTCTTTCGATTCAACCTCTAAATCAACCAAGACCATATTTTGGTCCTGGGGCAAATTTATCTTCCATAGGGACAACCTGTTGCACCTCAGTCACAACTGCACGTTCAGTATGGCCCAAATATTTTGCAACCAGGACAACCCTACGATCCTACTCTGGGTCAACCTGGTTATCAGGGACAACCTAGTCCGTCCCAACCATCAGGCCAACCTTTCCCACAAGGACATCCTGGTGGTCCCCAACAACCATTTCAACAGCCGTTTCAACCATCTCATCAGCCGTTTCGACCTACCAACCAGCAGATTCCTTCAGTTCTGTAGCCGGTTCTACCTATTTACCTAGCTTAGCAGCCTGCTCAACCAGAGGGTGCTTACTACCCTCAAGTTTCATATCAACGGGTATATAGTGCGCCCCAGATTCCTTACCCTCAAAATAAACCTATATATCATCAACCTCAAATCCATACGTACACTCCACAGCAGAATCCTTATACTGCTTAGCAAGGACCTCAGTGGTCTACTTCGACTCAATATCCTAGTCCTCAACCCTAGTATCAACCAAATTATCCTACTTCTAATCCCTATGATCCGAATCCTTCGGGACAGAATGCATGGGGACAGAATCCCACTCGGACTGGGTGGAATGTACACACAGGTCCTTATCAAAGACCTTTGATGACTTTTAATACTCAATTACCGTTTCTTGCTACGTTGGAATTACCTGATGTGCCTAAGTTGACAAATGATCCTATTCTTCATAACCTGTATTGGCCTCTGGTTCTGACCAAGATTTATGGTGATTTTCCTAAATTTGAGGGTAAATCTGGTGAAGACCCGCAAACGCATGTTATGACTTACCACTTGTGGTGTTCCTCTAACTCTTGGGTTTACGATTCTATTCGGCTCCGTCTTTTCTAGTGAACTCTTACTGGTGCTGCTGCAAAGTGGTACATTGAGTTGTCTCATGGAATTTTTCAAGATTTCAATTCCTTAGCCATGGCATTCCTTACAAATTTTCAGTTACCGATCTGCTATAAGACCGGGACACATCTCCTCACTTCATTGAAACAAGACCGAGCTACTCATATCTCAGATCATATTCATGAGTGGCGGTGTCATCATCGTATGATCAAATTTGAGATACCTGATTAGCTTCTGACTCATTGGTTGACTACATCCTTTTTCAATCAGATTGCCAAACACATAGCTATGGGGGCATGTGTAACTAAGGAACAAGCCATTGCTTACACCCAGTACCTTGATCTTGTGTACTCTCAGTCCCACACATTATATGATATCTTGCCTGATGCTCCTCGACCTGGAACTTCTAAACCACCAGTGACTCCATCCGTTGATGGTCTTATTGATTCCGTATCTCAGACTTCTCAGAAGTCTTCTTCATCTAAGTCTGGGAAGTAGAAGTCCACTTCTTCCAATAATGTTGCTTCTCAGCCAACTTTGAATTCTAGCAAACACGCAGAAGTGAATGCTATTCAAGTTAATCCTATAGATGACATTTCTAAAGGTAAGAAGAAGGGTAAAGGTAAGGCCAAAGACGATACCCCGAAACAGGATTCTCCGAAATCTCGTTTTGCTGATGGTTCTGAATGCAAACCGAAGTATCCTTGTTTAATTTGTGATGAAGAGCACTTCACCAAGGACTTTCCCCGATGTTCCGAAGTGAGTTGATTTATCAAAGGTTCCAAGGAGCTCCGGCCGTTCTTAAAGAACCTTTCCCAACTCAGCAGACCCCGATGGTAGAGCAACCTCAGTCCTCTACCCCATTTGGCTCTCAAGTGTTCATAATGAATGGTTCTGCACCCATTTCCATTGCTACTCGATCAAAAGATTATTTTGGTTCGTGCGAGGTAGTGGGGAAGGAGATCACTGATGGTCCCCCTCCTCCACCTATTTCTATCCCTCTTGAGATTGAGCATCCTAATAATAAATCCGTTGTGCGATCACCTTCCAAAGGTGTGCTCCACAAGTCTTCATACAATCCTAATGCCCGTGTCGCTCAGCATTACAGTATTGTTGAGGATTTGGCTCAGGTGCCATCCGTGATGTCCACGTTAGAAGTACTTTAGATTTGTCTGTCACAACATAAGGCTTTGTTATCTACAATAGGTGGGGTCGATCCTACCGATACTAGCCTTCTCACTTTCGATTTAGAGAATTTCATCCCGCGACTCCCGCACCAAATTGCGCTCATCATTCAAGCTGGTATTAATGGTTTGAATATTCACAGGGAAGTTGTGGATGAGGGTGCGTTTACCTGTGTTATGTCATCTACTTGTTCTAAAGCCATTGGTTCTATAGCTCTCACTTCTTCACCCAATTCCCTTGAAGCATTTGATGGAAGGGAATCTAAACCTCTTGGTGTTCTCACTAGTTTACCAATTACATTGGAACTGGAAGATAGTCAATGTCGAGGTTGAAGTCGTTGATGCTAAACTCAATAATAATCTTCTCCTCGGACGCAGTTGGACTCACACTATGCTGTGCATTCCGTACACTCTCTTTCGTGTTTTGAAATTCCCGCATGAAGGAAAAATTATTACTGTCGATCAATTGTCTTTCTTCACTTCTTCTTCCAAGAATAATGTTCCATACGTGGATAAGATTCCTACTCCCTACGAGAGCGTAGGGCCAAGACTTTTCAAGGATCCTGCCCTCATGGGTATTTTTCCCCTTCCACCAACAAATACTGTTCAGGTCAATATGATTTCTCACACCGATGACCCATGGGTTATCCCTTCCCCTGAACAGATCAATTCCTTTGGAGATTCAATGACGTTGAGTCCGATTGAAATTGACTATTGTGAACTCATTGCCGCATCAGACACTCTGTCCTCTGATTTTTCTCCTTCGAGCGTGTCTCTTGACATTTATTCTCAATCCCCTTGGTTTGGTGATTTTGATTCACCAGATCCTTTGAAATAAGTGTTTCCCTCTAATGAGGCCATCGTGGAAACCATGTCTCTCAAAGATCTCCCGTGGGACGATAATCATCATCGTTCCTCATTTCTGCCAAGTCTCAGGGCCATGTCTACTTGTCTTGAGCGTTTTGCTTCTCACGTTCCTTATCCTCCGCTTCAAACGCTTGTTCAGATCCATGAAGTTTTTTCGGAAGGTACCTTGAGTAACATTACACAGACGATGCATATTGACATTTCCGTTAAACCGGGAATCATCAAGAACATCCATATCGGGGTCACTTGTTCTTTGGATGAAGTAAAATTCTATACTAGCCTTTTCCATGAATTCCGTGATTTCTTTGCATGGTCCTACGAAGAAATGCCTAGCATTGATCCTAGAATCATGGTACATGATATTCCTACCTACCCCGATTCGAAACCTATTCGTTAGCATCTTCGTCTAGTGCATCCTAGGAAAGCTGCTACTATTAACGCCGAAGTGGAAAAGCTTCTCAAAGCTAGTTTCATTTATCTAATTCCATTGATAGAATGGGTCTCTAATATTGTTCCTGTAGATAAGAAACAGGGAACTATTCGTGTCTATGTTGACTATCGTGATATCAATCGAGCTTGTCCCAAGGATAATTATCCTACTCCCTTCATCGAACAAATCATTGACGACTGTGCCGGGAGTAATATTTTTTCCCTTATGGATGATTTTTCTGGTTATAATCAGAAAACGATTCTCCTAACTGATCTACACAAGACTGCCTTCATCTGTCCTAGGGGTACCTTCACATATAAGAGGCTTCCTTTTGGTTTAAAGAATGCTAGGGCCACATTTGAGTGCGCGATGTCTTATGGCTTTCATGATATTCACCACATCGTTTAGCCTTATCTAGATGACCTTCCAGCTCATTCGGCTAAGCGTAGGGATCACCCTGACCATCTTCATCATATTTTTCTTCGTTGTCGACACCATAACATCCGACTTAATCCGCACAAGTGTGTCTTTTGCGTTGATTCTGGTAGAATATTAGGGTTTATCGTGTCCAAAGATGGAATTCACCTCGATCCTCTTAAGGTTGAGGCTATTGTCAATCTCCCCTCTCCTTCCTTATTGCATCAGTTGTAGATTTTACAAGGGAAAGCTAATTTTTTACGCCGTTTTATACCTAAATATGCCGAAGTGGCTAAACGATTCACACGATTGTTGAAATAGGGCGTCCCTTTTTTTTGGGATGAAATCACTCAAAAAAATTTTGATGCGTTGAAGACACTGCTTGTCGATGCTCCTCTATTCCGCCCTCCAAATTATCATCGTGATTTTTCCCTATATTTAGTTTCCGCTTTCAACATGATTTCCATGGTTTTGGTACAAAATGATGATGATGGTCATGAGCATTTTATTTATTATTTGTATTGTAACCTTCTCAACCCAGAAAATTGTTATGCCCATGTCAAGAAGTTAGCATTAGCTGCAGTTCAAGCAGTCCAACATTTTCGTCATTATATTCTTTTACGCATAGTGACAGTGATTTCTGATTTCAACCCTATGACCTACATATTGTCTCGACAATTACTAGGGGGCAAATACTCGAAGTGGATTGTCATCCTCCAAGAGTTTGATTTGGAATTTACTACTGCCAAGTCTAAGAAATCATTACTCTTTGTTGATTTACTCTATTCTCTCCCTTTCGACTCCACTCCTTCTCATTCTGAGGAATCCATTCTAGACGATTCGCTTTTCTTGATTAGCACCCTCGATCCTTGGTATGGTGATATCATCGTTTATCTCCAGTATTCATCTTTTAGATCGAAGTTGGCAAAGGATGCCTACGCAGATGCATCCGCCATCAGTCACAACCTTATCATATAGTCAGAGATACCCTGTATCGTGTTGGAGTTGATTCTATACTTCGGCGATGTTTGACTCTCGAGGAAGCTGAGAAAGCCTTGAATAATTGTCACAGTGGCGCCTGTGGTAGTCACATGTTTGGTTATGCTACTACACAAAAAATTCTTCGTGTTGGTTATTTTTGGCCTTCTATTTTCAAAGACTGCATTGTCATGGTTTGTAAATGCCATGATTGCCATATTTATCAATGCAAGACACGTGCGCCACCTGTACCTCTTCATCCTATCATTACCGTTGGTCCCTTTTTGAAGTGGGGCATCAATTTTATGACGTGTAACCCTCACTCGATTGGGGGGCATGCCTATATTATCGTAGTTGTGGACTACTTCCCCAAATGGGCTGAAGCAATGCCTACACTTTCCGCCGATGATAAGACAACTGCTCAGTTCATATTCAATCACATTATTGCTAGGTTTGGTGTCCCTCAAGCCATCATTACCAATCATGGTTCCCATTTTCGGAATTATATGGTGGCAGAGTTGACTTCTAAGTTAGGTCTATGTCATGATAGCTCAACACCGTACTACCCTCAAGCCAATGGCCAGGTTGAAGCTATAAACAAAGTTCTTGTCACTATGCTTCAATGTACGATTGGGATCCACAAATCAAATAAGCATCTCATGTTATTTTCGGCTCTTTGGGTGTACCGAACCTCAGTTAAGAATGCAACTGGGTTCACTCCTTTCCAGTTGGTTTATGGCCTGGAATCTACTCTCTCGATTGAATGTGAGATACCTTCGCTCAAATTGGCTGTTGAATTACTGCCCCATACTTCTCCAGAAGAAGAGTGTCTCCTTTATTTATAAAGGCTAGATGAAACCCGCCACTTTGTTTCTCTCATTATTGAATCACAGAAGAAGTGGTTCAAAGCTCATTTTGACTAGTCAGTTTCCACTCGTTCTTTCGTTGAAGGAGATCTCGTTCTCTTGTATGATCAAGCTCATGATAAGCTGGGGGTAGGAAAATTTCAACCTATGTGGCATGGGCCCTCATCATTAAACGTGTATTGCAGAATGGGGCCTATGAGCTAATTTATTACGAAGGTCATCCTCTTGAACAACCCAAAAATGGGTTGTATCTCAAAAAATATTATGCATGAGTCATTCATGCGTAATAGGTGTACATAGGTATTGTTTCCATTTTTGTACATGTTTTGGTTTGGTGTGCTTTGTGAACGTTTTCTTGCTTATTGGGTCTTTCTCATTGTGCAGATGTCTATTACACCTTATATAGGTTTCGCAAATGGTGCTTCCCGTAGTACTAGGAATTTGTCTTCGGCATCCTGGGTAATTTATGATCCTGCTGGTGAGTTGATAGATCTGCAAGGTATTTGTCTAGGGATTCACCTCGCTATTGGTGACATGCTAGCGGGTCTCTCTGGGCCAATATCTGCAAACACATGGATTTAATGTCATAACACGCATAAATAAATAAAATCATAATACTCATAAAACTTAAAAATTGAGTCTCACCCAAATCTTCATCCCAATCTTCTCCCTCCAGGAGAGGGAGGTCCAGATCATCAGTGAAATCTATACTAGAGTAGGGCTAATCCTCCACGACAATCAATTGTCGGCAGAGCCAATCGAAGAATTATGGTCTCCAGGACATCTGTTGACCACCCCCTGCCCTTGGCATCAGAGCTACCCATCGGGACATCCATGTTTCTCTCACTGGTGGTGTCGGGACTATGACCTCTTGCCACTGAAAAATAGGTAGTTGTTCCAAGAAGAATGATACCCGAATAGATCCATAACCAAATTGCTTCAATTTGGCATTCTTGCATTTTTTTAGCTGGTGTTTCATGTTTATTGTCACGGCCTCTGCCCAGTTGTAGATGGTCGATTTCAATCATTCTACAACAAGAAGAAACTGTGTCTTTGTTGCTTAGTGTGGTGCTTGTGATCCTGTAGCTCATGTGAGGGTATGTAGCACTACTTTTAGTGCTAAGTCTGGGATAGTTTGGATATCAACTTTCCCACTTCCTGTTCCCTTTTGTGCTCCTGGACATACCCTGTCTATCACCATGGTCATTTTCTCCATGGAATTCGAGGTGCCAATTAGGATTGGTGATGCTCCCCTCCGTGATAATACCATTATAAAATATACTTCAAAGTCTTCAATCTCAAGTTCTTGATCTCGAAGGATCAAATTTTTTTGATTTTCGTCCCATATACTGATAAAATACTGCAGTAGCTCTGGTTGAGCCTGGAGACATGGTGTTAGGAAGAATTTTTTCATTCCACGGTTCTGAGAGCTTCCATGAATCTCTCATTTTCCATGGCAAGCTCGTCTTCTTTGCTATGTTCCTGTTCTTTCCATTCTATGACCATTTTTCCACTTTCTACCTGCAAACACATTCATATGAGTGGTATTAGCCATTTTTGAACCTTAAACTTGTGAATAATTCGAGTATTTGACTAGAATTTTGTAAAAAACATGGTTTGCGCCGTTTGCGCGAATGTTTTCCAAACAATCGCACCAATGGGTGTGCTGTTGTGTAACCAGCTCCAAAAATAGAAGAAAAGAGATATCAACGCCTTAGAAATAAGCCACTTCGAGGGGGCAACCTCCAATACATTACATCAATGAAAAATTCTTGGATGATACAAATTACAAAACCTCCTTTCTATATATATCAGTCCATGGGGCCATAATGTAATCCTAGTGGGGCCATAATGTAATCCTAGCCGACCTAACAATAATAATTTAAGGGCACAATAATAACAATATGGGGGTTATAGGGGTACAATAATAACAATAAGGGGTTTACACTAACAACAATAAGGGACTATACTAGTAATATAGGGACCTAACATGCCCCTCTCCTTCAAAAAAGTGTTGTCCTCAATGCTTGAGTAGCTCTGGGTGCTTCTGTATAAAATTCTCATCCTCCCATGTAGAATATTCAATGGGTAATTTCTTCCACTTGATGAGATACTCTGAAATTGATCGATTCCGTAGCTTTCGAGTTCTTGTTTCCGTGACCGCTTCAAGAAACAATATGATTTTTCCTTCCTCATCAAGTTCTGGAAATATTGTTTGAACTGGAAGATTTTCACCTATAACATTCTTTAAGCATGAAACATGGAAAACTGCATGCACTCGTGAAGAAGTAGGAAGCTCCAATTTGTATGCCATAGTACCAATCTTTTGCAACACCTTGTAAGGACCATAGTACTTTGGCGATAATTTATTATCCTTCTTAGCTTGCTTGAGGGACATTTGTTTGTATGGTTGTAGCCGTAAAAATACCCAGTCTCCTACATCAAAACTTCTCTCACTGCGATGTTGATCAAAAAATTTATAGCGAAAATTCCACGATGACTTGTTCGGAGCAGCGAAACCCTAGAATCCAAAGCTCTGATACCAAATGTTTCATAACAAGCTCCAAAAATAGAAGAAAAGAGATATCAACACCTTATAAATAAGCCACTTCGAGGGGGCAAACTCCAATACATTACATTATTGAACAATTCTTGGATGATACAAATTACAAAACCTCCTTTCTATATATAGGAGTCCATGGGGCCATAATGTAATCCTAGTGGGGCCACAATATAATCCTAGCCGACCTAACAATAATAATTTAAGGGCACAATAATAAAAATATGGGGGTTACAGGGATACAATAATAACAATAAGGGGTTTACACTAACAACAATAAGGGACTACACTAGTAATATAGGGACCTAACATGCCCCTCTCCTTCAAAAAAGTGTTGTCCTCAACGCTTGAAGTGGCTACGGGTCATACATGTAAAATTCTCCTCCTCCATGTAGAATATTCAATGGAGTAAGTTCTTCCACTTGATGAGATACTCACATGAAATTGATCGGTAAAGTAGCTTTCGAGTTCTTGTTTAAAGTGACCGCTTCGGGGAAACAATATGATTTTCTTTCCTCATCTCAAGTTGCGGAAATATTGTTTGGATTGGAATATTTTTCACCTATAACCTTATTTAAGCATGAAACATGGAAAGCTGGATGCACTCGCGAAGAAGCCGGAAGCTCCAATTTGTATGCCATAGTACCAATCTTTTGCAACACCTTGTAAGGACCATAGTACTTTGGCGATAATTTATTATCCTTCTTAGCTTGCTTGAGGGACATTTGCTTGTATGGTTGTAGCCGTAAAAATACCCAGTCTCCTACATCAAAACTTCTCTCACTGCGATGTTGATAAAAAAAATTATAGCGAAAATGCCACGATGACCTGTTCGGAGCAGCGAAACCCTAGAATCCAAAGCTCTGATACCAAATGTTGTGTAACAAGCTCCAAAAATAGAAGAAAAGAGATATCAACACCTTATAAATAGGCCACTTCGAGGGGGCAACCTCCAATACATTACATTATTGAACAATTCTTGGATGATACAAATTACAAAACCTCCTTTCTATATATAGGAGTCCATGGGGCCATAATGTAATCCTAGTGGGGCCACAATGTAATCCTAGCCGGCCTAACAATTAATAATTTAAGGGCACAATAATAAAAATATGGGGGTTACAGGGATACAATAATAACAATAAGGGGTTTACACTAATAATAATAAGGGACTATACTAGTAATATAGGGACCTAACATGTGCCCTAGTGTAAAAAATTGGGTGGTTGGCGCGACTCCGTGCCCAAAACCCACGCCAATCGCCGTGCCCTAATATTCACATTTCCTCTCCCATAATTCAAAATTGGAAGTTGTAGGGAATAAGAAATGACTTAAAATGATGGAAGAGATCTTGGCTCTTACTTGGAACTGACGAATTTGAGATTGGTCTGCTGGATTGGCCGCTATTATCGCTGCAAGATTGCACAGTGAAATGGGTAACTATTGCTCCACAAGAGGTAAAAAGTGAAAAGTAATTATTTTTACCATTTTTGGAATTTTATAAATTTTTCACAACCCTAATTAGGTTTTAAGACATATTTTTTGATTATTTTATTGTATTGTTTTTAAAAAATGGGTTTTACACGTGTCTCTTGTGCAACGATAGGTTTTTCATGCGACAGTGATGAAGTAACGAGTTATATTTTATACTTTTTCGAACTCGGTAAACACATGAAAAAGTCACTACTGGAGTCATATTTCAGCTCTTTTCTGACTCTCTAAAAATTGAAAAGATTGTCGAGATTCTTATCGTTTTGGACTCGTTAAAATGGTTGCGAAAAAATATCTACCCAGTATACGTTAACTCCGTTTTTAGGCTGGGATGGATTATTTACAAAAAAGGAATACCTTAGCCTATCGCAACTAAGAGGTTCTTTTAGATATTGTTTTCTACCTTTTCGGATCTGAGAAACTATCTACGAAAAGGGCCATACTGGATTTCTCTTTTCTGCCTTCTTTTCAAACTCTCTAAACATGAAAAGATGTCAAGTTTTCTCTTTGTCAGACTCGTTAAACCCTGATGACATTAGATTTTGTCACCATGACGTTACTGAAGTTTCCTCCTTCCTAGGGCTCGTAAAATGTACTAGGTTGGATTTGTCCGAAGGACAAACTTACATTGCAAACATATGTTATCCCCTTCAATCTTGTTTTAAAAATAATTGGCGTACTCACCATAAATGGTGGGGGGAAATGGAACCAAGTTTTAGTTATGTTGGCAGTATGTTTCTCTTGAACATGGCACTTGTCTGCATTCATGTCGCGTTGGGGACCTCTCATTTTTGTCACTTTTTCCTCCATGGGTTTGGGTAATCTTTTTTTACCTCTCATTTTCTCTTTTCCACGTCATCATGACCTCTAATCCTTTGATGTCAAATACTACCAAATCTCATGTTGTGCTGCTGATATGATCAAGAGAAGTTTTCCTTTGCAGTTATCAACCTTCCTCTGATTCCCTGTTTGTCTTAATTCACTTTCATCATGTTACTTTGTCTCGTGTCGATGATGTGGGAAACATTATGGCCCTCCTTTGACGAGGTCACTTCCTGTCGACTTCAGCTCATTATCTAGGAATTTGACCTAGAGACTCCCTTCTGGTACCTTAAAACCTACATGCCTCAATGACAGGTTTTTCGCATCCGACGCAAGGTTCACATCATTGGCCTTCGATCGAGTGATTCTGCAATGTTCGACGTCAGCTCATTGTTCACATTCCGTATATTGTACCTTTCATACCTTGAGGGCCATCATCATTATTGGTGGTTTCTCTCATGTCTGTTAACAACTTTCATCATCGGCTGGTAATCAGACGATATTCCTGCATGTTCGACATCAGCTCATATATTCGCATGCTTGAAATTATACTTGTTCGGGTCGATATGGAGCACAAGATCCTGGATTTTGTCTGATAAAATCCAGGCTGCAGATTTTTTTTTGGATTATCATGACTTATTGCATGACTCTTTCAATTGGATGGCTACGACCCTACCTGATTCTATTTATTGATCCTTATTGCTGGATGGCTGTGTCCATATCTTGAATCTCAGTTTTTATGTACTCTATTATGGATGGCTATGCCCATGCCACATGTTCATGTATCAAATATATCAGTTATATTTGTAATTGTAGGTTTTCCGACAATGGTGTTTGGTTTGAACACATTCTCATAAAGCATTTCACCCCTCCCTCTCCCTCAGATCTCATGCTTTAGGGGGCGTGTGTTACACAACATTTTGTCACTGTCTCTGCAATCCCCAACTTGCACATTGGAGGGTCATTTCTGTGACCTATAATAAGTGTCATACCTTGCAAAGACCATCATTGCATCCCTTTACATGAGAGAAATATTCCCTCTGTTGAAAATTCCCTTAGCAGAGCTGTAAAAACCCTTGTTTTTTCCTTGGCGCAAGTAGCTAGTTACACCCTTGCGCCGATTGGAAAATTTGACACAGATCTCATGTGAGTTTGCACTCTGTGCCAGTTAGACACCTGCACCAAGTTGTTTATGGAATTTTTTTAAAATATGGAGGCAGAGATTCCACTCCAACCACCTCAAGGATGAGTCATTGGGAGTGGTTGAACTAAAAAAATATGGAATCCCTCCTTTACGTTTATGGTTTCCACATCTTATGGGAACTCCCTAAAGGATAGGCCTCCATCCCACCTTTGTAGGGATCCTAACCTCCTTCTTTTCCTCTATAAAAGAAACTATCTCTCTTAGTACAAGCTAGCTGAACTTGGAGAATCAGACATGCTATAGCTGAATTACTAGAGAAGATAGAATAAGAAGGAATTACATTGAGGAAGCTTGAGTCCATGACTTCTAAGAGAGCTTGAGTCCATGCCTTCATCCCGTCTGAATTCCCTAACGAAAATTTGAGACGCGCTTCGGCTGAACCCCGTTGGAGGAGACCACGACGTCAAAGAACTAGTTGTAACTCTTCCTTCTATTCATTTATATACATGACTACTATTTGGTTCCACTATTGTGTTATGATGTTTGTTTAATGCAATATGTTTAGCCCTCTTTGACTGGCTAATAGTTATGAGTGAAACTATTATGTCGTATGTTGTTCTTGTTTCTTGTTCTATGTGCAAGTATCCAAGCGTAACGATGAACGGATTGTAATTTTCCAAGGCAGGAGCGACAGGATACTACTCTTTCAGCAACAACGATAGCGTTGGATTCCCGGTAGCTTAATATACTGTGTCTTTTGTTCATTGATTAACTAGGAAGAAACACTTTAGTGTGTCCCTTTGTTTCTAGACCCACCCTAGGGCTAGAGGGATCGACCTTTTCCACAGAGAGGATTTACCTGCATAACACCTTCCTTCCAACAATTCTGGCCCATCGACATCAACAAATTATCTGGGTACAAGATTAGAGCCTTGTGATGCCTTGAAGCTTGTATGCCCCAATGACAGGCTATCTCGCTAGTGGTAATGAAGAATCATTATGGCTTCTTTACTACTGGATCCTACGGGGGGTTCGACAACAACTAATATATTCACACTTGATAGGATGCATCAAGGTACCTTGGTCCTCACTCTCATTAATGGTGATGGACCTCGCATTGGTTAACAGTTGACCTCAATGACTAGTAATCCAATGAGCCCATTGCACATTCGACATCGACACATTCATTCTTGTGCAATGGACTATACACAATGGGTGGAGAGAGTGGTTCCTGTAGATTCAACTCCAATTCCTGCAAAATGCTCAGCAGTTGCAGTTTTGACTTCCTGAAGAATGTTCACAATTATTTTAATTCCAACAGAATGTCCATTAGTTGCAGTTCAGTTCTTGAAGAGTATTTAAAAGTTATTTCTACAGAATGTTCAACGGTCGTAGTTATAATTCTTGCAGAGCATTCTACAGCCAGTTCTTAATTCCTACAGAACAATTATTAGACACAACAACACCTAGATTTCCTAAAAAGACAAGAGAAAATTAAAAAAAAATCATTAAACATAAAATATATTAAAATCATGTAATAAACTATTAACATCATTATGTGGTTAAGGTCGTGGATTATATGTATGATGTAATAGGTTATCATTGCAAGAGGTAAGCAGTAACGTACAGCGAGTGACAAGGCTCTCTAGGTAAAGGTATAATGACACTTAATTTTCAATTTTTTTCATATATAAGGCTATGGTAACCCTTTGCAGCCATGACCCGTTACGACATTAATCCCATGACCTATCATCATTTCACCGACAACGTTTGTACTTTTGAAATTTATAGGACCGTTGGAGGTAAGTGGTAACGTACAGCGGGTGATAAGGCTCTCGAGGTAAAGGTATAATGACACTTAATTTTCAATTTTTCTCATATCTAAGGCTATGGTAACCCTTTGCAGCCATGGCCCATTACGAAATTAATCCCATGACCTGTTATCATTTCACTGACAACGTTAGTACTTTCGAGATTTATCATGAAGGTCAGATCATGATAGAAATCATGATCATGACCTGCTGCCAAAAAATCTCCATATTTTCTATTTATTTCCTCTCGCTTTAGAACTGTTGCATAAGTCTCGAACCACATTCCCGCAACCCACATTTGCCCTGTTTTGTCTATCTGTAATTTCCCTATCCATTTTTTTCCTGCCTGTCTATTTTTCTCCTCCACCATGACTAAGATTCGAGCCCCTATCAGATTCGAGCCTCAGAGTCTTGTGTTGCTAGAATCTGATCCTTGCAGCAAGGCGAGAATAGAAAAGGTGGGATGGTTGCCTTTCTTTCAAAGGTTCAACGGGCATAATTCTGAAGTAACGAAATATTTTTCCTTGAAATTAAACGGGGACAATGCACAGGTGGGGAACATCCAATTCAGGCTGACAGAAGAACTGGTGGTGAGGGCGTGTGGGATCCTACAAGATGGAGAGTGGTGGTTTAAAAACTCCGCTTCAACAAAGACATGTGCATGGTTTTCCTACACATGTGAAGGCCGTTTTGGCCTTGCTTTCTTGTTTCATATCAAGATCCTTGGACAATTTTGGGACAAACCTTTAAATTTGCCTTAATATTTAAAAATTTAGTTGATCAAGATGTCCTTGGCCACAAAAGAGAGGGTTTCCCACGTAGAGGAAAAACTCTACCATCACGAGATGGTAAAGATTATGCTGGTGGAGGTCCTGCGGAAACATGAGAAGACTTGGGAGGATTTTTTGCAAGAAAATAATTTTGTAGAGGATGGATATTTTGACTCTTTAGGGGTCAAGTAAGAGAAACCCACAAAGAAGCTGAAAAAGAAACCACACACGTGTGGACCAAAGGTGGAAAAATATGGCGAGAATGATGAAGTTGTGGTGATCGGTGAAACTTCTGGGAAGAGCTTTCAGCAGAATGGGCCTTTGACTCCTACAAAATGGTATACCAGAAGCCAGGCTGCCTAGCTGGCCATCAAGGATATAGCAAAAGAGGGGTGACCAACTAAAAATAAAAATACAGAGAAGTCCCACTGCCAGCCCAAAGGAAAAGAAAAGGTGAACCCTACTATAGTCATTGACAGGAACATTATGTCCTTTCCATACCCCTCACTGTAGGAAAAGTCAGAATGAAGCCATGAAGTTGCAGGAGGATGTGAGTGTGCCCCAATCCTCACAAGGGCATAATGAGGGAGTAGTGGCCCCATTAAAGAAACAATCTCAAAAAAATTTGGAGTAAACTATCAGAGAACTTACGCTTTCAGAACAGGTCTTGAAAGCAGAGAACGCGACTCTAAAAGAAAATAGCCACAAGATGCAGCAGGAGCATGAAGAGTGGCATGAAAAGGCAGCCCGCATCATGAAAAAGAAGTAGGCCTAGATCGACCACCTTAAGAGGAAGACTGAGGAGTATACAGGACAGATTCAAGCAGCATCTAGTCGGGCTCAGTTAGATCACCTGGCTACAGTGGCTGCAGCCCAGGTGAAAAAATAGCTTTTTGTTGAAGACTGCTTCACTTTTTCTTGCATAGGGATAAGCAAGAGTTTTGGTGTGGGGGAGATGTTAAATCTAAACTTTACCTATTTTTTCACCTATACTAAGCCTTGCTTCCCCCATTTTTGACCTCTTTTTTCTCTTTAATTATACCTAGTCCGACTATGTCATCAATTTTGGCTAAAAAGGGTATCATAGGCCTAAGGTATGTTGAAACAACATTAGAAGTGTCATTTTATCTAATTTCGAGCATTCTTTGAACTAGATGTGTCATTATTGCATTACTACTCTAACTAGCCTTGGACTCATGCGTAGATTTGTTAGATTCAAATAGTTCTGCCAATCCTGTAGACAACTCATACAGTCGAGATTCCTGCAGCAGTTCTGGATTTCCTGCAACCACCTCAAAATCCTGCAATGAGATTTATGCTTATCCATGATCCACTCATCTCCATATCAAGTAAATATATGTATTTTGAAGATAATTTGCGGTTTATGGACGCTGTCCTATCCACTATTCTGAATCATCTTTTTCAACTATCCTAACCTTCAGATTTTCTTTCATGCCTACATGGTGTTGTAGAGGTAAATCCCCTTTGCGGACAGAGGCAATCCATACTAGCCCAGAACCGGTCTAGCAACAATCGTAACACGCTATGGTGCAGGTCCCTAATTGCAATAAACCAACTTGAGAAGAAGGCTTACCTCGAATCCAACGTTTTTGTTTGTAGAGAAGGTAGCGCTCTCGTTCCTTTGCTCCGGCAGATCACAATCCTCACGCTTGTCGCGGTCGAACACCTGCACACGCAAGAAACAAAACAAACACAAGCGTAAAATCCAATATATAAAATTATGTGTCAGTCAGAGAGGACACAAATCATGATCATAATGAACAAAATGAGTGGAACCATAACCAATAGTCGCTTATCGTTAATTCATACAAAGTAAAATACAACCTGGCTCTGACGCTGAATTCTCCTTCGACGGGTCATCAGCGGAATACGTCTCGGTAAAGCTTGTCAAGGATGGGGACAAGCCTCTCTCTTCGATCGTCAATCTCCTTGCTATAGATTTGGCTCTATGAGGGCTATTGCAACATTCTTTAGGCTATGAAGGTTCTTGGAGACTAGCTTGCAAAGGGAAGTGGCAAGCTTATATAGATGGTGGAAGGGGATTTGGGATCCCTACAATCATGGGATTGGCCCTATCCTCAAGGAAGCTTCCATGAGAGGTGGAAAACTACTTCCTCTACATGGAAATCTGGAGCCAAACGTCCAAACTCAATTTAGAGACCATTTTAGGAGTTGGTTAAAGTAAATGTTTCGCCATTTATTTTTAAAAAGCACCCTTTATTAAGCCTGGCACAAGTGCGACTCTGAGATAGAGTGCCAATTGGCGCACCCTCTTTGGAGGATTTCCCCCATTGGCGCGGGTATAACACTGGCTAGTCGTGCCAAGGATGAAAAGGCTACTTTTTGGGTTTTTCACAAGGAGATGTCTTCAGGGGAATGAAATTCCATGTCTAGGGGAATGCCATGAAAGTGTTTTCAGGTCATGTCACTGCTCACAGGTCATGGAATAAGCCCTCCAATGTGCGGGACGAGGGATTTCAGGGACGGTGACAAATTGCTATGTAACAGAAGCCCCCTAAAGCATGAGGCTCGAAAGAGAGAGAGGGGTGAAATGCTTTATGAGAACGTGTCCAACTGAAAACACTGTTGTCGGAAAACCTGCATAGAGAATTACAACTGATATCTCAAATACATGATATATATATGGTATGGGCGCAGTCATCCATAACAAAGTATACAATAATCAAGATCCAAGGTATGGACGCAGCCATCCAGTGAGGATTGAAAAAATAGACTCAGGTATGGTTGCAACCATCCAATCAGTGAGTCATGTATCTAATCATAATAATCCACAAAATCGCAGCCTAGATCCTAACAGACAAAATCCAGGGTCTTGCGCTCCATCTTGACCAGAAAAAAGTACAAGTTCAAGCATGCGAATAAATGAGCTGAAGTTGAACACGCAAGAAAATTCGTCTGATTACCAGCCAATGATGAAATCTGTTAACAGACGCGAGAGGTACCACCATTAATGACAATGGTCCTCAAGGTACTACAGGTACAATCCACGGCATGTGAATCAGTGAGCTGGCGTCGAACATCCGTAGAATCACTCGATCGAAGGCCAATGATGAAAACCTCACGTCGAATGCGAAGAACCTTCCATTGAGGAATGCAAGCTCCAAGGTACCAGAAGGGAGTCTCTAGATCAGCTTCCTGGATAATGAGCTGAAGTCGACAGGAAGTGACCTTGATCGAAGGTGGCCCATAGTGTTTCCCACATCATCGACGTGAGACAGAGGAACATAATGTCTTTGTGAATCAGGATCAGATGAGAATCAGAGGAAAGTTGGAATTTTGCAGCGGTCAACTTCTCTTGAACATATGGCCGCATGATAGTGAGTTTGGCAGTATTTGACATCAAGAGATCGGAGGTCATGGCGACGAGGCAAAGAGCAGATGAGAGGTCAAAAAGGATTACCCAAACCCACGGAGGCAAGTGAAAAACGAGATGAGATGTCCCCTGTTGATATTGCAACAAGATGATGAGCTTAGTGGAAAGGAGTCGCCTTCACTAAGTGGGCCCGCAGGCTATTTTTGGCGCAAAGTCTATTTTTAGACTATGTCTATTTTTAGACATATGGATCATGTTCTATGAGTTGCAGGATGCTATTTGTGGATGGTTAGTCAAGTCGGAAAAAATAGATGGACTTCTATTTTTAGACATACTGGGCGGAATCTATTTTTAGATTGCCAGTCTAAAAATAGATATGTCAAATATTATTAGCTCTTAATAATATTTAGACTCTAAACATTATCTTATTATCTTGGAGCACTTCAGTTAAGTGCACAGATGTGGCACAGGAGCTGACAGAAGGAATTACGCTATTCTTGAGGGTTATGTGGAGCTATTGCATGGATACTTCAGCTAGAACTCATGTGACAGAGTTTAGTGGAGTTGATTGAGGAAGTTAGTGGAGTTGTATTCAGTTTAACTAATCTAAACATAGTTGAGCTATTTTTATTTAGTTTAACTAATTGATACAATTAGTGAGAGTGGCGTGAATTAATTATTAATTAATTCACTAATTATAAACTCATTAATCAACTAAAGAATACATCAGTTAACTTCAGTGCATGGATAGTTTCAGTGGAGACCAGTGCAGAAATAGGTGAAAGAGTAGGTTAACTATCAGTTGTGACTATACAGTTGCTATTTGCAACACATAGATAGGTGGAGAAGCCCATGAGGATTGCGCAGTACAAGACAGGTGGTTTATCTATTTAATGAAGCCATCCCATAGCATTGAAAACGCAATAGAGGCTGGCTATCAAGTGGCAAAAGATTGGAGCATGTGTTTTGCTAGATCTAGCTTGATAGTGTGTAGCAATTGAGGGTGTGCATGAGAGCTTGTGAGGATCTTTGTGCTATGACTGTTACATGATCTCTATGACATATATAATATATAGATAGTTGAGGGTTTTCAGCTTTAAGCTTTCCCATTACATACTCTGTTCATACGTGTGAGTTTTTATGGCTTTAATGTGTGCATGCAATTGATTTTATTTCCGCAATTAATGATCAATGGTGGAAGAGATTCTGTATTATGCATGAAGCTAAAATAGTGTGTGATTAGGAGAATCTCAGTGAAAAATATATCAGTTATTCAAATTTTCTACATGGTATCAGAGCTATATTGATCATTGGAGAAATTGCAAAACATTGAAGCGGTTGAGTTTTGTGCTGGTGGAATTCGAATTTGCAGCAGTGTTTTCTTGGTGTCGAAGTTGAGATGTCTTTCAACGGATTGCGATTGGAGTATGCCCTTGAGGGTAGCTTGAATTATATTTCATGGAAGGAGAGGATGGAGGCGGTGCTGGATGACAATGGGTTGAAGGAGTTCATAGATGCAGAAATTCCAAAGCCTACTTCTAGTGATGCTGTCGTACTTAACGCATGGCAAAAGAAGACATCAAAGTGTCGAAGGATTATGCTAGAAGGTGTGAAGGATCACATAGTGTCCAGCCTTCATGGTAAGGCTTCTCCATTCTTGATGTGGAAAGCTTTTACAGATTTATTCCAAAGTAAGAGCGACCAAAGGAAGTTGGCGCTCAAGGACAAACTCAGGAACATAAAGATGGAGAAAGGTGACAGTATGCCCAAGTACCTCACGAAGTTCATCCAATGAAAGGATGAGCTGGGAAGTGTGGGGGTTACTGTTGATGATGAGGACTTAGTGAGCTTGTCTCTCCTTGCGCTTCTGAAGAGTTGGCACTCCTATCAGGACTCTATCAATGGTTGGGAGAAATTGCTAGGATGGGAGCGACTTTGGTCAGATCTTGTGCAAGAGAAGATAAGGCGGAGTACCAGGGACAGATCTTCATCAAAGAACTCTGATGAAGAAAATTTCAGTTTGGCTGCCAAAAAAAAGATGGGGAAGAGCAAGAAAGCTTCTCAATCCGGTGCGAAAGGCAAGAAGCAGGACATGTCCAAGGTGAAGTGCTTTCACTGTCACCAACACGGACAATATGCCACAAATTTTCCACAGAAGAAGAAAAATAAGCAGGCTGCTGGGACTGTAGCTAGAGAGGCCTTAGCCTCACAGTTTGAGTTGGATTTTTCACTGATTGCATGCTCGATTTCAAGTATGATGGGATCAGTGTGGTTTCTTGACCGTGGTGCGTCTTTTCACATGACAGGAGATAGAGATTTGTTTACTGATCTAGATGAGAAATATCTTGGAGTGCACATTGAGATGGGCAATGATGGTAGATATAGTGCGACCGGTATCGGTACCATTTCCTTTGAGAGGGAGTCTGGTAAACCCTTAAGATTGAAGGAAGTGATGCATGTTCCAGGATTGAAGAAGAATCTTATCTTTGTGGCGATGTTAGAAGACAAGGGATATGATGTTGTCTTTAGCGAGGGAAAGGCTTTCTTGCGCAGTAAGGCAACTAGTGAGACCCAGAGGATAGGGCTTCGAGTTAAGAACCTTTATCAATTGGAGGTAGATGGTTGTGCAACAATGGCAGGCAAGGCAGAAGGAGTGGTGAGCCGGGATGATGGCGAGTTGTGGCACCGGAGATTGGGCCACCTTCACCATGGAGCTTTGAAGATACTGTAGCAGATTTCTACTGGGCTTCCTAAGGGTACTCTTGCGCAGTCAGATCAGTGCAAGGGATGTACCTTGGGAAAATTTGTGAAAGCGACCTTTCACGAGAAGGATAGTCGTGCCACGATGATCCTTGAGAGAATTCACACAGACGTGTGTGGACCTTTCTCAGCAGCTTCGACAGCAAAGCACAGGTATTATGTGATATTTTTTGATGATTTTTCTCGTAAGTGCTGGATCTTATTCATGCAGAAGAAGAGCGAGACATACTCAAAGTTTTGTGAGTTCAAGGCACTGGTTGAGAAACAATCGGGGAAGCAGGTGAAGGCTCTTAGGAGCGAAAATGGTGGTGAAATCATCTCTGGCAAATTCAAGGACTTTTGCAGCGCAGAAGGAATTCGAAGAGAGCTCATAGCACCTCATAACCCACAGAAAAACGGGGTTGCTGAGTGGAAGAACAGAACGATCGTGGGTGCTGCATGGGCGATGTTGCATGATTAGGGCCTACCCATAAACTTGTGGGCTGAGGCATGCAATAATGCAGTATATGTGTAGAACCTTTGTCCTCACAGGATACTTGGCATGAGTACACCCGAGGAGGCGTTTTCTGGTAAGAGGCCTGATATTTCCCATTTGAAAATTTTTAGTTCACCTGTTTACATTCATGTCATGAAGGATGCCAGGAAGAAGCTGGAGCCGACTGCAGAGGTTGGGATATTTGTGGGATACACTAATATGCCCCACAACTATCGTGTGTATTTTCCAGACATTCGCAAGACTGTTGTGCGATGGGATATCAAATTTCATAAGGAGAAAGCCATGAAGTGTTCGCTTGAAAGGGAGCCACACTTGCATGCAGATGGGGCGCTATTAGTTCCTAAGGATGAGCCTCAGGATGTGGATCAGCCACAAGAGGAGGTTCATGGAGTGGAAGAGACCACTCAGGCAGTGCCAACCGACTGGCTCAAGATGCAGAGAAGGTTGTAGGAGCACCTACATCACAGTGCAGACAGAGACAGTCACCTGAACGGTATACTGGATACATGGCTCTTATGAGCAAGTGTATCGTGACAGAGCCATCCTCTTTCGAGGAAGCTGTGGAGGACCCCACATGGGTAGATGCCATGGTGGAAGAGTATGATTCAATTTTCAGAAACAGTGCATGGGAGATTGTCTCGAGGCCGGAGGGGAAATCAGTGGTGGGTTCGATATGGATCTACAAAGTGAAGCAGGAAGCTGATGAGAGTGTGGAGAAGTACAAGGCAAGATTTGTTGCCTGAGGCTTTTCACAGATTGAGGGGATAGATTATGAGGAGACCTTTGCACCTGTCGCAAGGTATTCTTCCATACGGACGATTCTTGCTCTCTCAGTGCAGATGAGGTGGCACATTCATCAGATGGATGTGAAGACTGTGTTCCTAAACAGAGTCATTGAGGAGGAGGTGTAAATATAGCAGCCCGAAGGTTTCGAGATCTTCAGTAGCGAGTCGCATGTGTGCAGGCTCAAGAGAGCGTTGTATGGGTTGAAACAAGCACCTCGTGCTTGGTACACACGGATAGACAGTTATTTCACTGGACTTGGATTCTCCAAGAGTGAGGTGGATCCTAACCTATACCAGAT
Organism: Pinus albicaulis; assembly: GCA_034641835.2. NCBI lineage: Eukaryota > Viridiplantae > Streptophyta > Pinopsida > Pinales > Pinaceae > Pinus > Pinus albicaulis. The sequence goes on from CM076584.1 coordinate 168,247,752, forward strand.
TGTGGTGGAGGGTAAGTTGCTGATCATTGTACTTTATGTAGATGATTTTATTTTGACAGGTGATGAACTGTTGATAAACTCATGCAAGGATGATCTTGCAAAAGAGTTTGAGATGAAGGACTTGGGCCTCCTTCATTATTTTCTGGGATTGGAAATTTGGCAGCGTAGTGATGGACTGTTTGTTTCTCAAGGAAAGTATGCCCGAGAGATACTGGATAAGTTCAACATGCATGGCTACAAGCCTGTTGATACTCCTCTTCCTGGTGGTTGGAGGAAGGAGGATGCTACTTCAGCGGAGGTAGGGGATGCCACTGTTTATCGACAGTTGGTGGGGTCGCTTATGTATCTAGTCAATACATGACCCGACATATGCTATGCTGTTAACCAGCTTTCACAAGCTATGGTTAAGCCTACCAAGCTCTACTGGAAGGCAGGAAAGCATGTATTGAGATATCTCATAGGCACATCGGGATATGGATTATGGTACAAATAGTTGGATGAGGTGAGGCTATGTGGCTTCACAGATGCAGATTGGGCAAGGAGCCCAACGGACAGAAAGAGCACATCTGGAGGGATTTTCAGTATCAGGTCGACAGCAGTTTCTTGGTACAGTAGGAAGCAAAGATCCACGGCACTCATTTCAGTAGAGGCCGAGTATATGGTAGTGATTTTGGCTTCATGCGAGGCTATATGGATGAGGAAGATCCTGGTCGGGTTGTTCGGTTCACACTTGGATCCTACTGTGATTTATTGTGATAATCAGAGTTGCATCAAACTCTCGGTTAATCCAGTATTTCATGATATATCTAAACACATTGACATCCGGTACCATCATATCAGAGATTGTGTTCAGCGGAGAATCATGATGCTTTCATATATTCCTATGGAGGATCAGGATGTTGATATCTTGACGAAGGCGCTCACGAGGAGAAAATTCAAATACCACAGGGGCAGGATAGGGGTTGCAGATAATCCATATCTTGTTGAGAGGGAGTGTTGAGATTGCAACAAGATGAGGAGCTTAGTGGAAAGAAGTCGCCTTCACTAAGTGGCCCGCAGGCTATTTTTGGTGCAAAGTCTATTTTTAGACATATGGATCATGTTCTATGAGTTGCAGGATGTTATTTGTGGATGGTTGTTCGAGTTAGAAAAAATATATGGACTTATATTTTTAGACATATCATGAATTCATTTTTAGATTGCCGCCTAAAAATAGATATGTCAAATATTATCTCTTAATAATATTTAGACTCTAAACATTATCTTATTCTCTTGGAGCACTTCAGTTAAGTGCACAGATGTGGCACAGGAGCTGACAGAAGGAATTACGCTATTCTTGAGGGTTATGTGGAGCTATTGCATGGATACTTCAGTTAGAACTCATGTGACAGAGTTTAGTGGAGTTGATTGAGGAAGTTAGTGGTGTTGTATTCAGTTTAACTAATCTAAACATAGTTGAGCTATTTTTATTCAGTTTAACTAATTGATACAATTAGTGAGAGTGGTGTGAATTAATTATTAATTAATTCACTAATTATAAACTCATTAATCAACTAAAGAATACATCGACAGTTAACTTCAGTGCATGGATAGTTTCAGTGGAGACCAGTGCAGAAATAGGTGAAAGAGCAGGTTAACTATCAATTGTGACTATACAGTTGCTATTTGAAACACACAGATAGGTGGAGAAGCCCATGAGGATTTCACAGTACAAGCCAGGTGGTTTATCTATTTAATGAAGCCACCCCATAGCATTGAAAACACAATAGAGGCTGGCTATCAAGTGGCAAAATATTGGAGCATGTGTTTTGCTAGATCTAGCTTTATAGTGTGTAGCAATTGAGGGTGTGCATGAGAGCTTGTGAGGAGCTTTGTACTATGATTGTTACATGATCTCTATGACATATATAATATACAGATAGTTGGGGGTTTTCAGCTTTAAGCTTTCCCATTACATACTGTGTTCATATGTGTGAATTTTTATGGCTTTAATGTGTGCATGCAATTGAATTTATTTCCGCAATTAATGAGCAATGGTAGAATAGATTATGTATTATGAACGAAGCTAAAATAGTGTGTGATCAGGAGAATCTTGGTGAATAATATATCAGTTATTCAAATTTTCTACATCCCCAACCCGACACGAATGCAAACAAGTGCCATGTTCAAGAGTGACATACTGCCGACACGACGATGATACTGGTTCCATTTCCCCCACCATTTCTAGCGAGTACCTCTTTATTTTTACACAAGCTTGAATAGGATACCATATGCTTGTCATATAATTTCGTCCTTCGGACGAATCCATCCTAGTACATTTAACGAGACCTAGGAAGGAGGAACTCGAATATCGTCATTACGACTGGATCTGATGTCATCAGGGTTTAACGAGTCTGACAAAGGAATGACTCGGCATCTTTTCATGTTTAGAGAGTTTGAAAAGACAACAGAAAAGTAAACTCCAATAGTCCCTTTTCGTAAATAGTTCCTCAGATCCGAAAAGGTAGAAAACTATGTCTGAGAAAACCTCCTAGTCAGGATAGGCTAGGGTATTCCTTTTTCGTAAATAATCTATCCCAGCCCGAAAAATGGGTAAACGTATACTAGGTAGATGTCGTTTCGTAGCCACTTTAACGAGATCAAAACGACAAGCGACTCGGCAATCTTTTCAATTTTCAAGAGTCAGAAAAGAGGTGAAATTTGACTCCTCCTGGAGGAAAGAGTGGTATAAAGGGTAGCAACTGGTTCCGGTAATGGTGGAACTCCTCAAAACAAGTAAAGGTTAAGAGGTTGGCTAACAAGACTAGTCATCACAGTGGTTCCTCAGGAATGGGTAAAATAACCAAGTGAAGGCATATAATCGGCCAAGCAGATAATGACGATGGAGTGAGAAAAAACCAGGACTCACCTGGCAGAAACAGGCTGATAAAATGGCAATCACAAGAGGTAAAATGGTAATGGTTTCATTTTTACACAAGCTCAAAATCAAGAAACTTTGCTTGAAGTTGGCTTCATTTTTACACAAGCTTGAAACAAAGATAAACTATGCTTGAAACCAGTTTCATTTTTACACAAGCTTGAAACGGAAACAAACTATGCTTGAAAAAGTAAGCATGCCCCCCAGCATGGTGACTCAATTCAAGGTGCATGCCCCCCAAGCTTCAATCCATATGAAAGGCTGATGGAGTGAAGGTTCAAGTTACGAGATCAAGAGAAAGACTCGACTGGGATTTTATGAGATCTAAACAAAGACTCGAATTGAACAGGAAAATTTTTCATTATTTTAATGAGGTTGACACATTAAAAGAACTGTCCTTAGGACACCTTGTTTTTTTGTTTAAGGAGCTTGGCACAAGACAAGGAACTCTGATCCGACCAGCTTGTTTCATTTTTTAAGGAGCTTGACACAAGAAAACGAACTGTGCTTCGAGAGAGCTTGTTTCATTTTTTAAGGAGCTGGGCACAAGAAAACGAACTGTGCTCCGACAACCTTGTTTCATTTTTTAAGGAGCTTGAAACAAGAGAAGGAACTGTGCTCCGACGACCTTAGCATAATGAACAAGAAGTCATCGCTTCCAAGAGTTCCACTCCCAATGGAAGGAAAACATCTTGGAAGTCTGGACCCAATGCCCCCAGCACACTATACACGACAACATCATCACTGAGCACAGGCATGGGGTAGGTAGCCAAATAGTTGACCTGCGGTGGGGCAGATACAACGGGTGGATAAAAACCAGGAAGGGATGATTACGGACCAGCTGCCACATCAGGACCAGAGAACGAAATCTGATCAATGGTCACAATCTGTCCTTCAGGTGGAAAGCAGACCACACGAAAAAGGGAGGAGACAAGCGCTCCCATGGCATAGGTGTAATCGTGCCCTAAGAGTAGATTGAAATCCAAGGGGCCTGGAACAACCATTACGTCCATATGGACAGTTTTACCTCCCAAAGTAATAGGTAGCTTTGGAAGGATCCCTAACGGTTGACTCGTTCTTCTGTTAAATGCCAACAGATTCTGCATAACAGGCGCAAGCGGTGGCAAGCCAAAAGCTTGTCAAGTAGTCGAGGATAGAACACTAACAGACGCACCTTCGTCTATAATGGCGCTGGGTACGACTAGACCAAAGGCCTGTATCGTTATCTTGAAAGGCACATAAGATGGAAGGCGGTATGCTGAAAATCGATTCCAATCAAAGGAAGCGACCAAACTACTCGGAGGTGCTACCATCAAACCAAGATGGTCTTCCCCTGGTGTTACGATCGAATAAGGAGCATCCTCCACGACCTCCATCTCGAAGGCGGGAGGAGTATCCTCCGGGACCTCCATCGCGGGAGGCGGAGGAGCAGCTTCTTGAGATATAAGGATGGGAGAATCTTTCCCCAAGCACGAGGAATCTGAAGAAACAAGAAGAACCTAAGGGATATGAGGTCCACTCTCAACAGAAAAGACCTCGTGCACCGCTGACAGGGCCAACTCAACCGATCCCATGAACAATGGTTAGTCGGGAACATATTCCTGAATTTGAATTTCCGGGGGAGCGGGATCGATCAAGGATGAATCTTGACCAATCATAGGATCAGCTGGTGGAGGACTCAAAGAAAGTTGTTTGTAACCAACCGAAATGCATGGTGTAGAAACGGTCGGGTTTTCCAACACTCGCTTGGCTTCATCCATATACGGACAAAGGTGAATGGCATGGTGCCCTTCACACAACTTACAGGGATTGGTGAGATTACCCTGCTTCTTAAAAGATTTACTAGCACTAGCTGAAGTCGTGCCCCCAACCTGACTCCCAGAAGCCAAAGGCAACGGTGGACGACCATTGGACCATGCTTCGAGCACCTTGGGAATGCCAGGGAAATCTCGAAGAAGATGGTCACCTTGACACAACATGCAAGGGAACTTGAATTTCCATGGAGGGTTGGAAGGTTTATCAAGAGGAGATGTTTCAGAAGCAATAAATGCAACCTTAGCCTCTCTCTTATCAGACTTCTTCTTCTTTGTCTTCTTCTTCTTCTTCTTCTTCTTAGCCACCTGGTTACTCGAATCCAGACTTTCACCAGGCGAAGTAGAGGAGGAGGACACAGAAACAGGTGAAGAAGGGGAGAGGTCCACCTTGGAATCAACATGATGTTTTTCAGGCGGAGGAATTGATTGAACAGTAGCCGAGACATTCGGGACCACAGAGGTTGAAAACAACCAAACAGGCAACCCAACAGTTAACCCAAGAAGGGACAACGTTGCCATATAAGGAGCACCAACATTTCCAAAAGGAGGAAAAGGACCAGGATTCCCATTGGAAAGGACTCCTTGGTTAGTGAACTCTGGAAAATTTGCCATCAGAAAAAATCTTCAGAACGACACCCTAAGGAAACTAAATTTAACCAGGAATATTTCGTGGGCAGTTAATTTTTAACACATTGAAACAAAACTCTGTTTTTTCATCTTTTAAGAGTCGAGAAAAAGACAAAAGGTGACTCTATCTCTTTCAGTTTTGAAACAAGCGTGAAAGGACAAGTGCTTGATGATCTTTTCAAATTTATGGAGTTAGATAAGATCAAAATGACTGCTCAGGAATTCTAGGCAAAGGGTGTACCAAATAATCGTGAACTGCAATATACACCTTGGTTTCAAAATGAAAGAGAAATCAACCAAGGACTTAACGTACGTGCAGGAAATCTCCCTGAATGATGTGTCCGGTGTATCACAGGTATAGGGCGGCAGACTCGACTTCCTATGGATAAAGGATAGCAACCTAGTGGGGTCTCCCTTTATATACGCGACGGTACGGGGAGCACAAGTCCGTACTAGCACTGTCTAAAGCCAAGAGGCGAACGACAGCTACTAGGTTTAACGACGCCGGAACACGTCACTAGCCTAGATCTCTAAAAGTTTCGTTAATGTTTCAATGCTTCCTTAGGTTGATTGAATAAATTTTATGGTTTATCTTCAATTATGTTTCAATTTTCAGGCCCTACCATATGTCATCAGACAATCTCCTATATGCAGCTATATGAAAAAAGAAATATTTCAATTCAATGAATTCTATCTAGTTAAGGGAAGAGCTTCAAACAATGATGCAACAAACAACAACACTGCAAACGAAAATTTTTCCAAACTAGATGACTTTCACTATCCAAAAGTATTCTAAAATATTCAACGATGCGAATGATGCAATGTAATCTATGCAAAATCCTCTTTTTCGAAAACTATGCAATTGTAATCTATGCACAATTTCCTCTTCCTTTTCAAATGATAAGAATTCACTCAATTCATTTTTCCATGAAATGAGAATCTACTTAATGCATGTTTTTAATGAAAGAGAATGCACTCAATGCAATTTTTAGCTTTCAATCATTAAACAATGTGATCTAAGTTCAATGATAAATCCCAAAAATACTTTTCAATGCAATGTGATCTAATGCATTTTAACAAAAAGAAAACTTTGAGACGAAAACTAAATGAATGAAAATCTTCTTAATGAAGGATGAAGGAAAAAGGGATGCAAAAAAAAACACTAAGAATGCAATCGTTGTTTCAAAACACTTTGTAACGAAATTCCTCAAAAGGTGACAAGACATATGAGGTCAAACACAAAGAGGACTTCCAAAGCATGAGATCAAAACAAGGAATTCATTCCCTTTTACATCAAGCAATCATGGAGAGAAGACATTTCAAACAATGAGAAATGTAATCTATGCTCATATAGAGAAAATACCGGAAGGGAAACACACACTGGTGAAGGATTTAGGGAAAAAATCTCAATTTTCACACACCCTGAAATTGGCACGACTTTGTCACTGACAACTAGTGCCAATTGGCGTGACTTGCTCACTGGCAACTAGCGCCAATGGAAAATTGGCGCGGGTTTCTAACTGACAACAAGCGCCAATGCCTGAAAATGAAAAAAAAAAAGAATTTCTCCCAACCGAGACCAGACTCACCACTTCAAGCAAAATCTAAAACAAACCCAAAAGCAAAGTACTCACCAAAATAAACTTTCGAACAAGGGTAAACCCTAGCACCTATAGGAAATGGTGCGACTGTCTGGCTGTAATCCGCGCCAGACAGGGGATGGTGCGAGTGATGAACTGGAAACCTGTGCCAATTGGCGCGACTGTTAGGGTGGAAACCGCGCCAATGAAACCAACCATGAAAAAATGAAAATTTGGAAAAGCAGAGGTTAGATCTAATCCTCTGGGGGTTGAACAGAGGTTTTACACTAGAAAAAAGCAAACCAAAAGAGCTGATCAAGCAAGAAAAGTCAAGAATCGACCGAAAAGACAAGACAATACTCCAAATCAACGTCTCCCCAGCTGAGTCGCCAATTTTTTGTAGAGGTAAATCCCCTCTGCGGACAGAGGCGATCCCTACTAGCCCAGAACGGGTCTAGCAACAATCGTAACACGCTATGGTGCAGGTCCCTAATTGCAATAAACCAACTTGCAAAGAAGGCTTACCTCGAATCCAATGTTGTTGCTTGTAGAGAAGGTAGTGCTCCCATTCATTTGCTCTGGCAGATCACAATCCTCACGCTTGTCATGATCAAACACCTGCACACGCAAGAAACAAAACAAACACAAGCGTAAAATCCAATATATACAATTATGCGTCAGTTAGAGAGGACACAACTCATGATCATACTGAACAAAATGAGTGGAACCATAACCAATAGTCGCTTATCATTAATTCATACAAAGGAAAATACAACTTGGCTCTGATGCTAAATTCTCCTTCGATGGGTCGTCAGCGGATTACATATCGGTAAAGCTTGTCAAGGATGGGGACAAGCCTCTCTCTTCGATCGTCAATCTCCTTGCTATAGATTTGGCTCTATGAGGGCTATTGCAACATTCTTTAGGCTATGAAGGTTCTTGGAGACTAGCTTGCAAAGGGAAGTGGCAAGCTTATATAGATGGTGGAAGGGGAGTTGGGATCCCTACAATCATGGGATTGGCCCTATCCTCAAGGAAGCTTCCATGAGAGGTGGAAAACTACTTCCTCTACATGGAAATCTGGAGCCAAACGTCCCAACTCAATTTAGAGACCAGTTCAGGAGTTGGTTAAAGTCAGTCTTCCACCATTTATTTTTAAAAAACACCCTGTATTAAGCCTGGCGCGAGTGCGACTCTGAGATAGAGCGCTAATTGGCGCGCCCTCTTTGGAGGATTTCCCCCATTGGCGCGGGTATAACACTGGCTAGTCGCGCTAAGGATGAAAAGGCTATTTTTAGGGTTTTTCACAAGGAGATGTCTTCAGGGGAATGAACTTCCATGTCTAGGGGAATGCCATGAAAGTGTTTTCAGGTCATGTCACTACTCACAGGTCACGGAATAAGCCCTCCAATGTGTGGGACGGGGGATTGCAAGGACGGTGACAAATTGTTGTGTAACACATGGGAAGACACTTTCATCCGTGCAACGAAAATGGTATAATCCATGCCTTCAGTCATGGATTAAGACCCAACAACAATTTACTTTCTCAATCTGTATATGTATTATGGGCTGTAGGCTTAGTTTAGTAGTCTCTTTTGTTCAAAGCTAAATATGGGCTGCTAGAAATGTATAAATCGGATGTAATTTTCTTGTATAAGGGAGAGAGTTTTTTGTTGGGTTGGAAGCTGATGTTACAGAGCACGATATCAGACTGTAATCAACTATTATTTTAGATTAATAAAATCATTTATGTTCTATTTATTTTCCTGAGCAACTTCTTTAATCTTTGAAGGAGTTGTGAGTGAGGGAGGGCCCCCTTTGCTCACAACTCCAGCAGCAGAGTGTGTGTTTATTTCTGTTTTAATTATGCATTAATAATTTCCTATAAAAAATAGTGTTTCCTTTCTGTATTTCCTACAGAAAAATGTAGATTGGTTAAGTGAATTAATATTTTATGTTGATGAGCTCTTTTCATTTGGCCAATGCTTGGATTCATGCTCTTTAAGTTTGACTCTTGATTGGGATTGTTTTCTTTTATATTTCCTGCATCAATATTAGAAAACACAAGTGTTATAGAGGGATGATATATTCCACTCCATAACCATTGTTGCAATAGCAACGATACAGGAAAGCAACATGAGTTGTTGATTACTGTTTGATATTTATCTTTCACGGTCAATATCAGCAATCTTAAGTGCTATAGAGGGATGATATATGCCACTCCATAGCCTTTACTGTGATAGTATTGACATGGAAAGAAGCATTAGTTGTTATTTGTATAATAATTAACACTTGCAGCAATCAGCCTGCATATACTATGCACTGCATCTCATCAGTTTACCTTCCTGGGTTGACAATTTATATTGGCAAATTATACACGTATAATTTGACTCAACAGGGATGATGGTCGAAAATGGAGTCATTGATTTGATTGTGGACTACCTTGTATGACAAAATGAAGAAGCTCCTGAAGCTATATATCTGATGAGGTTATTGTCAGAAAATCAAGATATTGCCAAAAAAAAAATCAGTGATGCACATAATGCAATTCTCTTTCTTGTGACTCTCATGCAGAATGAGGATTTTGCTGAAAATGTTGGTGTTATTCTTGAGAACTTTCCAAAGAGTGACAATGATGTTATTACAATGGTGGAAGCTAATATAATGAAGCATGTGCAACAACAATAAGTTCCCTTGAAAATCTCTCATCTGTATTGTCTATAAGAAAAACAACTGAGAACGTTGGACGTATAGGGATACTTGTAAAGAAACTGAATTATAAAAGATCTTCAGAAGCAAGCAAAACATGTGCTGCACATGTGCTTTCCAATATATTTAACACCACTGTAAAGGAATATGAAGAAAACAACCATAGAGATGCACATCTGGACGAACTAATTTTGACATTCATGTCTCTAATGGGTTGTATCACACCACCAGAAGTTCATTGCTACTTATTGTAAGGGATGATAGGATTAGAAAATGGAGAGAAAAAAAGAAGAAATGTAAAAACAAAGATGAAAGAAAACAATGCTTTTAAGTTGCTCATAAATCTGTGGGCGATAGCTACAAATGAGAAGGTCAAAGAACAAGAAGTGCAGCTATTTAGTTTCTTATCAAGTACATTCAGAGTTGATGCTTGTTCAGCTATAAAAGAACAACCAAGAAGCTTGAACGTCATTGTTAACACTGGAAAATCGTACATCAAAAAATGACATAAAGTAATGTCGAGCCCAAGGATTTACAGGACAAAGATACATTATGGAATAAAAAATATTAAGAATCTCTAAGGTTTGGAGAAATTCAAGATTGAACTAGTCATAAACTCTTGAGTGCGTGCTTTTTCCTTCGATAATTGCGCCTTCTACATGCACTGGAGCCCGATAAGTGCGCATTCCTGGAAATGGAAAAAATTCCTTTTCCGGGACCACAAGCACACAAATGAAAGTTTCCCCTCATGTGAAATCCGCCTAAGGACAACACCAGTGCCTCCTTAGGCCTTGTGTGAGCAGACAAAATCATATTTCAGCCCACAATGGAATATTTCCCCTCCCTTGGGTCACTATCCACCATATTCCAAGGGAGGGAAGGTGGTTTGAAAGTTCAACTATATAAACCCCCAAAGAGATGAACAATTGGTGAGCACAAGGTTATGCTGGCCAAAGTTTCCCAAGAAACACCAGCTCTTTGTGTGAACCAAGGAGAAGGAGCTGAAGAAGAGGACTCAATTGTTGGCCACCCAACAATTTCAGTCTATTGCAGCATAGAGAGAGAGTTGAATTGCGTCAAAAGGCAGAACTTGAAGGACAAACATCTTTGCATCAGGTCCTAGAGCCTCTGCCTAGGCCCTTCGGCAAGTGGGTAAGATTTTTATTCATTCCAAGCATTCAATGAGAAGAAGGCCATCGAGCCGTTTTTCACCTTGTTATTGTTTGGAACTCTCTATTTAGCTTCCTTTTTATGTTTTTAGTTTTACTTTTCCAACAGAGCATACTTAAGTGTATTACTTCATTTTAAGTCTTATACTTATAAGCTCCCTCCAGATACTACCTGCTACTTATGGTTTAGAGAAAATACCACATTCTCTAAATGCATGTGATTTCATACACCTAAGTGTCAAATCCACCACAACAGGATTGGCAACTCCACTGACGTGTTTCAAGTTTATGTGGTTGTGCCATTATTTGCAAGAGACCCTTAGTCTATGCTGGAGTGGAGCTGACAGTCCTCTGACCCATCTTCTACTCCCTAGACTCACTGAGCTAACAGAATGAAGAAGGCTGCTCCTAATTTTTTATTTGCAGGAATTTTGTGCACTATTTTTACACACAGACACTTAGTGCGTGCGTTAAGGAGTGACCTGCGCGCAGGAATGCACACCTGTCAGAAGGTTTTACACGCATTTTGCAGAGATATTTTTTCTCCATATCCGTTGCATTTTTCTTCTTGTAAGTGTGTTGGGAAGCCCCTAATGTATCTTCCAACACCTGTGTTGATACCCCATAGCTTTTGAAGACTGATTTTTTCTACTTTTTGTAGGCATTTAGTTAGTTTTCATTTAAGTTGATTTTTTGCAAAAAGTATTTACATAGTTTAAGTAGGGAGCGAATTAACAATTTCTTTCCAAACAATTTATGTTTTTGCAAGTTATGTTATGTGGACTTAGTTTAACTAGTCCAAGTAAGTGGCTCATGACCACATGACCACACATGCATAAGCTAGTGTAGAAATTGTTTATTTTAAATTTCAATTTTTGCATTTAGGAAATTACGGGACTAGGACTTAATTGCAAGTTAGAGTAATTAATATCTGTTGTGTTTGCGCCATTGGGTGACCCTAGACAAGCATATGAACACTCTACATTTGTGATTTTCCATCTCCCTTTAGTCACTCACATAGACTAATTAAGAGGTTTTGGACCCGGCCCATTATCCGCAAATGCTTTTTATTTGAGCAAGGAACAACGTCACTGTTAGGACCTCACAATGTACCATTTTTACCATACATATTGACACCACCTTACCCTTTATAACTGTATTTAAAAAGGGTTCCATTATCATTTTCATTCATTCTATCCAAAGGTATATGAAATCCTCCTCTTTACTATATATTTAATATGTTTACATATAATTCCATATTACTCTTATATTTCATCATTAATCGAAGGTAGATTGTTGCTAACATAAGTCTAAAAGATCGCAGATAATTTATGTGTTGTGCTGAAACAATCGGCCGTTGCTGAAACAGTCGACTCCATTGCTGAAACAGTCAGCGGGCACGCAAATTTCGTCACTACTCGTAATTTGCGATTCTGGAAGAGTATTTTTGGAACAATGGCAACAAGATGAAGACGAGCAAGGAAGTGGTTACACGGATTATTCTGAAGCCAGTACTTTTTCTGTATCTGTTGTAACAATATCTTTCTATGGAAGAATAGAATAGCCCTGTTTTAAGAAAGAAGAACAGATTTGGATAAACATAGATTTTCTCTGATGTAACTGTAATAGATGTATCCTCTTTAAAAAGAGGAGACATCATCATTAGAAGGAGAGTTAGAAACTACAGGAGAACATTGTTTTTGAGCGGAAAGGAGCTAGACTCCATTGTAATGTATCATTCCTTTTTGACAGATGAATAAAGGTTCCTTTTGAGCGCTTCAATTTAACTCTTTCCTTGGGGAATCTTGTGAGAAGGAAAGGGCCCGCCTTCATCACAAGATTCACCCGACTGTTCCTATAGTTTGTTGAGTTTCTTTATGATATTCGCACCTTAATTTAATTCTGTTTGCTGAAACACCAGTTGCATAGTTATGTAGTTCATTAAGCATTCTGTTTCCTTTAAACGTTGCATGAGTTTGGAACATTCATTCTTAAAGAAGCCAAGAGATATTTTTTTCTTATCTTTTTGAATGTATGATTGACGTTGGGAAGCAGGTGCTGAAGATTCCTGTGCAAAGGAATAGGGTCCTGTTCCCATTGATTGACTTTCTTTTTCCTTGCAGTGTGATTAGAAACAGGAGACAGGTGCTGAAGGTTCCTGCTCATGGGAATAGGGTCCTGTTTTCTTGAATTTATCTTTTCTACAGTGTGATTAGTGTCAGGCAGCAGGTGCTGAAGTTCCTATTTGAAGGAATAGGGTCCTGTTCCCTGTTATGGTTGATTGGTTTCCTTTCCTGCAGGGTGATTTCCTTTCATTAGAATTCTTGAAAGACTGCAATAGAGGAATTTCTTCCACTATAACACAAGTAGACTTCAGCTTTGTTAAAACAGGGTGTGAATAATTAGATTTGTATGATTGATAATTGTGTGACTTTTACTACAACATTATTTTTCTTTTGGAATTGAGCATATCCAGTGCGTGGTTGTCTTTGGAATAAACAGACCTTCCCGGGTTGACAATTTATGTGGAGCTTGAATTGCTAAAACAATTAAAGCGACCAACATTTTGGCGCCGTTGCCGGGGAAGGCAATTATAGATTTCAAAAGCATTAATATTTTCTTTCTAGATGTGCAGATTGTATGAGAGGACGCGGAACCCAGAAGAAAACTAATCCCACAGGTGGCAAAGGCAAAGGAAGGGGAGGAAGAAAGACTTTCATTGACGAGATTGTATCAAAGGCTGAATCATCACAGAGATTAAGTTCTTGAAGACCAAAACTTCAGCACTCCCCTCAATTGGATTAAAAAGCACAGGAAGTTGTGGGCCCTGAAAACATAGAGGAGCCGGTAATTAAAGGACCAGCAATCAGTGCTGAAGATTCAGAAGAAAGTGCTAGCAAATCAGCAGTGCACATTGAGGAACTAATAGAGAGTGTTGGACGACCAGTGGAAAACATTGAGGAGCCAGTAGAAGATCTTGACGATAGAGCAAGTGTAGTAGGAGAACAGCCAATGGAAGGAAACAACGAAGAATTCTTTGGTGGAGGACGTGTAGATCCTGAAGGAGAAGGAAGGGATGAAAATTCTCTCTCTACCTTGGGATTTCCTATCAGTGATCTTCCTAGAGGAACAACTCCTATGAAGAATATTCCATTGTCAGCTTTACCTAACTTCCATGGTTTATCCTCTGAAGATCTGGATGAATTTCTTTTTGAATTTGATATATTATGCAGAAGTTATGATTATGTTACTAATGCTCAAAAGTTGAAACTGTTTCCAGCAACATTAAATGGAAATGCTTTAAGATGGTTCATGAGCCTTGGGAGTCAGGTAATCACAACATGGGAACAGATGAAACAGAAATTTCTGCTTAAATATCAAGACTACTGTCGGACGAGAGAAAAGAAGGACGAACTATTCAATATGGCACAAAAGCCGAACGAGAATCTGGAGGACTACGTAGAAAGGCTGCAGTATAATATACAGAGATCTGATCATCTGAATATAAGTAAGGAAATTCGCAAAACAATATTACTTAGAGGATTAAGGGATGATTGTTTAGACATGTTAAACATGCTTGGCAAGGGAGATATATCTAAAGAATCATATGATGAGATTGTTGAACTTTGTAAAAGATGTTCAAGGGGAGTTGCAAAGAACAGAGTAAGTAATAGAGATCCCACCTATTCAAGAGTGCAGAAATCAGCCAGTGGGGGAGCAACAAGAGCTGAGATAGGTAATTTACTTGAAGAATTTAAAAATGAGATGTTAAGTTCTTTTGCTTCACAAATTGACACTTTGCAGGTTAAAAAGAAGTAGGTTGAAGTAGAAGCAACTCTGGCTGTCTTTTGGCCGAAGTGCAAAGACAAACATCCACTAAGGGAATGCCCATTGGACAAAATACCAATCTGCACCCTTTGAGAGAAAGATCATGAAACACAACAATGTCCCTCTCTACCAGGAATAAAGGTAGCATTGCAGCCAACGGAAGAAGAAGCTGAAGCAGTTTACCTGCTAACTCAAAGAAGACAATGGCAACCAAAAGGACAAGGTATGAATTCTAGTATGCCATTTAATCGTTGGAATAATTATTCTGCTTTCAGTCAGACAAATTACCCTCCCTTTAATCAAATGCAATACCCACCCTTTAATCAGATGAACTTCCCACCCATGCAACAATCAAACCCTCCCTTTGTTGATCCTGCAATGTGGACTCCTTGGCCCCCACAGCAGCCATCTTCTTTTAACCCTTGGAATTCAAATTGGAGAAGCCAACAACTCCCGTATCCAAATCAATTTCCTCAATTTCAACAACCACTTCCTCTGCCATCAAATGCTCCACCAAATAACCAAATGAGACCCCAGCTACCTGTGCAACCAAATCGTAACCCCAATAATAAAGTTGTGCAAGTCATTGATATTCAGAATCAACCTATATTTCCTACTATGCAATGTAATGATATTCATTTGAGATCCGGGAAAATAGTAGAACCTATTATTGATGACATAACTTCTTCTGATTCTAATAAAGAGGAAACTGAGAAACATAAGAAAGCACAACCACCCTCTAACAAGGGTATTGAAATAACTGAACCACCATTCCCCGAGCATTTAGTTTTAACTAGAACGCCTGAAACACCTGCTTTTAATATTTTAGGGGAATTGCAAAATTTGTATGTTAAAATTCCACTTTTACAGGCACTGAGAGATGTACCAATTTATGCCAGAACCATAAGGGATATTTGTGTTAAGAAACCTGGTAGGAAAACTAAAGATCCCCTTACAGTGCATGTGATGGGTGATTTATCTGCATTAATGTCCGGAAAAACCCCTCCTGTGAAATATGGTGACCTCGGCCATCCTACCGTGACAGTTCAAATTGGTAAAACAATGATTCCTCAAGTTCTGGTAGATCTAAGTGCTGCAATAAACATAATGACTCTTGAAACTTCACAGTTGTTACAGCTGAATAACACAATCAGAGATACACCAACTATCCTAGAGTTAGCTGACCGTTCTACAATTAAACCAAAAGGAGTTGTTGAAGATCTAATTATCTCAGTTGAATCCTGGAATTACCCAGCTGATTTTGTCGTATTGCAAACTAAAAAAAAGCTGGGGGGACATCCTTTAATTCTGGGGAGGCCATGGCTGGCCACAGCCTATGCCTTTATCAGTTGCAGATCTAGTTCTATGACAATTTCTAATGGTTATGAAACCAAACAGCTTACTCTTTACCCTCATGCTACACCCATAATTAATAATGAAGATTCTATGTGGATGGATTATGATGATAATGCTATTCAGCCTATTTTAACTATCGGACAAGCCTTAACTCTTAAAGACAATACAGAGGATGAAATAATTAATAATTTTGTTTGTGAACCTTCCTCTGTAATTGCTGAAACACACAATCAATTGAATGCAATTTTTGAAATAGATACCCAGGAAAAGATTGAATCTGAAGACTTATCTCAGACATTAACCACCATCTCATCTAAAAGCATAACAGTCGAAATCGAACCTGGCAAGACATTAAACATAAATCCTGATCTAACAGTTGCTGAAACACAGCAGTTAATGAAGTTATTACGTGAAAATAAGGAAGCATTTGCATGGGATTACATGGATATGAAAGGAATCTCTTCTGAACTATGTACTCACCGAATTTATATTAAAGAAGGATGCTGACCAGTCTGTCAACCCCAAAGACGAATGAACCCTAATTTACGGGAAATTGTTAAAGAAGAACTTCAGAAATTTCTTAATGCAGGATTTATATACCCCATATCTGACAGTGAATGGGTTTCCCCATTGGTAATTGTCCCTAAGAAAAATGGGAAATGGAGAGTATGTGTTGATTACAGAGCCTTAAACAAATCTACTCAAAAGGATCACTTTCCTTTGCCTTTCATTGATCAGGTGTTGGATAGTCTGTCAGGGAAGAAATTATTTTCTTTTCTAGATGGATTTAGTGGGTATAACCAAATTAGAATTGCACCCCAAGACCAGGACAAGACCACTTTCACTAGTCCTTGGGGAACTTTTGCTTATAGAGTTCTTCCATTTGGGCTATGTAATGCACCAGCAAATTTTCAGAGGGCTGTTATAGGAATATTTTCTGATATGCTGAATGACTCTATGGAAATATTTATGGATGATTTTACTCCTTATGGTGTCTTTTGAAGATGCATTACAAAATCTTGAGAAGGTACTTAAACGTTGTATACAAGCTCACCTCTCCCTAAGTACTGAAAAATGTCATATGATGATGAGTGAAGGAGTAGTGCTTGGACATTTTATTTCATCTCAAGGTATTTAGGTAGACCCATCTAAAATATTGGTCATTCAGAATATTCCTGTTCCTAAAACGCAAACTGATGTGAGAAGTTTTCTAGGACATGCTGGATATTACAGAAGATTTATTAAAGATTTTTCTAAGATAGCTTCTCCATTATTTGTGTTGCTTATGAAAAATGTTGAATTTAAGTGGACTAATCCTTGTCAGAAAGCCTTTGTAGAACTCAAGCATCAGTTATCTATCGCTCCTATTTTGAGGGGACCCGATTGGGCCCTCCCTTTTCATTTATCTTCTGATGCTTCAGACACTGCAATTGGAGTTGTCTTGGGACAAGAGGAGAATCATCTTCCTTACGCTATCTACTTTATCAGTAAGAACATGACCCCTGATGAGCTTAATTATACAGTTACTGAAAAAGAATTTCTTGCAGTAATTTATGCCATTAATAAATTCCGACATTATATCACTGGTTATTCTACTTTTGTCCACACTGACCACTCGGCTATTAAGTATTTAATGAAAAAATCTGTCACAAATGCTCGAGTTACTAGATGGCTATTATTACTGCAGGAGTTTGATATCACAATTGTAGATCGGCCTGGTAAAGAAAATGTGGTGGCTGATTTCCTTTCACGGTTAAAAACTGATAATAATATTCCAGTAGATGATTCTTTTCCTGATGAGTATTTATTTTCAGTTTCTGCTCACTCTCCGTGGTATGCAGATATTGCCAATTATTTGGTTGCAGGAAAATTACCATCACACCTTTCATACAGAGAAAAGAGAAGAATTGTTCAACAAAGTGCCAGGTATAGCTGGATAAGTGGGTGTCTTTTCTACACAGGGCTTGATCATGAAATCCGAAGATGCATTAGGGAAGATGAAGTGTATGACATACTAAAAGCTTGTCATGATGGCCCTTGCGGAGGGCATTTTGCTGATAAAAGAACAACACACAAAATTTTGAGGATGGGTTACTATTGGCCCTCATTATTTAAGGATGCAAAGAAATATGTGAGGGCTTGTGACAGCTGCCAGCGAATGGGCCAACCCAATCATAGAGATCAAATGCCATTAAATCCCTAGGTAGTTTCCGAACCATTTGAAAGATGGGCCTTGGATTTCATAGGACCCATTAATCCTCCATCCAATCAAAGAACTTATATATTAGTCTCTACAGACTATATGACTAAATGAGTGGAGGCCAAAGCACTTATTAGAGCCAATGAAGAAGCTGTCCTAGCTTTCTTATTTGAAGAAATATTCACTAGATTTGGAATTCCTAGAGAGCTAGTTACAGATGGAGGACCCCCATTCAATTCTCATGGTTTTAATTCTACCCTTCAGAAATATCATATTCATCATAGAATGACTACACCATACCACCCCCAGGCCAATGGGCAGGTGGAAAGCACAAATAAAGTATTAGAAGCCATTCTAACTAAAACAGTGAAGGACAACCGAAAGGATTGGTCTCAAAGGCTCCCTGAAGCACTATGGGCTTATAGAACTACTTGGAGAAACACTACAGGTTTTTCTCCCTATGAATTGGTTTATGGTAAAAATGTTGTTTTTCCTATGGAATTTGAAATCAAAACTCTAAGAACTGCTTTAGCTATTAATCTTGAATTGACTGATGTGCAGACAGCTAGGTTGCAGCAGCTTCTTGAATTGGATGAAAAGAGATTAGATGCCATTCACCAAACAACCATGATTCAACAACAGAGAATGAAGTGGCATGATAAAATTATCAAACACAAGCAGTTCCAAAAAGGTAATTGGGCCTTATTGTATGACTCTCGGTTTGAAAATTTTCAAGGTAAGCTACGTACACGATGGCTTGGACCATATGAAGTAGATGCTGTTTTTCCTAATGGAACAGTAAGACTTTTAACAATTGATGATTCTAAAACACCTCTACTAGTAAATGGTCATAGGCTTCGTTTGTACCTGCGCCCTGTTTCTAAAGAGGATTTCAAGGCTGCTTGCATGACTGATACACATTATCTTTTTCTAGGGGAGTCTTCTGCTCCTCACAGCATTTAATTTTCTGCACTGTATTTCTAGCATTAGATTAGATTTAAAACTAATAATCCCACAAGGGTTGGCATGTTACAATTGAATTTTGCAGATTATGGAAGAACTCATTAAGGAGGATAGATTCATCACAAGAAGATCTGAAGCTTCAATCACAAAAGCTTGTTCCCTTCATTTCAACCCATTTCCTAGCAATATCCATTTTATTACTTATCCCATTTCTACATTTTTCCCTTTTTCCATTTCTTTTCCCCACTTCTACCATTCCTGAAATATCATCCTTCAGCTAGTATTTCCTGTTCCTTACTGCTGAAATTATCCCTTAGCAAATACTTCCCCCACTTGTTTTAAACCCAAGTCATTATATCCCATTCTCCTTATTTTTCTCTTTGCTGAAACACCACTTTCAGCAACATGTCATTCATTTTTCCATTGCTGAAACACCACTTTCAGCAACCTGTCATTCATCTTTTCATTATTAAAACACCATTTCTTTCCTCTGCTATACAAGTTTTTCAGTTCTCCACTTTTATTCTTCAGATCCCTTGGGTGAATATTATTCAGTATTGAGCAGATCTTGATATGCTCCTGTTTCTACATTCCAGAGAAATTTAAAGATTCTTCCATTAATATCAAGCCATTATGAAGCACTCTATACGTCGAATTATAAAAACAAAGGTAAAAATATAAGGTATGTGGTTTTTATGTAATACAGTTAAATATTATTTTAAAGAGAGGATCTTGCTCATAATGATTACAATCCCCGCACACTTAAACATCATTTCATCATACGTAAGGGGGGGAAATTTCGAAAACTGAATCATCATTCCACACCATCCAATCCTCCATCACTCTTCATATCCATTATTTCTGCCGTCATTGAGACTCCATATCCTCTGTTGCAACAATTAGCTTGACCAAAGCCTGTGTTTCTATTCTCTGTGCCTCTGCATGTGACTCAAGTTAGTAGCTATGGGAGGTTCGGCTATCAGACATGAGCCTAGTTCGATAACTCTTCTTGAATTGTTCCCGGAGGCCTACCAAATTTTTCAGCAGGCAGGATGGATAACATACTTCGAAAGGTTAGGAGAATTTGATCCTCAGCAAGTTTTAGAGTTTGCGCAGAATTTTCAGGAAGACTACTCAGTGGTTCAAGGGGTCCGAATTTGGGTCACAGAGGAAGATATAGCACAAGTTTCAGGGTTGCCGGTTACAGGTGCTCACTGGTTCAGCAGGAAACAAGTCATTTTAAATGCACAACAAGACTTCCTTCTTCCAGAGGAACAGATTGAACATAAAGGCCGCGGTATAAGTCTGCATTCATTACCTCGCCTATGGCCAACAGTAGCTGAATTCATCAAGCACTATTTGAGATGCGAGGGGCGTTACCAGGTAGTTTATCAACATGAATTCGTTTTAATGAATCATTTGCGGCATGGTCGATTAGTTAATATTCCTTATTATCTGCTTGGATGTATCAAAAACATGTCATATTACTGTAGATGGGTAAAATTCCCATTATTATCCCTTACCCATCATCGCTTATGTCAATTATTAATTCAGAGGGGTTTTGCTCAGCAAAATCCCCCTCTGAATAATCCACTCCTCATTCCCCAGCAAGCCGAAATTTCCCAACAAGACGGAAGTTCCCAAGAAACTCCCAAAAGTTCTTATGAAAGGAAACTGGATGATATCCCTGACCCCCCATTGATTCCATCCTCAGAACCAGTTGACCTACCCCCAAGTTCATCCCACTTAGCGGAGTCACCCCTTCCCACTGTTCATATCTCTAGCGATGACTCTCAAACACCCCCATCTCCCCCTAATCATAAAAGGAAGAGACGAACCCCAACAGTATCTGTCTCAAAACGACAAACAAGGGCCACATCCCAAGTTGTCACCTCTTCCGAAAGCCCTTCCCCTAGAAAATAATCTTCTCCTACAAAGAAAAGGAAAGTCACTGACTTTTCTTCTTTCCTACCTAGGAGGAAAATGAAAATGACTGTTGAAACTGAAGTCACTCCCATTTCCCCTGACCCTACGACTATCCTGTTAAAACTTCAATCCTCATCACCATTCCAAATTCCCCAACCATTACCCGTCTCATCCTGCGGCACTGCTCCACAAGAACCATATGCCTGGGGTAACATGACATCGTTTACTACTCAAATAGTAACTGCTCCACAAGAACCAGTTACTTACCCAGAAGCTGAAACACAAGAACCAGCTACTGAGGTAAAAAAATCATACACCAAGCATGATAATACAAGGAAACCAGCCGTAGCTGCAACACAAGAACCAGCTACAGCTGTGGATCAGTAGACAACTCCAGCAGAATCAACCAGCACACAGGGTTCACCCACTATGGCATCTTTATTGGAGGAAAATGAGTTTTTGAAGTCAACACTAGAGGCCTATAAGAAAGAATTGATAATGGCAAGAGAAGCCTTTGATATAGAATTAAATCTCTACATGTTGGCACACACAGCATCAGCACAAAAGAAGGATCCATGCAGAGAATACATGTGCCATGAATGTGGAAACATTTACCAACAGGCAGGATACAAAATAGTCAAAATTCCAGTGCCTGAGGCATCCACATCAGTGTCAATTAAAGAAGAACGCCCTACTGCCACACAAGAACCAGTAGGGCCCTCAAAAATTCTGGAAAAAGAAACCAAACCACAGATATCCTACCCTGTGTTAATCAGCTCAGCTATTCAGACAATGCCCCAACCCAGTACTTATAATGCCGGGACACAGACTCCGCCATGGAAACAATTAGAAATAATGAATAACTGGAAGAAGCAGTATGCTGTGGATCAAGATAAAATACTACAACAACATAAGTTGGCCTGGCAGAATCAGATGTATGCCAACTGGGATAATTGGGAGCAAACACTGCAACAGCTCAAGGATTCTAAGAAAGAAATCAAGGAATTAAAAGAGAAATTGGTTTTGATTTTTTCATTAGTGCAAAAATTGTTAGCCACACGGAAACCCTCCTTGAATTATTCTCTCTTCCTTTCTGAACATCTTGTTTATTTTCAATTGAAGGCAGTTAAGGATGGGAGACCTCATGAATTTCTCACAGTGGAACAATTTGTTAAAACATTTGCTGAGGCCCCTGCTAGTGACCAACATTTGTTATGTGAACTTTATCTTCATAATGAGGCTATGCCTGAAAATAGACAGGTCAACCTTACTCCAATTGTTGGTGATATACAAATTAGGGCATTTGTTTCATTTCTTGCCAATCAAATCACATGGAAAACTGCTTTTATTGCAAGTAGGCATAATGAAGAGAATCGCCTCCTTTGGATTAGACCGGAACCTTCAAATCCGGCCATTTTTGTAGCAGAATATCACCGATTTTTGCAGAAGCCAGGAATGCACCGCTACATACAACAACTGCAAGCCTCAACACTTCTAAAGTGTCAACAGTTAATCAGAGTTAAGGAAACTGCTGCCTTGAAGGCCAACACCATGTTCTGGCAACAGTCATGTAAGGAAAGACAAGAGTATCACCCTTTTAGCCCTGATAATCTTCAAGTTGCACTATCCAGGGTACCAAACTACATCAAATGCATTCAGAATTGTGCAGAGAACTGGATTGGTTATCATTTTCATTTCCCGATCTTATGGATGCCGATAGAACAATACCAGTATCACTACCAATTGGCTAACAGGGACGAGGCAGTAACATGGCAGAAATTGCAGAAAAACCAAGGATTCCGAGCTTCGACAGAAGCCACCTTCCCCAGTTACTGCTTGAGCAACGTGCATGCAAAGAGTCAGTACTCAGACTCTGACTCAGACTAAGAGTTTCCTGAGGACATGCAACCCTTTTAGCTGCGGGGGATATTAGGACCTCACAATGTACCATTTTTACCATACATATTGACACCACCTTACCCTTTGTAACTGTATTTAAAAAGGGTTCCATTATCATTTTCATTCATTCTATCCAAAGGTATATGAAATCCTCCTCTTTACTATATATTTAATCTTTTTACATATAATTCCATATTACTCTTATATTTCATCATTAATCGAAGGTAGATTGTTGCTAACACAAGTCTAAAAGATCGTAGATAATTTATGATAAGGAATGTGCTGTGCTGAAACAATCGGCCGTTGCTGAAACAGTCGACTCTGTTGCTGAAACAGTCAGTGGGCACGCAAATTCCGTCACTACTCGTGATTTGTGATTCTGGAAGAGTATTTTGGGAACAATGGCAACAAGATGAAGACAAGCAAGGAGTGGTTACATGGATTATTCTGAAGCCAGTACTTTTTATGCATCTGTTGTAACAATATATTTCTATGGAAGAATAGAAGGGCCCTGTTTTAAGAAAGAAGAACAGATTTGGATAAACATAGATTTGCTCTCATGTAACTGTAATAGATGTCTCCTCTTTAAAAAGAGGATACATCATCATTAGAAGGGGACTTAGAGACTACAGGAGAACATTGTT
This sequence comes from Pinus albicaulis, assembly GCA_034641835.2. Lineage (NCBI taxonomy): Eukaryota > Viridiplantae > Streptophyta > Pinopsida > Pinales > Pinaceae > Pinus > Pinus albicaulis. Next base: position 168,271,384 of record CM076584.1, read on the forward strand.
TTGAGCAGAAAGGAGCTAGACTCCATTGTAATGTATCATTCCTTTTTGACAGATGAATAAAGGTTTCTTTTGAGCGCTTCAATTTAACTCTTTCCCTGGGGAATCTTGTGAGAAGGAAAGGGCCCGCCTTCATCACAAGATTCACCCTACTGTTCCTGTAGTTTGTTGAGTTTCTTTATGATATTCGCACCTTAATTTAATTCTATTTGCTGAAACATCAGTTGCATAGTTCTGTAGTTCATTAAGAATTCGGTTTCCTTTAAACGCTGCATGAGTTTGGTACATTCATTCTTAAAGAAGCCAAGAAATTTTTTTCTGTTATCTGTTAGAATGTATGATTGATGTTGGGAAACAGGTGCTGAAGATTCCTGTGCAAAGGAATAGGGTCCTGTTCCCATTGATTGACTTTCTTTTTCCTGCAGTGTGATTAGAAACAGGAGACAGGTGCTGAAGGTTCCTGTTCATGGGAATAGGGTCCTGTTTTCTTGAATTTATCTTTTCCACAATGTGATTAGTGTGAGGCAGCAGGTGCTGAAGTTCCTATTTGGAGGAATAGGGTCATGTTCCCTATTATGGTTGATTGGTTTCCTTTCCTGCAGGGTGATTTCCTTTCATTAGGATTCTTAAAAGACTGCAATAGAGGAATTGCTTCTACTATAACATAAGTAGACTTCAGCTTTGTTAAAACAGGGTGTGAATAATTAGATTTGTATGATTGATAATTGTGTGACTTTTACTACAACATTATTTTTCTTTTGGAATTGAGCATATCCAGTGCATGGTTGTATTTGGAATAAACAGACCTTCTCGGGTTGACAATTTATGTGGAGCTTGAATTGTTAAAACAATTAAAGCGACCAACAGTCACATAGTTTAACTAGGGGGACATTTGTAACGGATCATCGACATCCATACGTTCAAATTATGAGATTTTTCACCGTACGCTCACACACACTCACCCACTAAGAAAAGAAAGCCACCTAAAAATAACTTAAACCAACTCACTAAACTCTCCCCATAGGGTCCACAGGAGAAATTATAGTTTAAGTTAGGATCAAGGGGGTAGGCATCCAATAAACCGCCTTGATCACGCTTCACATTTGAAACATAGAAGTTGTGTTTTTAGGGAGCTTAAAATCCACTTATTAGCCCACGGAAAATAAAACCCGAGTGTGGCAGAGACCCAATTCAGAGGGAGTTAGGCTTAGTCTCAGTGCGTGTGGTATCAGTGGGGGCTACCTGACCCATCTGATACTCGGTACTGTTAGTTGACTACCAAGAAGCCCAAGACTCGAACGCTCACGTGGGATGGTGCTTATTAGTGGCCAAAACTAGGGCATCCTTTACCCTATAGGTGACGGTGCAGGCAAGCGCCAGACCCTCTACCCTTACCTTGGTTGATTCTCTTCGGCTGACCGGGGGCGTTGCCAGTTCTTTCGGGACATTGTGCCAGCACTCGAAAGAAATCCTCTCAAGGCCCAGTTACTTTTGAGAGTGTGAGGATGTCATTAGGTCTTCTAGGATTTTTTTAGTATCACGCGCAAATAGACGAAACCATTTTTTGCTTGATTGATCACATAGATTAAATTAAAGGAAAAATCATTTCTTTTTCCCTTTGTTTTATGTATGTGGCCATAAATTTGATGTGATCATATACTCAATCCCCTCAAAAAAAATTTCCAAAACCTAACTTGGATGACCCTCAAGCGGTTCCAATGGAACCTCGTCGTTCCAGGCATATTTTGGAACTCGCCTCATTAACGGGAGGGGTTCCAGGTCTTTCGCCATTTATGCATCAAAGACGGAACATTGCCACAGTGGTTGGTTCCTCCTTTCTTGGAGAAACCTTCGTTGGGAACCCTAACTGGTCTCCCAACACGACACCGCACATCACCCCCCCTCGTCGCCTAGGGGGAAGAAGAGTGCATCCCATACAGGAAGCCATTTGAATTCACAATCGGGTACATCAAAGACTAACCCCCGTTCTAACCATAACTTCGTGTCTTCATAAGTTTCCATGGCGTCAACCTCTTAGTCACCCTTCTTAGCGGGGTTAAATCTACTGGATTTAACCAAGCTCACCAATGACCCCACTGCACACGACCCCAATTGGCCTCCCATGCCCATAAAGATCCCTTCAGACATACCAAAGTTTTAAGGCAAGCAAGCAGAAGACCCAGGGAATCATTATAATGACCTTTCACCTGTGGTGCTCATCAAATAGAATCATTTACGATACTATTCGATGGAGGCTGTTTCAACGCACTCTCACGGGAGTGGCCGTGAAATGGTACGTCGAACAACCCCCTGCTTCACACAGAACCTTTAGCGCCCTCACTACTGCATTCCTCACATACTTTCAGCTACCAATTCACCATGATTCAGGAATAGATTTACTCACTCATTTCAGACAATCACCCTCTACCCACATTTATGAACATCTCCATGAGTGGAGATGGCGTCATAGCTTATGCAAAGCTCAACTCGATGACCAAGTCCTTTTATATTTATTCTTGAAAACTCTGACAGTGGAGATTTCAAAGGATGTGGTGCAACGTAACCCCACATCCGAAGAGGTCGCAATTAGTAAAGCCCAGCAGCTTGAACTTATTTATACGTAATCAGGATACATATACAATATCCTACATAACGCCCCGCTCCTGAAATCTTATCAAGAATTTCCAAGCGCGTCGAACTCCGCGGACAGACTTATTGGGTCGATGACCCAAGGTTACCTAGGTAGCAGCAGTCAAAATCCTAGTTATACACATGGATCTACCCAGGACATGTCTCAACCCGGATTCAAAAGTCATCATATGCAACAACAAAATTTGACTAATAGGGTGTCAGCGTATCACCAAGGAGGACCTTACCCTCCGGCCAGGGGGACCCAGTACGCAGGACAAAAAACTGATGGAATAACTCCCCCCCAATGGCCAGGTGCAAATATGGGACAATAGTATGCTCAGTCCTAAGCACATAACCCACCAACACAAAACAATGCATAGGTGAACTTTGTGCACCTGTCCCAAGATCAACCACACCAGTATGATCAGGAGAATTACCTTCCTAATGTGGTCAAAAGAAAGGTAAAAAATAAACCCAAAGGGAACCCAAGACAGGGGGGCAGCAGTCTACAACACCACCACAACCCCGGCCTAGAGATTACTTCAACAAGAATCAGAACCAGGAACCAAGAAATGATCAAAAGCAAGGCAAAAGGCCACCTCTACGAACAAACCATTCTTTTTCGATATGTGGTGAGTACGGGAAATATACTCACCACTGTCCCAAACTCCCTGAGCTTAAAAATCTTCAGAGTAATCGAGGACAAGGAGGATCTTCCCAGACAACTGCAGCTATGCAAGAACCCTTCCCCCATCAAGGAACGATCAACACTCAACAGAAAAACCCCAATGATTCCGAGAAAAACAACCATGAAATTTACATGGCTGGCGAACAAATGTTTTTTCAAACACGGAATCGCAGCTATGATACCCCACCAGACATCGGTTCATCAGGGGATAGTACGTTCGCACCGACTGCACCTTTAACCATTCCAAATATTCCTTTGGAACCATTGTCAAAAATGGTTAAAGGGCCTAATAGGCAAGCAGGTAACTACACCGAGGCAACCCACAATTACAGCACTGTAGACAATTTAGCCCAGTCACCTGCTGCTATGTCTGCTTTGGAGGTACTGCAGTCGTGCCTGAAGCAGCGGAAAGCCCTACTTTCTGCCTTAGGTGCCGTCGACCCTATGGACACGCACATGATGGCTTTTGATTTAGACAAAGCCACCCCTAGGCTTCCCTCTATTGTCGCCTTTCAGATACCAGTATTGGTACAGAATATCACTATTCACCGATGTTTCATAGATGAGGGTGCATCCACATGCATCATGTCAAAGAATGTATGGCAGAAGTTAGGAGCCCCTGAACTAAAACCTTCTGTCATTACACTCAGGGCATATGACGGTCAGCCCTCCACCCCCGTCGGTCTCTTTCAAAATGTACCGGTCTGCTTAGCAGGCAAAATGTTCCACATAGACATCGAAGTCTTAGATGATCACTTGGATTAAAATATACTCCTTGGGTGGAGTTACATGCACGCCATGTCTGCCATAGCATCCTCCATTTTCCACATCATGATGTTCCCCCACAAGGATCGAATCATTACAGTAGACCAGCCGACGCACACTGAAAAGCGTCCCTTGACCAATACAGATATGGTTCTACCTTATTTAGACAAAGCCACTGATGGTCTTTCACGGTATGAAGAATATGGCCTTATCCAATTCAAACCGTCATCCGTCCTAGGATCCTTCCTAGGAGATCCTCCTATTATCCCTAAGGTATCACCCGATACCACAGCAGCCCCGGTATGCATGATGTCCACATCAAGAACCAAGGTTAGTCAGGACACGGACTGAAGCAGTAATGACACCGAGGCATCGGCTACTGTAGCCTCCTTAGTCTATGCCACCTCCCAAACTCCTTTCCTATACCCACCTCTTGGCTTCACCTCCCAGCAGGTCTTGGCAACAATGGTACTACCCAACATATCATTGGAATTCCTAGTGTGGTACCTCGTTCCCCCTATAGGAATGCCAGCTACCAATGTTACTGCATTTGGATTAAAACCTCCTAGTCCCAAGGAGCCGCAACCACCCAAGAAGTAGTCGAAACCACCCCCGCAAGGGAAATCCCCGTTGCGAAACCGACGACCACAATAAAGAAAATCGCCAAGAAAGGAAAGAAAGTGGTGACCCCCACCATGCAGAGGGAGTCATCAGCCTGTGCTATATGTGATGTCACAGGACACCCTATTAACATATGCTCGGAGTTGGACGAGTTAAAACCACTCCTCGGCTGCAAGGAAAGCACCTCAAAACGGCATTCCCATAAAAAGGAACTCGCCACCAAAAGTAAAGGAAAACCACTATGTACCAATAATGCATGCACTATATGTGGCATCTATGGGAACTACAACTATCGTTGCCCAGAGGTCCCGCGATATAGGGACGCCTTACGTGCGGTCGAGCGATCCTATCAAAAGGATCCCTCCATCTAGGCATCTAGCAATGAACCGCGTACCATCTGGTACCTACAAGAGGAAAAAAAGTCACCAGATCGACAACCATTTGTCCCTCCTCCACCCAAGCCACCATACACCAACCAGGGAAAAGGAAACCTGGTTGCCTCATCTTCTTGAGATTCAGGCACATCGATTACTATAGACTGTTTGATCGAGTCTTTGGCCCAAGGTCACCTAGGTAGCAGTAATCGTATTCGGGGAGATCCTAGATGGGGGGCACTAACCGATAACACCCTCCCCCATGATCTCAGTCCGAGGGAAACCACAACTGAAATCAAAGCTAGGAGCCAAGTAACATCTCTCAACACACAGAGGCGATGCCACACATTCGCACTCCTGGAAAAATAAATATTTTTTCAAGCACCAACATGTATGCACCCTCCCATTTTCCTTTCCAAGATTCATGTTTTTCAATAATATTTAATTAAAATAAGATTCTTTCACTTGAGTTAGTTTTTTTTTCAGGAATAACCCACAAAACATTCATAACACCCACCACCGAAAGTTCCGGAGCAGGTATCATTCTACCCTTAGCATGATAGAGTCCCATCAAAATTTGCATATCCTGACATCATTTCTCCATCAGAAATCAACCATAGGGTCCTCATACCCGACCACGTTTATCATCACCTCACCCTGCATATGATAAAATTCCGCGATGGTCGGTAGAGCCTCCCCTCCATGGCGATCGTCATCCCAAGTAGACCATACATCACCCCACAAGTGATGCCATGGCCATACCATTTTTAGTCTGGGAAGCACCTCATGCCCATCCATATACCATGCATAAGATCATGTTCGCCATTCCAACTCAACCCCCTTCCCGGACGACTGGGTTGAACAAGTAGAATGAAAGCGCACCTCCACACACTGCGTCTGGCCCATCGTACCTCTGTCAGCATTAATCTATCTGCGACATCTTCCGCTTCAGCAAACCCACACATGAGACCAGCCAATGGGACCCCTACCCCCAGCAAAACACCGTCCTCACACCATCAAGTGAGCGACCCTCTTTCATGTTTTAGGGTAGAGATCTCTGTGTTTTGTACAAACTAAACCCCATTATTTTATTCTTTTTGTAAAAAAATCACAAACAACGCCCTTCACCTCTTTGCCCTCATATTTCACTTTTCCTCCCATGGTAGCAGTCCCCCATCTCCCTTGGTCAAAGTATTTCATACCCTCCATGCACGCACCATTACAACAATCATAGCCGGTTCATACACGCCCTGGAAGTCCTACCGACTCTAGGCATTTTTTCCCTTCAGAAAATACCTGTGACTGCCTCCAAGCTACTCAAATATACTTTGACCTCGGGCTACTGAATCCCCGTCATCCATTTTCATCTACCGCTCACCAACATGCCTATGTTAAACCCATTATGGTTTGGTTAAGGCTTCCTTTTTGTTGACATCAACACCTCTTTTCCAAAAAAGAAGCGGTACCTTGGATGACCCCTCCCCATGTAAAGGGGTATCCTCGGGTGGCACTATGGAAGACATCATTTTCCATAGATTTCATTGATCCTCTTGACATTTGACTACAGCAAAAGCTTTCATGTCATGATGGTATCGTACCTTACAACCATTTCACTTTGATCAAGATCCGTCGAAGACCCGTGCCTTTATAAGCGTCTCTGACAACAATGATTACACGGGAAGGTCCCAGCCAGTACATATGCGTACATTGCACAGTGATATTCCATACCAAGATTACACATATGGGTACCACATTCCACCTATCGTAAAAAAAAAAAATTTGCCCCTGAGGGCGTCAGCAGTCATCGTCAACAACCACCAACATCACTACCATAGTAGTGACACATACATCACATGTGTATGTCAATTTTGTTTAACTAGTCATAGTATCACGAGCATGGGACATCCCCGCCTCGTTGAAATTTTGAAAATATATTGTATATTTTCTCTACTTGCAGGGGGTCCGCTAGGCAGTGGTTATCTTGGAACCAGTGCAAGATGTTGTCCTTCTCCACACGTGCCTCGCTCTCTCTCTCTCTCTTTGCGTAAGATACAGAAAAGAAACTATAATGTATTTCGGCTATACAGTTCTTCCTAGACATCACACATTAGGGGGCATTTGTTAACACTGGAAAATCATACAGTGAAAAAAGACATCAAGTAATGTCGAGCCCAAGGATTTACAGGACAGAGATACATTATGGAATCAAAAATATTAAGAATCTCTAAGGTTTGGAGCAATTCAAGATTGAACTAGTCATAAATGCCCGAGTGCGTGCTTTTTCTTTCGATAAGTGCGCCTTCTGCGTGCACTGGAGCTCGATAAGCGCGCATTCTTGGAAATGGGAAAAATTCCCTTTCCGGGACTACAAGCACGCAAATGACAGTTTCCCCTTATGTAAAATCTAGCTAAGGATAGCACCAACGCCTCCTTAGGCCTTGTGTGAGCACACAAAAGCATATTTCAGCCCACAATGGAATATTGCCCCTCCCTTGGGTCACTATCCACCATGTACCAAGGGAGGGAAGGTGGTTTGAAAGATCAACTATATAAACCCCCAAAGAGATGAACAATTGGTGAGCACAAGGTTATGCTGGCCAAAGCTGCCGAAGAAACACCAGCTGTTTGTGTGAACCAAGGAGCAGAAGCTGAAGAAGAGGACTCAATTGTTGGCCACCCAACAATTTCAGTCTATTGCAGCATAGAGAGAGAGTTGAACTGCATCAAAAGGTCGAAATTGAAGGACAAACATCCTTGCGTTGGGTCCTAGAGCCTCTGGCTAGGCCCTTCGGCAAGTGGGTAAGATTTGTATTCATTCCAATCATTAAATGAGAAGAAGGCCATCGAGCCGTTGTTTACCTTATTATTGTTTGGAACTCTCTATTTAGCTTCCTTTTTATGTTTTTAGTTTTACTTTTCCAACAGAGCATACTTAAGTGTATTACTTCATTTTATGTCTTATACTTCTTAGCTCCCCCAAAATACTACCTATTACTTATGGTTTAGAGAAAAGACCACATCCTCTAAACACATGTGATTTCATACACCTGAGTGTCAAATCCACCACAAGAGTCATTATGGATATGCTTAAGATGGTTATGATGAATCAGATCATGTTGTTGTTGCATCTATTTTAGCTGATCTTCCTCCAAAAGATAAGTAGATATCATCATTATTACTACAGGCCAATATGATGCCTCGACTAGTTAATTTTCCAGAGAAAGTCAATGATGTAGTTGTACAGACTTGTGTTGGTGCTCTTTTAAGTTTTAAGGTTTTGTCTGGAGAAGGAGCACTAGGAAAACTTGCAGAGATGAAAGTAACTCGGAAAATGGTTAGTCTTCTAAGTTCAGGAAGGAGTCTGTCAAAATAAAGAGTAGCTAGAGCACTATACCATTTTTCTAAAATCACCCCTACCTTATCTAAGAAGCCAAATATTCCGAAATGCTTTATTTGTTTCTCATAAAAACCTGTTCTCTGCAAGCTACATTTTGGTTTTTTCCACCTAGAAAGTAGTTACTATTTATTAGAAGCAGGTGCCATCAAGAATCTAGTATTGTTGATGAAGGAACAACAAATTACATGGGTGTTAACAGTACTTGAAGCTCTATCTACACTAGTTTATGATCGGATAGGAGACAGTGAAACTGGGTGTCGCTTAATTGATTAGGAAAATGATATTCTTTTGATAATTAGACTAGTTAGCACTGGAACAATGGAGGTCCAAGATATATGCGCCAATCTGTGTGAGAAATTTTTCAACATGGTTGATTACAGGAATACATATGGTTCTACTGCACAGATGCACATAATTGGCTTGGCTTAGAAGGGTTCTCCAATAGAAAAGCATATTGTAGGCAAGATTCTTCGTTAGTTAGAACTCCCAGACAGTCAATCTAATTATTTTTCCATGTCTGCAGCAGGGAATTCCTAACATTACCTGTAGATTTCTCATAGAGGGCATATAGTACTGTGAATTTATAACAAAATTTTCCTATATGAAACTAATTTCTAGTGTAATAATATTTTTTCATATCAAACTAAAAATTACAATAAAAAATGGAGGGTATGTGGCACACCCGAGAGGACAATCACAATCAGGCTTCATATGGAGGAAGGTAGCATATAATGTCAAATCGCAAAACTCAAAGTTATATATAATGCTACAGACCAAAGCAGGGTCCATCCACACAACTATCAGAAACAAAAGAAAAGCAAATGAAATAAAAGTTGCTAATGATGATCATTTAGAAGGAATGGACCTACAAGTGTAGAAAAAGGAGCCTGAAATCTCAGTAGCGACAAAAGATGAAGGACATGAATAAAGAGCCATCTCCACCTCAAACATGCAGGGACATTGATGATGCCATGATGACAACAATTGAGGAAGACAAAGAGTATAGGTATGAAAAGGCTAGGAAAGTTCATCCTAATAAAAACCCAAATGATCCTCAAGCGGAAAAAAAATTTCAAGTATTGGGAGAAGCTTACCAAGTTCTAAGTGATCCAGCACAGTGGGCAACATATGATGCACATGGAAAAGCAGGTGTATCTACGTAAACGATGAAGGATCCAGCAGCAGTTTTTTCTATGATGTTTGGAAGCGAGTTTTTTGAAGACTATATAGGCCAGCTGGCGATGGCTTCAATGGATTATTTTGAGATGTTTACTGAAGGTGAACATATAGATACTATGAAACTACAAGAGAATATGAAGGCTGTCCAAAAGGAAAGAGAAGAAAAACATGCACATATTTTTAAAGATCATCTGAATCAGTATGTACAAGGTGACAAGGAAGGGTTTATACAACAAGCCAAATCTGAGGTTCAACATCTCAATAGTGCAGCTTATGGAGGCAATATGTTGCAGACAATTGGTTAACCGTTACATATATGCAAGACAAGCGACAAAGGAACTTGGAAAGAAAGCCATATATTTGGGTGTACCATTTATAGCTCAATGGTTCGAAAACAAAGGGAATTTTATAAGATCTCAGGTCACAGAAACGACAGGTGTTTTTGCGTTACTACAATTACAAGAATATATGAAACAACAGCTCAGTACAAAGAGGAATTATTTTGAAGGTAATTTGGAAGCATATCTATAGTCCAACAAAGAGTTGATGATTAATTCACTTTGGAAACTAAATGTGGCTGATATTGAAGGCACTCTCTCACATACCAAAGACTCGAACCAGCTCGACTTCCCTTTCCTCTCAGAGTCCTTACATGGAATCCCCACAATACACTGGTGTTCAAGATCGATTTATAAAATTTCCTATGCCAACACCACCTCAAGGGGCATATCGACAATCATCTTCGGTTACCAAGGAGAAGTTTAAACAAGATGGATATCCAAGTGTTGTTGTCAAGAGGTTGATGAAGCAAAGAAGCTAGTGTTAAATCTCATGCCAATAACAAGAAGAAAAACAAGTATCCGAAAGCCCCTAAAAATCTTCTTAAAGAGGACGCTACGCTTTTATGGTTGGACGCTGCGATTTTGAAAAAATTATGGGACTTTGAATTTTTAGTGTCTAGTTGAAAGTCAAAGGTGGTAGTTCGACCTGTACGAGGTCATATGATGTAATATAAGTTAAATGATGAAGGGTCAAGTAAATTTCATGTAACTTTGGTGTCATTTAATGTTTTTCAAAAGGTTAAAGGTCAGTTGAGTGAAATGTGCGAGACAGTTCAAACTTCCCAGATTTTGTGTTCTGTTGTAGATGTTTCCGAGAAACTGATCCTAATCTGAAGGATTTGACCCTTGGAGGTAGGAACAAGGTTTTGTATCCATTTGTATACTCAATGTAATGAAAGAGGGGTTATGGGGTAGTATTGTTGGGAAGTTTTAAACACCATTGTAGCAGATTTTGTAGCAGCTTAATACAAATTGCAACAAGTTTTTATAGGGATTCATGTGGTGTACTTCTTTTGTTCTTTCCTTATGTGATTGATAATCTATTTCCATGTTTCTTATTTAGCTAAATATGATCAGTTATGGAACAAAATTCTTAGGCTCTATTTTATATGATTTGGCAATAATGCTTAATGTCTTCCTATAGGTGAATTCACATTACAGTGCTCACTTACACTATCCTTTTCATTCCTCACATCATTCCACTATAATGACCCTTGATTTTACATTCAATTTCGCCTACCTTGCCCTTGTTTTAAAGTCTGGAACTGATCATAAGGAGAAAATAGTCCAAGTTCTTGGTTGTCAAACCTCTATCCAACAGACCCCTAAAATACAAAACACCTCACTGTCCTTTAAAACCTAGCCTAAGATCATTTTTTTAGTCATTCCTTTGAGTTTGATCATTGAGAGAGCCCTCTCTGGTTGGTAGGACTAGATACCAACCTAAAGTTTCTCTGTTGTAGTCTCCTTCACAGCCTTGGAGTACTGGTTTAGAGTTAACATTATCCAAGGGGATTTGTATGAGACACTTGTTGGTGCAGAACTAGCTAAGTACTTAGAAACATTAGCCATGGCTAGTCTAGTTAATCCCTTTGGTTTGGTTTGTTCGAATCATAATTCATACCACAATAATCTACCGAGAAATTTAATTATTGAATGGACTTGTTCAAAGAGTATATTACTTGTCTTCCATGAATTATATGCCTTTTGACTTGTTAAGTGAAAACCTATTTTGTTATATTTAAAGCCTTGAGATTTTTTCAAGTTTCTTGAATATTGTCATGGATTGGTTAGAATTTCCCATTTGGCTGCCTTTCTATGCAAAGCCATTATAATTAGACTGTTGACTCTCATTCACAATGAACCGAGGGACTTAGAAAAGAGATGTACACATTTCATGTTTTTAATGTTGGCTTATAGTCAAAATGCTTTTGTTTCATTCTACTTTCACAAAGCAAAGTCCTGGAAAGGAAACGAGGACTACATAGAGATGTATATTTTATTTCCTCTATTGAACGAAGTGGTGCTTTTTTTTTGTGCTTTCATGGCGAAAGTAAGATTTTTTCCCTTAGGCCCTGAACTCATGGCATTTTATGGAATCAAACTTAATACCATTATTATATGTGAAGGAATAAAAGGATTTATGGTTTATGTTTATGTTTTTGTTTGATGCTTATTATTATCTGAGCGACTTGTGTTTCAGTCCTTTTATATATTCCTATGCATATGATGCCTCTTATAATTAAAGATCATTTTCCTTTATAACCATTAATATTTCTTGGTTTCTTAGCAGCTGGAGTTTGGGAAGATTGAAAAGGCTCCAAGGAATGGTCCTTGGAACTTTAATAACAAGGTATTTTTGTTTCAAGAAGTTTTTGAAAATTTGATTTCAAGCAAACTCACTCTAGAGTCTAGACTTACTTTATCCAAATCACCTATTCTCAAATTGTGGTTTGGGAAGCAAAAATTGGAGAATGGGAAATTGCATGTTTCAATTCAAGAATTCCTTCAAATGAAATAATGAACATGGGACATGAGCTTCAACAATGTTGTGTCTGAAGAGGATTGGTATGCAAAGCTACATATGAATTAAAGAAGTGTAGTTATCCTTTTCATTTTGGGACATTGCATAATTGAAATGTGTATTGTAGGCAATGACTGATTGCCTGAGGGTTTTGGAAGAAAGTCCGTAAGACATAAATAGGAGCCCTGTTGATAGGGTTGAAAGGATGCTAAGTCAGATGAAGTCTAGACATCGAAATCTGCCTCTCTTTTTGCTATGTATCTTACTAGATAGGAAGAACAGTGACCCTTATGGTGATTGTGTAATTTTGTGTGTTAATGAACAATTCTAGTTTTTACTTTTTATGATTCTAAACAAGATTTTGTGACTATAACATTTCATATTATATATACCTATTCCTTGTTTAGTGCCTGGGAGGAAGTTCCTGTTTGATTTGGGGGTGATTAATCAATGTATTGCACCTTTGAATATGAGGAAGGTCAATGATCAATATTTAACAAATGTGGCTTTGAAAGTAAATGTAAAGTTATGTAATCAATATTCACTGATTAATATTTAATCTAGATTCTATATTTATTTTCCTTTTGGGGCGAGCTGCTTTATTTTGTATATTGAGATTGCCAGAACTGTTTTGTTCTTAGGTTGGTGGCTTCAACTCTATTTTAGATATTGATTTTGTATGTTGATATTGTTGGAAGTTTTGTTCTTTTGTTTAGGTTGGTGGCCTCAACTCTATCTTAGCTGTGGCATTTGTGCATAGGATGCCTAAAATTTCAACGAAACCAACAATTATTATTGGGAGGATGTTTCACAAGGTTCTCCAGGACATGAAAATTCACCTTCAATTTAGGCAATATGCATCTTTAACATCTTATCAAGGCTTCTGGCTTGAATTCACAGACACAGTGATTTTTAAAATATGTTGTTTTCTGTTAATATTTTAAATAATTAAGATGTTTTGTCTGATTTGCGGGTGATAAATCAATTTATTGCACCTTTGAATATGAAGAAGGTAAATGATCAATATTTAAAAAATGTGGCTTAAATATATCTTATTTATTGATTACACATTGAGCTATTGGTATAATTTTACCAATCATGCAATCCACCACATAATTTTGAACAAAACCTGCAACAAATGATAGTCTTTAGGTATGTGTTCAATGATAAGGTATGTTGGTAGGCCAAGGCAGTATGACTTGTCTGTCACATTTTAGCTAAATAGAATAAAGACATAATTATGGATACCTTGTAACCCTAGGACACAGAGTATTATTGAAAGTCTTGATAAATTTTTTGAAAAGTTAATATAGAATAATAGTCATTGTCTATTACACTATATAACATCTATTACAAACATTGATTGAACAAAAATGTAGTTTTAGTGTCTGCTCATAGTGTGCCCCAGTTATGGTGTGTAACCATTGTACATAACACTATTGTTGGAGTGCTTCATGAGGGCACTTGTGGTCTTCAAAGATTGGATTCATTGATTAAGAGTCAAAATTCACGTGTAGGGTCTCTACAGTGAAATGTTTCCTCGAAGTGGTGTAATGTTTCAACCAAAAATTGCTAAATCATTTCCAAGAGGTGCAACATCCCCTCAAAAAGGTGCCAAGTCTTCTCTACAAGGGTGCTATGTCCTCAAGAAGCCCAACATCCTCCAAAATAAGTGAAAGGACCTCCAAATGAAATTTAAATGCGTGCATCAAACATATGTGTGGCCTCTCCAACATCATCCAAATGAGGAAAGCTCAATCCAAGTCAAGTTCATGCAAAGTGCATCATCCCAAAAGGTGCTCAAGTGAGCCAATGTAGTTGAACACAATTTCAATGAAACATAAATATTAAAACCCAAGTCATGTCAAATGTAAATTCCACTAGGTAGATCATGTTAAACATTCCCTTCAAACTTCACAATGAATCCTAGAATTCATTCAATTTTCCAAGACTAGGTATAGGAAGGTCATCATTAGCCCATATTACATGTGCTTGTACCATAACAATAGAAGTATTTCCCAAGAAACCCACCAAGGAGTATGTGTACTGATAGATGGCCTATTTTGGGGGTAAAAATCCCACGATAGTCATGTGAGGTTATGTATGATACATCTACATGAGTGACTTTGTTGGGGGAGCACTTATGCATTAGTTTCCCTTTCCTTGGCACCTTAGATTTCCACCTCTTATTCACCATTTTCCTTGCTTATTTAACCTATTTTGGCGTTTGACTTTTATTTTGCTTCACTTAGCCCTTTTTGAGTATGCATTCACTGCATTGTAATTGGGGTGATGTCCTCAAAACAATGGTGCACTACTAATTCTTTATTTTCCTCAGATTTTTTTCCTTTTCTTTATTTTTTACTCAGTTTAGGTACATCAACCTCACATATTGAATCTTCTTTTTTTCATGGTATTATGAAGCATGAACCTATATGTGTGACATATTATGACCAACCCATGTGTGGGGAAATTTAAAGCATCATCAACCTATGGATAACCATGGATGTTATGTGTGGAATTGTTGTTTGTGTTTACGATGATAGGAGAATATTTTTTCCTCTAGTTACCCCTAGATGTGAAGGGTAACATGACCAATATTGTTGCAACTATACCTTTATGACTATGGTTGGGGGGACCCTTCACACTCCATGAGAAGGCTTTCATTTTGAAATGCAAAGTAAAATTTGTACTCCACATTTAGTTCCTATCCTCTAAGTTTATAACCTTGAAAGGAAAATACACTTTATTGATAACAAGAGGGAAAACCTGCTCCATGTTACTAGGTTGTTGTGAAGGGCCCTTGGTTTCCTGTATTTTATCTCGGTTACTGACATTCAACAAAGGTGACAGTGACTATTTGTATATAAGAGTTCCCCATTACGGATGTGAAACTTTAGTGTGCACCCTAAGGATTTTTGGACACACGATGAGCTAGATGTGATGGGCCTTTCCCAAGGTAGACAAATTATCCCATGGGGTTAACTACAGTTGTTTTCTTGCTTACTACCCTTTCTTGTTATTGTAGTCCAAATATACTCGCTAGAAAAGGAAGCTGAAGGGACCAGATTGGCTTGGGGTGCTTGAGGTGTCAAAGTGTCCATTGATGGCATTGATTACGTGTTTCAGGCTTTAGAAACTTAAGTAGGTGTTCAACAGATTGATATCCCTCAAAATCTGGTGAAGTAGGTTGCACTTGCAATTGATTGCTTGATATGATCGAAGGTCGTAGATTGTATTTTTGTTAGGAGAAAACACTTAATATTCAGAGCACAGCAGAGAGGGTTGCAGAAAAGAAAAACAATGTTGCATTGTTATACTGTATGCAATATATATATATATATGCAAAACATATTGTATGTTTCTTTGGCAAATCCCTTTCCAAATATTTTCAAAGGAATGAGTCTTGTGAAAACTTTGCAGCCATGTTTTTTAAATGCATAATGCAAACAGGCCGTAAAATTTAATTTTATTGGTTCCAAGTCAGGATCTTGATGATGCGAACAAAACTATAGAATGCCTTCAAAATATACAATAACTCTGAGATAGATTGTAGTTGGCCTAGGATGGCTGGATTTTTGGTCACAAGGAATGGCCCAATATCGGAAAGTAGCAACAACCTCAGGCCACCTCTTCAAATATTGCATCCATTTTAGGAACCAAAAGACTCTCTTAGGTTGCCTCAATTGCACCTAAAGGGTGCAGCTACCAATATAAATCCAATCTAAATGCCCTAGAGTGGAGAGTGTCTCACAAATCTTGTCAGGAATTTAGACAAGACTCTCTCTCTTACGGGGTTCTCCTTAGCTCTGCTCTCAATAGTTGCTCAACTATAGTTTTCCTCCCAAATGTTTAGCTAGGTTGCAAATAGAGAGGGAAGGATTTTATAGAGGGAGAAGGAGAGGTTAGGATCCCTATAATCATGGGGGAGAGTCCTATCTCTTAGGAAGGTTCCATGAGAGGTAGAAAACCACTTCTTAAATAGGGAGATCCGGAGCCAAACAGCCCAACCTCATTTTGATGATTCATTCTGAAGTTGTTAAAATCAAACTTCTGCCTTTTATTTTTAAAAAACATTCCCAAATAGGCTTGGCGTGGGCGATACACAGGGACAGAGCACCAGGTGGCACGGGCTTAGTGTAAATTTCCTAGATCGGCGTGAGTGATGAACTGGATGCTCACGCCAATTCCCAAACATATGTTTTTAGTAATTTTATGAGGAAATGTTCTCCCAGAAAATTGTTGCCCTTATGCAGAAGGATGCCATCAAGGTTTTTTCAGGAAATTTTACTTTTCACAGGTCACGGGAATAGTCCTCCAATGTACGGGACGAGGGATTGCAGGGACAATTACAAAATGTTGTGCAACAGATGCCCCCTAAAGCATGAGGTCCGAGAGAGAGGGAGGGGTGAAATGCTTTATGAGAACACTACTGTCGAAAGACCTGTGAGTACAAATACAGCTGATATCTCGGATACATGATATGTGGTATGGGCACAGCCATCCATAATAAAGTGTACAAAAACCGAGATCCAAGGTATGGACGCAGCCATCCAATCAAAATAGTCATGTAATAAGTCATAATAATCCACAAAGAACCCGCAGCTTGGATTTCATCAGAAAAAATCGAGGGTCTTGTGCTCTATCTCAACCCGAACAAAGTAAAAGTTCGAGCATGCGAATATGTGAGCTGAATTTGAACATGCAAGAACATCGTCTGATTACCACCCAATGATAAAAACTATTAACAGACGTGAGAGAAACCACCAATAATGACAATGGCTCTCAAGGTACAAGAGGTACAATCTACGGTATGTGAACAGTGATCTGACGTCGAACACCTGCAGAGTCAATCGATCGAAGGCCAATAATGAAAACCTTGTGTCGAATGCGAAGAACCTACCATTGAGGCATGCAGGCTCCAAGGTACCTGAAGGGAGTCTCTAGATCAACTTCTTGGATAATGAGCTGGAGTCGTCAGGAAGGGACCTTGATCAAAGGTGGGCCATAATATTTCCCACATCATCGACGCGAGACAGAGGAACATGATGTTTTGTGAATCAAGACCAATAGATAATTAGAGGGAGGTTGAAAACTGCAGAGGCTAACTTCTCTTGAACATATCGGCGGCACGACAATGGATTTCGCAGTATTTAACATCAAGAGATCTGAGGTCATTGTGACATGGAAAAGAGCAAATGAGTGGTCAAAATAGATTATCCAAACCCATGGAAGCAAGAAGATAATGAGATGAGATGTCCCCAACCCGACACAAATGAAGACACGTGCCATGTTCAAGGGCGACACACTGCCAACACGAATATGATTTTGGTTCCATTTTTCCCCACCATTTCTGGCGAGTACCCCAATTATTTTTGAAAACAAGCTTGAAGGGGATAGCATGTGCTTGCGATGTAAGTTTTTCCTTCGGAAAAATCCAACCTAGTACATTTTACGAGCCCTAGGAAGGAGAAACTCGAGAAACATCATTGCGACAGAGTCCGATGTCATCAATTTTTAATGAGTCTGAAAAAGGAAGAACTTGACATATTTTCATATTTAGAGAGTTTGAAAAGAAGGCAGAAAAGAAAACTCCAACAGTCCCTTTTCGTAAATAGTCCGTCAGATCCGAAAAGGTAGAAAACTGTGTCTGAGAAAACCTCCTAGTCACGATAGGCTAGGGTATTCCTTTTTCGTAAATAATCTATCCCAGCCCGAAAAAGGGGTAAACGTATACTGGGTAGATATCGCTTTGCAGCCAATTTAACGAGCTCAAAATGACAAGCGACTCGGCAATATTTTCAGTTTTAGAGAGCTAGAAAAGAGCTGAAAGGTGACTCCAGAAGTGACTTTTTCATGTTTTTACTGAGTCCAAAAAAGTATAAAATACAACTCGTCTCTTCGTCAAAACCACGTGAAAAACCTATTGCTGCACAAAAAGATGCGTGTAAAACATATGCCATGAAAATAATATGAAAATATATCGAAAAACCTATTTTAGGACTTTGAAAAGTTATAAAAGACCAACAGTGGTAAAAAATATTTACTTTTCACTTTTACCTCCTTGCAGAGCAACAATGACCCATTTCTTCTTCGATCTTTAGGCGACGAGTGTGATCAATCTAGTGGATCAAATCGAATTCCGTCTGGTTCAGGTAAGAGGCGACCTCTTTTTCCATCTTTTAAGATACATTTTACTGCATTTTATTTTTATTTGAGGTCCCTTAGGGGAGGATTTTTAAAATTTATGGCTCCGTAGTTGGCGCGGGTTTCGGGCACGAACCCGCGCCAATCTGCCCTATTTTACACAGGGGTCGCAACAACGGCGCAAATCAAAATCCGCATCAAATTTCAAAAAAATCAACCAATGGAATGTAAATTTGAATACCCAATGGGGCTTACAATGTTCCCATGATTGATTGATGCAGGTATTAAGCGAAAAATATGGTTATCGAATGGGAAGAGAGAGAAAATAGTGAAGAAGATGAAAAAGCAATGGAAAACGAGCAATGTATGAATGCTCTTAGGAATTGCGGGCTAAAAAAATTCTTTTTGACGCCATGTCTCCGGGCTCAGCCCGAATTGCTACAGTATCTCATCAGTATTTTGGATGAGGATCGGGAGAAATTCGTACTTCGATACCAGGAGCTTGAGCTCGAAGCATTCGATGTATATTTCATCACTGGACTGTCACGCAGGGATCCAATCCCTATTCTAACTAGTACTAGGCCTTCAAGAGAAAGCATGACAATGGTCATGAATAGGGTGTGCCTAGGGGCACACAAAGGAACAAGGAGCAGTAAAGTGGACATTCAGACCCTCCCTAATCTAGCACTGAGAGTAGTGCTACACACCATTACGTGGGCTGTGGGGTCGTAGGTACTGCACGAGGCCATGAAGATGCAATTACTTCTTGCTTAAGAGTGTATGGACCCGACCATATTTGACTGGGCTAAGGCTATAACCATGAACATCAAATGACAACTCACCAAATGCAAGAAGTCCAAACTAAAGCAGTTTGGGTATGGGTTAATTCTGGTATCGTTCTTCCTAGAACGATTACCCATATTTTAGCTCCAGGAGGCTATAGTCCTGGAGCCACCACTAAGAGAGCCACGGATGGCCCGATGGGTGGTAGTGATGCCTAGAGCAGGGGGTGGCCAGCAGATGTCCTGGAGGCTAGAGTTTTTTTATTGGCTCCGACGACAGTTGATCATTGTGGAGGATTGGCCCTAGGCTGGCACAGACTTTACCGGAGACCCAGACCTCCCACTCCCAGAGGGGGAGGATTGGGATGAAGAACTTGGTAAGACTCATTTTTTTATTTTTATGAGTTTTATGATTTTTTAGTATATATGCATGTTCTTACAATTAATCTAATATGGATGCAGATGTTGGCCCAGAGCGTCCCACTGGTATGTCTCTAATAGCGAGGCAGACTCCTTGTGAGTTCGATCCTCAGGGAGAGGGCATTGACGAGGAGTTAGTGCAGAACCTGGAGGGAATCACCCATGGGTTCCTGGATTATGCCTGCTTTGATGACGTACCTCGAGCTTATCAGAGGCACACTATAGGAGTGCCAAGCCGTATCCACCATTTGTTGAGGTGGTTGGTATGGGCGGTGACATGCTATCATGAGCACCACGTCGACTAGGCATTAGGCTTTACTTCTGCACATTTTTGAGAGACATGTTGTCTGATGATGTAACCGAAATAGACATATATTAATTTTTTGTGGGTTTTATGATGCACACAACTTGTAAACAAACGATATATATATATATATATATATATATATATATATATATATATATATATATACATCTATTTTCTACATGGGTGTATGTACATATGATGATGTTTTTATAAATTGCGCAAATTTTTATCTAGCACCACGTTAGCTATTGCATCTGTTAATGTATTCATTCTTCTTGGTATATGTTGATATGTAATGAAATCAAAATTTCTTTCAACTAAACAAATACACAAATACAATCTCAAAATGCATGGGTTTCAAACTAAATAATGATCATTCAGTTGAAGAACAACAAGTTGCAAATCCAACTTAACAAGCAATGCGCATATGCCAAGGTTGACTGCCTCGGTTAATAGTTCCAAAACTACACTATATTCAGCGACATTGTTTGTTGCTGGTCCTAGAAAAATACCTTGTAAGTTAATCAACTCACCATCAGGATCATAAATTACCCAGGCTGCTGAAGACAAGTTCCTAGTACTGTGGGAGGCACCATCCACAAAACCAACATAAGGGAAAATAGACATCTGCATAGAAAATAAGACCCAAATAAGAAGCAAAATCTCATAAAGCACATCACACCAAAGCATACACAAAAAATGAAAACAATCACCTATGTACACATATCACGCATGAATAATTCAGGCATAATATTTTTTCAGATGCAACCCATTTCTGGGCTGCGATAAAGGACACCCTTCATATTCAATGAGCTCATAAGCCCCATTCTGCAACACATGTTTAACGATGTAGGGCCCATGCCACATGGGTTTGAATTTTCCTGCCCCCAGCTTATCATGAGCTTGGTCATATAGAATAACGAGATCACCTTCGATGAAAGAACGAGGAGAAGCTGATTGGTCAAAATGGGCTTTGACTCACTTCCTCTGTGCTTCGATGACCGAGGCAGCTAAGCAGCGAGTTTCATCCAATATCTCTAAATAGAGAAGACGTTCTTCTTTAGGCGAAGTATCATGCAGTAATTCCACAGCTAACTTAAGTGAAGGGATTTCACATTCAATCGGAAGAGTGGCTTCCAGACCGTATACAAATTGAAATGGGGTAAACCCGGTTGCATTTTTTATCGATGTTCGGTAAGCCCAAAGAGCTAAGAACAACATGAGATGTTAGTTCGATTTGTGGATCCTGATTGTTCATTCAAGCATTGTAACAAGGACATTGTGCACGGCTTCAACTTGGCCATTAGCTTGGGGATAGTAAGGTGTTGAGCTCTCGTGACATAGACCCAACTTAAATGTCAACTCTACCATCATAGAATCCCGAAAATGGGAACCATGATCAGTGATGATGGCTTGAGGGACACCGAACCGAGCAATAACATGATTGAATATGAACTGTGCCACTGTCTTATCATCCACAGCCAGTGTAGGCATTGCTTCGGCCCATTTTGTAAAGTAATCGACGGTAATGATAATATATGCATGCCCCCCGGCCGAACAAGGGTTACATGTCATAAAATCTATGCCCCATTTGGAAAAAGGGCGAACGGTAATGACAGGGTGTAGCAGAGCAGGTGGCGCACACATCTTGCGTTGATAAATCTGGCACGCATGGCAACAATGCAATATTTAAAAATAGATGGCCAGAAGTATCCAACACGAAGGATATTTTCTGCAGTGGCATAAACAGACATGTGATAACCACAGGCGCCACTGTGGCAATCATTTAAAACCTTCTCGACTTCCTCGAGGGTCAGATATCGGTGAAGTACAGAATTGACTCCAACACGATAGAGGGTATCCCCAATGATACGATAAGGTTGCGATTGATGATGAATGCGCCGTCAGGCATATTTTGTGAGCTCAGAACTAAAAGTAGACATTTGGAGGTACACGATAATATCACCGTACCATGGGTCGAGGGTGTTGATCACGAAGAGAGTTTCGTCCGGTATATGATCTTCAAAGGAATAAGGAGCAGAGTTGGCAGGGAGAGAACAAATCAAATCTGCGAACACAAGTGATTTCTTCCATTTGGCCGTAGTGAACTACAAATCAAACTCTTGGAGGATGACAATCCACTTCG
Source organism: Pinus albicaulis (assembly GCA_034641835.2). Taxonomy (NCBI): domain Eukaryota; kingdom Viridiplantae; phylum Streptophyta; class Pinopsida; order Pinales; family Pinaceae; genus Pinus; species Pinus albicaulis. Next base: position 168,293,703 of record CM076584.1, read on the forward strand.
AGTATTTTCCCCCCAGCAACTGCCGTGACAGAATATAAGTCGTGGGTTTATAGTCAGAAATCACGGTCACCGTGTGTAAAACAATGTAATGACGAAAACATTGGATGACCTGGACTGCAACCAACACTAACTCCTCGACATGTGCGTAATGCGTTTAAAGGTCGAGAAGGTTCCGAGACAAGTATTAAATGACATGTTCATTACCGTCATCATCATCTTGGACCAATACCATGGCGATCGTACTGAAGGCGACAACTAGGTAGAGTTTGAAATCACGATGGTAATTTGGAGGACGGAATAGCGGAGCATTGACAAGCAACGTCTTAAGTCTATCAAAAGACTGTTGGGCAATCTCATCCCAATAGAAAGGGACATCCTTCTTTAGAAGTCGTGTAAATCCTTTGGCTACTTCGGCGTAGTTTGGGATGAAACGACGTAGAAAATTGGCTTTCCCTTGGAGACTCTAGAGTTGATGTAACGAGGATAAGGAGGGGAGATTGACAATAGCCTCAAACTTAAAAGGATCAAGGCGAATTCCATATTTAGACACGATAAACCCTAAGAGTCTACCGGAGCCGACGCAGAAGACGCATTTGTGCGGGTTGAGCCTAATATTGTAGCGTCTACAATGAAGAAATATTTGACGAAGATGTTCTGGGTGGTCTTTCCGTGCAACTGAATGAGTCAGAAGGTCATCTAGGTATGGCTGGACAATATACCGAATATCATGAAAATAATAGGACATGGCGCTCTGGAATGTAGCCCCAACATTTTTCAAGCCGAACGGGAGTTTCCTATATGCAAACATTGCCCATGGGAAAATAAAAGAGGTCTTGTGTTGATCTGAAGGGAGAATGTGAATCTGGTTATAGCAAGAGAAACCGTCCATAAGCGAGAAAATTTCACTTCCCACACAATCGTCAATGATTTGATCAATAAATGGGGTGGGATAATTATCCTTAGGACAGGCCCGACTGATATCATGATAATCAACACAAACATGAATGGCACCCTATTTCTTATCGAAAGGAACTATATTAGAAACCCATTCAGTCAGGGGAATCAGATAAATGAAACCCGCTTTAAGAAGTTTCTCAACTTCAGCCTTGATAGCGACGAATTTTTGAGGATGCACAGGACGAAGATGCTGGTGAACAGGCTTTGCACCTGAGTAGGTGGGAATCTTGTGCACCATAATACTAGGTTCAATTCCAGGAATTTCTTCATAAGACCACGCAAAAACATCATGAAATTCATGAAAGAGACTAGTGTACACTTGGACTTCCTTAGAAGAGCAAGTGACTCCCACATGGATGTTCTCGACGATCCCCAGTTTAACGGAGACGTCGATAAGCATCGTTTGAGTAATATTCCCCATGTTACCTTCCACAAAGACTTCATGAGTAAAAATGGGCATCTGAAGTGGTGGAGAAGGAACTTGGGATGCGAAGCGCTCAAGACAGTTAGACATGGCCCCCAGGCAAGGCATAAACGAGGAACGATGATGCCCATCGCTCCACTATAGATCCTCGAGAGACATGGTTTCCATGGTAGCCTCGTCGGATGGAAAAAAATATTTCAAAGGATCCAATGAATCGGCATTTCCGAGCGAAGGGGATTGAGAATACACGTCGAGAGACATGCTCAAAGGAGCAGCTTCAAGAGGGGGAGAATCAAATACAGCCATTAGCTCAAAATAATTGATCTCGATGGGACTAAGCAGCATTGAATCTCCAAACGAATCAACCTGTTCAGGTGAAGGGATGATCCAAGGGTCATTTGACCGAGAGATCATATTGACTTGAAGGGTATTTGGTGGTGGAAAGGGAAAAATACCCATGAGAGCAGGATATTTGAAAAGACCCGGCCCTATGCTGTCAGGGGGATTAGGAATTTGATCCATGTATGGCATGTTGTTCTCGGAAGACGAGGTAAAGAATGACAATTGATCAATAGTAATAATTTTTCCCTCATGTGGAAACTTCAGAATTCGAAAGAGGGTGGACGGAACGCACAACATAACGTGAGTCCAAATGCGACTAAGTAGAATATTGTAATTGAGTTTGGCATCAACAAATTCTACTTCAACATTGATAGTATTTCCTTGCAATGTGATCAGTAAGCTAGCGAGAACACCCAAGGGTTTTGATTCCCTTCCATCAAATGCCTCAAGGGCATTGGGTGATGAATTAAGGGCTGGAGAGCCAATAGCCTTCCAACAAGCAGATGACATGATGTAGGTAGATGCACCTTCGTCCACTACGGCCCTATGGATGTTGAGACCGTTAATATCGACTTTTATAACAAGCGCAATCTGGTGCGGAAGTCGGGGGATGCAAATCTCTAAGTCAAAGTGAGAAGACTAGAATTGGCAGGATTGATACCGCCGATCGCAAATAACAACGCTTTCCATTGAGATGGACAACTCTGGAGGAATTCCAACACGGACATCGCAGATGGAGCCTGTGCTAAAGCCTCAACAATACTGTAATGTTGAGCAGCACATGCATTAGGATTATAGGAAGACTTCCGGAGAACACCTTTAGAAGGTGGCCATATAACGGGTTCAGCACTAGGCTTCTCAATTTCAAGGGGACTAGAGGCAGGTGGGGGAGGAGAACCATCAACGACCTCTTTTCCGGCTGCCTGACATGATCCGGAATAATCTTTCGACCGAGTGGCGATGGAAACAGGTGCAGAACCGTTCATCATGAAAAATTGAGAGCCGAACGATGCAAATGGTGCTGATTGATCGACCATCCGGGTCTGCTAAGATGGGAAAGGTTATTTAAGGACTATCGAAGTTCCTTTAGCGCCTTTAAGCAGTTGACTAAGCTTGGATTGTCGCGGACAATCCTTAGTGTAGTGATCCTCTTCACAAATCAGGCAGGGATATTTCGGTTTTCACTGTGAACCATCATCAGCACGAGGTTTAGACAATTCTGCTTTTGGGGCATTGGATTTGGCCTTGCCTTTTCCCTTCTTTTTCCCTTTGGAAGTCTTTTCCGCAAGATTGGTCTGAATGGCATTGACCTCAGCGGTTTTACTAGAATCTAGGGAAGCCTAAGGAGCAGAAGTATTGGAAGAATTCGATTTCTGCTTCCCATTGGAAGAATTTCGTGAAGTCTGAGACATGGAACCAATAACGCCATTGACTGATGGGGTAGTCAGTGCTTTAGTGGTCCCAAGCCGTGGAGCTTCAGTCAAGATATCATACAAAGTGCCCGATTGAGAGTACACTAAATCAAGGTACTGGGCACGAGCGATGGCTTGTTTCTTGGTTACACATGCCCCCATGGCAATACATTTCGCAATCTGGTTGACAAAAGAGGTACTGAACCAATGAGTAAGAAGCTGATTAGTTATTTCAAACTTGATCAGGCGACGATGTCATCTCCATTCATGAATGTGCTCCGAGATATGGGTAGCCCGGTCCTGTTTCAAGGATGTTAGGAGATGTGTCTCGGCTTCATAATGAACCAGCAACTGGAAATGAGTCAGGAATTCCATAGAAAGAGTTTTGAAATCTTGAAAGATTCCATGAGGCAATTCTATTTACCACTTAGCAGCAACTCCGGTAAGAGTGCATTGGAAAATGAGAAGTTGGATAGAGTCATCGACCCAAGAATTAGAAGAACAACACAAATGGTATGTCATGATGTGTGCTTGGGGGTCCTCTCCAGACTTTCCCTCAAACTTGGGACAATCACCAGGAACCTTTTTTGGGACTGGAGGCCAATAAGGATTATGAAGAATCAGATCATTTGTCAATTTGGACACATCTGGCAACTCCAACGTGGCAAGGAACGGTAATTGAGGGTTAAAAGGCATTGTAGGTCCTTGATAAGGAACTGCACCCATAGTCCACCCTCGTTGAGTATAATTCTGCCCCCATTGGTTCTATCCCTTAGGATTCTAACCATAAGGGCTATAAGCCGAATAATTCGGTTGATATGGTGGCTGAAAACCAAGATTACGGGGGTTGATAAAAAGGATACTGATTTTGAGTATATGTGGGCCCCGATTGAGCAGCATGGGGATTTTGCTGCGGAGTATAAGTGTAGCTAGGTGGTTAAGGGTAATAAGTAGAACCTTGAGGCGGGTTGTACACCGGTCGATATTTACCTTGAGGGTGATAATCGCCTTAGGGTCAGATGGGCTACTGGTAAGTAGGGCCCTGCTGAGCCGAATAAGTCAGGCGCACAGGTGGATTCGACTGTGGCATAGAATAGAGCAGCGACTGAGTATGGTTGACAGGTTGTGTAGGTTGTCCTGGTTGAACAGGTTGACCTGACTGATGAGGGCCACCAGGTTGCCCCTGCTGAGCAGGTTGGCCTGATGGTTGGGGTGGGCAAGGTTGCGCCTGATAACCAGGTTGACCTATGGCAGGACCATAAGATGGCCCTGGCTATGCAACGTTTTGACAAATTAGAAGATATGGCTGCTGAGGTTGCACCAATGGTTTAGATGGATGGATTTTCCCCCAGGAACGTACAAAGGTCTGGGTTGATATACCGATTTCCTGGCTAGTCCTTGAGGTTGCCCTGGTTGGACCAGAGGCTAAGCTTTTAAAGGTTGACCTTGAGGATTGTAAGGCTGCCCTTGCGGCCATAAAACAATCCCTGCTGGACCGCAGGTTGTCCCTGTAAGGGTTGCCCTTGTAGGTCATACACATACCCTTGCTGGGCTGAGGGTTGTCCCTGAAAGAGTTTTCCTTGTGGGCCAAAAGCATACCCTTGCTGAAGTGAAGGTTGTCCCTGAAAGGCTTGTCCTTTTTGGTTAGAGGGTTGCACAGGCAAGGTAGGTATAAAACCAGGGAGGAATTGATAAGCCTCAGGAGCAGGGAAGTAGATGGGGTTGTCATGCTCATAATGTTGGAATGGAAGTGAATAAATTGGGGTACCATCCGCCCCATAATGAGAAAAATAGGACTAATAAGGATCTTGAGGGGACTGATAAACCTGGGAGTTCTACTGCTGAACAGCCAACCGATACTCCTTTGGCCAAAGGCCGTAAGGGATTACCATGGAAATCGAAGTTTCTACCGAAGTTGAAACTCCTGATGGTTGAACAGTGACATTCGGTGCCGACGCAGCCACATAGATAGTAGGCCTAGTGGGGATAGATGTAACAAAGGGTGCTGACAAGACAGGTGTTATTGGCGACATCCCTAAGGATGAAATAACTGGCCCCCTTGACGGAGTTGATGTTGCGATTGAGGCAATATTGGCTATGATCTGACATAAAGACCTATATCCAGCTGGAAGCGGGACCGATGGTGAATATTGAGCAGGATCTGGTTGGACATCTTCTGGGAAAAGTTGGTATCCTTCATCAGAAATTGGAATACCCTCACTGTCGTTAGGACTAGACCTGTCCATGTCTGAATCCACTATAAGATCTTGAAAAAGAGTAAGGGGGCTAGGAAATATGACAACAGCCAAAAATGGTGATCCCGATGTAAGAGGGGGAAAATTTTCCCTGACCCCAAACCAAAACCAAGCGTTGGAAAGAGGCCAAAGAAACTCAACTAGTTCTCCAAAGGGATACTCATACAGGATGACAGGCTGCTCAAGCTTGGCAGAGCCAGAGACCTGAGAAGTTTCAGATGAATCGTCTGTGTAAGGACTACCAGTAGACGAAATTGACGGTTCCACCACTGTGACCATAGCACACCAGAAAAGGAAAAGAGATCGAAAATGAAGACTCTTGGATTAAGACCAAGGCAAACAAAAACAGGCCAAGTAATCAATGTTTAATGGGCATGTAATCGTAGGTAGTTTATTTTACCACATTGAAACAAAAGTCTGATGTTTCATGTTTTAAGAGTCAAGAAATAGTCAAAGACGACTCTAGTCTCTATCAGTTTTAAGCGAGTGCGAAAAGGAAAAGTGCTTGATGATCTTTTCAAATTTATCGAGTGAGTAAAGATAAAAAATGACTGCTCAGGTAGTCTAGGTAAAAGGGTGTACTGAACTGCCATATACACCTTGGTTATAAAATGAAAAAAAAATCAACCAAGTACTTGACGTATGTGCAGGTAGTCTCCCCGAATGCTGTGTTCGGTGTATCGTGGTCATAAGGCGGCAGACTCGGCTTCCTAAGGATAAAAGGATTGCAACCTAGAGGGGTCTCCCTCTATATACTCGATGGTACGGGGAGCACAAGTTCGTACTAGCACTGTCTGAAGCTAGATGGCGAGCGACAGCTGCTAGGTTTAAAGACACCGGAACACGTCTCTAACTTAGACCACTAAATATTTCTTTAGGTTTAAATGTTGCCTTAGGTTAATTCAATAAATTTTAAATTTGATCTTTGATTTATGTTTCAATTCCAAGGTCTTAGCGAATGTTGGATCTCACAAATCCCTGAATGCAAGCTACTTGCCATAAAATACCATTTCGTTCAATGAAGAGCTATCTACGAGAAGGTTAGAAATTTTCAAGCGATAGAAAAATGAGAACACAAAAAAATCCACTACTAAATCTGATGCAAGCTAATGAAACTGAAAAGCTCTTCCCTAGAATTATATAATGCTAGAAATGTGAAAGATTTTCCAATTTTCACTATGCTAATCAAGAATGCGAAAGATTTTTTATTTTTTTCATATATCAGAGCAAGTGCACTAAATGATATGAAAAATAAATCAAAACACCAATTTGAGAATGGTGAAGCGAGAGCTGGAAAAAAAAAATTTCACTCAACTCAAAGCAAGCACAACAAGACTCAAACCAATGACAAAATCCCTCAAATCAAATAAAAGATCTCAAAAGAGACCCAAACAAGCCGTGTAATCTAGGCCTGGAGTGACAAGAGTAAAACTGAACGAAATAAAAGACAATCACTCAATTAACACAATCGCTCAAATGGATCCCAGAAGCTAAATGCTAAGAAGTAGAAATGAAGTTGACTGGGAAACCAAGGACCCGAAACTCCCATGGGAGGCTCAGCGGGCTGAAGCACCTAGAAAACCTAGGGCTAAAAGGAAAAACTTGTAGAAAAGGGCAAACAACTGAAGGATAAGGGCTACTCTCAGTCAAAAACAAACCCAAAGAATTCAGATCAAGTTAAAAAAACACCCAAAGATACCAAGATGGACCAAACACTCCAAAACAGGGAAAACCATAGCACTTACAGGAATTGACGCGACTGTTTGGTTGTAATCCGTGCTAGACAGGGGATGGTGTGAGTGATAAACTGGCAACAAGCGCTAGCTGGCACGACTGTCAGAATGGAACCTGCGCCAATCAAGCCAGCCTTGGAAAGGTGTAAATTTTGGAAAAACAGAGGTCAATTTTATCCTCTGGGGCTGAACAGAGGTTTTAGACTCAGCAAAGATAATCAGAAAAGCAAGATAAGCTAGCAAATACCAGGAAGATGAACTAAAGGATGAAAGACAAACTCACATTGATCCCCAATAGAGTCGCCAATTTGTTTGAGAGGCAAATCCACTCTGCGGACAGAGGCAATCCCACTAGCCCTAGAGTGGGTCTAGCAACAAACAAAACACGCTACGATATCAATTCCTAGTTACAAAAGACAAAGCTACGATGGATAGCTTACCTCAATTCCTATGCTGCTATTGTCGAAGAAGAAGTGTTGCTTCCCGTTCCTAGCTTGACAGATCACAATCCTTTCGCTCGCCACGTCCGGACACCTGTACATATGAAGAGAAAAATGATGACATACAACGTAATAATTCAAACATGTAACTATCAATCAGTCGGAAAATATTGAATCAAATTGAATTACACAAACAAGCAATACAACGATCGAACCAATAACATAGTCGAGCATATATTAAAATGTGAAAGAAATATTACAACCGAGTTCCGATGTCGTGTTCTTCCTTTGGCAGGGCTTCCAGCGGAGCATGTCTCACAAAGCTTGTCAGGAATTTAGACAAGGCTCTCTCTCTTACGGTGTTCTCCTTAGCTCTGCTCTCAATAGTTGCTCAGCTATATTTTTCTTCCCAAATGTTCAGCTAGGTTACAAATAGAGAGGGCAGGATTTTATAGAGGGAGAAGGAGGGGTTAGGATCCCTATAATCATGGGGGAGAGTCCTATCTCTCAGGAAGGTTCCATGAGAGGTGGAAAACCACTTCCTAAACAGGGAGATCCGGAGCCAAACAACCCAACCTCTTTTTGATGATTCATTCTGAAGTTCTTAGAATCAAACTTACACCTTTTATTTTTTAAAAATATTCCCAAATAGGCTTGGCGCAGGCGATACATAGGGACAGAGCGCCAGGTGGCGCGTGCTTAGTGTAAATTTCCCAGATTGGTGCGAGTGATGAACTGGTTGCTTGCGCCAATGCCCAAACACATGTTTTTAGTAATTTCTGAGGAAATGTTCTCCAAGAGAAATATTTCCCTTATGCAAAAGAATGCCATCAAGGTGTTTTCAGGACATTTTATTGTTCATAGGTCACAGGAATAGTCCTCCAATGTACGGGATGAGGGATTGCAGGGACGGTGACAAAATGCTGTGCAACAAAGGAATGGCCCAATATCGGAAAGTAGGGACAACTTCAGGCCACATCTTCAAATATTTCATCCATTTCAGGAACCAAAAAACTCTCTTAGGTTGCCTCAATTGCACCTTAAGGGTGCAGCTACCAATCCTCGGAACTATGAACCTCAAAAAATTCAAATAGGAAGCTATGTTTCCAAATCGCCACTACATCTGTTTCCCTTGCATATAGAGGTTTCAACACAGGAAGGCAAAGCACCTATTAAAAACCAAAAACATTGAATGATTTTTTCACAGCAATTCCGACACCATCCAATGCATTCACAACATTGAACCGATTAGAAATGATGAATGCATTCAAAGAGGTAAAATAATTAGAAGGGACGGTCAAAGGCGATGGCATTGAGGTCAAGGAAAATCCCCTGAATGAATGTTTTCTAATGGAATCTTTGTGTGGACTATAGATGTGGCATAGTATTTGACACTAGACATCAACACAATAAACTCGAGTTCAAACCCTGGCAAGCACAAAGCCTTAATTGATTTTAAAACTTAAAAGTTGGCAAAATTTGACAGCCCCCACACTAATGTGAGTTTGCTGCAAAAGTGGAAAGTTGGAGTTGGTAGAACCCCACAGATCAATAAAATGATGTTCCCTTACTTTAGAAAAAGAGTCTTCTCATGGAATGCATGGAATTCAGAGTATTTTGAACCCCTGCAGAGAAGGCACCATCAAATTCCCATGATGGATGATAAATCATATATACAAATATCATTTGGAAGGGGTTGAGGCAACTGGTGTTTCAATTCAGACATTGCCTAATCACAGAGCACAAAGTTGAAAAAAAAAATGGTGGTTCCTCTATGTAATACCCCATTTTGATGCCTACAGTATGATATACTGGCCATGTATAAAAATTAATTATTTGTTGTAATTTATTCAAATAGTTGGGAAGCCATGTGCAAAGGCCTCTTTATTGAAAAGGAAATGTGTTGATAAAGTATAATCATAAAAGGGACCTACGAAGTAATGTTTTAACTAAAAGGGGTCAAAAGCCCATTTGCATAAGAAAATAAAAGTGAACCTATTGCCTAAGGCATTACCCGCACCAAAATATTTTTCCAATCTGGAAGTTTATTTTCAGGTGCAAGTCTTCAAATGAATGTGATAGCATCCTCGCTCATTTTAGCATGGACATCTACTAAAAATTTTGCAAACAAGGATTTAATGCGAAACAGGAATTTCACATATATCCTAAATGTTTCCCAGATATTAACCCTACAAATTTTCAGCCTTCAGGCTGTTATAAAATACAAACAAAACAGCAGTGGCAACAGACAAAAATTTCAATGCTTAACAACCCTAGTCATCATGGAAATCCAAAAGAAAATATGCCAAATTGTTTTTACAGGTTTCAAGTTTTTACTACAAATGAATACAAGCTGAGAAATGCTCCATATTGTGGTATTAAGCCATAGATAGAGGGCATTGTGCATTTCATCCTCTCCCGATAAAGAGCCACTAGGGACTAATTCCGTTAATGATATTTGGTTATATATTAAACTTTTTACAGAAGTAACAATTGACATATTTATTGTCCATTGTTGTGGGCAGGTATTGCATTTTCCAGAGGGACTTGTTTTATATAATGTAATGACAATATATGTTTTTATACTAATATTAATAGGGAATTTATTTCATGAAAAATTGTGTGGGTTGAGAAATTTTGTGCAGAGCTATCCAGAAAGGCTTTCCCTAAGAGCAACGGGACAAGTTTTGAAGAAATAATGGGAAAACATGTCCAGATTGGAGAATGAAGAAAAAAGATAGAAGTGGCCATCAAAGAAATAGAAGAGTATCATGTACACTGATTAAAAAATGGCACTAGATACTATTACTTTCAGAAAAAAACAATCTAGAATAGACTTTGATGCTAATCTCAATAGACTGAAGCTGGTAGGTTCGTAGGAAAAACTCATGACGATGATTGGAAATGACCAATTACCAGACAATTTCCAGTGTATTGAAGTGTGGATAGGACTCGAAACTCTTTACAGGCTACTTGTTGAGCCCCTTGACATCACTAATCATAATACTTTAAAGGGTGCTAGCTCAATGGAAGAGCACCTGCATTACAAGAAGGAGGTCAATGGTTTGATTCCACTATGCCCTAACATGAAGTAATTAATGATATTGTAGTTATTGTAGTTTATCTTTGATTTAAATATTTTATATATTGTAGTTTTCTTTTGTCTCAAGTTAAGACTATTTACCCAAATATTGTCTTAAAACCCCCCTTTGTGTTGTAGTGAGAGATTGTTGTCATGATAAATAAATAATAGGAATAAAGCCTTTTAGCCTTCCTAATAATAGGACAAAGTCATAGGGGGATGAACCTACAACAAAAACATAAGATATCCAAGACCATCGATCACGGATTAGGACCATGGGATGTCAATATGAAGCCCTTCAATCAAGGATTTATAATAATATTCTATGGATACCCAATTCAACTGTTTGGTCACTTTCTGAACCCCCAAAGCGTGTGCATAACTAGCCTTAGAGTGTATATAAGCCTCTTGGTTCTTCTCGTGATAAATATGACAACAAGAAACCATATCAAAATATTGAAGTTGTAAAAGCTCTTCAAGAATAGGACTGAGTGTATGAATGTGACAATGCTCAAGCTCTTTAAACCAATTAATAATGATCCATCGAAGATTTGTACCGAATGACAATATCTTTCAATTGCAAAATGGAGAATTAGTTTAAGGTTGAAAAGTTTTGCATAGTTGTTAGTTCCCAACTAGATATTTTTAAAATAAGTAAATGGAATAGTTTTGCCACTCAATAAGTAAATTCTTATTTTGAGAGTATGTTTGCACCATAAAAAATGTGATCATTTTCAAGGGTTGATAAATTTAAGATTAATATGGATTTAGATGTCCTTCTTTTGTTTTTAAATATAAATTCAACATATTAATTTTTTTAGAAATCTTTCAATTGTAGATAGTTTACAATCCAAACTCTTGATTCTACCAAATCTCCACCAAATTTCTGAATAAAATATGCCAAAAAATTTGTTCGCCTCAAAGAGTGCCTGGCTGTGTAGAATGAGTTGTTCTTGTCACTTTCTCAAAGAGAACACTACGGGAGCTCTGTTAACACTCCAAATTTAAAATTGATATCCGTCACTTTGATTACATAACAATACTTTTATGATTAACATGTCAACACACAATACTTCTATGATTAACATGGCAAGACTTTATGAATAAATCACTGGAGGTTTGATCTTACAAAAATCTTTTATTATCTAAAAATTGCACTGGATTTGTCAAAACATATTCCATGGATTTATCAAAACATGTTCCAATCATATTGTGGGTGTATCACATTGAGTTCAATGAGTTCAATGTACATGTTAATTTCTATTTCTATTCAATATTCATATACATAGTTGTTTCTTTCAATGTACATCTTAAATTCTAACATATTGATATTGATTTCAATGTATATATTAGCTTCATTTTTTATTCAATGTCATTTTCTATTTAATTTCTACTTCTATGTTTAGTTATTTTTTATGTAATTGCACCAAATAACATTACTATTTATTTTCTATAGTCTTTTCCCAGAACAATTCCTTCACTAAACTATAATGCAGGATGTATGGTGTAGATCATTTAGATAGTAAATATTTTTAGTACAATTTGACGATTAAGATGAATTTAAGATGTAGTTCATAAATTCATGTATTAAAATTTCTAAAGACATCATATGATTATCATTATTGTATATTGTAAGTTGAGATTATAGATAGAGATAATCTTAGGAGCCATGAAAGTGTAATATGATCGAAGATGGTAATGTAGGTTAGAGTTACAAGTAATTAGTAGGAGAGAAGAGATTTGTGTTATGGCTAGTGAGTGATGCAAGAAAGATAAGGTTAGGGTCAATGTTCATGGTAGGATGGATATGACTGTAGTTGCATGGAAAAGTAAATGTGAGGAGCATGTCGATAATCTATATATATATATATATATATATATAACTTCTATTATTATATAACTTCTATTATCCTCTTCCCCATAAACCATATATATATATATATATATATATATATATATATATATATATATATATATATATATATTATCCTCTTCTCCATAAACCATTTATCCATTGCCTATATTATTCATGATCTATGTTCACTTCCATTTTGGCTTAGTCCACTTGAAATAATGGAATGAAAAAAAAATTACGGGGAAATCTACGTCTTTTATATAGTTTTTGGTGAGGATGGTACTAGTAAGTTTTATTATCCATGATGTTCTAATGCTGTAGGTGACTTAGATAGCCAAATATTTTGTTCTTGTTGGTAGATGGAGAAATTTGATGGCCTTCTTATGTGCTTATCGGACTTCATGGAAGTGGAAAGCATGTCTTTGAAGTTAATACAAGGGAATCACAAATGCACTTATCATCATGTATGGATTCACATCACCTTATCCAAAATGACTTCTTTTTTCTATGATATGACTAGATTAATAAAGATAGAGAAACTTTGTGTGTGTGAGAGTAGACTTGTATTTTTTATTATTTTTTAATGGAACGTTTTGTATGTGAAAACATCTACCCCATGATATGTTATAGAGCAAACTGGTGAGCCCTGGTATTGCACCAAGAGTGCTACAACTCCTAGGGGCTGCCCTACTTTACTTTATCAACCCGGGGTTCGTACAAAATTGGAGGTGACATTGCTATATACACAGCAGATGCATTCTGTTCATGTCATCCTCTTCTGCTTTACGAAAGGGTGTTATTTCTTAAACTATGAAAAGAATTCAAAAGTAAATTGCTGGAAGGAAGTGACAAAAAGTAAAACTAAACTAAATAGCTGAAAATAAATGACAAGAATCAAACTAATTTAATTTGCAAGAAAGAAATGACAGAAAGGAAACTAATTTAACTTGCTGAAAATAAATGGGAGAAATGAAATTAATTCTAAACCACACTTAACTTGCCAAAATAGCTAAATGCACTCTATTTATCCTATGGTCTATCTACTATTCTTTTATCCATGCAACTAAGCTATCCATGACTTAATTCTAATTGAAAAGGTGTTGATTTGCAGCTTGGAGGAAAGAAAAGGGGTAAAGTGGCTAATGGAGGGCTTAACGCATGAGACAAGGCTTATAAGTGGAAAGAGTGGGGTTAAACTTGATAAAACCTTATTATAACGCATAAATGGCTTTGGAGCGAAATGATTGAAATATGCGATGGCGGAGTTATGATTAGCGGATACAAGTGCGATATGCGATCTGCAATATCGCAATCACAATATCGCAAGGTTGGAGCGGTAGAGGTTAACAGGAACAAAACAAAAACTGCTATTTTGGATGTGCGATGTGGTGGATGACGTGGCGGTGGGATCGGTGGCAGAGTGCGATAACAATATCGCAATCAGCGGATAAGAGCGGTAAGTCTTAAAGAAAAAGGGAAAAGGTTGTGGAGAGCGATTTGTGGTGTGGTAAAAATCAGTAAAAGAAGTTTCTTTGAAATCCAAAATGTATTATCACTAGGTAAGAGAGTTATTACATTTAAAAGTTTCTACCACTCTTCTCACTAGAAAATTTGATTGTTACTCTTTGTTAGATGAGAAAATAAACGATTTTTGAAATTTTTCTTAGAAAAATGCCAATAAAGAAACAAAGTTGCATAAAACTTTTACTTATTTCATTTATGTTACTCTTTCCTATGCTACTTCCTTATGGCGTTTCCTTTGCAACATCTGATACAATTGCTAACTTACAAACACTACATAATCATAAGTGTCTTCTACAAACTCAAACAAACTTTTAACTAATTTTTCATCATCCTTTAATCTCTCAGAATGCTCCAATCACTATCTTGTGATGTCATCCTTGGGCCAGCTTGGCCACTGGACATTTCCACCTTCCTTTTAGCAAATGAGAACCTTTTAGCAAATGAGAACCATTGATATTACTCTCACGGGGACATTTTCATTGTAAATTTAATTTATTATTTTAAATAATAAATTTATATAGTACACTATTGGTTCATTAAACTTAAGTCTTATTGGTGAGCTGTCGAACATGGGACCTCCGTCAGAATAAAAGTGTGTTAATATTGAGTTGACAACAAGACGTTTATCTAATCATTTAAGAACCATCTTTAGCCAAACCGTTCATTGTGATTAAGTTAGTTATTTAGCATTAACTGATTTTCAAAGGCAAAAATGGATGCTCCTCATTCCACGTCAACATGATTAAGAAAAAATAAATATTTAGTTAAGTTCTATTTGGATTAACAATAATTACATTGAATAACCATTTATGCACTAATTGAGATATTATGGGTGAAGAATTTACGAAAAATGTTAATGTTATCGGTGCAAATTTTCGGCAAAGTGTTAAAATATTTAATCCAAGTAGCAATGATCTCAACAATAATTATGGGTTTTGAAATTGTTAAAATAGTTAATATAGGTTAGAATTTGTATCAATTATTATAAATTTGGATATATATCTGTAGTTTAATTTATAGAACAAAATCTTCGCAATGTTCCTTTGTCATTAACGGTTGTCATGTGATACGAAGGCACGGCTGTTCTGGAACTTGTCATAATCAAAACAATGTTCGCATCTATTTCACTCTGATGAATGTTTTCATGTTTTCTGCATCATCCTGTAAGTATAAAGTATAAAGCCCTGTATCAATGAACAATTTATTATTATATAGCATAATAAAAGTTTAATAAAGTACAATAACAACTTATCAGAATACTAAATTTTTTTATGACCTTTTGAACCTAACGGGATAGGACTTTCAAAAATCAACGAAACCAGATATGCTATCATTATTTTTTAGCCCATAATAAAATTATCTTCATCTATACAATCTTGGATAATGGATAATAATAAAACAGATAAAACATCCAACCCGCATCTAGATTATTTGATGCATGCAACAAGAGAGGTAGAAATCAAATTAAACATTAACCATAGTATATATTGTTAGCTAAATAACTATTCTTAAATGCCCAGTGAAAACTATATGCAGAATATAAAACTATAATGCCTAGCAAAAACATACCTCCAGCCATTGATGGCCTCAGTAACAATTTTTCAATTCAGTTCTGAGCTAAAGTAGTTACAGATTGGCAGATTTTACACACAGAATTTCTGCTTTATGGCACAAATTTGGCTCGACTTCTAGTTTCTGGAAAATCTCTTGGAACTTTCGCACATCGAACCCTTGATCTCCAGAAAACCACAGCTTCAATTTCTTTCACGTGTGTTTCAGATCTAGTCACTAATCATAGATGAAAAGTTACTTCTTGTTCTCACTATAAATGTCCTTCCTTAATACCAAGCCGTCTCTACCAATGGACCATGAGCCTAGAAATAAAACTCTGGTTTATTATTCTTCTGCTCAATCCCACACACATCCAACTCACGCGCACTATGAACGAATACTCACAAAGTAAAAGAGCAATTGATAGAAACAGTCGGACTTTTTCATATAATTCTGCTATCTGTGAATTTTTCTACATTCGACACTTCGTACATGAGAAATAGATCTTCAACACTAATAATGAAGAGCAGCAGCTTTGCTTTTATCCACACAAGCAGAAAGAAAAGGGATATAGAAGATCTAAAAAATCTTCCAAGGTCTGCTAACTCTAATTGATGGTGTAAAACTGAAGGGGATTTTTTTAGTTAGTGAGCTTGGGGACCAATCAGAAAAATTTATAGCCAAGCTTCCATCAAGCTTCTGTTGGCTATGTGTCAAGTGTTCCACAAATCATGATAGAGAACTCCAGTGGGAGTAATGGACCACTTCAGTAGCTTCCAACAATAAATTAATTATCTGCAGTTGATTTTCGTAATTTAAGGAAATTACTGCAGTTAGTTTCCAGAAATTAAGGAAATGACTACAGTTAAGGTTTCCAGAAATCAAGGGATGCTATTGACAGAGGGAGCGTAACATTCTCCCACTTGGTCCATACTTCCAAACTTAATGTCTCATCTTAAAACCCATTGATAATCTGTATAAGTAATAGATACACAAATCATGGCAATAAGTCCTCTAATGACGAGTATTATCTTCCATGTATTACTATGTATTTATTTCTATTAAAATTTATGTGGCAACAATTTATTAATGAATAAACCCTATGTTTATTCTTGGTCCTACACAGATGAATTCTCTCAAATCAAATTAAGGTGCACATAAATATGAGAAAAACATCACAAAATTTAAGAATTTCATTAAAATAACATTGTTCATACAATGAGAAACTACATAATGGAACCAAGTCCCATATTCATTACATGATCATTGCATTTAAACAGTGGCATGCCCTTAGTCAAAGGATCAACGATCATCAATTCAGTGCTAACGTACTCAATGACCACTTTCTTTTCTTTAACACGTTCCCTTATAGCTAAATACTTAATGTCGATGTGTTTATTTCGACTCCCACTTTTGTTGTTCTTAGCCATAAAAACAACAGCTGAATTGTCGCAATATATTCTTAATGTCTTAGAGATAGAATCCATAATTCTAAGCCCAGAAATGAAACTCTTAAGCCATACACCATGTAAAGTAGCCTCAAGACAGGAGACGAACTCGGCTTCCATAGTGGAAGTGGCAATCAAGGTCTGCTTGGCACTCCTCCATGATACAGCTCCACCGGCCATCATAAAAATGTATCCTGATGTTGATTTGTGTGAATCAACATATCCAGCAAAGTTAGAATCTGAGTAGCCAATCACTTCCAAATTGTCCGTCCGTCTATACATAAGCATGTAGTTTTTGGTTCATTGAAGGTACCTCATTACTTTCTTTGCAGCTCTCTAGTGGTCTAAACCTAGATCACTCTGATATTGTCCCAACATTCCCACAACCAATGCAATGTCAGGTCTTGTGCAGACCTGAACATACATTAGGCTTCCAACAACAGAAGCATATGGAATGTTCTTCATTTGTTCCCTTTCAAAGTCGTTCTTCGGGCGTTGATTCAAACTGAACCTATCACCATTCACAATGGGATCGACACTTGGTGAAAAATCCTTCATCCGAAATCTCTCTAAAATTTTATTAATATAGGTTTCCTAAGACAGACCCAAGATGCCTCGAAATCTGTCTCTATGGATCTTAATGCCAATGACATAAGATGCCTCACCCATATCCTTCATATCAAAATTTTTAGAGAGGAATTGTTTCACCTCATGCAGCAAACCTCTATCATTGGTTGCTAGAAAAATGTCATCCACATATAAAACAAGAAAATAGATTTTACTCCCACTCACTTTAAGGTATATACATTCATCCATAATTTTTTCTACAAAACCGAAAGAAGAAATTACATTATGAAATTTCAAATATCATTGGTTGGATGCTTGTTTTAATCCGTATAATGATTCCTTAAGCTTGCAAACCAATTGCTCACCATCACTAGAGGAGAATCCTTCAGGTTGTTTCATGTAAACCTCCTCCTCTAGATCTCCATTGAGAAATGTCATTTTCACATCCATTTGGTGCAACTCCAAGTCAAAATGGGCTACTAATGCCATAATAATGTGCAAGGAATCTTTCTTCGATATAGGAGAGAAAGTCTCCTTGTAATCGTTTCCTTCTTTCTAAGTGAATCCTTTTGAAACGAGTCTTGCCTTGTATCTTTCAATGTTGCCCAATGAGTCTTTCTTTGTCTTAAAGACCCATTTACATCCAATGGCTTTTGCACCATTAGGAAACTCAACAAGATCCCAGACTTCGTTACTCTTCATAGAATTCATCTCTTCTTTCATGGCATCATACCATAATTTTGATTCTTTGTAACTCATTGCTTGTGAAAAAGACTCATGATCATTTTTGGCTCCAATGTTATAGTCAAATTCTTGCAGATACACGACATAATCATCAGGAATTGCTGATCTCTTTGGTCTGGTAGATCTGCTTAATGTTGTACCACCATATTCCTGAGAAGTATGTGGTTCAACTCATTGTTCAAGAATTCTTGGCAATTCTTGAACTACCTAATCTACTGGAATGTCGTCATCAGCTTGTGGAACTTCAAAAATTGGTTGTTCAACACTAGTTTGTACTTGAGGGGTGCTATGAACAATAACCAATCTATCACTTGAGGTGGAAGGTTGACATTCTGAATGATCCTTCTCAGAAACTATGTTCCTGGTTTGATCGCTCCCACTGACCAAGTCATTTTCAAGAAACATTGCATTTCTTGATTCCACAATCCTAGTGCTGTTAGATGGAAAATAAAATCTGTAACCTTTAGACCTTTCAGCATATCCAATGAAACACCCACTAATGGTACTTGGGTCCAGCTTCTTCTCTTGTGGATTATACATTCTCACCTCAGACGGGCATCCCCAAACGCGCATATGTCACAAACTCGGTTTCCAACCTTTCCATAATTTAAATGGCATTTTAGGAACAACCTTGGTTAGAACTTGGTTTAATATATACACTGTCGTCTTAAGTGCTTCAGTCCACAAGAATTTAGGAAGATTGGAGCTGCTAAGCATACTCCGCACCATGTCCAATAATGTTTGGTTTCTTCATTCTGCTACACCATTCTGGTCGAGTGAACCAGGCATGGTGTATTGGGCAACAATCCCATGCTCTTAAAGAAATTTTGAAAATGGCCCAGGTGCTTGTCCATCTTCTATGTATCTACCATAATATTCTTCACCTCTATCTAATCTCACGATCTTAATTTGCTTGTCGCATTGATTCTCTACTTCAGCCTTAAATATCTTAAAGGCATCTAATACTTCGCTCTTTTTATGAAGCATGTAGAGATACATATATCGTGAGTAATAATCTATAAAGGAGATGAACTATCTATGACCATGTGAATCCATGTCTGGACTACATATATCAGTATGTATGATCTCTAATATGTTTGAACTCCTATTGGCACCTTTCTTTGACTTGTTGGTCTGCTTTCCTTATATGCAGTCCACACAAGTCTCAAAATCAGTAAAATCCAGAGTATTAAGTACCCCTTCATTTACCAATCTTTTAATTCTTTCTATGGAGATATGACCTAGTCTCCGGTGCCATAATTTAGAGGAATTTTCATTAATAACACATCTTTTAGTGCCAATGTGAACATGCATTGAATCATAAGTGACATTGTTTTGTAAATGAATGCAGTAAAGACCATTAGAAAAAATACCATTCCCAACACAATCAGATTTATGAAATAAACTGAAGGATGTTTCTAAAAATTTAAAGGAATATCCAAAATGTACAAGCCTTGAAACTGAAATCATGTTTCTAGAAAAACTTGGTACATAAAAGGTCTTTGCTAATTCTAAAGCAAAGCCACTACTTAAAGTTAAATAGCATGTTCCTATAGCCTCCACATGCGAGCCCATCTTGTTTCCTGATAATATGCTTTGCTCACTTCCCACTGGCTTCCTTAGGTTTTGCAAACCCTGCAAGGAATTCGAAATGTGAATTGTTGATCTAGAATCAATCCACCACGTGTTAATATTGACATTAACCATATTATATTCATAACAAACAAACGAGATTGGATTACCTTTGTCTGCAAGCCATTTCTGAAATTTGGAGCATTCCTTCTTCATGTGTCCCTTCTTTTTACAGAAGAAACACTTGGAATCCTTCTTGATATCGGCTTGGGGAGGTATTTTACCTTTCCCTTTCCGATTGGCTTGAGATTTTCCCTTTCCTCGCATTGCCAGCATTGCACTTTCTCCAATTTCCATCACCAATCTCTCTTCCTCTTGAAAACACATGGTCATGAGTTCATTAATTGACCATTTATCTTTATGTGTGTTGTATGAGATTTTGAAGGGTCCGTATTGGTGTGGAAGGGTGTTTAGGATGTAGTGCACCAGGAAAAACTCTGATATTTCAACCTCGAATTTCTTCAATTGAGCTGCAGTGTCCCTCATTTGCATGATGTGCTCGCGCACACCTTTCACACTGGTGAGCCTTAGGGATGAGAACTTCATGATTAGGGTGCTTGATAGTGCCTTTTCTGAAGTGACGAATTGATCATCAATGGCTTTCAACAAGTCTTGGACTTTTTCATGCTGTTCAATGGAACCATGAATACCAGCTGAAATTTTAGTCTTAATGAACATCACACGTAGGCGATTAGATCGTTCCCATCGTTCATAATGCGTGATGTCTGTTGCAGCGCTGATATTATTGAGTGCCGGTGGTTCGTCTTTCCTAATAGCATAGTATATGTCCATCCACCCCAAATGAAGGAGAACTCTCTCCTTCCAGACCTTACAGTTATCTCCCTTAAGTTCAAGGATATCAGTACGAATTTCAGAGAAATTTGTGGGTTGTACAACTGCATAAAATTAAAAAATCACATGCTTATGTTAAAATTGAGGCATAAATAAAATTCCATGCTTTACCAATGTAAATCATGCTTAAAATTGAATCTAATGACATAAAAATTGTCTATGGACTAAATTTTTAATTCAAGCAGATTCAGTTATTCTTTATGGTAGAATTTATCAAATTCTATCTTAGTTTTGAACTTTATGATAAAACTATTAATTCATAACTTCTGTGGGTAAATTATGAATATTTTATCCTAATTAATCATATAAATATAACAAAAATTCCTGTGGGATAAAATTTATTATATTTAATATAGTTAATTACAATTAATGTCTAAATATTCTTTATGTGATCTTAATCAATCATAATATATAATTTTATTTAGTTAGAGATGCTGTGGCTATTCTCTGATCAATTAAAATTATATGGATCACTATACATTATTTTCATAAAAAATTAACTAATAATTTGCACAAATAAAACTACAATACTCATGCGTAACATTTAACCATGGTTCTTGTATACTCATTCATAATAGCATGTTTTAATTAAAGCTTAAATAATTAATTCATGCAAACTAAATACGAGCATATTTTCCAAATTGCATATAATTAAACTAAATAAATATTATATGCATAAAAATTGAGTAGACATATTTCCAAATAAATGTTTTAATTCAGAAGTTTTTTAAAAATAAAACATTTAGCCAAACTATGTTTATAATCACCAAGGCAGAGATAAAAATGGGCTCCGATACCAAATGTTAGCTAAATAACCATTCTTAAATGCCCAGTAAAAACTATATGCATAATATAAAACTATAATGCCTGGTAAAAACATACCTCCAGCCATTGATGGCCTTAGTAACAATTCTCCAATTCAGTCCTGAGCTAAAGTAGTTACAGATTGGTAGATTTTACCCACATAATTTCTGCTTTATGGCACAAATTTGTCTTGACTTTTAGTTTCTGGAAAATCTCTTGGAACTTTGGCACATCGAACCCTTGATCTCGAGAAAACCACAGCTTCAATTTATAACTTCAATTTATTTCACGTGTGTTTCAGATCTAGTCACTAATCATTGATGAAAAGTTATTTCTTGTTCTCACTATAAGTGTCCTTCCTTAATACCAAGCCGTATCTAACAATGGACCATGAGCCTAGAAATAAAACTCTGGTTTATTATTCTTCTGCTCAATCCCACACACATCCAACTCACGCACACTGTGAATGAATTTTCACAAAGTAAAAGAGCAATTTATAGAAACAGTCGAACTTTTTCATATCATTCTTCTATTTGTGAATTTGTTTACATTCGACACTTCGTACATGAGAAATAGACCTTCAACACTAATAATGAAGAGCAACATCTTTTTTTTTATCCACACAAGCAAAAAGAAAAGGGATATAGAAGATCTGAAAAATCTTCCAAGCTCTGCTAACTCTAATTGATGGTGTAAAACTGAAGGGGATTTTTTTAGTTAGTGAGCTTGGGGACCAATCAGAAAAATTTATAGCCAAGCTTCCATCAAGCTTCTGTTGGCTATGTGTCAAGTGTTCCACAAATCATGGTAGAGAACTGTAGTGGGAGTAATGGACCACTTCAGTAGCTCCCAACAACAAATTAATTATCTTCCGTTGATTTCCGTAATTTAAGGAAATTACTGCAGTTAGTTCCCAGAAATTAAGGAAATGACTGTAGTTAAGGTTTCCAGAAATCAAGGGATGTTGTTGAGAGAGGGAGCGTAACATATATGTGATAGATAAGATAAAGAAAAATGTTATGGAATCACATCAAAGTTACTTGTGGAACTCCATTACCCGCACTTCACTGACAGAGCATATGGGCTGAACACCTCCTTCGAATCCTGATGCATGGCTCAACTCCTGAAATTCTTGCTCTATCCATTCCTTGTCCCCCGGAATGTATGAAAACATCATCAAATCTAAATGAAATTCCTGTCGAGCATACATAGATTTCTATTCAGCCAATGGAAGGATGCTATCTACCACAATCAACTTCCCTTTCTCTGGCAATGCCTTGTGACAATTCTTCAAAATATTTACGCAATCATCGTCACTCCAATCATGCAGAATCCACTGAAAAAAATTAGATAGATATTATAATCAGGTGATCCATGTCCGTTGATTCAATACGAAACTGCCCAACAACAGAAAGGCATACCCTCATAAAAATAGTTTGGCAACTTGGTACGCTATCAAAGATGTTTCCACCTACATGCCTCATAACTGAACAAACACGAAATTCACCAGATTTATAAGTCACCTGCACCCAGATATAACAAAACTAAACTGATTCAATGGTTGAACTTGGGGAGTGGGATGTACCTAGATAGTGAGGAACATCGGCCACCACATGAGGCATGTCGAAGTTGATTCCTGAGATGTGGGAATACCTAGACACTATGAGATTCAGAGTTGACCCAGTTCCCCCTCCCACATCCACCAACTCCTGAACCTCCTTAAAACCCATGTACCTATCCAGAATCTTGCTCATTAGCATGGCAGAATGCTCAGACATAGCCCTGTTGAAAATCCTGTTGAATCTTGGGTCGATGGTCAGGTGCTCGAACGCATTCATTCCATGGGCTTTGGTGAATGGATGGGGGCCTTCAAGCACAACGTCCTTCAGATAATACCACGACTCCACATTCATCAACACAAGTGGAGCCAGAGAGTCTCCATCCTGGTTATTCACGAGATATTTGCAGAGAGGAGTGAGGCCATAGAAGCTCTTGGCCTTCCCATTCTCGTTGGTTGTCACAGAGCAGCTCAAAAGCAAAAGAGTAGGCAGCACTCTGAGGATCCGATCAAGAGTAATGGCCACATCCAGGTTCGTTGAAGTAATATGGGTAACGATTTGGGTGGGGGAGAGTTCGAAGCCATTGCCGGCATTTTCTATGATTTGGAGAGCGTTGAGTTCCACAGCTGCCTTCATCACCATGTGAAGACATGAAAGATTTGCGACCTCCATGCCCAGAAGCCATTCATTCTCATTCAAAATCTTCATAATTGATTCCGAGTTTTCAGCAGCTATTGATGCCATTTCGAGATTACCACACCCTAAAGCAAGGCCTCTTTTATACTCTTCATAGTAATTGCTAATGGACAACACTCTATCAAATCTACCAAACCGCACTAAATGGACAATACTCTATCTAACAACCCATATTATTTTAAAGTGATAATATTAACACCACCGTGACAATACTCTATCTGACGAACCATACTATTTTAAAGTGATAATATTAACACCACCCTCGTGTTAAACTGAACTATAACGAATCAACCAAACTATATTAAATGGACAATAGATCCGACCTACCATTACTATTTTAAAGTGATAATATTGACACCACCGACATTTTCTTGTGGCGTTAAACTAGTGATGTTTAAACCATAATATCAAAGTGGGGGTGAATCTTAATGTAAACGCTCTAACTTCCAATAGAAAAAAAATTAAACACAATACATTATAATTAATGATTTTATAAATGAGTCTAGATCTATCTTAACTCTTGATCTATCAAGCGTCCAAAGGAATTGAATTTGTTGAGGTGTAAACTTTTTTTTGAGTGCATGTCAAACCAGGAGGTAACTCCTCAAAACTGCAATGTATATTAGCTGAAGAATGTACATGCTTATATAGATGGGAGGTGAGGCTATTGGGATTCAGCTCCCAATGACTCTTGGCCTTCCTTATTTCCTAATAAAAAATAATATACAAAAATAAATGTGCACACCCATCCATAGGATTAGGTGTCAACATTCCCCCCTTTAATCCGAAGGGATGTTGGTGAGTCCAAGCATCGATCAGAACTTTTCAAACTTTTCTCTTCCAAGTGCTTTGGTGAAGATGTCAGCAGTTTGCTCATTTGTGGAACAATGATGTAGATGGATGGTTTTGGCCCGAACATGATGTCGAATGAGATGGTACTTTGTATTGATGTGCTTTGTTCGATCATGGAACTTTGGGTTCTTGGCCAACTTTATTGCAGAAGTGTTGTCGATCATGAGTGGAGTGGAATACATCTGTTTCATCTGCAAATCTTCCAAGATTTTCCGGAGCCACACAATTTCCTTTGTTGCTTCAGCTGCTGCCACATATTCTGCCTCGGTCGTGGAATCTGCTGGAACTGACTGTTTGCGTGATCTCCATGAGATAGCTCCTGATCCAAGACTCATGGTGTAACCCGTAGTAGACACCCCTGTTTCTTTGTCGCCATCAAAGTCTGAATCAGAGTATCCGATCAAGCTGAAGTCGCCTACCTGTGTATATTTGAGTCCAAAGTCTTGAGTCCCCTTCAAGTACCTTAGTACTCTTTTTGCAGCAGACCAATGTCCTTCACAAGGTTTTCGCATGAACCTTGAGAGGATTCCAACAGCAAATGAGATGTCAGGTCTGGTGGTGGTCAGATAGATAAGACTTCCTACAAGCTGTCTATACTTAGTTGCATCCTCAAATTCCTTCCCTTCAACCGATGTGAGCTTCAAGTTTTGTTCCATTGGAGTGCCTAAGGGTTTACAATCATCCATGCCAAATTTGTTCAAGAGATCTCCAATGTACTTCTTCTGAGAAAGAAAGATGAATTTAGGATGTTGAATTACTTCAATACCCAAATAGTAATGAACATGACCCAAATCAATCATTTCAAAACCTTTCTTCAACTCTTTCTTCATGGATGCAATATAGCTCTCATTGTTTCCTGTTATCAAAAGATCATCTACATATACCACAAGATATACAACCGTTTTTCCAACTTTCTTAACAAACAAAGTTGCATCATCAAGATCAAAATGTTTGAAGTCAAGTTTCAGAAGATGCTCGGTCAATTTCTCATACCAGGCTCGTGGTGCTTGCTTGAGGCCATACAAGGATTTTCCAAGTTTGCAAACTTTGTGTTCTTGACCCTTTATCACAAATCCTTCTGGCTGGGACATATAAACTTTCTCCTTTAGATCTCCATTCAAGAAGGTTGTTTTTACATCCATCTGATGAACTTTCCATCCACTCTGAGCTGCTAAGGCAAAGAGAGTCCGGATGGTGGTCCATTTTGCTGTGGGAGCAAACGTTTCTTCATAATCAATTCCTTCCTTCTGTGCGAATCCTTTTGCCACAAGCCTAGCCTTGTGCTTGTCAAGTGAGCCGTCTGCTTTGTACTTGTTCTTGTAGACCCACTTGCAACCAATTGGTTTTGTTCCCAAAGGCGGATCAACCAGCTTCCAAGTGCCATTCTTTATCAAGGCATCATACTCCTTATGCATCGCTTCTTTCCATTCATCATGAGAAGCGGCTTCTTTGAAGGAAGTTGGTTCATGATCTGTAGACAAACTCATTTCACAGTTATAAGCAATATCCATATCAACAGGGGAATCAAAATTATCTACATCACCTTCAATTTCTTGAGTGGAACTTCTTGTTCCTGTTTTTCCAACCTCATCAGGATGAACATCCTCCAGTGTCTTTGTCAGCCATTTGGGGGGACCTTTCTGAGATGGCCCTGGCCGGTCACTTGACTGAGTTGGGATTGATTCAAGATTCAATCTCCCAATTCTGTCAATCACATCATCCAATGTGTCATCCGTGGTGGTTTCGTCATGTGGGGGAGAGTGTGGTTCAGGAAATGATTCCACAGTTTGATTCAATATCGGAATCCCCCCTTCAAGGTGTGGAATCACATTATCAAATTCTTTGAAAAACTTTGCATGTGTGAATCTATCCAGGCGATCAAGTTGCCGCTCAACAACCTTGTCACTCTTGGATGATTCAAGAAATATGACATCTCTTGCTATCACAAACTTCTTATTTGCTTCATCATAGAGACGATATCCTTTGGAGGTATTTGAGTACCCCAAGAAGATACATTTTCTGCTTCTAGCACCAAGTTTGTTCCTTTGACCCTTGGGTATCAAGGCATAACAGGTGGACCCAAAGACCCTGAAATGTTTTACCGAAGGAATGTGGCCATGCCACATTTCAAAAGGAGTTTTGTTTCTAATTGAACTTGAAGGACACCTATTCTTTATGTAAACAGCACATAGAACTGCATCAGCCCAAAACATCAATTTCACATTCTTGAAAAATAACATGGAGCGAACCATATTTAAGATAGTTCTGTTCATTCTTTCAGCTACACCGTTCTGTTGGGGATTATATGGCACAGTTGTTTGATGTTTGATTCCATGTTGACGAAGATAATTTTCAAATTCATTTGAAGTGTATTCTTTTCCATTATCAGTACGTAGAGAGCCAATATGTGTTTGTGCATCATTTTCAATCCATACATGAAAATTTTTGAAAGTTTGAAAAGCATCAGACTTATTCTTCAGTAAGTAAATCCAACACATCCTGGTGTAGTCATCAATAAATGTCATCATGTATTTGTTTCCATTTGCAGAAGCAATAGGCATAGGGCCACATAAATCTGAATGAACAAGTTCAAGTTTCCTATGTGCTCTTGAGTGTGAATCATGAAATGGTCGTTTGCTATGCTTTCCTAGAATACATGCATCACATTCCTTAGGTTTTCTAGGAATTGTAGGCAGTCCATCAACACCATTTTTCTTCAACAAACGAAGGCTGTCATAATTTAAGTGTCCAAATCTAGCATGCCATAAAAGACTTGATGGAAATGTACCTTCATCATGATATGAACTGAATGCAAAGTTTTGAGCATGAGAAGATGAACCTTTCAGCTTCAAAAGTCTCCCTTCTTCTATTCCCTCCATGACAAGTGAGTGATCTGATGCTGATCTGACCTCTGCCTTGCCATCAAACAAGTGAACTGAATGTCCTTGCTGCCGGATTTCGATCAGGGACAGCAAGTTTCTCTTCAACTCCGGGAGGTATAGAACCTCATGTAGGATATGATCAGGAAGACCAGGCAGTTTAAGCCTGACTGTGCCAAGCCCTGATGGCTTGAGTTTGGATTTATTTGCGAAATATACTGCTCCATCAACTTTGTCAGTGAAATCTTCAAAAAAATCTTTTCTAAATGTCATGTGACATGTTGCTCCTGAATCTAGCAACCAATCATTTCTCCATGAAGTAAATGAAACATCAAAGAGGTTTTCAGTTACTCCATTGTTACAATGTGCTAGAACATAGTGAGCGGATTCAGGTGCTTTACCTTTGTCTTTGTCATTGGTTTTACCTTTGTCTTGATTTCTGTGCTGCTCAAATTTGTTCCATGGTGTTCTGCATTTCGGTGCATCATGTCCATCTCTATTGCAGCGTGTGCAATGAAGATGGGATTTGTCAGCTTGTCTGCCCCCCCTTTCTGTGAAGTTCCTTCTTCCTCTTCCTCTTCTGCCACCTCTTCCTCTGAATGAATCTGGAGCATGATTCTTTTCTCTATATGCCAAATATGCAGCTTCTTCGGAAGATGAAGGGACTGTCATCTTCCCAAAAGCTTTCTCTCTTTCTGCAAACTTCTGCTCAAGTTTATCAAAGGTGATTTGTTCAAGGTTTCCACTTGCTTGCAAAGACTCAAGATAATGTGAGTAAGTCAGATATAATGCCTTAACATATGCTATGAGAGGTATTTCCATTTTTACACCAATGTTTTGAATGTCATGCATTATAGATCTTATTTCTGAAGCTAAAGCAAGGGGATCATCATTCTTCATTTCAAGACTGAACAGATTAACCATCAATTGAACATTTTCTAATTCTGAGTGTGAGTCATAGAGTTCTTTTAGTTTCTTCAAGGCTTCATAGGCATTTGAGAATGATGAAATATGGCGACTCACCTCTTCACTTACTGAAGCTGCAATCAAGGCATAGGCCTTGCAGTTCTTGTTTTCCCAGATGGCAAGCTCTTTGTCTGAAGTGGGCTTCTCGGGTGGATTTTCTGCTTGTCCTTCACAGATTCCTCTCCACAGCTCATTAAAAATGAGTGTGTGTTTAATCTTCCGAGACCATTCAAGATAGTTCTCTTTGCCAGAGAGAACTATCCCAACAATAGAGATGAGAGAATGCATTAAACTGCTGGAAAAAATCTTCTGAAGAGGAAACAAATTCTGCTATAAAACTTCAAACTCTTGAAATATTTCAAATACAGGGGCAAAAACTCTTGCTGGAAAAAAATTTTCTGAGTTTAAAAACTCTTTCTGGAAACTATATCTGCTCAGAAAACTTTGCTGGAGACTGAATTTTAAAAAACACTCTATGCTATAGACTGATTCTGCATAAAAAAAATGTATATTTTTTTTTTGTTTGGGTAAAAAATGTATGTGAAAAAATGGGATTATGAATGGGAAGTGGTGGAATTATGAGTGAGAAGGGGGCGGAATATTGTAATGATGGGAGGGAAGGGGGCGGTATATTGTAATGATGGGAGGGGTATCATAACACAACTCTTATCAACTTAACACAACTCTTGTGAACACCATAACACAACGCTCAATATATAATGGACAGTATATATAATGGGCAGCGTTTTAAATGAAATGGAGCGATATTACATATGAACAGTATATATAATGGACAGTATATATAATGGACAGCGTTTTAATGGACAGTATATATAATGGGCAGCGTTTTAATGGACAGTATATATAATGGAAAGTATATATAATGGGCAGCGTTTTAAATGAAATGGAGCGATATTACATATGAAATAGACGCAGCGTTCAATATAATAGACATCGTTCAATATAATGGAATAGACAGCGTTCAATACCACGCATATGACAGTGTTATAATACCACGCAAGGAGATACCACGCATATGACAGCGTTCAATACCACACATATGACAGTGTTATAATACCAGCGTTATAATACCACGCAAGCGTTAAAATGAGCTGTGGGAGATTCGTTGCAGGTGGGCGGGATAGGAGGCCGAAAGGCCGTGGGAAAGGCGCAGTTGCAGATAGGGGAGGCCATAGAGCAGAGTTTGCGAGTGTATGGGTAGCGTTTGGCAAAGACTTGCAGAGAGGGCGTTGAAAGGTGGAGAGGGATCTGCGTAAGGCCGAGTGCAGACAAGTGAGGAGTCCTGCATGAACTTGGGTCACAGAATGACCTTTCTGCATGCGGTTGTTGTGGGTGTGTCCTAAATGAGTTCGAGTCACCGAGCGATCTTCCTGCATGTAACTGTATCAGATGATCTTTCTGCATGTCTTTGTGATGTGTTGGCGTGACTTGATGCATATGCATGTCTGTCTATTGAAGTTCCATTGAACAATATTATACTCCATAATCGACTTCTTCTAAAAACTGCACTAAGGAGGGAGGGGCATTCATATTGAGGTTTCCTTCCATATTTAATAGGTAGAGGGATCCTCTTCTACCTTTCCACCAATAGATCTTGCTTAGCTGGGATATGCCTAATGTAATCATTGTTTTCGCCCTCAACATATGTTAGTGACAGCCATAAAAAAAATTATGAGTTGTGGGAATTAATGGATTTCTAGGATTGCATTTTTGAGAGATGTCAAATATCTCATCCTTTTAATGGACTTTTAATTCTTTTTGTTGATTTCATAATATGGACATCAATATAGTTTTTCATGGCAATGGTTTATTGAAAGGCCCCAGATTATTCACTATCATCATACCTTGTTGCAAACATACACCTTTATTAGTCCCTGCTGTATGGCATGGGACTATACTAATCATTTTTAGTCGGTAGCATTAGTCAGTTTTTAGTTTAACCTAAATTTTTAGCTTTCACCCTCATTTTTTGTTTTAAATAGCCTATCAAATTGATATCAAGGTTTTGAGGACCAATAAGATGTTTCATCATCTTATTTGGTATCTTCCCAAAGTATCCGAGGGAGGTAGGCTATATTATGTATTTATTGGACTTGAGGTAGGTTATATTATAACTTAATTGGACTATTATTTGATTTTGTTTGGTAGTGGAAGTAATGCTAGAATTAATATGTTAAAATTAAATGTTTGTTTGTTTCAAAAGTTTGTAATAGTATACAAAGGCGTGTGACATGGAACAACACACTAGATGTTTGTGTGCATGCCCTAGTGTGGTGCCCTCCTCCCTATTACATTCACTCAATTTTATGCTTCTTCTCATTTCTTTGAACATACATTGCCCCTTCCCTATTGCATTCACCCTCCTTCCCTATTACATTCACCCAGGTGTCTTCTTCTTACGAAGTTCAACATATCTGTTATTCTTTACAGGAAATATTCTTTGGTAGTTATCAGGTTATTGGGGTTTCAAAATTGGAAGACTATTTCGTTAAATTTTCTTGTTTTGAAGCCTTTGATATGCATATTCTCCAGTGAATCAGGATGATAATTGTTTGGTATATGTATTGCAGAGTGATCGATAATGGTGCTAGATGAGAATAGACGTGTGACAAAACATGGGCCTTGATATGAGTGCCTTATGTTTGGTGAGCATCACACTTATTTTTATGTTTTTAATGTGTTTCATTTTTCAATGGGTGTCGAACTAAAGTTGTATGTATTCGCTTCTCATTTCGATCTATGGTTTCAGATCTGGATGACACATTATATCCTTTAAGTTTAGGATTCACTGCAGCATGCACCAACAACATTAGAGGCAATCTTGTAGTTAAACTGCCCCTCAAAAATTATGTAATTTGAGTGTTTTTTTTCTGAAAATATTATTCTTTAGATTTTATTCTAAACTAGGGTGTGAAATGCACCCTTGAAAGCTTGGAGTTTCATATTTAGAGTGCTGTTGTTTAATTCCTCGGAATTTACATGAGCTCGTTATCTGCATCTCCAATTTTGCAACTTGAAGGTGATCAGATCCAGATGGACAAGCGCTTAGTGTTCATATTCAATATGCCAAATGTGTTGTCTAGATTCAATGCACTGTTGCACACACTGAGAGTTGGATGAGAATCACACTTATTTCTATGTTTTTTATGTTTTTCCTTTTTCAATGGGCATCGAACTAAATTTTTATGTATTTGCTTTTCATTCTGATCTATTGTTTCATATCTAGATGACACATTATATCCCTTAAGTCTAGGACTCACTACAACATGCACCAACAACATCAGAGTTAATCTTGTAGTTAAACTACCCCTCAAAAATTATGTAATTTTAGTGTTTTTTTTATAAAATATTAATGTTTATATTTTAGTCTAAACCAGGGTCTGAAATGCATCCTCGAAAGCTTGGAATTGCATATTTAGAGTTTTGTTGTTTAATTCCTTGGAATTTACATGAGCTCGTTATATGCATCTCCAATTTTGTAACTTGAAGGTGATTAGACCGAGATGGACAAGCACTTAATGTTCATATTCAATACACCAAATGTGTTGTCTAGATTCAATGCATTGTTGCACAGACTGAGAGTTGGATGGGAATCACACTTCTTTATGTGTTTTTAATGTTTTCCCTTTTTCAATGGGTTTTGAACTAAAGTTGTATGCATTCATTTCTGATTCCGATGTGTTGTTTCATATCTGGATGACACATTATATCCCTTCAGTTCAGGACTCACTGCAACATGCACCAACAACATCAGAGGTAATATTGTAGTTAAATTGCCCCTCAAAAATTATGTAATTTTAGTGTTTTTATGAAAATATTAATGTTTAAATTCTAGTCTAAACCAAGGTATAAAATGCACCCTAGAAAGCTTGGAGTTGCATATTTAGAGTGCTATTGCTTAATTCCTTGGAATTTACATGAGCTCGTTATATCCATCTCCAATTTTTCAACTTGAAGGTGATCAAACCTAGATGGACAAGCACTTAGTGTTCATACTCAATACACCAAATGTGTTGTCTAGATTCAATGCAATGTTGCACACACTAATAGTTGGATCATCCCACTCCTATTGGGGTTTAAGATGCAATTAAGACTTCTCTTTAGTCATTGAGGAAAATTTTTGGGTTTGAATCGTGTGTGTGACTTGTTGTTGTATAATAGATTATGTGAATAAAAAACTCGGAGTTGAAAAGAGCAGAGTCCCAGACTTGTGCAGAGAGTTGTATTAGACTTATGGAACAACCATTATTGGACTTGGGATAAGAATTTAATCTCTACTATTTCATGTGATTCAACATTGTATTTCAAATTTTAGGGTTAAAATGACTAAATTTTAGCATTGGGAGCCTTCTATAACTAATTACTGAAGAAATTATTGAACCCTGCTAAATATAATAGTTTGGAAAGTAGCTTAAGAGTGGATTTATGATCTACTTTCAATCAGACCCTGCTTGTTGAAATTACTGCAGAACATCTGAGACCGTAATTACTCCATGGGTTTTTATGATTCAATCAAGGAAATTGATCCAGTAGTCATTGCCATTCCAAAAGACGCTTTGTAAATTTATGAGACCGGAACCCTCTTTCTCATCTATGGTGTTTAAGCCTCAAGGATCTCTCTTCTCAGTCCATTGAGGATGATGTATGAATAAAAATTTATGGTGTTCAAAATTGAAATTTTCTTTATTTAACAATTACTACCCATAAATTTCTTAAATATGGAAATTATAGACTTATGTTCAACCTTATGGCTTTCATGTTCCTCCTGGGCTTTCATGTTCATGAATTCATTTCTTATTACTTACAGTTGTATTTGATATGTTGATGTTTTTAGGCTATAGAATCCATAAAAAAATTCTAGATTACTGAAACATTCCATTTAGGTGGTTGTCGGTAGGCTAAATCTGCTCCTAGATATGGCATTACATCTTGATCTGACTATGATGCTAGCTTATATGCATAGCTATCCATATAAATTTAATATGCATCTGCCTTTCCCAGTCCTCGCCTTTGACTTTGGTTGGTGCTTTATTCATTGACTATACCACTAGTTGCGATGCTTTCATTTGGTAAAGTGTATTTGTGACTAGAGGGTATGGGCCTAGAATAGAGCAAAGGGAAGTTGGTTCATCGGTTGGATCAATTATTTAAGGAAAAATATGATCTTTCCCTTCTTTTTAATGGTAATTTCTTGAATCTTAATATACTTGGCAATATTATATTGATGGAATAGATGGTTTCAAAGTTGATCCATGGTTTTCATGCTTGAAATACATTTTGAATTATGCAGGAAACATATTTGTGTTTCTAAGTGAGGCCTTTTCTCTTTAGCGAGAAGCAGGAAATAACTGGGCTCTTGTAATTCCTGATCTATAGAAAGTGGTCGTAAAATCAACTGGAGGGAAATGTAGAGAATAAAACTTTGATAAGGTTTTCCTTGCTAGTACATTATATAAAAAAAAATATGTCTTATAGAATATACAGATGAAATCTTTATAGAAATGGAGCCAATTATCATATAGCTTTGGATGGAAACAATGTACATTTTTTCCTATGGATAGACAAGGAGTAGAAATAATTCTACTGTGGTTGGTATTTTCTATTTTTGAATTCTCATTGATCCAGCTATAATGATGGTATTTTTTCTTAACCACTTGGTGGATACAATTATGCTATCATCTATTTGATTCTTGTCAAATTTTGCAGGAAGGCACATCAAATTCTCCTGGGATTTTTCCCCATATGATTCAGGAACTATTACATCAAGCCTCTCTAGACAGGATTGTTAGCTTCACATTCTCATTTAACATGCTTAAGTGTTAGCCCTTAACACCATCATTGGATATATCTAGTAACATGGTATCTGGATTCTACTACCTTGAGTAGCTTAAGGTTAGCATGGTGTTCCACATGCATGTTCAATTTGATTTTGAGTTTCTAAGGATGTAATTTCAGTACTGAGTATATGCTATTAGGTGTATATTTTGCAATATGTAGTCAAAAAAGTTTCTTCCACCAAATATCACTAGGAGATGGCCACATTCATTGCATTGACATTGATAGCAGATAACTATTGCCATATTCTTTAGCAATTGGACATATGAACTTTTTAATTGTTGTAGCCTTGATGCATTCTGAATTTGTAGCTCATAGTTATATTTGTTTAATTTTACCGTAGTGTCAGTTTGCTTTGTAACCTTTGGATTTCGAATCTCTACAACACTGTGTGACATGTAATTATATATTCCTCTCTTATACAAATAAATTCTTGAGATTGAAATATCTAGGATCTATCATGAACTATGACTTCTAACAATTGGTCCTTTCTTTACTAGAGAACTTTGTTGAGTTAATTTACCTTTTTGTTTCAGATCTATTTTCATTTAGCTTCTTTCTATGTAGCATAGGTTTAAATTATCAATGGAATCATCATTGGTGGAACAAGTTAGGTTCTAGGTAACAATCTATAAAGCGCTTAAGATGATCAAAAGCTCGACGATTCTAGAGGATACAACAATTTTAGATGCTTGTTGTCGCATTCCCATGCATAGAGTGGATGTTGCCCTCCTTACCAATTCAAATGCTTTACTTTGTGGGATGATAAAAAATAAGGTGTGCCAAGGCTCTTATACTGGAAACACATTTTTCATTTGTATGATGATTTAGTTTGTTGGGGCTCACAAAACTATTCAAATGCAGTATCATCACCGGAAAAACAATTTTCAAGATTGAGTTTAAACAAAGAATTTTTTTTTATTTTTTTATCAAAGTTTTCAATGAAACAAAACAAACTTATAACCCACATGACAGTTTATTAATATTTCCTGTAGTTTAAATAACATACATAAATTCTTTCAAAAATGAAGTTGATATATTTTGAAAATGATTTATTGCATATGACCAATGTTTACTAATGACCCCAAAAATTTTCTATAGTTGGGAGAGAAAGAGCTCTTAAAAATGAGTGAGTTACATATAAAATTCGGTTGTGATATTTGATTCCTGTCAAGGAATTTCCATCAGTACACCCTGACACTTCATTTTATGATTCCACTTGTAAGAAAATATAATGGAATAAACGAGAACAATTTGGAGGTTGATTAATTCTTTGAATCACTTTGGTTCTGTGTTGGCCAATTTATAGTCCATTTGACAATCCTCAACCCCTCAAAACTATTTGATGCTTGGTATTACAAGAAAACGGTATCTTATGCATGTGTAGCAGTGACTTCTTTCTTGCCTCTACGTGTAATTATACCACTGTAGGTCAATCTGCAGTATAAATTAGAGTTATCCAAAAACATGTGAGAGATATAGATGAAGAATCCGTAAAGTTATCGAGATATAGATTACCTTACCTTTATGCTACAAGCTATCTTAGTGGTGGCATATCAACTAGACATCACATTGTGTTAGCTAAATATGTTGTACCATCTCTTGTTGATCAGGAGCTCAGGTCCATGTTAAAAAAATGCTCAAAAATGGAACTACTTAGAATTGGTTGTAACCTGAATGACCGGAAAGGCCTTCTCGCTGCGATTCTAGCGCCGTGAACGACACTCAAATCCGATGTCGTATGTGAAATTTATGCAGGTTTGAAGTTTTTAGTATCCTTCGAAAATCCAGTTGAACAAAGTTGACTTTTGAGTTTGGAATTATTAAAAAAAGAATATTCCTTGGAATATTCTGGGAATATTCCTTGAAATATTCCCTGGA
The DNA here is from genome assembly GCA_034641835.2 of Pinus albicaulis. NCBI lineage: Eukaryota > Viridiplantae > Streptophyta > Pinopsida > Pinales > Pinaceae > Pinus > Pinus albicaulis. Next base: position 168,330,014 of record CM076584.1, read on the forward strand.
ATATTCCATTTGGACGAATTATACTCCGACAAGTGTCAAGCCTTCATTGGTTAATGGATTGACTATGTAATTTTTAGGCCAATCAGCGGGTGCCACGTGGCCCCTGGCCAGTAGAAATTTTGGAGGTGTAAGATTTTTATGGGACTCCGATGGATTTGAAATGGAGACCTCCCGCCCGCTAGCACAAGGGCTTACCAATGCACCACAAGTTTAGTTCTTATTAAACATTGGAGCAAAGTTGTATTTAAGTTTTGAATTAAATCTGTTTGGGCAGCAAAGGGGGCAAGCCCCCTCCACAATTTCGTATGCCATATGACTCAACGCGGTGATCAGGGGGCTAATAGCGGTGGAAACGGTTAGAGCCTAACCACTAACCATCAATGTGACCACCCAAATGTTAAATGCGGAGGTCATGTAACGTTACACCTGGCGGTTTTGGATAGCACTTATTGTGGCGGTTGTTGTGGACTAGTCACATGCGCCTCCCTCAAACATTTAAGTTAACTGCTAGTGGTTCCACCTTATTTGGGCTTGTTCCACCAAATTAGGCCTTAGTGCCAATTTTAGTGCGGTTAACTACAGTTAGCCCACATTTAGTGGGGTTTTCAAGTGACATTGGGCAGAATTTTGTTTTCATCATAACTTCCTCAATATTGGACCAATTTGGACGAAAGTTTGGTCGATTTTGGGTATTTTGAGCATTATATAGTGTTTGGGGTAGGTTGCAAAGTGAACAGAGGTGTTCTACAGCCATTTTTTATTCAGGGAAGCTTGGACAACCACCAGTGTCATCAGGGAAATGGAGCTGTATTGGGTTGTACTTCACTATTTGAGGTGAAATAAAAGCCATTTGTAGCTTATTTCTATCTTCTGAATTCAATTTCACAGCTAGTTCTGTCTGTTTAGGAATTTTTCTCATTGTATAACCAATTTAAGCAACTTAATAGAGCAAGGACTTGCCCATTGGGAGCCTTGGACCCGGCAGATGTAGCCCAGGAGGGGTAAAATACCTCATCATGTTGCTGTGTTATGTTATGGTGAATTTTATCTTCTGTGTATTTCTGATTTAAGATGTTAAACATTAAAGTTAATTAACATTCCCTCACACATAAGACTCATAAACCTTATCAAAACACACTTTGTTTAACTTGCAAGACATGGAGAATACTTTGCACACTTAATTAAATGGTAATGGATACTTTGCATAGCATTTACAAATACTTTCATTTTCAGATCACTTGTCTTAGATCTAGACATTTTGAATCATAGGCCTTTTAGCTCACCTACATACTCAATGGCCTTATCACTCACCTTACTTATTATCATTTCTATAATCTACAAGACCCTATCCGTTTAAATAATCACCCTGATGCGCATCCTAGGATATGTATCATAACATATCACTGCATCCTCTATCAAAACCCTAATGATACCCTCATCTGTGGTCTCGAAAGCTCCCCTGAATGGCTTTGGAAATGTACCTACTAGAGGACTCTCTATTTGTATCCCTATAGAAGCCATTGAACCTGTTGATACCTATCTGGTACCCCAACAATACATGACTATAAATCCTTACTCAACTCCAAACAAAGAGTCCTATAAGCTTTGTATCTAGCCTCTCACTATGCTCATTAACCCTGTAAACCTGCAATCCTAGTATCCTTGTCTAAAGTTACCACTACCATCTCTGTTGGATCACTCGACCTAGATTCTACTTGGCTATCACTTCATAGGGTGTCTGACTATGCCTAGAAAGACACCACCTAAATATGTAATGCAACTATCTCTTCGCATATACTATCCAAGTGAACCCTCCAATTCTCAAGGATCTATAAAAAATCACACAAAGTAGTTTACCCAAATACTCTCCCAACACATAATAAGTGTATGCACTCAGGTCATCAACATGTATCCCTAGATCTTCCATAAGGATCTCCCATAATATACCGTATGTTGCATCTCCCTTGTAAACCCTCATTGCCGACTTGCTGTATAAGACTTCCATGTTGATGTTATCTTATGTATCCTTAATCTCAGTCTGTGTAGTCATAACTGTACTACCTACAAGCATATAAACTCTAGTCTTAGCAGATCCCTCCACTCCTCTATTGTCATATCTAAGTACTACAACATCTTACCTGGAGTCTACATAGTCTCTCATCCATCTTAGTTGAGCCTCCATATCCTCTCTATGCTCCCGCTCTACCCTATACATGGTAGGATAAAACTTGACTAGATTTAGCCTAGGAGTTTTAAGCACATCTCCCCACTATGATGACATCCTCTATGTTGTATGGTACATCCTCATATATCTATGTCTTCCATACACCATATCTATGACATTTGTTATAACACTCTCGGTGTAAGACCTCCATATAGACTTAATACCCTTATGGATGATTTCTCCTCCTCCTCTCAATGTTCAACCCCTAAATCACTTGTTCGATGCCCTTACACTAGTGTACCTATTGATGGTACTCCGACTAGGCTCAATAGGAATATTCCTCTATATCTTGAAAGGTTTCATTTAATATGGTCTCACAACTATGCCTATCAAATCTTAGAGGTTTTCAATGTTCAATTTCTTCCCTCTAGAATATCATCGAAGTTGTGATATGTCTAAGCCAAGTATAACCCTCCATATGATAGCTTGACTTTACTCTACATCCTTCTAATGGAGTTGACTATATTGGCCTACACAATGTAATCATGATATTACATCATGACCATGGCCACCACTCCTATGAAAACTAGCAAGATAGTAGAAACTAACCTACTGACCTTAACGCTACTGACCTTATAGGAAATTCCATATTGTATGTGATGGTATCGAATTCCGATTTGGTGGGAATCACATAAGCAGGATAACGTGTATAACCTTGCTCAACGTGTTTCTTTTTTATTAGGGGCACCCGAACACTCGGGGCTTCTAAAAGTCTGTAACCTTGTTATTTATATTGTCTATCCTGATACCAAATTTAACAAACATACCGGTAAGGTAAGGATATTGGTATTGGAAGGACGGCTCTCGCTTGGCTATGACCCTCTCTCTTAGGCAAGGAAGGAACTAGCTCGCCCTTGATCTTATGGTCTTTTTTTCAATCCCTTAGAGGAGCGGGTTTTGAGTGATGAATGGTAACGAGTTCCTTACTTGTATGAACACGTTGGGAATGAACAGGTAAGGCAGTAGAAAGGGTGTTACCCCATAGGGTACTCATGGTTCAATAAAACATATATCTATCCTTCCTTCATGCGAATTTTATGGTTCCCAGTCAAAGGGTGTGAATGAGTAAGGCAAGAATGCTAGTGAATGAACAATAATGCAGTTCATCAACAATAATCACTCCTAAAGCCAATCAAAATATCTAGTTTCTAATGCTTGTAATAAGTTCTCCTCCTCATTTCGCTCGAATAAAAAGTGAGGAAAGACTATCACGCAAGGCAAATAAGGGGCTCACAATAATGGATATGTCCTTCCTAAATGAGCTAGGCACACCATTATTTGAGGGAACAATTAATACTTACCTCATCAATCAATGAGTAATTCCCCATACTTAGAAAACGACCTTTGGTCAAGTTAGACTAGAAGTTTACCCTTTTTCTATTGCCATAAAAAAAGGCCGACTGAGCTCGTGCTATCTTTGTCTCTACTATGGGATTTGCTACGTGATCTTATGCTTACTATGCAACTAGTGATGCTTTAACGTGTGCTTCAACTGGCTATTCTCTAGCTGCTTCTTAATCTTCATCATACATTGCGTTAACAGCTTAATCGGTTGGATCTGCTTCACCAACCGGATAACCTACCCTAACTTATGTCTTAGCTTATGGATCTATATCTAGGTATGGCACTGGAGAAGCAACTGGATCAACGTGTGCTTCAACTACCTCTGCAGGATCTGCTTCTGCTACTAGTCATGCCTATGCTTATCCTGCGACTGGATAGAATACTGAGACTGGTTCAAAAACTACAGAATCTACTTAGTAACTGTTGGAATTTTGAGAATTCCAAATGGAGAGAATAAGCTCTCCTTGTAAACACAGAGAAATAAAAAAAATTTGACAGGAGACAGAGTTTTTCACGCTTCAAAACAAGCTTCTATTACTTTCAAAACTGATACAGATCTTCCTCTAAACAGAGGGATAACGAAAAATGGTGACTGCTTCAAAACGCAGTGCACAGAACAGTTCTCTGTCTCTTTAGAACAATACTCTGTCTTCAACATACACCACACTGCTGTGTATTTCCTCTTTCTGCGCTGCTGTGCAAAAAAAAAAAAAAAAACCAAAACAAAACAATACAATTGCCTTTTAATGGCTCGCGGGCCTTTGGCTTTTATATGCCGCACATATTTTAAACATTACATATAAACTATATGAAAACTTAAAACAAAGAAATGAAATCAAATACAAAGGAAAACCTTTGCGAAACTAATAAAATATGAAATGCTAGACATACGAGTGGGGACCACTACGCAGTCGACAATCGACAATTGACAATCGGGAGATGTCTTGACAACACACTTTGTGATCCATTCAATCTTTAGATTGCGATTACACCATGAACTCGATCTTCCGCTTGCGATTGGAAAACACGGCCTCCGATCTTTCGATTGCGATCGGATCCGCCCTGATCGAGCCACAAAATAAAATCCCGCCGATTTAAACCTTGCGATTACGCTGTTGCGATTGCAATTAGATACTGCCACGTGGTCTTGTGGACCCACGGGCCTCCGCTGCTGTGGGGTGATTTTATATATATATATATGTTTCGTTTATATTAAACGTTCCGCTTTGCGAACTCCACATCTGCAAGACATTTGACTTATAATATATGCATTGTGATTTGCGATTGCGATTGGATCGCATCGCATCGCAGCTCCATATCAACAAGACACTGCTCCAAAATAAATCTCCGATTAGTGATTCCGATTGGCATATAAATGGTGGGGACCACTTGTCCCGCCAATTCAAAAATAAAAGGACTTCCGCCTGTTAAGACAATTTCCATTCATTCTGGTTGTTGAGGACTTTAAAGCCCGAAACGACTGTTTTTAATTTAGTCTGCTCCTCTGTAGAAAAGATCTACGAAAATCTTCGTCCTTCCACTGTGAAGAACGGCTCCGCCCATCACTGAGTTAATTTCATCTGCAATCTGTGGCTGCGGCCCATCAAAATTAATTCTTCCTTACGGATTTCTCCATGCTTCTTCAATACAGAGTGCTGCGCACTCAATCTCTATTTCTCTGCCTTGTACTTATTTCTTCTTGCCACTGCCCAAGGCTGGCAGGTGACTTTAATATTTCAACACTCCCCCTTAAAGTCAGCTGCTGGGTTGTTCATCATACCCAAGAATTCTCTTAGAAATTCAAATGTTTTCTGTCCCAATGGTTTAGTTAAAATATCTGCATATTGCTCCTCTGTTTTACAATGTTGTAAAACAACTTCACCATTATTCACCAATTCTCTGATATAATGATACTTTGTGTCTATGTGCTTTGTTCTTTTATGAAACAAAGAATTCTTTGACAATGCAATAGCTGAGCTATTGTCACAATAAATCACAGTGCCCTTTACCTGTTCTTGGCACAAACTTCTCAACATCCTTCTCATCCAAATTGCTTGACACGCTGCTGTTGTAGCTGCCACATATTCTGCCTCTGCTGTAGATAATGCTACAATAGGCTGTTTCTTGGAAGCCCATGAAATGGCTCCTGTACCCATATGAAAAATATAAACGGAAGTGCTCTTTCGATCATCTACACTTCCAGCCCAGTCACTGTCAGTGTATCCAACCAATTCCGAATTTTCTGAAGTAGTATATAAAATACCAAATCCTTTTGTTCCTTTCACATACCTCAGAATTCTCTTTGCTACTTGCCAATGTGCTTCTTTTGGCTTCTCCATAAATCTGGAAATTAAACTAACAACATGCATAATATCCGTCCTAGTTGCAGTCAAATACATGAGGCTGCCAACTATGCTTTTATACAAACTTGGATCGAAATCCTTGCTGTTGTCATTCTTACTTAACTTCAATCCCATTACTGTGGGAGTAATTGCAGCTTTGCACTCCTGCATGTTAAATCTTTCTAAAACTTGATTCACATACTTTGCTTGAGAAATAAAAATTCCTTTCTCACCTTGCTCCACTTCTATTCCCAAGAAGTATCTTAATAAACCCATGTCAGTCATTTCAAATTCATCTTTCATGACTGTTTTAAAATTTTCAACAAGGTAATCATCATTACCTGTAAAAATTAAATCATCAACATATAAAACAACAATCAATAACTTACCATAATTTTCTTTGATGTAGAGGGTGGGTTCTCCCTCACACTTTTCAAATCCATTCTCCAATAGATAAGAATCTATTCTGCTATACCATGCTCTTGGTGCTTGTTTCAGCCCATAAAGAGCTTTCTTCAATTTACAGACCTTATGCTCTTGGCCTTTCTTCTCATATCCAAGAGGTTGTTCCACATATACCTCTTCCATTAAAACTCCATTTAAAAATGCAGATTTTACATCCATTTGATATAATTTCCATCTATTTTGTGCTGCTATGGACAGCACTGCTCTTACCGTCTCCATTCTTGCAACTGGTGCAAAAGTTTCTTCATAATCAATCCCTTGCTTCTGCTTATATCCTTTGACAACAAGTCTGGCCTTGTGTCTTTCTATTTTTCCTTCAGCATTGCTTTTGGTCTTGTATACCCATTTAACTCCAATGACGTCTTTACCTTCTAGTAGATCAATCAACTCCCATGTTCTATTCTTCTCTATGGCTTTAATTTCATCATCCATAGCTTCTATCCATTTTCTATCTTTAATAGCATCTTCAAAATGAATAGGATCATCAAATTGACAATACAAAGCAAATAAGGAATTCATACCTTCGTTTGCTTCTCCTTGCTCATAGATTTCTCTAAGGCTTCTGAATCTTGTTCCTCTTTCACTTGGTGTAGCCGTGCTTGATGAAGCACTCGATTCTGCTCCTTGTGGTGTACTCGGTGAACCACTGCCGATTCTTCTCAAGGGTGTTCTTGCTGCCGCTTGAGGCATCCCTTGTTGGCCTTGCGCTGCTGGAGGTTGTGCAATGGATGGGTTATTAATCTCAACCTCATCTACATCATCTTCATCATGAGATAAACAGTTTTTGACATTGACTTTTTTCTCAATGCTTCCATCCCACGCTTCCTCTTTGATGAATTGCACATCTCTGCTAATTACAAACTTCTTTGTGGATGGGTTATACAGTCTGTATCCTTTGGAATATTCACAATATCCAAGGAAAATGCACTTCTCCCCCTTACTATCCAACTTCTTTCTCAATTTGTCTGGAATGTGTGCATATGCTACACATCCAAAAACTCTCATGTGGGTGACTCCCTGTTTTCTGCCACTCCACGCTTCTTCTGGAACTTTGTTCATCACTGCTTTTATAGGGCATCTATTTAAAATGTATACATCACAGTTTGCTGCTTCTGCCCAATACTCATTCGGCAAGTGCTTTGCCTTTAGCATACTTCTCACCATCTCCATTATGGTTTGATTCTTCCTTTCAGAAACTCCATTCTGTTGCGGCGTGTACCTGGTGGTAAACTGCTTGTGTATGCCGTTCTCTCTGCAAAAACGCAGAAATTCTTTTGATATATATTCTCCTCCTCTGTCAGTTCTGAGGACTTTAATGTGAAGTCCGCTCTGTTTTTCCACAAGAGCTTTAAAATGACGAAATTTCTGAAAGACTTCACTCTTATATTTTAATAAGTAAACCCACACTTTTCGTGTGAAATCATCAATGAAGGTCAGCATGTAATTGCTGCCCGAAACAGATGTTGTTTTCATCGGCCCACATAAATCTGAGTGGATTATCTCCAAAGGTGCTTTCGCCCTTATGCTTTTCCCTGAAGGAAAATTTTCTCTGTGTTGCTTTCCCAAGATGCAGCCTTCACATAGGCTGTCAGGCTTTTCAATCAGTGGTAAACCTCTTACCATTCCTTTTCTGTGCAGCAAATTTAATCCTCCGAAATTGAGATGTCCAAATATCAAATGCCATAACCAATTTTCATCTTTCTCTTCCTTCTGGAAGGCTTCTTGTGTTACAACTGCTACATTCTTTCCTTTTCCTTTCAAGTCAATGTTGAGCTTGAGCGGAAACATTCTATTGCTGGTCATTTGTATTTCAGCAATAATTTTCTTACTTGGAGGAATATCTTGTATGGTGCACACATCATCTTTGAATATAACATTGTAACCTTTGTTTATGAGCTTCCCTACGCTCAAAAGATTACATTTCAGACCTGGAACATAATACACATCAGGAACAAATTTTTTCTCCCCATTCCTTGCTCGAATACTTACTCTGCCTTTCCCTTTGACAGAGATTTTAGTATCAGTCCCTGTGGTCACTTCAGATTTAACTTCTTCATCAAGATTGGAAAACATTGCTCTGTTTCCAGTCATGTGATTACTACATCCAGAATCTAAGAACCAAACATCATAATTTCTATCTTGTGCTACATTACAAGCTAACATCACATTACTTGGGTTCTTTTCCTCTTTTGCTACATTAGCATTCTGCCTATTCTTCATGTCATTTTGCTTCTTTCTACATTCATTGGCATAGTGCCCATATTTCTTGCAATAATGACACTGGACATTGGATTTGTCATACCTTTGTCCTTGAGCATGTTGGTGTTGATGTCCACCTTGCTGGCTGTTGCATTGGCTGTGGCTCTGGCTTTGACTATTGCTCCTTCCATGTGAATGTGAAGAGCTGTCCCTTCCACCTCTATTCTGGCTTATGCCTCTTCCTCTTCCTTTTCTTTGACCTCTTCCTCTTCCTGAAGGCATCTGGGTCTTGAAGGCGTGCTCAAGAGATGAGTGTTCATCTCTGCTCAATCTTTGTTCATGAGTTATCAGTGAGGCATGAAGTTCATCCACTGTGAACTGTGAGAGATCTTTGGTCTCTTCTATGGTGGTTACAATAAAATCAAACTTTGAGGGTAAGCATCTCAAAAGTTTCTCCACAATCCTTCTTTCTTCAAGAGTTTCTCCATTGGATCTTATCTGATTGACAATCCCAATCACCTGTGTGAAAAATGTGTCAACACTGTCTGACTCTTTCATGCAAAGAGTTTCAAAATCTCTTCTCAACAATTGAAGTTTTGCTGTTTTAACTTTCTCCATACCTTGATAGGCAACTTTCAGAGTTTCCCATGCCTCCTTGGACTTCTTAGCTGCTGCTATCCTTGGAAACACACTCTCATTTACAGCTTGATACAAACAAAAGAGAGCTTTAGCATCCTTCTTCCTATTGTTCTTCAATACATCTTTCTCTGCTTGAGTTAAGGCATTAAAAGCCTGCTCATCAGCTGGTTCTGTGAAACCATCTTCTACTAGTTCCCACAAGTCTTGTGAGACAAACAGGGCTCTCATGGTAATGACCCAATAATCATAGTTCTTTCCATTAAACTGTGGAAGCTGAACACTTCCAAGATTCATACCAGTGCTTGGTCCAGCCATTGCTTCTTAAACTGAACACAGAGTTTAACAAATTGTCTTTCCTTCTTGAAAGAACAAACTCCTTTAAACAATAAACAACTGCTCTTTTATCTTTGAGAAATACCTGACCTTGACTTCTGTTGAGCTTTTCACGCTGCTGGAGAGAAACGCTGCAACAGGTCTTCTTCTTCAGCTTCTTTGAACTCTTCAAAGAGCCTAGATTAGCTCCGATACCATGTTGGAATTTTGAGAATTCCAAGTGGAGAGAATAAGCTCTCCTTGTAAACACAGAGAAATAAAAAAAATTTGATAGGAGACAGAGTTTTTCACGCTTCAAAACAAGCTTCTATTACTTTCAAAACTGATACAGATCTTCCTCTAAATAGAGGGATAACGAAAAATGGTGACTGCTTCAAAACGCAGTGCACAGAACAGTTCTCTGTCTCTTTAGAAAAATACTCTGTCTTCAACATACAACACACTGCTGTGTATTTCCTCTTTCCACGCTGCTGTGCAAAAAAAAAAAAAACCAAAACAAAACAATACAATTGCCTTTTAATGGCTCGCGGGCCTTTGGCTTTTATATGCCGCGTATATTTTAAACATTACATATAAACTATATGAAAACTTAAAACAAAGAAATGAAATCAAATACAAAGGAAAACCTTTGCAAAACTATTAAAATATGAAATGCCAGACGTACGAGTGGGGACCACTACGCAGTCGGCAATCGACAATCGACAATCGGGAGATGTCTTGACAACACACTTTGTGATCCATTCAATCTTTCGATTGCGATTACACCATGAACTCGATCTTCCGCTTGCGATTGGAAAACACGGCCTCCGATCTTTCGATTGCGATCGGATCCGCCCTGATCGGGCCACACAATAAAATCCCGCCGATTTAAACCTTGCGATTACGCTATTGCGATTGCAATTAGATACCGCCACGTGACCCTAGGACGAACAGAAAGTGGTTTAGTGGATTATATATATATATATATATATATATATATATATATATATATATATATATATATATATATATATATATATATATATATATATATATATATATATATATATATATGTTTCGTTTATATTAAATGTTCCGCTTTGCGGAACTCCACATCTGCAAGACATTTGACTTATAATATATGCATTGCGATTTGCGATTGCGATTGGATCGCATCACATCGCAGCTCCATATCAACAAGACACTGCTCCAAAATAAATCTCCGATTAGCGATTCCGATTGGCATATAAATGGTGGGGACCACTTGTCCCACCAATTCAAAAATAAAAGGACTTCCGCCTGTTAAGACAATTTCCATTCATTCTGGTTGTTGAGGACTTTAAAGCTCGAAACGACTATTTTTAATTTAGTCTGCTCCTCTGTAGAAAAGATCTACGAAAATATTCGTCCTTCCACTGTGAAGAACGGCTCCGCCCATCACTGAGTTAATTTCATCTGCAATCTGTGGCTGCGGCCCATCAAAATTAATTCTTCCTTACGGATTTCTCCATGCTTCTTCAATACAGAGTGCTGCGCACTCAATCTCTATTTCTCTGCCTTGTACTTATTTCTTCTTACCACTGCCCAAGGCTGGCAGGTCACTTTAATATTTCAACAGTAACTTGCTTAAGAAGCTATTGGGTCACGGTAATAAACAACCAGCTATACAAGCTATTACTTTATGAGGATACACTGCATCTTCTTATCCAACTAATCTAGTGGTGCATCTTCATGATATTCTCGACCTTCCCGTTCTCGTTCGTGGTCACAGAGCAGCTCAGAACCGAATGGCTACCCAGCACTCTCAGGATCCGATCAAGAGTAATGGCGGCATCCGGGTTCGACGAAATATGGTAAACGATTTGTGTGGGCGAAAGTTGGACGCCATTGCCGGCATTTGCTATTATTTGGAGAACATCGAGTTCCACTGCTGCCTTCATCGCCATGTGGAGGCATGAAAGATTTGCAACCTCCATGCCCAGAAGCCATTCATTCTTATTCAAAATCTTCATAATTGATTCTGAGTTTTCAGCAGCTATGGACGCCATTTCGATGCCTATCTTGCTGGGCCTAAAGCAAGGTCTCTTTTATAACCTTACCTTTTCATAGTAATTGCTTCTAGGGAATCTACCAAAGCACATTAAATGGACAATACTCAATCGAAATAACCATATACTATTTTAAAGTGGTAATATTAATACCACCGTCGCGTTAGAGTGGACTCTATCGAATCTACCAAACTCAATTAAATGGGCAATACTCCATCCAACGGACCATTACTATTTTAATTGATAATATTGACACCGCCGACATTTTCTTGTGGCGATAAACTGGTGATTGTTTAAACCATAATATGAAAGTGGTGGTGAATCTTAATGTAAATGTTATAACACACCATAGGAAACAAAATAAACACAATACATTGTAAGTAATGATTTCATAAATAATTTCATTTAAAAGTCTATTTTTAACTCTATTTAAATAAATAAATGTTTACTGTCTTTGATATTATAAATTTATAAATAATTAAATTTAAACATTTATTTTTTATTATTTAGAAAAATAATTGCGCACGGTTATAATAAATTTATATATGAATATTTTGAAAATAATTCAATTTAATTATCTATATTTGTATTTATATTTATAGATTATTCAAATATTCAAATATTTAAAATTGGATTATATTTTTATGTTATTTATAGTTTTTTTTCAAATAATTTAATTTAGATGTTTATTTTTTCCATTATTTAGATAAATATATTTTTCTTATTCATATAAGAAATTTGGCATCATAAATAATACAAATTTACAAATCATTATTTTGTAAATAATTCAATTTAATTATTTATTTATAAGAAAAAATTACAAAATACAATAATTTTATTAATAATATTTTTTAAATAACTCAATTCAATTATTATTATTTTTTTTTCTCTAAAAATAATTCACAGTTTTTATTAGGAAAATAAAAATTACATTCTGTACGTGTATACAGCATTCCAAACTAGCGTAGAATATCCAAAAATGATATATAGCTCAATGGTTGAGCCAAAGGCCAAAGACTAGACCATAAAACAAAAAATGAAAGGATAAAGAGATTGTTGTCATGATAAATGCATAATAAGACTAAAGCCTTTTGGCCATCCTAAAAAAAGGACAATGTCATAGGGGGGTGAACCTACAACAAAAACATAAGATATCCAAGACCATCAATCACATCAGATCAGGACTCTCGGATGGCAATACGAAGCCCTTCAATGAAGGGTTTATGATAATATTTTATGGATACCCAATTCAACTTGCTTGGTGACTTTTCGAACCCCCAAAGCATGTGTAGAACTAGCTTTAGAGTGTATACACGCATCCTAGTTCTTCTGCTGATAAATATGACGACAAGAAACCATATCAAAAGATTGTTTAAGTTGTAAATGCTCCTCAAGAATGGGATTGAGTGTATGAATGTGACGATGGTGGATTTCATTAAACCAATTAATAATGATCATAGAATCACTGAAGAGATTTGTAGGGAATGAAAATATTTTTCAATTGCAAAATGGAGAAGTAGTTTTAGGCTGAGAAGTTTTGCATAATTGTTAGTTCCCCTCAGAGTGCTCTGAAGTTTATAAAAATGATTTCCAACCCTTGCACCCAGAATCTCCATTTTATGAAGATGCTCCATCAAAGATGTTGAGATTTGTCAACCTCCTTAGCGCGACAATATTTACTTTTTATTCTTTTATTATACAAAAAGTAAGTATTCAACACAATATTATAAAAGACGTTATATATTATTTAATGATCTAATTTAATTATTTATCTAATTTAATTATTTATATTATATATTTTTTGTCACTCTAAATAAATAAATGCTTATTTTGAGAGAATGTTTGCACCATAAAAGACGTGATCTTTTTCTAGGATTGATAAATTTAAGATTAAGATGGATTTAAATGTCATTCTTTTCAACCCTTACAAATTTAAGATTAAGACGGATATATTCTAGCTTTAGCCATGGGTGACTCCAGTATTTGTAAACGAACACCATTACGTATGTATTTTAAATTAATATATAACCATTTAAAATGTATTCACTTTTCTTAGTTGATTGAAAGTGTGCAAAACATTATTTAGAAGGAGCATTATCTATCTAACTTTCTTCGATTTTTCTTATAGTGACACAATTAGTAAATAATTAACATTAAGTATAGGTATATGTCTGAGATTAATTCGATCAATTGAAATTCACCTATTTTCCTTGGCTGAATGTATACAGAGTGTTATTGAGAAGAATCAACATGAGGGCATCTTTTTCATTTTTTAATACATAAAGACAAATTTAGAACATTCAATTCAGAACATTAAAATTACATAAATGTTTGAGATGAATCTGATAATTTTATTTTTACTTAATTTTAATCAATGTATTAATCATATGTAGGCTTCAAGACATATATAAGAAATAAGTTGAATAGAAAAAATGTAACAATTATGAATGATGAAAATTGTACACTAAAATCAATTGATATATATTGAAATCAATGTCTTGATTTTTGCATACATGTCAATTTCCATATGCTATGACTAGTGCACATGTTAATTGCAAATGCAATGATTCAGTGTGCATGTATGTTTGTATTCAATTTTTAGCATATTGATTGATTCCAGTGTATATGTCAATTGATAATGCATTGATATCCGTGTAATTAACAATTAAATTTTTATTTCTATTTTAATATTAATTTATATTTATATTCATATATAAATAATATGCAAAATTTTATTGTTATTTTAATTTTTATTCAATATTTAACACATTAAAGTTAGAGTAAATGTCAATTTATATTTCCATTTTAAATATATTCAATTTCTAATGTATTGATTTTTTTGTGTGTATCACATTGATTTCAATGCACATGTTAATTTCTATTTCTATTCAATATTCATATACATAATTGTTTCTTTCAATGTACATCTCAATTTCTAACATATTGATTTCAAAGTGCATATTAGCTTAATTTTTCATTCCATGTCATCTTCTATTTAATTTCTACTTCTATGTTTAGGTATTTTTTTTATGTAATTGCACCGAATAACATTACTATTGATTTGCTATAGTGTTTTCCCACAACAATTCCTTCACTAAAATATAATGTAGGATGTATGGTGCAAATCATTTAGGTAGTCAATATTTATAGTACAATTTAATGATTAAGATGAATTTAAGATGTAGATAATAAATTCATGTATTAAATTTATAAAGACATCATATAATTATCATTATTATGTATCGTAAGTTGAGATTATAGCTAGAGATAATCATAGGAGCAATGAAAGTGTAATATGATCCAAGATGGTAATGCAGTTAGAGCTACAAGTAATTAGTAGGGGAGAAGAGATTTGTGTTATGGCTAATGTGGTGAGTGAGTGATGCAAGAAAGATAAGGTTAGGGTGAACGTTAATGGTAGGATGGATATGAGTGTAGCTGCCTGGAAAAGTAAATGTGAGGAGCATGTTGATTATTTATATATATATATATTAATATTAATATATATATATATATATATAATCCTCTTTTCCATAAAGAATTTATCTAATGCCTAAATTATTCATGATCTACGTCCAATTCCATTTTGGATTAGTCCATTTGAAAATAATGGAAAGAACAAAAATTACAGGGAAATCTACGTCTTTTATATAGTTTTTGGTGAGGATGGTACTAGTAAGTTTTATTATCCATAATGTTCTAATGCTGTAGGTGATTCAGATAGCCAAATATTTTGTTCTTGTTTGTAGGTGGGGCAATTTGATGGCCCTCTTATGTGCTTATCAGTCTTCATGGAATTGGAAAGCATGTTTTTGACGGTAATCCAAGGGAAACTCAAATACACTTATCATCATGTATGGATTCACATCACCCTATCCAAAATGACTTCTTTTTTCTATTATATGACTAGATTAGTAAAGATAGAGTAATTGTCTAATATTTTTGAATTTGATGATGTGTGTGTAAGAGTAGACTTATATTTTTTATTATTTTAAAAGGAACATTATGTATGTTACAACATCTCCTGAAAAATATGTTATAGAGTAAACTTTCATTAACAAATTAGTTTGAATAAATATGTAAAGAAAACCATTTTTAATTTATTTACAATTACAGAGTAGATGATAAAATTTATTTGAATTTAAATTTTATTATTTGATTAGAAATTATTTTATCAATCTAGTGTAATTTATTAGGTTTTGACCATTATGAATGGGTTTCATTATCATGGACAAGGTTGAAGAGTAAAATCCCTATATTAGGCATCATTGGCACCCCAACGACGATATTAATGATATTATGAGGCTTTCGGATCTAGGTGGATGTCGGTGGACACCCACCTATAACACTTGTCCTGTAGAAAAATTTCCTATTTCACAGTATAGTTTTCTATTTTGGAAATTTTTTGGTCCTAAACTTCTACGGTCATTTTGAAACCTTAAATGGTTTCTTTGGGGGAAATGGATCAATGAAATTCATAGAATTTTTCATTAATAAAAAATTATACTCCTCATATAGACCTTTCCAATGTGCTATCATGCGTCCAAATTAAATATCATATGCCAAAGTTACAACTTTGGGAAGTTGACGTTCCAACTTACCCCATCAGGGCCCATATGCTTAGGGTTTTATATTACATATTCATGACAAAAAGACCTCATAGCATAATTGTAATACAAAATTTTATGTTGGGAAACCAACTCCAAAAATAGAAGAAAGAGATATCAACGCCTTAGAAATAAGCCACTTTGAGGGGGCAACCTCCAATACATTACATGAATGAACAATTCTTGGATGATACAAATGACAAAACCTCCTTTCTACATATGGGATTCCATGGGGCCACAATGTAATCCTAGCCGACCTAACAATAATAACTTATGCGCATAATAATAAGAATATGGGGGTTACAGGGGTACAATAATAACAATAAGGGGGTTACACTAACAACAATAAGGGACTATAATAGTAATATAGGGACCTAACATGCCCCTCTCCTTCAAAAATGTGTTGTCCTCAATGCTTGAGTAACTCTGGGTGCTTCTGTATTAAATTCTCATCCTCCCATGTAGAATCTTCAGTGGGTAAGTTCTTCCACTTGATGAGATACTCTGAAATTGATCGATTCTGTAGCTGTTGAGTTTTTTTTTCCCTGACTGCTTCAGGTTCCAATATCATTTTTACTTCTTCATCAAGTTCTAGAAATATTTTTTGAACTGGAATATTTTTCACCTATAACCTTCTTTAACCATGAAACATGGAAAACTGGATGCACTCGTGAAGAAGCAGGAAGCTCCAATTTGTATGCCATAGTACCAATCTTTTGCAACACCTTGTAAGGACCATAGTACTTTGGCGATAATTTATTATCCTTCTTAGCTTGCTTGAGGGACATTTTTTTGTATGGTTGTGGCCGTAAAAATACCCAGTCTCCTACATCAAAAATCTCTGCCTACGATGTTGTTGTGCCTATTGTTTCATTCGATTTTCTCACAAATTCAAGTTATCCTTTAAGAGTTGGAGAACTTCTACACAGGTGCCTAATGTGATCCCCCACTTCTTGAACCTTTTCACTTTTCTAAAGATGATGATAGTGGTGATGATATCCATAAAGACATAAATAAGTCATTTTGCCGCATAAGGAAGTGTTATACCACCATTCAACAAGAGGTAACCACTTGACCCATTGTGTTTGTTTATTAGATACAAAACAACGAAGATATCCTTCCAAACATTTATTTACTATCTCAGTTTAACCATTGGATTGAGGATGATGATATGAGCTATGAGCTAATTGAGTACCCAAACAAGAAAATAACTCCATCCAAAAATTTCCAGTAAAAATGGGATCTCTGTCTCTCACAATAACCTTTGGGTTTCCATGTAGCTTTTGAATTGTGGCCATAAATGTAGTAGCAACTCTACTTTCTTTAAACGGATGAGATAATGCACAAAAGTGTGCATACTTGGTAAGTCTATCAACTACCACCGTGATGACACTCTTTCCTTTGGACTTAGGTAAACTTGTGATAAAATCCATTGAAATCTCCTCCCAACGTTGACATGGAATGGAGAAAGGTTGTAGAAGACCTGGGATCTTAATTGTCTCAACTTTATTCTGCTGGCAAGCCAAACACTCTGCCACAAATTTTTGAATATCAAATTTAAGGCCATCCCAAAAAACTTCTTTCTTCACCCTGTGGTAAGTTTCAAAAAATCCGGATTGTCCTCCTAAAGGAGAAGTGTGCAATTCCAAAAGAATATTTTGTTTTAGTTGGGAATTCTTACAAAGATATAATCGATCTTTATACCATAAGGAATCATTTTTCCAACTAAATGTATTAGATGCACTAGGATCTTGCTGCAAATTTTGAATGAGTGTCCACACTTCTTCATCCTTCTTCCATTCATCCCTTGCTTCGGTTATCTAATCTGGTTGGATAATAGAAATGGCACAAAGAAATGCTTCCAACTCTTCATTCTTTCTTGAGATGCATCTGCAACAACATTTAGCTTCCCTTTTCTTTAGATTATTTCAATAACCCAACATCTTTGGAGTACAAGAGATTATTTCAATACATATTCCCCCATGGTTAGCTTGATATTATGGCATTTTCCAGAGCAATTTATAGTTCCCCCATTTGCAACCATCACTTGACATTCTGGTGCTGGGTATAGGAAACAATTCAATTCCTTGGCTACCTTACAATGAATAAAATTATGGGTACTACCTGAATAAATCAACACTATTACCTTTTTCTTCTTGATATGTCCTTCTATCTTAAGAGTTTGAGGAGTGGTAATTCTTGCTAATGAATTACATGATATGGTCAGACTCATTTCTTCCTCTTCTAGGGTTGGTTCCTGGTGTATGTCCCCTTATTTTGAATATTATTGTTCATTTTCTTCTTCCTCTTCACAATCTATTTAAAATAATTTCTTCTCAGCACACTTATGACCTTTAGTGTATTTTTTATCACAACTGTAGCAAATCCCTTTTGCTATTTTTCCTTCCAATTGTTGTGGTGTCAACCTTGTAGGTTGTGGAAATATAGGAGTAGCAACACTTCCCTCTTTATAGAAGTGAGTGGTAGGCTTCCTTGTCACCATAATTTTACATTCAATTTTTCTTTCCAACCTAAATTCCTTCTGCAATGAATCATGTTCCAAAACATGAAATTCATGTTGGATGTTATGTTTTAAAGTAACTATGAAGAGATCAATCATGTGTTCCTTTGGAATATCAGTTACCCTTATATTCAATTTTTGGAAGTCCTCAATGTGCTCCCCAGTTGAACACTTTTGTTAGAGATTTATCAATTGGCTAAAGAAGGTGTTGCTCTTTGTATCCTCATAATGTGCTATCATTTCCTCCGTAAAAATTGACCAAGTGATAATTTTTTTATGGGAGCAAAGCCATCGATACCATACAAATGTATTTTGTTCTAAATGTAAAGTTACAATGCGTACCTTTTGTGTGTTTTGCACATTATTGAGATCAAAATATTGCTCCATTTGTAGTATCCATGTTACAGGATCCTTTACATCAAACTTCCTCATATCCATTTTTGGGATATGGTGGTTCTTCCTTCCAACATTAGAGTTTATGAAATCACAATTAAAATTTATTTTGTTCTCATCATGAGTTTCCTTTGCTATATTTTCACCATTCAGAAACATTTCTTGTATCAACTTGTCAAACCTTCCATGTTTGCTTTTAGATCATTCTTCATGTTTTCCATTTTTTCATCGATCTTAGCTTCCATGTCATCCATCTTAGATTCCATGCCAGCTTCCATGCCATCCATCTTAGCTTCCATGCCATTCTTCAAACCATCCATCTTAGATTCCACTCCTTTCTTCTTTCAAACCATCCATCTTAGTTTCCACAATAAAACTTCCATGTCATTTTTTGTTTCTCTTTGCGAGAGAGAAATTTGTTGCACTTGCTCTTGTAATTTTGATATGTCATGTTGCCATTCTTCATCTTCATGAGTCATAGTAGAGCTTTCTAAAGGCTTAATGGGTGTTGAATTATTTTTTGGGGCCATTTTAGAATCCAATACTGATATCTATTCTACAATATTCCCTTGGAATCAATTCAACTTGATTCTTCAAACAAGACTTATGCAATTCGTAAAAAAAAAATACACACCTTTTACTTGCTTTTGAGGAGCTCGATATTGAAATTGAATTATCTTTATAATTGCGGATCCTCAATATATGAAATTCAGCCCTGTAGTATCCCTTTGAAGCTTGTTTCAAATTCCATAGGTCTGACCTGATTTGGATTCTTCAAGGAAAAGTTATGTCCAATCTCCCACAATCACCCAATTATGGACTGGTTCAGTAATGCGAACTTGTATGACTTGCTATGTGTCACTGTTTCCACCTTTGGCTCTGAAATTAATAGACAGGAAACTACAGTCTGTGTACTTGCGACCACCTTTTACAGAATTCCAATCCGATGCTTAGAGAGAGAGAGTTATGAAGATTTTCCCATGCTCACCTCTTTGAGATGAAATTCGGGAGCCTGAAAAAGCCCTAAATTCCATAGATCATATCTCTGAAACTATTGCGAACCAATCTATGAAATTTTTTGACGATGTTCCTCAATAATTTGGCTTCGTGCTCTAAACATTTCAGCTTCTGAACCTTCGCAGAACAAAAATTATAGTGAAAATTCCACGTGACCTGTTTAGGTTAAATTCGAGACCCTGCAAAATGCCCTACCTTCCACATATCATATCTCTGAAAATATTGTGAGCCAAGCTCTAAATTTTTATGAAGATGTTCCTCAAGATTTCGGCTTTGCACTCTAAAATTTTTTGCTCCTTCATATAAAAAAAAAAATATAGCAAAAATTCCACGATGACATGTTAGAAGCAGCAAAACCCTAGAATCCAAAGCTCTGATACCAAATTTTGGGAAACCAACTCCAAAAATAGAAGAAAAGAGATATCAACGCCTTAGAAATAAGTCACTTCGAGGAGGCAACCTCCAATACATTAAATGAATGAACAATTCTTGGATGATACAAATAACAAAACCTCCTTTCTATATATAGGAGTCCATGGGGCCACAATGTAATCCTAGCCGACCTAACAATAATAATTTAAGGGCACAATAATAACAATGTGGGGGTTACAGGGGTACAATAATAACAATAAGGGGGTTACACTAACAACAATAAGGGACTATACTAGTGATATAGGGACCTAAAATTTTAGGAAGGCATGTAGCTATCACATCTCTTCTCATATATAAGCTACCACCGTTCAAGCTAGTTTTCTTTCAATCTACTTATATACAATTTCTACATTATTTAGTTGAATTCATGGTTTGTTGTATCTCTATGTTTTTGGTTAGCAATATTTATTTCATTTCATTCCCTTCATAAACTTGGATCAGTGATATCAAAGTGGTCTACTCTTTCTCTATTTTTTTGTGCATGTCCCTAATTTGGTTGAGGTATAAGGAGTTGGGACTCAAACTTCTTGAACCCTTGCAAGTCCATCCTCACTAACCGTGAAGGAATCCCATAGAAAAATGTTGTAGGACCATATAATCTCCAATTCAAGCACATTTGACAAGATCTTGGGGTTTTCATTTACCAAGGGAGTTGGTTCCCTAATTGAGTTTAATTCTTTAGATTAAATGTATTTTACTATGTTTCCTTTTGGTGAAAATGTGAAGGTGGGTTACACTTTTTGCCCTTTTTTGAGAAAAAAATATCATTTTTAGAAGTTCTTCAACTTTCTGCAAGCCAAAAAAAGAATCTGTTTAGAACTTCATTTTACGATAAAAATAAAACTTGTCAGAAATTTTATTAGCTTTCTATTACTTATTTTTTGGAATTTTTTTATTCACATTTGATATCTCAACTTAAAAATTATTTGAATGTGTGTTCTTTAACAATCAAGGGATTCATAAAAAGTCATGTTGAATAGCGATAGTGTATTCTTTGATAACTTGGTGTTTTTGAGAAAAAAATTGTGTTACAACAATCTAGATAGATTCTACTTCAATATCGTTATATTTATGAAACCAATTGATGCATATCATAATTACTAGAATTTTTTGAACTGAACCAATATGAAAAAGCTACAGATTTTGAATATGTTTCATTCGACGTCAAGTTTCTCGACATATTAATTATAAACTAAAAATCTAAAAGCTACCCATTATAGACGACGGACCAATGTAATGCACCATAAATTTTTCAAATTTTTTACAGTGTATTTTGGGAGATACATAATTTTGATTTCACTGAACCATAATGCCCTTCAAATATATTTTTTCACCCATTTTATTAGAAAATTAATTAAAATTAGTAAATATCTATGGAATTCCATAAAGGTTATACCTGATGAAAGTAGATTGAATTCTGCAATTGCTAGTCTTGGTTTTGAAAGTCAATTGATAAATTTTGATGGAGTTTAACCATTCCAAAGTTGAAGAAATGGGTCACAACGTTGTAATGTAGTTGTAGACGCTTGTTTGACAAATCAGGTATCAGTCAATATGATTTTGTCATTCCATCTTGTTAGTTTTAACGACAAAAAATTTCAGCCAAACTCTTGATAAAAGTTCGGCGAAACTTTTTATTGCGAATTATGTTGCCGTATAAAATTCGATAAAGCCCCTCCAAATAAATAAATTTCGCAACTCTATAAATAGCAGAAAATAGAAACATTATTTTTGCACATTTCTTCATTTGGGCTGAATTTGCAAAGGAAATTTTTAGGGCTGAATTTGCAAAGGAAATTTTTTGGGTTGAATTTGCAAAGGAAAATTTTTGGGGCTAAATTTGCAAAGGAAATATTTTGGGCTGAATTTTGAAAGGAATTTTTTGGGCTGAATTTGCAAAGGAAATTTGTTGGGTTGAATTTTGAAAGGAAATATTTTGGGCTGAATTTCCAAAGGAAAATTTTTGGGCTGAATTTTCAAAGTTTTTTGAGCTTAATTTTCAAAGAACATTTTTTTGGGGTATTTTTTAAAGTGACATTTTTTAGAGTAAGTGTTTTGGGTTGAAGTAAATCTTTTATAATGATTTTTTAAAGTGAGTTTTTTGTCTAAATTTTTAAAGTGAGATTTTTTTCAGGACTTTGAAGGAAATATTTTGAGCTTCATTTTTAAAAGACATTTTTTTGGAAATTTTTTTAAAGAGATTTTTTTTTTTTAAAGTAAGTGTTTTGGGTTGAAGTATGTCTTTTGTGCAAATTATTAAAGTGAGTTTTTTTTAAATTAAATCTTTTATGATGATTTTTTGAAGTGAGTTTTTGTCTAAATTTTGATAGTGAGTTTTTTTTTGCAAGATTTTGAAGAATTCTACCATACGAAAGCTAAATATGGGAAATCAAAGCACCAATGGAGAAAATATGATTGCTCAGAGACCTTGCAGGCTCATAGTGAATACAGACAAAAATATCACAAAAAAAAGAAAGAATAACGCTCAAATATTGAAAGGGAAAATCAACCTCAACTAGAAGTTGAAGCAGGTATGTAAATGTAAATATTATAAATGATATTTAAAATTTAACTAGTGTATTGTGAAATTTAATTTTTATTTCATGAACTAATTTGAAAAATATTTTTCAATGTAAAGAGAGAGATATTCCTCCTAACATTGATGATGAGATAGAAAATTTTGAAAGAGAAAGTGAAAGATATATTGAACCGATGATTGAAGATGTTGAAAATGTTGAAAGAAATTCAAGTGAAGAAATCAATCACCAATTACGTATATATATATATATATATATATATATATATATATATATATATATATAATACACATTAAACACACACACACACACACACACACACACACACACACATATATATATATATGTTTAATGTGTATTATTGAAATTATACATATTTATTATTTAATTATTTATTGAATATGTAAACTCATTTTTTACATTTAATTCTCATATCTATAGATGTAAATTAAATCTTTTGTGATGATTTTTTGAAGTGAGTTTTTGTCTAAATTTTGACAATGAGTTTTTTTTGCAGGATTTTGAAGGAATTTTTTCAGCTTCATACTAAATTAACATGGGAAATCAAAGAAATTGCAAGAGAAAATACGATCGAACAGGAGACCCTGAGGCTCATAGTGAATACAAGACAATATATCACAAAAAAAAGAAAGAATAACGCTCAAATATTGAAATGGAAAATCAACCTCAACAAGAAGTTGAAGCAGGTATGTAAATGTAAATATTATAAATGATATTTAAAATTTAACTAGTGTATTGTGAAGTTTAATGTTTATTTGATAAACTAGTTTGAAAAATATTTTTCAATGTAAACAGAGAGATATATTCCTCATAACATTGATGATTTGATAGAAAATTTTGAAAGAGAAAGTGAAAGAGATACTGATCCAATGATTGAAGATGTTGAAAATGTTGAAAGAAATTCAAGTGAAGAAATTGAATCACCAATTACGTATATATATATATATATATATATATATATATATATATATATATATATATATATATATATATATATATATATATGTTGAATGTGTATTATTGAAATTATACATATTTATTATTTAATTATTTATTGAATATGTAAACTCATTTTTTACATTTAATTCTCATATGTATAGATGAAATCAATATCGATGATGAGATGTTATAAAATGTTGACACTGAAACATATGGAGATAAAACAGTTGACCATGTTATACGATATCGTGTTATGCACATTATTGATATGTTCTTCAAAGATGAAAATTTGGCAGTTCAAGCCCAAATTTTGAGAAGTCCCTTAACATCAAAGAAATTAAAGGAAGCTACGATCTTATTGGGTATTCGAAAATCAACAAAAGATAAAAAAAGAAGAAGGAAAATGTGACACAAAATATAAATATTGCTCTAAAGTCAATTGGAAGGTCTAGAAAGAAAAGTGATTTAGATGCACGTAGAGAAATACAAATGACAGTAGTTTCATCAAGTATTAAAGAGAATCGTTTGGAAAAATCTATAACACAAGCATTAGGGACCTCATGAGAAACATTTCAAAAACATCAGAAATTTACATTGCAAATAGATTTAAATGATGAACTTGCTTGTTGGACAGTTATTTGTAGGCAACCATATGTTAAAAAAAAATAATATATGAATATTGGATGAAAAATTCACGTGTTTCACCAAAAGCAAGGGATGTGATGCGACACAAAATAACAAAAAATCAGTATGACGAACATGAAAAACATATCTTGGACACCACTCAGATAGAGCTGTTCAACAAGTTCATAGAAGAGAATCATGAAATTAATATCTCAATCAGTGCTTTTGTGCAACAAAAACCATGGTATGTTAAACCTACCACTGTAGATGACACTTGTTGTTGTCATTATCATGTGGAATTTCACTTATATTATGACACATACCTAATTTTGCTAATTTTTTTTGGAAAAATTCACCTCCTTCCACTATCCATGATTTTGTAGCTCAAATTATGTGTGCAAGAGAAATCGATGAATATTTTACCAAAAGAAATGTGTTGGTGATAAAAAATGTGATATTTGTGGAAGTTTGACTTTATTTCACAACAAATGTCTTATTGATACAAATGATCAGTCACTGTCCAACACAAAAGTGAAATGGAAGAGAAATGAATATATTCATACATGGATTTGTTCAAGTAGTACTACAAGTGCTAAAAGGATAGATTTACAAGAAGAAGAAAATTTTGTGATAGAGTTTTTTAGAAAGTTTGAGGGAGAAATTTATAAATACACCTATAATTCCCATAAATCTTGATGGCAAGACTTGCAATTCAAAAAATATCGTGAATTTTTTCCACTAGGGACCATTTTGTCAATAGTTGATTTTGAAAAGAATTACACATTTGTTCCACAAAATGAAATACAAAGTGAATATTATCATTCTGACCAAGTCTCTATGCTTGTCCATTTTCTATATAGACACACTGAAAAAAATGTTGATCGTATAGAAAGCACCAATGAAAAGCGACATGTTATTAAAGAATATCAATTTTATATCAGTGAAGATCGTACACATGATACACATTTTGTACAACATTGTTTTGATAAGATTTATGACTCATTGAAAAGTCATGGAATAAAATTCAATGAAAATTTGATATGGTCAGATGGATGTGCATGTCAATTCAAATATTCACAATCATTCTTTTGGTTGTGTCATCTTCATATGAAAACCTATTATTAACACTCCACCAGTTCCCCCAAGGCTGAAAAGGAGACTGATAAATGTAACCACAAACCACTTTGACCTAGTAGCTAGCCCTACCAGGCTGAGAGGGATCTCTATATGAGATCACAGTCAAGTATTGACTGTGAGATGAAGAATATTAGGCTACATATGATAGGCTCAGGTAGGTTTTGAAATATTTTATGGTTTTTTGCTAGATGGTGGCTTAGGTTTGGGCTTTGAAAATCGTATTTCCAGAGATGTAATGGGGCAAGGTAGGCACATACTTTAGCAATTTAGGGTTTTAATTGTGTATAGAGTAGATAGGTAAGGTTTCAAAATGAGGATGAATCTCATGAATCTCTTTATATCAGAAGAATATGAACAAAAATGTGAGAGCTTCTCCAAAACAGAGCATTATATCAATGAAACAAACACATGAAGCATGTAAATGGAAATGAAAATACAATAAATTCAAACATATTGTCATAGAAGGAAAAAAGTTTCTAAATCACATACCACAAGAATCCCACTACAATAGCTGCAAATTCTGTCTATTAATTCCTTCCAAATTCACAAGTACACTAGCGTCCGCAAGGCTCTATTGTAAATCACATTTTTCATGTATTTCTCATTTTTCATGTAGCAGGGTCCATCGAAAGTTTGTAATATCGGTACTCTTTAGATAAGGAATCAAATTATGCATCCAATGAGTATTTCCGATCGAAAATTGAGTAAACCCATAGGGAGATAATTTGAAAATACGAGTTGGAAAAATAGTTTCTTCTTTTTTCCCTCTAAAATTTGATGATGTAATCAAATATTATTTAACAATTTCCTTAGGAGCCCCATTTTAGACCTCAAAATTCCACTAATGTGTTTTCCAAAAAACTCATCAAAGTCGAGATTTTGTTTACTTTCAATACTATGAACCTGATGTCATAAGTTGTCAATACAGTCATTTGGTGTTTGCAACACACATAAAGTTGATAGAAGTTCAATAAAAAAAAAAATTGAAAATTAAGAAATAGACAATGTCAAAAGTTGATCATGAACGGATCATTGAAGATGGAATTCCATTAGAATTTTTTTGATTGAGTTTCCCAACACTTTCTTCTCCTTGGATTCATCTTTTATATCTTACAGACTCAAGTAGAAATTGTTAGCCTTTTTTTTGGTGCATTCTTAAGTTTTACATTATTATATGTATATTTTATGTTATGTACAAGTGTTTGCACATGTACATTGTTTTTTCACATCCACACAACAAGTAATTTATACATGTAGAAATTATATAACATATGCGTGTATATATCTAGATTCTCCTGATCTAACAATATTTATCTTCTTGCTAAATACTGTATCCTTTCACTGTTAATCTTTTGAGCAAATTTAAACTAAATTTCAATCACATGAAGCAATAAAACAATCGCACATAACACAGTTGTTTAACGAGAAAGCCTAAAGCTGAAAACCCCAACTATCAGATATTATGTATCATGGAGATCATGTAACAATCTCATAAAAAGCTTAGTACATCAAGTTCTTAGTACAATCGATCATCACACACTATCTGAAGAAATCTGCAAATCCATGCACTGATTTCTTGCCACCTGATAGCCTTACTTCAACTGTGCAATCCCTACTGAAGAAGACCCCTGAATGAATTCGAATTGGCCTTGCCTTGACTGTGCAATCCTCATTGGCAACTCTAGTGTGTGTGTGATGTAATCAATGCATCACTATAGTCACAACGGATAGTCCATCTCACCCTTTCACCTATCTCTCCACTGGGTCTCCACTAGAACTGACATGCACTGTAGTTAACTACTATATTGTTCAGTTGATTAATGAGTTATTATTTGTGAATTAATTAACTAATTAATTCACTCCACTCTCACTAGTGTATCATTCAGTTAGACTAGATACAACTAGCTCAACTGAGTCTAACTGAGTTAAACTGAATACAACTCCATAAACTACTCTTCCAACTCTGTCATAACTTTTTCTGCCTATAATTTCCGGGTCAATTGAGTCCTCCATGCATGAACCACCAGTAAACCCTAGGAATTGTGTAATTCCTTCAGCCCACTGATTTTCCAAATCTATACACTGAAATAAAGTGCTCCAAGAGAACAAGTTGTTGTTTATTGTCGGATTATTATTAAGGGCTAATAATAATCGACATGCATCTATTTTTAGATTGATGATCTATAAATAGACTTCGCCCAATATTCTAAAAATAGAATTTCATCTATTTTCCCAAGTTGACCAACCATCCACAAATAGCATCCTGTAACTTCTGAAATATGATCACCATGTCTAAAAATAGATAGTCTAAAAATAGTCTTACACCTAAAAATAGCCTGCGGGCCCACTTAGTGAAGGTGATTGATTTTCACTAAGCTCATCATCTTGTTGAATCTCAACACTCCCTCTCAACAAGATAGGGATTATCCTTCACCCCGATCCTGCCTCTATGGTATTAAAATTTTCTCCTAGTGAGTGCCTTCGTAAGAATATTTGCATCCTGATCTTCCATAGGAATGTACTGAAGCAACAGGATCTTCCACTGCATGCAACCTCTGATATGATGATACCGGATATAAATATGTTTAGATCTATCATGAAACATATGATTAATCAAGAGTTTAATGAAACTATGATTATCACAATTTATGACTGTAGGATCTAAATGTTAACCGAACAAACCGACCAGGATCTTCCTCATCCAGATAGCCTCACATGCAGCTTGACTTGTTGCCATGTATTCTGCTTCCACTGAACTGAGTGCCACGGATCTTTGTTTCCTATTGTACCAAGAAACTACCATAGATCTGATACTAAAAATCCTTCCTGATGTGCTCTTTCTGTCTGTTGGGTTGTCTACCCAATTTTCATCCGTGAAGCCATGCAACTTCACCTCATCCATCTATCTGTACCATAAGCCATACTCAGATGTGCCCCTGACATACCTCAGGACATGCTTTCCTGCCTTCCAAAAGAGCTTCGTAGGCTTAACCATCGCTTGTGAAAGCTGTTTCATTGCATAGCATATGTCCAGTCTTGTATTAACTAAATACATGAGCGAACCCACCAATTGTCGATAAACAGTGGCATCCACTACCTCTGCTAATGTAGCATCCTATTTCCTCCAATTTTCTAGAAGAAGAGTGTAGATAGTCTTGCAACCTTGCATGTGAAACTTCTCCAGTATCTCTTTGGCATACTTGCCTTGAGACACAAACAATTGACCTTCCCGCTTCCATATTTCCAATCCAAAGAAATAATGAATGAGGCCCAAATCCCTCATCTCAAACTCCTTTGAAATATCTGCCTTGCATGAGTGTATCAACTTCTCATCACCCATTAGTATTAAATCATCAACATAAAGAAAAATTATTAAAATCTTACCCTCCACCACAATTTGGTACAGGTTTTCATCCGCCTCACTCTTGGTGAAACCAAGTCCGGTGAAATAACTGTCGATCCGAGTCTACCAAGCATGAGGTTCTTGTTTCAGCCCATACAACGCTCTTTTGAGCATGCACACATGCGACTTGCTACTAAATATTTCGAATCCTTCAGGCTTCTCAATGTACACTTCTTCCTCAATGATCCCATTAAGGAACGCAGTCTTCACATCCATTTGATGAATGTGCCAAACCATCTGTGATGAGAGAGGAAGGATGGTCCTTATGGAAGAATACCATGCGACAGGTGAAAAGTTTTCTTCATAATCAATCCCCTCGATCTGTGAGAATCCATGGGAAAAAAATCTTGCCTTATACTTCTCGGTGCTCCCATCAGCAGCTTGCTTTACCTGGTAGATCCATTTCGAATCTACCACTGATTTTCCCACTAGCCTTGGAACAATCTCCCAATCACTATTTCTGACAATGGAGTCATACTCCTCCACCATGGCATCTACCTATGTGGGCTCCTGCACTGCTTCTTTGAAAGAAGATGGCTTTGTCACGACACACTTGCTCATAAGAGCCATGTATCCATTAAATCAGTCAAGTGAATGTCTCTATCTGTGCTGTGATGTAGGGACTCCTACATTTTGTGCCACATCAAGCTTTAGTCTCTCAGCTTCTGTGGTATGCTTTCTACTAGTTATGATGTTTGGATCTACGTGAGTGGACTCCTCGACTTCATGAACTTCCTCCTGTGGCTGATCCACATCTGGAGGCTCATATTTTAGAATAGGCAGTTCCTCCACTGCATGCAAGTCTAGCTCCCTCTCAAGCATAACTCGTGCAACACCCACGATCGTTCTGTTCTTCCTCTCCGTGA
Source organism: Pinus albicaulis (assembly GCA_034641835.2). Lineage (NCBI taxonomy): Eukaryota > Viridiplantae > Streptophyta > Pinopsida > Pinales > Pinaceae > Pinus > Pinus albicaulis. The sequence continues at coordinate 168,360,084 of CM076584.1, forward strand.
CCCCATTCTGTTGTGGGTTATGAGGCGCTATGAGTTCTCTTTGAATTCCTTCTTTTATAAAAGAGTGTTTGAATTCGTTTGAGATATATTCACCACCATTATCGCTCCGTAGAGCCTTCACTTGCTTCCCCGACTCCTTCTCCACCAATGCTTTAAACTCACAGAACTTTGAGAATGTTTCACTCTTCTTCTGCATGAAGAATATCCAACATCTACGAGCATAGTCATAAAAAAAATAACATAATACCTATATTTTGCTGTTGAATCAACCGAGAAAGGTCCACACACGTGTGTGTGAATTCTCTCAAGGATTACCGAAGCACAGTTCTCCTTCTCATGAAAGGTGGTCTTCAAAAAACTACCCATAGTACATCCCTTTCACTGATCTAAATACGCAAGAGTACCCTTGGGAATTACAATATAAATGTGCTGCAAAATCTTCAAAGCGCCATGATGAAGATGGCCTAATCTCCTGTGCCATAATTCGCCCTCATCCCGGCTCACCACTTCTTCTGCTTTGCCCATAATTGCAGCGCAGCCATCTACCTATAGCTTGTAGAGATTCTTAACTCGAATCCCTATCCTCTTGGTTTGACCCATTGTTTTATGTCACAGGAAAGCTTTTCCATCGCTGAAAACAACGTCATAACCTATGTCTTCCAACATTGCGACTGAGACCAAGTTCTTCTTCAGACCTGGAACATGCATAAAATCTTTCAACATAAATGGATTACCTGACTCCCTCTTAAATTTAATGGTCCCAATTCCATTTTCACTATATCAACCATTGTTTCCCATATCTATATGCATTTGGAGATCTTTCTCCTCCAAGTCACTAAACAAATCCTTGTCTCCCGTCATATGGAAAGATGCACCACTATTAAGATATCACAACAATCCCATAGCACTTGAAACCAAGCATGCGATCAAAGAGAAATCAAGTTCAAATTTTGAGGCTAAGGCCTCTCCAGATGCAGCTCTAGTAGCCTTCTTGTTCTTATTTTTCTGTGGGCAGTTAGTGGAAAAATGCCCATGTTCGTGACAGTGAAAACACTTCACCTTGGACAAATCTTGCTTCTTACCTTTAGCCTCGGATTTTGAAGGGAATTTATTCCCCTTACCTTTCCTTTCTTTGGCAGCCAAAGCATAATTCTCTTCATCTTCATTCTTCTATGAAGAGCCATCCCTGGTAGTTCGCCTTACCTCCTCCTACACAAGATCCGACCAAAGTCGCTCCCACCCCGGTAGTTTCTCCCGTCCATTGAAAAAGTCTTCGTAGCTATGCCAACTCTTTGGAAGCCTAAGCAGAGCCAAGCTCACCAAGTCATCATCATCAATAGTAATCCCCAAACTTCCCAATTTATCCCTACAGTCGACAAACTTCATGAGATATTTTGGAATACTGTCGCCCTTCTCCATTTTTATTTTTCTGAGCTTATCTTTCAGAGCCAACTTCCTCTAGTTGTTGCTGCTTTGGAAAAAATCTGTCAAAACTTTCCACATTGCAAATGGCGTGGATTTCCTGTGAAGGCTTGACACAATATGGTCCTTCACACCTTCCAAAAAAATTCTTCTTGTCTTTTCTACCTTCTTTTTCCATGCGTCAAGTAATGCAGCATCGCTAGAACCCAGCTTAGGAACATCGCTATCGATGAACTCCTTCAGTCCATTATCTTCCAGCACCGCCTCCATCCTATCCTTCCAGGCTATGTAATTCGAGCTACCCTCAAGGGAATACTCCAATTTCAGCCCATTGAAAGAAATTTCAATGTATACTCAACTGTTGCACCAAGAAATTTCTGCAGGAAATTCGAATTGTCCACCAGCACAAACTCAACAATTCTTCACAATTGCAATCTTCAAGAATTAACACTGCTCTGATACCATGCAGAAATTATATAACATATGCATTTATATATCCATATTCTCCTGATCTAACAATATTTATCTTCTTTCTAAATACAAAATCCTTCCACTGTTAATCTTTTGTGGAAATTTAAACTCAATTGCAAGCACATGAAGCAATAAAAACAATCACACATTACACAATTGTTTAACGAGAAAGCCTGAAGCTGAAAACCACAACTATCATATATATTATGTATCATGGAGATCATGTAACAATCTCATACAAAGCTTAGTACATAAAGCTCTCATACAATCAATCGCCACACACTATCTGAAGAAATCTACAAATCCATGCATTGATTTCTTGCCACCTGATAGCCTTGCCTCCACTGTGCAATCTCTACTGAAGAAGACCCCTGAATAAATTTGAATTGGCCTTGACTTGACTATGCAATCCTCATTGGAAACTCCAATGTGTGTGTGATGCAATCAATGCATCACTATAGTCACAACAGATAGTCCATCTCACCCTTTCACCTATCTCTCCACTGGGGCTCCACTGGAACTGACATGTAATATAGTTAAATGTTGTATTTGTTTAGTTGATTAGTGAGTTATTATTTGTGAATTAATTAACTAATTAATTCACTCCACTCTCACTATTATATCATTCAGTTAGACTAGATACAACTAGCTCAACTGAGTTTAACTCCAATAACAGAGTTAAACTGAATAAAAAATCCATGAACTACTCTTCCAACTCTTTCATAAATTTTCCACTTCAGTTCTAATTAAGTCCTCCATGCATGAACCACCAGTAAACCCTAGGAATTGTGTAATTCCTTCAGACCACTGATTTTTCAAATTTGTACACTGAAATAATGTGCTCCAAGAGAATAAGTTGTTGTTTATTGTTGGATTATTATTAAGGGCTAATAATAATCGACATGCATCTATTTTTAGATTGATAATCTATAAATAGACTTCGCCCAATATTCTAAAAATATAATTTCATCTATTTTTCCAACTTGACCAACCATCCACAAATAGCATCCTACAACTTCTAAAATATGATCACCATGTGTAAAAATAGATAGTCTAAAAATAGACTCACCTAAAAATAGCTTGCGGGCCCACTTAGTGAAGGTGACTGATTTTCACTAAGCTCATCATCTTGTTGAATCTCAACAATACATGTACACATACATGTAGATTCTCTAGTCTTAACAATTTCATACATTCTCTTGTATGAGCTAGTTAATTTTATGTCTTTTTTTGCAAAATGTATGTATCTAGCATATTTGATATAATGCAAATTTTAAGTTATGATTTTGATTTAGACATCTGAAGAAAATTATAATATTCATTCTTGAATGAAAAATGTGCGGTACATGTTTTTTAATTTCCAGTTTACTTTCAGCTGACATGCATAGTAGCCTTTCTATGTACATTAATGAAAAATGTTATGTACTCGATATTTTTTAATGCAATTTTAAAATTTTATGATTGTTTGACACATCTATGTACACCTATAATTTTATGTTTGTTTTTAGATGTACATATATATGTATTGTATATTAAAGAATTATAAGAATGATTTCAAATGTAAAATGTATGAATTAAATGAAAATTTTCTTCCATTGCTACATATTCATGAACTTAAATATATATGTACATTTAACCTGTAATATGTAAAACTGTATATGATTGTTTTAAATGAAACATGATCATGTGAAAAATGTACCTAAATATCACTTTTAATAGATGTATGTCCTAATTATATAACATTCATACATGTTCAAATGCATTTAACATGTATCACATGCGTTTTTTAATTTGTAATTTCAATCTAGATCCATTTTAAATAACAAATGACAAAACAAGTTGAGATTTAAAAACAAGACATCTAATCTAATATTGAATCTAAGTTAACATTATAACAACAAGTCATTATGTAATCGAAATGTAATGTAACTAAATGCATTTATGTACTTCAATCATTGTTATGTATTCATGAACTTAAATATTTATTTAACCATCAATAATAGTTTAAATGACACATGATCTTGTGCAAAATGTACACCTAAATTTCGCTTTTAATAGATGTATGTACTAATTATATAAAATTCATACATGTTCAAATGCATTTAGCATGTACCACATGTGTTTTGTAATTTTCAATTTCAATCTAGATTCATTTTAAATAACAAATGACAAAACAACTTGAGCTTTAAAAACAAAACATTTAATCCAAGATTGAATCTAAGTTAACATTATAACAAGAAGTCATCATGTATTAAAAATGTAATGTAACTAAATGCATTTATGTAATTCAATCATTGTTACATATTCATGAACTTAAATATGTATTTCACCATCTATAATTGTTTTAATGACACATGATCACATGCAAAATGTACGTCTAAATATCACTTTTAATATACATGTCCTAATTATATAACATTCATACATATTCAAAAGCATTTAACATGTACCACATGTGTTTTGTAATTTGCAATTTCAATCTAGATTCATTTTAAATAACAAATGACAAAACAACTTAAGATTTAAAAACAAAATATTTAATCTAAGCTTGAATCTAAGTTAACATTATGACAATAAGTCATCATGTATTAAAAATGTAATGTAACCAAATGAATTTATGTACTTTAATCATTGTTACATATTGATGAATTTAATTATGTATTTAACAATCTATAATTATTTTAAATGACACATGATCATGTCCAAAATGTACACCTAAATATCACTTTTAATAGATGTATGTCCTAATTATATAACATTCATACATGTTCCAATGCATTTTACATGTACCACATCTATTTTGTAATTTGCATTTTCAATCTAGATTCATTTTAAATAACAAATGAAAAAGCTTAAGATTAGAAAAAAAAAACATTTAATCTAAGTTAACATTATATAACAATAAGTCATCATGTATGCAAATTTTAATGTACCTAAATGCAAATGTTCTTCAATCATTGTTACATATTCATGAGCTTAAATATATATAAAACCATCTATAATTGTTTTAAATGACACATGATCATGTGTGAAAAATGTACACCTAAATATCACCTTTAATAGACATGTCCTAATTATATAACATTCATACATGTTCAAATGCATTTAACATGTGCCACATGTGTTTTGTAATTTGAAATTCAATCTAGATTCATTTTATATAAAACAAGATACCTCCTCATGGGGGACGTTGTTACACATAAAATTTTCACTGTCCATGTACTCCTCGTTCCTGATCCTAGAGATCCCTAATAGTCACCCCTGTGTCTATTTTCCATCATGAAAATGTGCCATCATATCCCTTCCAACACAATGAGTAAACTCCCTATTGTTCATTCTTCAAGCAACACCTTGAAAACAAGATTATTTGGAGCGACGGGCCCTCTCCGTGTCTCGCTCATGCGGGTGGCTATTTTTGGTCTAGGGCATCATTGATCAGCGTTGGAATGAGGATCATACCCACACCAATCCTCTTCTGGAAAGTTTTTTAAAAATGTAATTGAAACTTTGAGATCTAGAAGCTTCATGTCAGAGAGCTGGTTGTTTTTTCATGAGGATAGAGCTGAGCTTCTCCCTTTGGGCTCTTTGTTCCTACAAAAGTGGAACCACCCAAAGGGATAACCCATTTCCCCACCTTAAGTGGATCCATGCTCCCTCCTCCTTTGCTATAAAATGGACAATCACCCATAGCTCTGCTAGTTAGAATAGAGATAGAAGAACAACAGAGAGATACTTGTTGCTATAGCTATCATGCAAAAGTTGAGACCTTTTTCCCTCTACATCAAGTTGAAAGAGCGCTTTGGAGACGTGCCTGGATTAGGACCCGACGAACGAGAGCTGCAACATCAAGGTGCAGGTTGTAACTCCCCCTCTCTATTTTAATATAATACAATTGGTTCGTGCTTTCCATTCCTGTATTTAATTTGTGATTTGATTCTTACTTTTCCTTAATCAGCTAAGTAGATTGTATATGCAAGATATATGTTATGCTTTGATGTTTGATGTTGTTTGATCCCTTGTGCAGGTAATGAAGCACTAGTGACGATGAAGATTTGACTACGAAGTGCGAAGGATCAAAGGATTCGAACGAAGATTTGCATCAGATTGAGGTAGGTGATCTATTCATGATCTGCATGCAATTAAAATATAGGAAAGTAGGCTTCTAATTATTCCCTGTTGTTACTAGAACCATCCTAGGGCTAGAGGGATCATCTCTATCCGCAAAGAGGATTTTCCTGCATAAAAAAATGGTGACTCCACTTGGGAGTGCTAGCCTTTAAGTCTCATGTTTTCGATTTTTTATTTCTTGTTTTGTCATCGATTTTCGTTGAGTGTCCATCTCTTTGTCTATGTAACTCTTGTAATTGCTTACAAAATTTTATCTCTTTGTTGAAGTGATAAGTCTGGTGTCATTTTAGAATACCCTCTTTTTTTTATTCTTCTCCTCGATCAGTGCTCGTATTGCTCTGACATTCGTGTTGATCGACATTGAATGCGTTTTACACAGTCATGCTTTTACCCTTCCAGCGCGGGTTGTAGATTAACAATCATGCCGATTTATGTGTGTAGCTTTTTAGGGTTTCCTTCTTTTGTTCAGCTAGTGGATCTTATCCTTCTGAGTGTTCTTTCATGGTTCAATAGCTCCTTTTCTTCTCTGTTCAGTGACAATTTTGATTCAATTTTTGCACCTTTGGTTGTGTCTTGTGCAAAGCTACTACATCTTTGTCTTCCTAGGGTTTCTAGATGTCCTTGGGTCATCTGAGCAGTTTCTTACTTTGCGTACTTCCAGACATCTAGTTGAATCAAGTCTTGTCGTACCTTTCAAGCTCTCTGTTTGATTGAGGTTCATCTTTCGGTCGGTTCTCACAGATAGCATTTTTCAAGTGTCAACTCTAAATGAATTTGAGTTTCTATTTTCCATCAAGCATAGATTACACTTGCTTGTCCTCTGAGTGAAGTTTTTTTTCTTTGAGTGATTGATCAATGTGTGAATGAAGAGTCTTTTGTTTTGAAGAAAATGGTTTACATCTCTCTTTGATTTTCGAAATCTTTGCCTCTTACATGCATTTAGTGAAAGGAAGAAATTGTAATATTTTTTGGTTTCGCTTTAAAATTCCACACTTGAAGAGAAAATTGAATGCCATCTTATGCATTTTTTTTGTTTATGCATTGATTGTGTGAGTTTGTCTCTCCTTCATTAACTTAGTATTCATCGAAATTAATGGTTCTTTTCTCATTTAGCTGCATCTTGGGGGTTTAGGTGACATCAATAGGACTTTAAGACTGAGACATAATTCAAGATCAACCTTATAATTTATTCAATCAACCTAAGGAGCTTTTGGAATCTAACGAATCACATTTAGAGGTATAGGCTAGAGACATGTTCCGAAGTCGTTTAGTGTAGGAGTTGTCGCTAACAGTCTGCATTACAGCCCGGGGGTGATATCCCGTCCCCCATATGGAAGTATATTGATGTATGAAAGTATATTTTGGGATGATCTCATCAAAAAGTTACGCATTAGACAACACTACTAAGGATTTGGACTCCCACGTACCGTCGCATATATTTTGGGAGACACCATTAGGCTACAAACCTACCATAGGTAACTGAGTTGGTCACCTTGTAGATGCGATACACTGAACATAGCATTCGGGAAGATTTTCTGTCGCATTTTAAGTCCTTGGTAATTTCTCTTTAATTTGATCACCAAGGTGTATATTGCAGTTCACAGCTACCTGGTAATCCTTTTGCCTAGTTCACCCCTTTTGATTTGTTTTGTTTTTATTTTCTAAAATTTATCGCCCACGATAAAATATTACCTGTGCTCATCTTAGATTGATATCAATGGAAACAGTTCTTGAGTTCATAACCCCAGGGGTCCCCTCAGATGGGAATCCTGGTTTGTTTCCTTCTTTCAGAAATGTTGGTGCCCCGTATATGGAAATTTTGTCCCTCCCATGATTAACCATTGGTCTGCCAGTTTGGTTATTTTAAACCCTCGTGGTTTCGAAGATACCAACTGTTTCTCAACCGAGTTCTCATCCTCCTGAACCATCTCAACCCCATGTTGATCTCAAGGTTGACCCCTGACCTTCTTCACCTATTTCTTCACCTCGTTCTCCCTCTTCGCCTGGTGAAAGTTTGGATTCTAGTAACCAAGTGGCTAAGAAGAAGAAGAAGAATTCGAAGAAGAAGAAGGAAAATAAGGAAGAGGGCCAACCTACAACTATTGCTACCCATGCTGCTAATGTTGAGAGACCTCTCTTTACGTCTTGTAAAGTCAAATTCTCTTTCAAGCTATGTGAGGGTGACCACCCTCTTCGTGATTTCCCTGTTATTCCCAAGGTGTTAGAAATGTGATATGTTTCCTCGTTCATCCTTCATCATCAACCTCTGGAAATCATGCTGATGATGAGCCTTCAACTAGAGATAATAAGACTCATAAGAAACATGGTAAAATCAAAATTCCCTATAGGTTGTGTGAAGGGAACCATCCCATTCAACTCTATCCTTATATGGATGAAGCTTCTAAAGTGTTGGATACCATTTCGGCTTCTGAGTCTTGTCTTCCCATTGGTTACCAGAATTTTTCTTTGAGTCCTATACTAGTGGATCAACCCATTAATCGGGGTTCATCTCCAGTCGATTCTGCTCTCTCTGAAAGTTAGTCTCCTAAATCCATTTCTAACCAATCATTGGTTGAAAAAAAGGTCAACCTGATTTCACCTGCAATTCATCAAGTCTTTTCCATCGAGAGTCAGCCTCATCCTAGTCAGGTTCTCTTTCTTTCTTCTGCTTCCCTGGGACTAGAGGGCGATCCTGTTTTTTCCATTATCCAGGAGGTTGATCATCCGACCCCCATCTCCATCGTTCAAGAAATTGATCCTCCTTATCTCATTCTTGAAGTCCAGGAGGATGGTATTTTCGCTCCCATAACACAAGGGGATAATCCTCTTATTCATATGGCACCCCCTCCATCTAGTTTGGTAGGTTCCTTTGATTGGAGTCGATTCATGGGATACCATCTTCCTTCTTATGTGCCCTTTGATATCACTGTACAGGCTTGCAATATGGTCGTACTAGGAATGATTATAGATGAAGGTGCCTCCATTATTATTCTATCCTCAACTAGCTGGAAAGCATTCGGTTCTCCGCCGCTTGTGCATGTTACTCAAAATGTTTTGGCTTTTAACAGAGGAACCAATCAACCATTGGGGATCATTTCGAAGTTACCTATTACTGTGGGAGGAAAGATTGTCTATATAGACGTGATGGTTGTCCAGGACCCCTTGGATTTAAACTTACTCCTAGGGTGTGACTACACTTATTTCATGGGAGTGCTTGTCTCTTCCCTCTTTCATGTGATCTGTTTTCCACATGAAGGTCGGATCGTGACCAATGATTAGATTTCATTAATTAGCCCTGATGTGAGATCTGGTTAACCATCATCCTTTCCTGGTCCTTACCTGCCAATTATATCTTCCCCGCCACAAGCTAATTATGTGACCACTTTCTCATTGCCCTCATCCAATGATAGTACCATTGTGTACCATCTACCGGGGGAATTAGATCGTGATCTCCAATACGTTGTTCTCCCATCAGATGAGAACCTCTTGGAAGCCATAAATTTTCATATGTTTTGATCAGGTTTCTGGAGCATAGTTATTTTCTTGTGTCAAGCTCCTTAAAAAATGAAACAAGCTCATAAGAGCAAAGTTATTTTCTTGTATCAATATCTTTAAAAAATAAAACAAGGTGTCATGAGGATAGTTATTTTACTGTGCCAACCTGGTTAAAAAATGAAACAAGTTCCCTTTTCAATTCGAGCCTTTGCTCAGATCTCGTAAAATCCCGGTCGAGTCTTTACTTGGTCTCGTAATTGAACCTTCACTCCATCCCCCTGTTAGTAACTAGCAGTATACTCAGGCAAATGCACTGAAGCTTGGGGGCATGTACCTTGATTTGAGGCACCATGCTGGGGGCATGCAATTTTTTTCAGACATATTTTATCTTTGTCTCAAGCTTGTGCAAAAGTGAAATCGATGCCACGCATAGTTTTCCATGTTTTCAAGCTTGTGTAAAAAATTAAACCATTTTCATTTTTTCTCTCGTGATTTCCTTTTTATCAGTCTGTTTTTCCAGATGAGCCTATTTTTTTCTCATTTCATCGTCACCATCTTCTCGATCGATCATTCATCTTGACTTGATTCTTTTACCCATCCCGAGGAGCCACTGCAATGAGTGGTCTGGTTAGCCAGCCTCTTGAATTTTATCATGTTTTTAGCAGTTCCACCATAACCAGAACTAGTTGCTATCCTTTATACCACTCGTTCCTCTAGGAAGAGTCATATTTTAGCTCTTTTATGACTCTCTAAATATGAAAAGATCGTCGAGTTCTTGTCGTGTTGAGTTCTTTAAAGTGCACGAAAATTTGTTTACCCAGTATACATTTACCACTTTTTTGAGCTGGGATAAATTATTTAGGAAAAAGGAATACCTTAGTCAATCACGACTAAGATGTTCTCTCACACTTAATTTTATACCTTTTCGGGTACGAGGGAATATTTACGAAAAGGGCCATCTAGAATTTTATTTTCACCTCTTTTCAAACTCTATGAACATGAAAATATGTCGAGTTCCACCTTTGTCGGACTCGTTAAAATTTAACGGCATTGGATCCGTCATCATGACGACACTGAGTTCCTCCTTCCTTGGGCTCGTAAAATGTATTAGGATGGATTTTTTTGAAGGAAAAACTTATATCACAAGCATATGCTATCCCTTTCAAGCTTGTATACAAAAATAATTGGGGTCGTCACCAGAAATGGTGGGAGGAAATGGAAACCATTAATCGATTGTGTTGGTAGTATGTTGCTCTTGAACATGACACATCCTCTGTTTCATGCGAGGTTGGGGATATCATTCATTCGTCACTTTTCCTCCATGGGTTTGGGAAATCTATTTTTCCTCTCATGCCATCGCCATTCTCGTAAAAAATGACATTTGATTCCATTTGAATAAAATACTGCCAAACTCCAGAGTCGTGTCTATGATATGTTCAAGAGAAGTTCCTTTTGAATCTTATTCATTGCCTCATTCTCTGATCACTTTCCTTATTATCTTATTGCCTTCATCTCGTGTCAATCATGTGGGATACATTATGGCCCTCCTTCGATGGATCACTTCTTGTCAACTTCAGCAAATTATCCGGCAAGTTGATCTAGAGATCCCTTGTTCAGTACCTTAGAGCTTGCATGCCCTAATTGCAGGTTCTTCACATCCAACGAGAGGCTTACATCATTGGCCTTTGATCGGGTGATTCCACGACTAATCGGTGTCAGCTCATTCGCATCTCGTGGATTTTACTGTTGGTACCTTGAGAACCATTATAATCATTGGTGGTTTCTCTCACGTCTCTTAATGGTTTACATCATTCACTGGTAATCAGGCGATTTTCTTGCGTGTTCAACTTCAACTCATTTATTCACATGCTTGAATTTGTACTTGATCAGGTCGTGACAGAGTACAAGACCCTAGGTTTTGTCTGATAAATCCTAGGCTGCGAGGTGATATGTACCATTCATGACTTTACACGACACTTTCATTTGGATGGCTGCGACCATACCTTGAGTCTATCTTTGTGATCGTCTTTATTTGGATGGCTGAGACCATACCTTGGATCTTGTTTCATGATCACTTCTATAGATGGCTGTGTCCATACCTCATGTCATGTGATTATTTCAAAGATATCAATTTATGTATATATGTGCTTGTTTTTGTAGGTTTTCCAACGATGATGTCTTGGTCCTGGCACGTATTCATAAAGCATTTCATGCCTCACTCTCGTTCGACTATCATGCTTTAAGGGGCATATGTTACAAAATAATATTTCATTGTCCCTGTACTCCCTGTTCCTGATCCTGGAGACCCCTAACAATTACCCTTGTGTCTATTTTCCATCATGAAAATGTGCCATCATATCCCTTCAAACACAATGAGTAAACTCTCTATTGTTCACTCCTAAAGTAGCTCCTTGAAAACATAATTATCTGTAGCGACACACCCTCTCGGTGTCTCTCTCACACTGATGGCTCTTTTTTGGTCTAGGTTAGCACTGATCGGCGCTGGAATGAGGATCATACTAGTGTCGATCCTCTTCTGGAACGTTTTTTATAAATGAAAGTGAAGCTTCGAGATCTAGAAGCTTCGTGGCAGAGAGATGGTTGTTTGTTACTAAGGATAGAGACAAGCTTCTCCCTTTGGGCTCTTTGTTCCTACAAAAGTGGAACCACCCAAAGGGATAACCAATTTCCCCACCTTAAGTGGATTCATGCTCCCTCCTCCTTTGCTATAAAATTGAAAATCTCCCATAGATCTGCTAGTTAGAATAGGGATAGAAGAACAACAGAGAGATATTTGTTGCTATAGGTATCGAGCGAGATTTGAGACCTTTTACCCTCCACATCAAGTTGAAAGAGAGCTTTGGAGATGTGCCTGGATCGAGACCTGTCGAAGGAGAGATGCAACATCAATGCATAGGCTGTAACTCCCCCTCTCTATTTTAATATAATACAATTTATTCATGCTTTCCACTCTTGTATTTAATGTGTGATTGGATTCTTAGTTTTCCTTGATCAACTAAGTAGATTGCATATGCAATATATATGTTATGATTTCACGTTTACTGTTGTTTGATTCCTTGTGCAGGTAACCAAGCGCTGGTGACGGAGAAGACCTGACTACTGAGTGCGAAGGATCAAAGGATTTGAAAGAAGATTAGCATCAGATTTAGGTAGGTGATCTATTCACGATCTACATGCATTTAAAATCTAGGAAAGTAGGCTTCTAATTGTTCCCTATTACTACTAGAACCATCCTAGGGCTAGAGGGATTGTCTCTATCTGCAGAGAAGATTTTCCTACATAAAAAACATCCTTTATCGAAGAGGCATTGACATTGTTTTACGTCAATGCCTCATGCACAACCAAGTTGAAAAAAACCTAAATGACTGCCATAGTGGGGCTTGCGGCGACCATCTCTTAGGGATGGATACCACCCAAAAAGTCCTATGGGTGAATAATTGTTTCCCCACCCTATTCCAAAATTGCATTCAAGTAGTCAAACGGTGTGAGCAATGCCAACGCTTTGCCCATAAGGCAAGAGCAGCTCCCGCTCCTCTGCACCCGGTCATTGTAGCAGACCCATTTCGAAAATGGGGGATCGACTTTATGACTTGAAACCCTACGTCATATTTCAACCACAAATACATTATTGTAGCAGTCGAATATTTCACCAAGTGGGAAATATCCATGCCTACATATGAAAACACGACAGAAACCGCATCACGATTTCTCTTCAACCATGTCATCGCACGATTCAATTTGCCTAATGAATTAGTCTCCAACCATGGAAAGCATTTCTAAAACTAAATATTCCAAGATATGTCCCAACATATAGGATTCACACATGAATTTGTGTCACCATACTACCCCCAGTCCAATGGTCAATTGAAGCTGTTAACAAAGTACTTAAAACAATGTTACATCATATGGTAATTAACCATAAAAAAACTGGCACCATATGGTTTTTTCATTCCTGTGGGAATATCACACAGCAATTAAAAACTATACAGGATTCACACCTTTCCAATTGTTATACAGAGTGGAGGCCTTGATTCCCATTGAACATGAAATCCACAACTTACACGCAGTTATCGAACTCCTCGATGATACGCAGCCTTTAGAGAAACAATTGGTACAGTTATAACTCATCGATGAAAATCGACGAGAAATGATCCAACATAATGAATCACATAATAAAAGAATAAAAGCATAAGTTGACCGCAACGTCACCCCTCGCTCATTTTTCGAGCGGGAGTTAGTCCTCCACTATGATGTTGAAAAAGAGGCCTTAGGAAAAAGGAGGTTCGAAACATTATGGAAAGGTCCTTACATCATAAAGTATTACCTCTTTGAAGGGGCATACATCCTATCATAGCCCAATGGTACATGCCTAGTTAACCCCGTCAATGGGCTCTACCTCAAAATATTTCACCCATAAGGGTAGGAAGTCTCATCCTTAGAGATAATATGCATGTAACATAATTTTTTGAGATGATCACAATCATCGAGGACTTATTCTAAAAAATTCTCTTGTGTCACAAATGGATCGCCCCCCCATCCACTATTTTGGATTCACTAATGGAGACTCGTGATGGTCAAAAAATCTTGCAACAACTGCTTGGGCCATATGCTATCATGGCCGGTCATGATTCCTCACCAACATAGTATGTATCAGATCAGATACCAATAATCAAGTAGAATATGATGCAGTCATCAGGCTGTTGAGCAATTCCTCCAACCAGGGCATTCACCATTTACATGTCTATCTTGATTCCCAGCTAGTGGTTTCGCAGTTAAACCAAGTTTTTGAAGTATGAGATTCGCACCTATTTAGGAAGTACTCGCATTCACACCAGTTGAGTTGTCACTTTGATCACATTACATTTTCACATATACTAATAAATCAAAAATAGACTTACAATCACATAGCTAAACATATCCTAGACTAGAATGCATCTCATATAAACCATCATCCATAAAAAATAAAAACATAAAAATAAATATCCATCATAGGCACATAACATCCATCAAAATCACAAATAATAACCATAGAAACATCATAAGAGCTGCAAAAATATACATCTTGCATATATACATCAAAAATTATATGAGTCCCAGTATACAAATCATGTCCCTCACCATCACGTTAGTCAAAAAATGTATCTACATGTCACAAAAATAGGGAAGCATCCTCATAATGGGTGCTTTCCTTGAACATACAAATATCTCTAGGGATGAGCCCCACCTGGTGGGTCCTCTGGATCCATGGATGCACCCAGTTCTAGTAAAGGTGTAGCAGCCAAAACTGCAAGTGCCGCATGGTGAAAATTCGGTCGATGCACCCTCTCTCGAGCCATCACTGTCTCGAACCATACATTGTCCAAATCATCGAAAATACATGGGTCATCATACCTCAGGTAAACCTCTCTAACCGAGTCCATGAGTCGGCTAAACCTGCTACACAAGCGTCAATAGGCTCAACCTGAGCCTCTGCTGCCAACATCCTAAGGTCAACAACAGCTAACTGCTCCTCGACCACCGCAACACGAGCCTCGACTGTCGTTTCCCATGCCTCAACCCCCCCAACATGGGCAAGGAGGGCATCATTCCCTCCGACAGCTACACCACTGCCGCCCTCCCTTTAAGGGCCCCTAGTACCTCCTTGCCCCCCAATCTGGGCCTGACCAACCCCAACTAGGAACCTCCTCATATGTTGATGTCCCACCAAGCGGGCAGTAGGATGCCCTGCTGAACCCACATCTACAAGAGAGAAAAAAAAATACTATCAGAGTCACCATAAAAGAAATATATACCTATACATGATAAAATCCTCAGAAACGCAGAAAAACATCAAAGGTCATACCCATTGGGCCCCATGCGTAATTGACTGGAAGACCCATATCCGGATCCCCCCAAAATTCCATCACTGAGTATGGGTAGTCTAGAAAAATCTGTGGGTTCGACTCGAACCATGCCTCAACTTTCGCATCCCAATAGCGACCAACCTCCCCTCCTCAGCCTTGGGCCATCATGGGTGCCCACTGCCGCATCTTAGGATCCCTAGGAGGACCCAGGGGCATTGCCGCAAAATGTTTGAGCATCACCGCCATCTCATACATGATACTACAGAGGGTTCTAACATAGGTAAAAACCTTAGAGGCTCCCTCTGGACCTTGCCCAGTTGTGTCACCATGCTCTGGTAGAGACGGTGAGCCCACTCATAGAAGTGGCCATCCTGAAGCTGGCGTGATATTGCAATGTGTGGACGGGATGCCCTATGAGGAACTGACAACCCTGTTAAGTGAAGTATCATTGCCAAGGAACCCCTCTCGACCAAGTCGGTCACAAAAATAATACAAATACATCCAGGTGTAATAACCTCAGCACCATAGTGATTCCGAGCCCAGCGGTGGATGTTCACTCTCCTAGCCAGGAGTGCGTGTGGAAGAGCCTCCCCCTGAGGCAATAGAACTGTCACGAAGTAAACATTAGTCTCAAGGTAGATGACAATGTCTCTACGACATAGCACCATAACACGTCGTCTCTTGTTCCAAAAACGGACCAGGTATCAAAGTAAACCGTCCTATGACCTCAACATGTTGTTCTCTAGGAAATTAAGAAACCCATACTGTGCTAAAAATGCCTGAGAACCACAGTCCTGGGCCACAACTGCTCGAAGATCGGGTGAGTCTCTCTCACGCCACAACATCTTATCTCTAGAGAAAAACCAAAAATCAGTGACTAAAACCCAAAACATTGGAAAATTTTCAAAAAACAATTCCCCAATGTGCCTATGTAGATCTCATGTGAGATGATCGCGCGTCTGTATCAGATACAGACGTGCCAATTATCGCACAAATTCTTCACCAGGCAGGAAGGCCTCATGTGAAAATTCCTTTCTGTGTGAGGATCACGCGGGTCAGCCTTGATCGCCTGCATGATCGAGGGAAAAAAAAGAATAAAGTCCATATAAATTCACATTTGTATGGACCCCTAGGAAAAAAAAGTGACAAAATTGAAAAACTGGACATTTAGGGCCCTACCTAACACTGACGACATGAATCTCTGGTACTGAAGCTGACTTCAATGTCAAGAAAGGCTTGGGAGCAGGGGCTCAGCTCTGTCCTCAGACTCTCAAAAGACACAAATGAGTTGAAATGAGCCATATTGGCCCATATATCCCCCTTTTCTCATTATTCAACAAAACATAACGGGAGCTCAGAAGGCCCAATTGAAAAAATGCGAGAAACACAGTGATCAACACTTCATCATGTGGAAGCTAGGCCCTGTTGAAATTTTCAACAAGAAATAGTGAAATTGGCAACCAGAAAGGAAAAACATTGCCCACACATTGGTGAGTAAATTCAATGAGGAATCTTAGTTACACACTGGTGAGGAATGTGGGTGTCTAATTTCTTTTTCCCTTATATAAATTGGAAAAAAATTGTAATTTCATCTCATAAAAACTTGTATCAGTTAACTAAGTCATGATGGCTGATTTATCTCAAGAAATTCAAGTTCAGGGTCTAAGATGAGGCATGTAGAGTGATAATAATATTTTTCTGGTCTAGTTGTAGTTAATGCACTAGTGGGGTGCAGGTGTAATCAATTAACTCAATTAATTGAGTTAAAAGTTTAACTATTTCTAACTGAGTGATGAATTAGTGAGAGGTCCAATGAATTAAATTATATTTAATTCATAAGTAGTGATCAATCATATAACTAATGATTCACTATTAATAGTTGCATGCATGTTAGTTTTTAGGAAGACATAGTTGAGATAGAGGTTAAAAGGAACATACCTATCAGTTGTGTAATTAGAAAATTGTACAGATAGTGCATGCAGTCAGAAGAAGGCCTAAAATAAATGAATCCTTAATTATAGAAAATTGTCTTTAAAAGAATGAATTAAGGCACAAATTTAATAATTGTTTCGGTGAGCATGAGTTGGTGAGACCAAGCAATCAGAAGCACAAGTTTGTGCCTGGAGCTTGTGAGAGAAAGGTGTGCAAGAGAAGCTTATGCACAGGTCGTTATTGAGATAATGAGAGATAGTGCAGAGGTTTCTCAGGAAGGGAAATAACATTATATTGTTTCATGGTATTGGCTTTATGCAATATAAATATAGAGGTGTTTTGAGCAGTTTCTTTCCCCAAATACATCTTGTGTTGTGTGATTGATAATTTCTTTCTCTTACTTGCATGTGATTGAGCGATCATGTTTTATATTCTGCAAATATAGTAGAAATATTCAATATATTTTTTTAGTACATTACATGATCAGTTTGAATCCATTGGTATAGAGTTTCTATATATTTTCTACATGCCCCATAAATCCATGCCTCAGAAAAAGTCATTTTTTCAGTCACAGTAGGTATGTAATCTCTTATTGCTTTACAATCAAAGCTATTTAAAATATGTTTGATGAAAAATATTCTTTTACTTGGGGTATTGGTTGCAGGTTTTGAAAACATGTCGAATCACCATATGACCCAACCAACAAAGGTACAAGAGTAGGTATTATTCTATCCTTAGCATGATAGCCTCCCCAAAGAAGATTTACATATCTTGACATCATTTCTCCATAGAAATCAACCATAGGTTTCATTCACCCGACCATTTTTATAATCACCCCACCTTGCACATGATAAACATTCTCGCAGGTCGTTAGAGCCTTATCCTCCATGGCATCCATCACTCGTGTAAACCATACACCAAAGATCTGGAGCCATGGCCATAAACTCCAAGCTCAGGAAGTACTTCATGTTCATTCATCCATCATACATCAAGTCATGTTTTACCCATATCATGTTAAAACCCATTTCTCAGGCTACCATTCTCATAAGTAGATTAAGGCACCACCGCGTCTCGCACTTGGCCTATCATACCACCATCAGAATAGCCCATCTATGACAATTTTCATCCACTTCATCACCCCTGCACTGAGACCAACTAATGGCACCCCCACCCTTAGAAAAATACACTCCTCACACCATTGTGACAAATTATTTTCATGTTTATAGGGGCACCCGTCTCTGTTCTTGTACATCCAAACCCATTTTATATTATTTTGCAAGTGTAAAAATATTTTTTAGGAGATCATTCACATTTTTCACCTGGAAATAGTCCTTAATCACCCTTTTTCAGAGCTACACAATATTTACCACACCCCACCATGACACTCATAACAACCATACACCCACCCTGGATGTCCTACCGACTCCAAGGATTTCCTCACAAAAAAATGTTATGACTGTTGGCACTCTCATTTATAGCTTCAACCTCCATCCACTTAACTGCCATCATTAGTTATATCTATTTCTCATCATCATGCCTAATTTAACCTATCGCACCAAATATTTCTACATCAGAAACCTTGGTCCCTTGCATCAGTACCCATCTCAGTCGATTGATGCTTCCTTCTTGTTGACTATAGCAAACATTTTCCAAGAAGGAGGTAGTACCTTGGTTGACTCCTCACCTCAATAGGGGCATCCTTGGATGGCACTATGGGAGTCATCATTGCCCATTGATGTCATCGATCCTCTTGAAATTTGACTTTAGGATAAGCTTTCATTTCAAGATGGTATCTTATTTCATAACCATTGCACTTTGTTAGAATTTGTCGAAGACCCGTGACTTGATAAGCATATCTTTAGGAAATGCTTACATGGAAAGGTCCCCAATAGTCAAATACGCATGCATACAATGAGCACTTGTTCTAAACAAATGTGCCATACCAATATTATGTCTGTGGGCACCACATTCAACCTTCCTTCAAAGAAAAAAATGCCCCTGAGGGCGTCAACAACCATCGTCATCAACCAACAGCAGGTCACTACCAAAAAGTGACATAAAAAAAACCATTATCTGTCATATAAGCTTAACTAGTCAAAACATCACGAGCATGGGACATGCTCGCCTCGTAGAAATATTTTATTCATTCTATCTCTTGCAGGTTTCCAACATAGCACGATGTCTTTTTTACTCATGGCAAGGGGTCTCTAACCTCAGTTCTAAAGCAATTTACCCTCTCTCTCTCTCAAAAGGACTACATAGAGAAATAAACTATAATGTATTTCAGATATACAGTTCTTCCTATACCTCATAGATTAAGGGGTAACTGTTAACACTGGAAAATCATATAGGCAGAATACATTAGAAAATTTCGAGCAGAAGGTACAAATAAATAATTGTAGGGAAGAAATACATTAGAGGAGCTAAAAATTTAAATTTTCCTAAGGTCAGAAGGAAAAAAATTTGGACTGTGCACAGGAAGCACTGGCTTTGAGTGCACAGTGTGGCTTTTCCTTCAATAGTTGCGTGGTCCTGGGGATGCAGAATGTAACCATCCGGGACCACTTGGAAAACTTGGAGAAAAATATTCTCACTCAACCTATCCAAGTACACTCGCCTTTGAGCCATCTTGAGGCTTTAGTGTAGCACACAAAGGAATCATACACCCGCTCTTATGTCACAATCCATCTTGGACAAGGAGAAGGAGGGAAAATTTGAAAATGGTCTATAAAAGACAGCCATGGGAAGAGAAATGGGAGAGACATTGTTATGCTGGCCAAATTTCTCATTAGCAGACCAGCTTGTGTTTTCCAACAACAAGAGGACTGGAAGGATTTAGTTGTTGGCCATCCAAATCTCAATCCAAGAGAGAAGATTTCACCACATGTTTGTCGATATACCATCCTTTGAGAGGGAAGAGAGGCTTGCTAAAAACTTGAGGGGAAGAGACCCCATTGTCTTGGATATTGGAGCTCTGTAGCTCGAAGGATCCACTACAAGAGATTTAGAATTCTATCTTCTACTACTACCAGCACCTAATAAGGGAGAAAACTCTCCATTATTGAGTTATTAGTGTGTTTGATCTATTGCGCATGTTTCTTGTGCATGTTGTTTTTTTGTTTTGTTTCATTGTTTATGTAGCATGCTATGTTTCCATTTAACTTAGCTTATTACATGTTGAACTTGTTCCACTAACGTTTGACAAACCCCTTTGACCTGTGACTTGTATGTAGGTAAGAAGCCTTCCTACTAAGCAAAGTTTATTTCATTCGCCCGTATGCTGAATACACTACTACACCATTGCAAAAAATAAGAATATCATCTACAAATAACATATGAGTAATAGCTAGGGCTTGAGAAATAACATTTCCAAGGAAATCACCACTTATTATTTCCTCAACCAACTGTTTGCTTAATTCTTCTACCACTAACAAGAACATAAGTGGTGACAATAAAAATCCTTGTTGTTACCCTCTCTAAGCATGGGAAAAATAGAGAATTGAATCAATTATTAGGATTAAAAATACACTAATTATAGACATCTCATCATCCAAACTATGAAAGCTGGGAAAAAGACTATCCGGGTTAATAGTGATATTATGTATATCCATATAACTCGGTCATAAGCTTTCGAAAGGTCAATATTAAGAAAAAAACTTTTCAACTCGTGCACTTTAATGTTGTGTATTATTCCTTGGCTACACTAATTTCTCCGTGAATATGTCTTCTTTTGAAATGTACTTTGATAATATGGACTTCAATATCTTAGTGATTACTTTGGAAATAACTTGATAAATACAATTACAAGAGAAACAGGTAAAAAAATTCAAAGGGAAAAGGATTTTCCACTTTTAAAATGAGAGAGATGAAGGTATAATTGAACGTTGACAAAATTCTACCCTCCCTCCTTGATTCTTCAACTAATATTAGTAAATCCTTCCTAACTAAAGCATGTAGGGCCAAGAAAAATTTGATTGTCCATCCATCAAGTCTGGCGATTTTTTCCTTTTGAAAATAATGAAGAATTGACTTTACTTATTCCTTAAATACTTCCTCCATGATGTTATTGTTATCCTCCTCCTCAACAAATCTAGGGAAATAGTGTGCCAATCAAATGAATTTTGCAATGGAGATCCCTTCTACTTTTTTAAAAAGGCCCTGAAAGTGATTCTTCCCTAAAGCTACCAATTTATTTGAAACTTGAAAGTTTTTTTCCATCCAAATCCACAAGATTCCATTTAGTATTACACATCATACGACCTTTAGCATATGCATGGAAAATTTTATATCTTTTTCTCCACATTCCAACCACATTTACCTACTTCTTAGTCTTGAGGCTACCTACTTTGACTTCAGAAAAGACTTTCTTTTAGCTTCCAAATGAAGGATATCCTCCCTTGATTCAACAACAAAATATCCTCCCCCTCCTACATTTGAGAAAATCAAAAGGTCCCTCCAAACCTCTTTGAGTTTTTGATTTTTTGTGTGTCTCTTCTTAGGAGCCCATTCCTTGGTAATTCCTTTGATAAGTTTTAGATCGGCCTCAAACTGGATTGGTTTAGAACCACCCACCCGAGTATCAAATTTTTTCTAATTCCGCTTTACATGGGATGGGAATTATTCTTCTCTTAACCTTGATGAATTCATTTTGAAAGGGATAACAAGCTTTTCTTCTATCCCTTTGAGTTCCATGAGGATAAGAGAATGATCAGAATCCCCAAAATTTCCAATTTTTTTCCTGATTAGATTGAACCCATCTACTAAAGCTTAAGAAATTAGGAAATGATATAGTCTTTTTAAAATTCCTTCTTCTCCTACTTAACGAATCCTTTAGGTCACTTTGAGCTTTATAGGCTCAACTTCGAGTAGTTTAGATTTTACTAACTTATGGGTAAAATATTCAACTAGTGGATCAAGACTTTACCTCAAACCCCAACCCTCTGAAGCCCCCATGGAAATATTAATATCCCCACAAATTATTAAATAGTTCAAATCTACTAGATATTTTTCAGAACAATTGTCCTAGAATTACATCCTTTCGAATAAGAACCACAAAAAATGATGTGGATCAATGTAGAGCCAATTTATCAAAAACAAATTCAATACCTTTCCCAAAATCAACACACCAGAAATTTTAAACTTTGATGTTTGTGGAATTCAAACCAAAAATTAAACCCCTTAAACTACCCTGCATGTCAAGACCAATAAACTTCCAACCATTGAACAAAGATTCCAAAAGATTTGAAGTAGTGATCCGATTACCCAACATTTCGTGGAGAATAATGATATTTTGTTTATTTAAATATACTAATATTATGAAATCATGTTTTATTGAGGGACATATTAAACCCATACAATTTAAGGAGAAGACTTTCACTAGGTTAGCCCTAATCCCTACCTTTCTTCCATTGTGTATGTGCCATGCTAACCTCGAGCCAATTAGATAAAATGAGTTTAGAACATATCTCTAGATAACTAAAATATTTTACTGATACTTATCCTGTATTTATCTGCAATCCTCAAGTGAGATTGGAACAATGAACTTCTAATAAACAACCATGGTCTAAAGGCTTTGGTGGATAGGAGCCTACATCCATTTTTTGCTGCCAAATCATTGGAGAAAATAAAAATTTAATCCCCACCGTCCAAGATATTCTGATGCACCTATTTTATCACACTTAACCTAAGGAATCAAAAATTTATCCTTGTTCCCTCCCCACAAAAACTTAAAATAAATTATTCTACCTCTTTCTAGAATACACATGGGTATCCAAGCCAAGGACATCTAGTATACAAAATTTTCATCAAGGACTGATTTTGCCAATATCAGTCTTCTTGCCTTGGACACAATTTTTGGCTCCATATTTTTAACCTTTTCTTCAATTTTGATAAAATCCAGGTCCATCCTCCTTATTGTAGCAGTTTGGTTTGAGTTGAATCCCAGGTATTTCAGACTATTGCCTAAGTTTTTTAATTCAAAACGAAAAATCCTTTGAGATGTTGGACCTCTTTATCCTCAAAATTTTGAAATAAAGTTATGTATTTCCTTTCTTTTATGAGCACACCATAAGCTTTTCCAAAGAGCTTTAACATTTCAAGAATTTTATCTACATCTATTTTGGAACCATTGCATAAAACAACAATATTATCTACAAATAACATATGAGTAATAGCTAGATCTCGAGAAATAATATTTCCAAAGAACTCACCACTTAGTTTTTCCTTGACCAACATTTTTCTTAAGCCTTCTACCACTAACAAGAACATAAGTGGTGATAATATGAATCCTTGTTGTGACCCTATCTAAGCATGGAAAAAGGGGGGTGTTGAATAATTTATTAGGACTGAAAGGAAACTAATTGTAGACATCTCATCATCCAAACTATGGAAGTTGGGAAACATCCTATGTGGGTTAATAGTAATATGATGTATATCCAACTAAGTCAGCCATAAGATTTTGAAAGGTCAATCTTAAGAAAAACACCCTTTCAACTTGTGCACTTTAATGTTGTGTATCCTTCCTCAACCACACCAATTGCTTCGTGAATATGTCTTCCTTCTAAAATGAAATTTTTTTCTTTTGAAATGTACTTTGATAATATGGGCTTTAATATCCTGGCGATTACTTAGAAATAACCTGATAAATACAATTACGCAGAGAAATAGTTAAAAATATTCAAAGGGAAAAGGATTTTCCACTTTTTAAATGAGAGAGATGATTAGAATTGAAGGTTGACAACATTCTACCCTCCCTCCTTGATTCTTCAACTAATATTATTAAATACTTCCTAATTAAATAATGTAAGCCCAAGAAAAATTTAACTGTCCATCCGCGAAGTCCGAGGATTTTGTCCTTTAGTTCTTGCTCGAAGACTTACTCCATGATGGTATTGTTATCCTCCTCAACAAAGCTAGGGAAATATTGGGCCACTCAAATGAAGTTTGCAATGGAGATCCCTTCCACCTATTTAAAAAAGACCTAAAATTGGTTCTTCCCTAAAGCTACCAAATTATTTAAAACTTAAAATTTCTTCGCCATCTAGATCCACAAGATTCCATTTAGTATTGCACATCTTACGACCTTTGGAATATGCATGGAAAATGTTTATATTTTTTCCCCACATTCCAACCATATTGTCCTACTTGTTAGTCTCGAGGATACTTACTTTGAATCTAGAAGAGACTTTATTTTAGCTTCAAAATGAAGGAGATCCTCCCTTGATTCAACATCAACAAATCCTTCCCCTCCTACATTTGAGAAAATATAAAGGTCCCTCCCAACCTCTTTAAGTTTATGATCTTTCGCTTGCCTCTTCTTCAAAGCCCATTCCTTGGTAATTCCTTTGATAAGTTTTAGATCAACCTCAAACTAAATTGTTGTAGAACTACCCACCCGAGGATAAAATGTTTTCCAATGCTGCTTTACATGGGATGGAAATTATTCTTCTATTAACCATGATGAATACATTTTGAAAGGGATAAAAAGCTTTGCTTCTAGCCCTTTTAGTTCCATGAGGATAAGAGAATGATCAGAATCCCAAAAATTTCCAACATGTTTCTTAATTATATTGAACCCATCTACTAAAGATTCAAAAATTAGGAAATGATATAGTCTTTTTACAATTATTTCTTCTCCTACTCGACGGCTCCTCCAAATCACTTTGAGCTTTATAGGCTCAACATCGAGTAGTTTAGAGTTTACTAACTTATGGGTAAAATATTCAAGTAGTGGATCAGGCCTTTACCTCAAACTCCAACCATTTGAAGCCCCCATGGAAATATTAAGATCCCCACCAATTAGTAAAGATTTCAAATCTACTAGATATTTTGCAAAACAATTTTCCTACAATTACATCCTTTTCAAATAGGGACCACACAAATTGATGTGGATGAATGTAGAGCCAATTTCTTTAAAAAAATTCAATACTTTGCCCAGAATTGACAAACCAGAAATTTTGAACTTTGATGTTCCTAGAATTCAACCCTACAACCAAACCCACTAAAATACCTTGCACGTCAAGTCCAATAAACTTCCAACCATTGGACAAATATTCCAAAAGATTTGAAGTAGTGATCCCATCACCCAACAGTTCTTGGATAATAATGATATGTTCTTTATATAAATCTACTAATATTATGAAATCATGTGTTATTGAGGGACCTCCTAAACCCATACAATTTAAGGAGAGGACTTTCACTCGGTCAATTTTCCAAGGGCTATTAATGGTTTAAGCACCCCATGGATAGATTTTTTTTTACCCTCTAAATGATCCTCTCGATCCTTTTCTTTAGCATTTGAAAAAAGCGACCTCCTTCCACTTCCTTTTCCTCATTGAAAATAAATTGAGAGTTTCCCCAAATCCCCCACAATACCTTATATGTAGGGAAATATTTTTTGAAAGTGACGATTATATATAATGTACTCCTCCATTACCTCATGTGAGAAATTCTTAGAAACAAGGATCAATGAGAGAAAAAAAATGAAATCAACATTAGGACATGGACGAGTGGCCACTGTAGGGGAAGGGAATTAAATTAGAGAACATGATGTAGTTGAAGAAATAACTAAAGAAGGAAAACCCCCGAATTCCCCCCTATATGAAAAAAAAGAGTTAACCAAAAGAGTCATAGGAATGGAAGAAGTAGTAGAAAACATCATCAGATTAATACCTTCCTTCAACACATGTATCAAACCAACTTCCACCAACCCCATAATAACTTGCTCCCATGAGGTTGTATCCACCAACTGCAAGGACGTTTTCCCAACATTTCCTTCTTGTAGTACCTAATTGAGAACCTCAACTTGTTGCACCGACTCTTTGGTGACCAATGTTTTCAAGGCAAGGTTCTTGCTTTTTTGAGTCCTAATATCATGGTTCTAACATGTTACAAGATTATTAACCATGGAGATTCATGCCCACTTTACCATGGAGATTCATGACATGTAAATAGGTTTTTCTACAATACTATGAGTCAATATGATGGCTTACTAATACCACATGCCCAAGAAAATGTAACTCATATTCATTTTACACATATTCATATGATATTTTTTTTATTAATTAATTTAATTAAAACAGAAAAATGACATAATTCCTTTTCAAATAAACTTTAACCTTTAATTTTTGACTACTAAGAATATTCTAGAATATTTCAGAGAAGTTAAATCCTTATAACCCATCTAATAATTATTGATAACTAAATTATACTTCTAGAAGCTCTATTCCAAAATAAGCATATGCAATTATAAATTATTTCAATATTTTAACTATCAATTCATAAAATTACAATTAAATTCATCTAAAATTAATACAATTTTGAATCTCTTCTTATCACATATTTTTGTAAGCCTCCAACTAACCTAACTTTGCAGCTTTGCTTAGTAACTCTACAAAATCTTTGTAAATTTCTCACTAAGTTTCAAGATAAAAAAAAAACTATAGCTTTATCCATGAGATTTATAATTTTGTTCATTTTATATTTACATAAAATAATTGATAAACAATTTCAACTCATTTCAAAATTATCCTCCCTTTCCAAAGGCCTCCTAATAATTATAAAAGATTTTTATAAACCTTTCCCAATAACTATCAAGATGACAAAAACCATAGCTTCCTCAATAAGATTTAGAATTTTGTTTATTTAGAATTTAAGTAATATTGAATTTACTTTTATGTTTCTATTTCTAATTATTAGTATATATTAAATATTAATTATTTATTTAATAAAAAAAATCCATATAATCATCTCAAAACTCACAAATTAGCAAACAAAAAAATACATAATTTCCCAAATTTGGTAATAAATTAACTCATTAGAACGCATTTCCCATTAAATCCATACACTTAACTCCGTAATCGTTCGAAAGATTTTAGAAGGTACTCTCATTCGCCATCATGCCCCTAACCCCGTGATGTTGGAAATCTTTTACAACGTAACTTGTTAAGTGATTGTTTACAACGTAACTGGTTAAGTGATTGTTTGTATGTTGGAAGTGATGTTATCTACGACTTCATATAATTTTATATCATTGGTATATGAATGCTTTCATTATTCAAGTCATTGGTATACAATAGTTTTTAAAGTTTTTCCTTGCCATTATTTCTTTACATGCAAATTCCTTTCTGTTTTCTCGAGGCATTATATCAAATTGATGTTAGCACGACAGATTCATTTTTTTTTTTTCAAGTGGTCACATATATGGAGTTTTTCGGCATTCTCTAGCATTTTCGTATTCAATATTATGATGTTTTTTCATTGTATTAATTTTGGTTTTGCCTAGTGGGATGGGTTATGATGGTCTTTTAGTTGATGTCATTTTCCAAAGCATTAATGTTTTTTTAATAATGAAAGTGTATGATTTTTTCATGTCATTCTCGTTATAATTTTGTAGTGTATTGGTGGTGGCCAAGGATATAATTGGTTGATATGCTTTGGTCTTTGTTTTGTCCTTTGTCTTAGTAGTGCTCGTTTTTTAAGTTTGAATAGGTAGAAATAATGTTTTTTTTCGTTTCACCTAGTTGAAGGCATGCTCTTCACTTACAAAATAAAATTCCTACTTGCCTTAATATTTGTGATTCTTTCTATGTTAAGGAGTTTGTTCCTATTCCTTAGGATTTGTTTGGATCTAGATGTTTCCTAAATTGGTGTGTGGGTTAGATATTCTCTCATCCAAGTGATTGTGTGTCTAAGATAGTTTACCTATCTTGAAACAAAACTACATGTATTTCTATATAATAGCATTTTATTAATGGAGATAGTGATCAATTTTTTAAATTGGTATCAGAGCCGTATGGGCCTGGGCCTTGGCACCTTATGGGCTGAGGGAGATAGAATTTGGTGAATGTTGAGAATAAAGTGAAGTTTCTCGTTTGTATGTTTATTCATCATTCGTCTACCCACTGGAGAGTGCTATCCATCATTCGTCTACCCACTGGAGAGTGCTATTGGTTACTGTTGTTGGCATATGTCAAACCTACTTGAGTGCACAATTGATAGGATTTGTGTAAGTTGATAGATAGTGCCGCGAGTTGGAAATATCGGATGGAGGAAGTAGCGATGAATTTGTGGAGCTGAATGGTTGCATGTTGTGACCACCAACGTGAAGTTGCATGGCAAGAAGCATGACTAGTGATATGGTGGATGACATGAACATTGGCACCATTCAGTCATTACTCTCGAGGGGCAGAAATGCTCCTTCCTACATAACATTGGTGGAGTGCATGATCGCCCTTAGCACTAATGATGGAGCTACTCCAATGATGGTTATGTTGCTATAATAGTTTATTTACAGATGAAATGAAAATTTAATGAAATTTGTTGCTTTTGATCCGAATTATGTAAGGAAGTCATCGAGGAGATATGCAGCTGGGGGCCTTGCTGGTCGACTAGACCTTTTCTATATCTAGTGGGAAGGCTGATTAGTTTAGTGTTATTTCGTGGGAGATGGCAAGATCTTCGTCGTTTGAGTTGAGACATATTCATCCTCAGTTAACCGTAGAACCATCAAACCCAGATGATCATCCTACCAAACAAAGAAATTTACAAATGGCGAGCATTCCATGGAAATTGAATGGGGAATATCATTCATTGTCCTCATATAGGCCATAATCATCAGTGCCAAATCAAATCTCATCCACAACTGCGATGAAACTTTTAACTACTGGGAACCACTTCATTGTTTCCTCTACAAGTCAGGCTTCAAGACATGGGAATACACCTCTGAATTTTCTCTTCGTTCATATTTGTACATTATTTTACATGCATTGGAAGTTGCTCCAGCTTTGTGGTGGCTTGGGGTATAACAAGTTGAAAATAATTAATATTATATTGTATTAATGGAGAAATGGTTACATGGTTGTAACGTAACTCCTTAAGTTAGGATTATTTCCTATGTTGTTGGAGTTTGTTCCCAACTCCCTATTCTCTTGAGATGTATTTATTGTTGTATCCTTGATTAATTGAATGTAGAGTGTATGCTCCGGTTTGTGTAGTCTCTAGGTACATTGCTCACATGTGAGATGCTTGTTAATCAATTCATTTCTTTTCTTCCCAGTTTTTATCATGGTATCAGTGCTCAAATCTGGTGACCCTGATTTACCTATAGAGCCTTAATGGCTATAAAGCCTTCATGGCTACAATGCACAAAGGAGCCTTAGTGCTCACACCAGAGTATAGGTGGTCTGCAGAAACACCTTACTCACAGGAGGAACTTGGTTTCTCACGAGTCTTAGTTTACTGAGCACAAAGCGGATCAACGCATTTTTCAGAGCCACAATAGCATTGATCAATGCATTTTTTGGAGCCACAGAAGCGCTGATTTGTATGGATCAGCCCATTTTTCGGGATAATTCCGGCACTGGTAGAGGTTCCGTTATCGAAAATTTGAACAACGTGGGTTTTTAGATGATAGGAGTGCTGAAAAATTTTTATGGTTCTGCGCATGGGATTTTTCTAGATTGGTGGCAGATTTGAGTAGCAGACACATCATTTTTTTTCACATTGGTGGCGGATATAAGTTGTGGACACAAAGATCATGCCAGATCAGTGGCATATCTGTGATCAGGTTCTGGTATGTGTTAACGTTTTTTTTTGTAGCTTGTAATTGTTCACTTGGTGAGAATCGACTGAATATTGGAGGATTTGGAATCTGATCAGTCAAAAATAAACAATTTTATAGAAATTTATCTCAACAAGACCAGCAAACTCCATGGGAAAAATTATACCAATTGGAAATTCAAGCTATAGATGCTGCTTGAGGGAGCGTGTGCATCGTTGATCATCAGTGGTGATGAGAAGAAGTCGAACAATGCAATAAGTGCGGCTACACTCATACAATATTGGGATAAAAGGGAGAATAAGGCGAAAGTTTTATTGAAGATGTCTATTAAAGAAAATATTATCCCACATATCAGAGATTGTAAATCATCTAATGAGATCTGGATGACACCCAAGAATTTATACCACACACAAAACACCAATCACATATTGTCTCTCAAAGGCAAGTTGTTTTCCATGAGGATGGAGGAGAATGAATCCGTTGTTGGATTCATTTCAAGCGTCAAGGACCTGAAGGACAGATTGGGTGACATCGAGGAGAAGGTGTCTGATTCCGATCTTTTCACAATTACTTTGAACGGGATGACGGAAGAATACCAGATGTTCATCACAGGTTTGTTTGCACGAGATAAATCCCATGCATTCAACGAGATGACAAGAATCCTGTTATAGGAAGAAGAGCGGCGTAATAATTTGAGACCACTGAGTGCTGATCTTGATTTGATGGCGAAAAAGAAGTGATACAAAGGCAGACAACCATATGGATAGAAAGGTGATGGCGGTTTTCAGAAGATACCATTCAGAGGTATGTCTGCAAGTAATAGTAGTAACATTTCTGGCATTAAATGTTTTCACTGTGGGAAAAACAGTCATCTAGCTAAGTTTTGTTTTAAGAGACAAACAGATGAGCTAAAAATAAACAGAGAAATCAAACAAGAAACATTTCTGATAAAGTTCACAGTCATGATTATTGACTATTTGTAGTTGATTGTGCTCTTTCAGCTTCTGAGGAGGATGAGGCTGAAATATGGTACGTTGATTTAGGCGCATCTTCACATATGATAGGTAATAGAATTTGGTTTGAATTTTTTGAAGAAACTACTTGTGGAGCTAAAATTTATCTAGGTGATGACATAGGTTATGAGATTAAAGGGTGCGATGATATTCTAGTGATGAATCCCGGCAGTGATATCAGATATATTAAAAATGTAGTGTGTGTACCCGGGATCAAGAAGAAGATAACAAATCAAGACTTGCAAGTTGAATTCTTCAAAACATAGTGTGTCATAGAGGACAGCAAGAAGGAACCAGTTGCATCAAGAGTGCATGTGGGAATTGTTAGACTCGGTCTTGTCAGTCCTCTGTCAGAGTCAAATTCACTAAAGTTCATTTCTCGTCATTTGCAGTCATTAATGCCATTGTGGTAAAAAAGAGTTATTTTAGTTTCTGAGTCCAGGGTTTTGTCTTCAGAGGTGTGAAATAACATGTGCAGGCCATGAGGATGTCTTCAGTAAGTTTTTATTTCAAGATTGTCATCATCAATAACGCTCGAGGATATTTCTTCTCCAAAACTCTATTTTGGAGAAGAAATCGTCAAATTTGTTATTTTGTAATAAATATGTCAAAATGTTTCAAATTCTATAGCTCTTCAATGGTAGCCCTGTTTCAGCTTCAGAAGCTCTATATCTTGTAAGACAAACAGAAAACCTCCAAAGATTCCAAATGTATTCTTATTCTGATGCTGGTGATGTAAAGAAATATCTTTTGCACTTGGAGAAGTTGAATTGCAAAGTTGGAGGCCAAACAGTGATTGAGGGAGGCCGACTATGTCAGTTTAAGGTGCGCGCGGCGCATTAGTCATGGGCGCGACGCATAGAGAAGTTTTTTACTGTGTGCTTTTCCAAGGGTGCGGCGCACCCAAACGTCGTGGCGCATTGGGTCTCCGCGCGGCGCATATAGCCAAAGGCCCGAAACTGCTCCAAATTGCCCATAACATGCACGGATTTGCCAAATTTGGAAAAGAAGGGAGCGCAATACACTTGCATCCAATATTATGGCATGTTTTAGTTATCTTCCAGGACCATTGGCATGTGTTAAATTTGGTTTAGCAAAGGTGAGGCGTATGCTGCCATTTTCTAGTCGATATTGTGAAGCCATAAGTCTTTTATGTCTCGTTTGCCAATAATTACAGAAGTTGCTACTCCTACTGTCGGAAGCCACGGTTTTTGTATTGCACAGCTTCCCCCCAATCTTAGAGTGGCCAAGTGGCGGAAACGAGTTATGGGAATATTCAAAATGGTCAATATTTGTCTCTACGATTAAACAATGCGATGAATTGGGGAAACAGGCAACTGGGATCTCTTCCGAATTCACGATGGAATCAAGAACCTTTTGTGGAAGGCGAGGTCGAAGATGAGTTTAGAACCGAGCAAAATTTCTGTGGGGCGTGACAGGTCAGGCCAAGGACTCTCGTTATTACTACCATCTCATCAGCCTTCTAAAATGTAACTGCAACAATTTGAAGCAATGATTGGCCGCACAATGTCTTGCAAGTAGCTCCAGATGCCAGGGACTGTTATTTCCCAGTTGAATATGCGCAGTGTGCATAGAAACAATTCACAACTTGCCTATGGAAACAGTTGTGGGTGTATTGGCACAGATTTGTTTCACTTCATCAATGGTGAAATGGACATGTGCGTGAAACTACAGCACACAGAACAATTTAAGTGCATAGCACATGGCGAATGAGGATGCGTTACGGAAAATAGAAAGTGCTCATGACTACTTCAAGATCGAGGCAGGCACACTTAAGCAATCATTGGAGATTAAAGCCTCTGCCTTAACGAAAAGGATATCAGATTTGGAAGTTGAAATAATTGAGAAGGAAGTGGCAGCAGCTTTTCCATCTCTTCGATCTCTTTAAGCACGAAATTGATAAAATAGCGGTCAAGAAAGCGGATTAAGGATGCTGTCAGAAATAATCAGGCATATCTTCGTCATTCTTTAAGTCAGGCAGCGCTCATAACCGATGGTAGTCCAGAAGGGTTTGGAAGTGTTACAATTGCTGTGCTGGTTATAGCTGTGGTTTGTCTTTTGCTTTTCTACTTGTTTCCATATGCACTTTCTTCAGATATTGGTAGACCTGTAAATGTACACGTTTCCCTCCTGAGCCACGTGGTTATCTCCATATTGGGAATGCAAAGAGCTGCTCTTTTAAACCAATACTTTGCTCAGAGGTATAAAGGGCGATGTTGAATCATCTCTAATTGCAGAAGAGAGGGAAAATAAATTTGAAAAAGAGCGGTCAGATTTTGTGCAGTAGTTGCGGAACTCTGTTTGCTATTTTTATTAAAATTTGGTTTTATTCGGTAAGGGGAAGCAAATAGTTCAAAAGCCCGAATTAAACGAAGGATATTAACCATAAGCAGAGAAATAGGGTCGATTTTCCTATTTTTAACTTCAGTTCCAATTCAAATCCAGTTTTTGTCTTTCAATTGGCCATTAGAAATTTGCAAATGGAAAATGTAACGTAGTTCTGTTTTTAGAACAAATCGATGAATCTCTCTCTATTTCTGTAATTTTAGTTGAAACATCGCCCTTGTTTTGGGTCGATCTGTTTTCTCCTGAGTTTTTTATTGTATGGAGAATTTTTTGTAAGTGAGAGTTCGGGGAAACGGAGGAGAGGTAACAGAGAGCTTCATTGTACAGCTTTGACAGAGGAATAATAGAAGGATGCAGCTCTGGTTGATAAGATCCCTACGGTGTGAGTTTAGCGAATGTTTTTTCTTTTTGTCTCATATGTATCTCGTTATGTTTTTCATTTCATTCATAATCGTTTCAAGCTGAAATCTTTTGCAGTAAGATAGGTAGAATCCAATTTGTTGCTCTGCCTTGGGAAGCGTTCAGGATTTGTGTATTTTCTTCTGTTGGAAAGGATTCATTGTTTAATGCCCTTTTCAACTTTCTTCAACAGTCTTTACATTCCACATTATTTCAAATTTAATTGTTAAACTTCACTCCTATCTTGCCTTATGGAATAATCTGTGCCTTTGATTGAATCTCTGCTCTTGCTGTCTTTGCCCCATACAGCCCATAAAACCCAGTCATTTATTAAAAACCTCATTCTTATCTATTTACTAGCCTAAAATCAGTATCTATTATAGGTCATCTTAGCCCCTTTGAATATCCTTTGCCGAGATAGACCCGGAGAGAGCCCTCTCCTGTCCTCGTAGGGCTAGCTACGAGGCTGAGCTTGGTTTGATGTTGCCTTGAGTTTTACCTTATTTCAGCCTAAGGTAGATTCGAGCGCTAACATAGTGGCGACCATACTGGGGAGAAACTCCTCCCCGGTAAAGGATGACAAAGTTCAGATCTGATCGTTGATGGTGAACAACGGTCAGACACCGTAAGGCTGAAATCGTTCACCTGGTGACTCCAAATCAATGTGAAGACTCCACTGGAGGACTGACTCTTTCTCTGAAAAATGGAAGGATCTTCCGCAAAGTTCAGGTATCACAAGTGGAATGGCATTCAGGATCTAGTTTGTTTTTTTGTAAACTATTTCTTTGTTGTTCTTGAAACTGTCCTGAAATTTTTTCAGAATTTGTTGTATGATAAAGGTGATCAAAATCTTCACTCGACCTATTCAAAGAATGTAAATGCTGAGTTTCCCTTTGATCCTGGCCTCCTTACTTTTCCCACATCTTATGATGACTCTCTTCAGAGTGATGAGCCAGAAAATCAAGCTGATCCCGTAGCTCTTGTATATACTCCTACACCATTTGTAGTCCCAGATAGGTATAAACCTCTTGTTTTACCTTCTGTTCTCCATGCTTTCCCTGCAAATTATGACCTATATCTACCAAGATTTGACGGTGAATGTAACAATGTCAACGCTGAGCAACATGTGCAAAATGTTGAGACTTTTCTAGATCTTTTTGAAGTTGATGATGAAGATGTTAGTATTAGGCTTTTTGCTCTTTCTTTGCAAGGCCAAGTGAAGAGTTGGTTTAAAGCCCTGCCTGATGCGAGCATTTCAGATTTCCAGAACTTTGTCATAGTTTTCCTTGACAGGTGGATGATTGGACATAATCCTTTCCTTATTATAGAAGAGTATAATCAGCTCAAAAGAATGCTAGGTGAGACAGTACAACAATTTTCTGCCAGATTTAACCAAGTTTATTATTTGATGCCAGTTGATATAAGACCTTCTCCTAGATCTGCTCTCTTGCACTACCCGAGTGCCTTTGATCCGGAAATGGAGTTTCAGCTGA
This sequence comes from Pinus albicaulis, assembly GCA_034641835.2. Classification (NCBI taxonomy): domain Eukaryota; kingdom Viridiplantae; phylum Streptophyta; class Pinopsida; order Pinales; family Pinaceae; genus Pinus; species Pinus albicaulis. The sequence goes on from CM076584.1 coordinate 168,395,227, forward strand.
GAGAAAAGAATATTGCAACACTTCACGAGATGCAGAACAAGGCAGTGAATGTAGAGGCTCATTTGCTAATCTTGAGGGCAAGGTTGAAGGAAGAAGAGATGAAAAACATAGATCCGGAGAAATCGACACTTTCAGAGGAAAATCTTGATCTTTTCGTAAATGCAGTAGAAGAGATGGTGCGGAAAATGACTGCAAAAAATGAAAATGACATTCAAGAACAAGCGGCTGACCCAAAACATTTTGTTTCTGATCCCAGTTGTCATAGTGATTGTTTTATAGATCATTGTGAAGAAGAGAGAGCTGTTGATATGATATGTATGTTTGATGATGTGTTTTATACCGATGAATTGCCTCAGTTTGATCAGTACGATGATGATTATGTTCTCCAAAAAGAAGCCGATCTTGCAGACAAATCAGTAGCTGATTTTTCAGAGGACGGTCACTTTCGGCAGCTCGAGTACAGTGATCAATCGATGCATATCCGCTATGGCAATGATGAGGAAAGTGCATCAAATTTTGAAGTAAGTGAAGGATCTTTGCCTTTTTGTTTTGATTCATTTCAGTTCATTAGAGATAACTTCCATGCAATCAGAAATCAAACGACAACAAGTCTTGATCTGGATCGTCTTGGGGGCAATGAAAAATTCTCATATTCAGACTGATAGCCCCCGAAAGTCATTGATTGTCAAGTTGCAGCTGAAAACTTGGAAGTGGGCACACATGATTTAATGATTCAAGATGACTCCATACCATTTTGTTTTGAATCATTTCAGTTTTTGAAAGGTAAATTGCATAGGAAATATTTAAATGAGCATCCTGTAGCATCAGATTTGCAGCCACCAAATGAAATTGAAGGTCATATTACAGATGAAGGCGTGGAAGATGAAATACATGATTTGATGTTGCAGGAAGATTCTATACCCTTTTGTTTCGAAGCATTTCAGTTCATAAAGCAGAATCTTCGTAATATCTCTCAAGAAAAAGATGAACAACTAGAAGGAGGTCATACAGTTTCAATGGATACATTGCAGCAGTCTTCTCAATTTTTTTTTGATCCTATTGCTCGAGTATTGGATGAGGTTTGCTGTAAAAATTCTTCTCCATTGGCTAACCATGTGCCCGAAAAGAATGTTGATAATAATCTTGTTCAAAATTCAATTTCATTGTGTTGTTCAACAGATTTTTCATATGAGGAGATTGATAAAGGAGACTTTTGTTCTGTCTGGAATCAGCAACGGAGTTTGGTTTTTCATGAATTTCAGGATCATTTTGATAGCTTGCTGCAAACACCAAAGAAACACAGCACAGATGTGAGGAAAGTCTTGATATCCAGCTATGAATATTATTTGGACCAGAGCAGTGACGTGTTAATGGAAATGAATAGCTATGTTTATGAAGATCCTTTCGCAATATTTTTGAAGTCATCCAGTCAATTCATGCTTTGCAAGTTTATCAGCAGCCAACTTGATTCCGAGTTTCCATGGGAGTTGCCTTTCGATTCTTCCCTTTTCCTGTTCATCAGAAAGCATTTGGGAAGAAATCAGATAGCAGCCATGATGCTTACATGGTTACATTGGCTGTTCCATTACACTTGATCAGGTAATGGATGAAATTGTTAGAGTATGTTGTATTGAATAAGCTCAATTTTGAGCATCTTTTCAGTTTGTCAGTTATGTTTTAGTCATGTTGGTTTATTATGGTTTTCAGCTTAAGTCTCGAGTCTGAGTCTGAGTCAGTTTGTATAATGTCAGTGGTTGAGTTTTGATTCCATAGCCCAATGGATGTAGGCACTGTCTGCTCCCCCAAAGATCTGTTGTTCTTGTCACCTCCAGGGAGCCACCATCCCCATTGGAGCCAATGTTAGACTCGGTCTTGTCAGTCCTCTGTCAGAGTCAAATTCACTAAAGTTCATTTCTCGTCATTTGCAGTCATTAATGCCATTGTGGTAAAAAAGAGTTATTTTAGTTTCTGAGTCCAGGGTTTTGTCTTCAGAGGTGTGAAATAACATGTGCAGGCCATGAGGATGTCTTCAGTGAGTTTTTATTTCAAGATTGTCATCATCAATAATGCTCGAGGATATTTCTTCTCCAAAACTCTATTTTGGAGAAGAAATCGTCAAATTTGTTATTTTGTAATAAATATGTCAAAATGTTTCAAATTATACAGCTCTTCAATGGTAGCCCTGTTTCAGCTTCAGCAGCTCTATATCCTGTAAGACAAACAGAAAACCTCCAAAGATTCCAAATATATTCTTATTCTGATGCTGGTGATGTAAAGAAATATCTTTTTCACTTGGAGAAGTTGAATTGCAAAGTTGGAGGCCAAACAGTGATTGAGGGAGGCCGACTATGTCAGTTTAAGGTGCGCGCGACGCATTGGTCATGGGCGCGGCGCACCCACAGTGTGCGATGCATAGAGAAGTTTTTTACTGTGTGCTTTTCCAAGGGCGCGGCGCACCCAAACGCCGCGGCGCATTGGGTCTCCGCGCGGCGCATACAGCCAAAGGCCCGAAACTGCTCCAAATTGCCCATAACACGCACAGATTTGCCAGATTTGGAAAAGAAGGGAGCGCAATACACTTGCATCCAGTATTATGGCATGTTTTAGTTATCTTCCAGGACCATTGTCATGTGTTAAATTTGGTTTAGCAAAGGTGAGGCATATGCTGCCATTTTCTAGTCGATATTATGAAGCCATAAGTCTTTTATGTCTCGTTTGCCAATAATTACAGAAGTTGCTACTCCTACTGTCGGAAGCCACGGTTTTTGTATTGCACAGCTTCCCCCCAATCTTAGAGTGGCCAAGTGGCAGAAACGAGTTATGGGAATATTCAAAATGGTCAATATTTGTCTCCACGATTAAACAATGCGATGAATTGGGGAAACAGGAAATTGGGATCTCTTCTGAATTCACGATGGAATCAAGAACCTTTTGTGGAAGGCGAGGTCGAAGATGAGTTTAGAACCGAGCAAACTTTCTATGGGGCGTGACAGGTCAGGCCAAGGACTCTCGTTATTACTACCATCTCATCAGCCTTCTGAAATGTAACTGCAACAATTTGAAGCAACGACTGGCCGCACAATGTCTTGCAAGCAGCTCCAGATGCCAGGGACTGTTATTTCCCAGTTGAATATGCGCAGTGTGCATAGAAACAATTCACAACCTGCCTATGGAAACAGTTGTGGGCGTATTGGCACAAATTTGTTTCACTTCATCAATGGTGAAATGGCCATGTGCGTGAAACTACAGCACACAGAACAATTTAAGTGCATAGCACATGGCGAATGAGGATGCGTTACGGCAAATAGAAAGTGCTCATGACTACTTCAAGACCGAGGCAGGCAAACTTAAGCAATTATTGGAGATTAAAGTCTCTGCCTTAACGAAAAGGATATCAAATTTGGAAGTTGAAATAACTGAGAAGGAAGTGGCAGCAGCTTTTCCATCTCTTCGATCTCTTTAAGCACGAAATTGATAAACCAGCAGTCAAGAAAGTGGATTAAGGATGCTGTCAGGGATAATCAGGCATATCTTCATCATTCTTTAAGTCAGGCAGTGCTCATAACTGATGGTAGTCCGGAAGGGTTTGGAAGTGTTACAATTGCTGTGCTGGTTACAGCTGTGGTTTGTCTTTTGCTTGTCTACTTGTTTCCATATGCACTTTCTTCAGATATTGGTAGACCTATAAATGTACACGTTTCCCTCCTGAGCCACGTGGTTATCTCCATATTGGGCATGCAAAAAGCTACTCTTTTAAACCAATACTTTGCTCAGAGGTATAAAGGGCGATGTTGAATCATCTCTAATTGCAGAAGAGAGGGAACAGAAATTTGAAAAAGAGCGGTCAGAGTTTGTGCAGTAGTTGCGGAACTCTGTTTGCTATTTTTATTAAAATTTGGTTTTATTCGGTAAGGGGAAGCAAATAGTCTGAAAGCCCGAATTAAACGAAGGATATTAACCATAAGCAGAGAAATAGGGTCGATTTTCCCATTTTTAACTTCAGTTCCAATTCAAATCCATTTTTTGTCTTTCAATTGGCCATTAGAAATTTGCAAATGGAAAATGTAACGTAATTATGTTTTTAGAACAAATCGATGAATCTCTCTCTATTTCTATAATTTCAGTTGAAACAACGCCCTTGTTTTGGGTCGATCTGTTTTCTCCTGAGTTTTTTATTGTATGGATAATTTTTTGTAAGTGAGAGTTCGGGGAAACGGAGGAGAGGTAACAGAGAGCTTCATTGTACAACTTTGACAGAGGAATAATAGAAGGATGCAGCTCTGGTTCATAAGATCCCTGCAGTGTGAGTTTAGCGAATGTTTTTTCTTTTTGTCTCATATGTATCTCATTATGTTTTTCATTTCATTCATAATCGTTTCAAGCTGAAAGCTTTTGCAGTAAGATAGGTAGAATCCAATTTGTTGCTCTGCCTTGGGAAGTGTTCAGGATTTGTGTATTTTCTTCTATTGGAAAGGATTCGTTGTTTAATGCCGTTTTCAAATTTCTTCAAAAGTCTTTACATTCCACATTATTTCAAATTTAATTGTTAAACTTCACTCCTATCTTGCCTTATGGAATAATCTGTGCCTTTGATTGAATCTCTGCTCTTGCTGTCTTTGCCCCATACAGCCCAGAAAACCCAGTCATTTATTAAAAACCTCATTCATATCTATTTACTAGCCTAAAATCAGTATCCATTATAAGTCATCTCAGCCCCTTTGAAGACCTTTTGCCAAGATAGACCCAGAGAGAGCCCTCTCCTGTCCTCGTAGGGCTAGCTACGAGGCTAAGCTTGGTTTGATGTTGCATTGAGTTTTACCTTATTTCAGCCTAAGGTAGATTCGAGCGCTAACAGGAATCATGTATAGATTGAATGTCAGTAGCATGCCATACCAAATTCTGGTTTCAACAAGATTTACAACCGATAATCTTTGGAATAAAAAAATCAGTCATCTTAATCCACAAGATCTCATGCTGCTTCAAAGGACAGGTATGGTTGATGGAATTTCTGCTTTTCATAATATTTATTTAGATTATGATGGATGTGAATTAGAAAAAATTAATAGGAAATGGTTTCCCGTGAATGTTGATAGGAAGAAAATATATATTCTGGAACTTGTGCATACATATATATGTAGACCTATGCAGGCTAGGTCGCTAGGTGGTGCATATTATTTTTTACTTTTTACTGATGATTTCACTAGATTCTCTTAGATACACTTTATTAGCAAAAGGAGCCATACATTTCAATGCTTTAAATAATTTAAGAATATGGTGAAGAAGCAGACAGGGAAATTCATAAAGATTCTCTGCTCAAATCAAGGGGGATAATACAAGATGAGAGAGTTCATGAAATTTTGCAGAGATCATGGGATTATTCAACAGTTCACAATGCCTCAAAATCCACAGCTAAATGGAGTTGTCGAACTAAATAATAGAACCCTCGTTGAGTGCGCACGAAGTATGCTTCAAAGTAAGGGTCTAACCAATGGCTTTTGGGCTCAAGCAATCAACAATGCACTTTACTTAAAAAATATGACTCAAACTAAATGCCTTAATTTTAAAACTCCTTTTGAAGCACTTTATGGATATAAGCCAGCAGCGAATCATTTAAGAGTTTTTGGGTCAAAATTATTTACCCATATACCCAAGTAAGATAGAAAGAAGCTAGATCCTAAGGCCATGAAATGCATCTTTGTAGGATATTGCATTGAGTTTAACGCTTATAATCTATTTAATCCTTTGACTCATAAATTCATTGCAAGTCAAGATGTCATATTTCATGAGCAGTTGAGGAAGGAAATAAGGAAAACAGTCTTGAATAATGGTACCTTCCATTTTTGATGGAATAAAGTAGTGAGGACAATCAACAACAAAAAAAAAAACAGAAAGAAGAAGAGGCAAGTGATGTAGTCAGTAATTCAAGCTCGCAAAGGTCTCAAGCAGATAGATTTGATGTGAGTCCTTTACCGAGAAGATCAGGTATGCAGACTCAGCCACCAACCATATTCACAGACTATTCTTTAATGTAAGACATTTTAAATGTTATAGAGCCCACAGATTATAAAGAATCTAGTCAATCTCATGAGTGGAGGGTTGCAATGAATGAAGAATATGAATCTATTATTAGAAAAAATACTTGGTAACTAGTTGAATTGCCTGAAGGAAAAATACCCATAGGTTGAAAGTGGCTTTACAAACCTAAATTTAATGCAGATGGGAGTATAGAAAAGTTTAAATCCAGACTAGCAGCAAAGGGTTATTCACAGAAAGAGGGAATTAAGTATGAAGAAATCTTTGCTCCTGTAGCCAAACTCAATACTATTAGACTGTTAATTGCCTTAGCTACAAAATATTAGTGGATGCTACACCAGTTATATGTTAAGTCTACATTCCTAACTGGTGATTTAAAGGAATAGGTCTATTTAGTGCATCCTGAAGGGTTTTTTAAGTAAGGGCGGGAACATTTAGTGTGTAGATTGAAAAAGACACTTTATGGTTTAAAACAAGCACCTAGGTCTTGGTACGAGAAGATTGATTCATTTTTCTTACAACATGTTTTTCATAGGAGTATGAATGATCCAAATATATGTACCATGTATGATGAACATATGTAGATTATTTTTATTTCATTGTATGTGGATGACATGATTATAATAGGTAATGTAGATGATTTAATCAAAGAAATAAAATTGCACATGTCACAATTTTTTGAAATGAAAGACCTTGGAATTTTAGATTATTGTCTAGGTCTATAAGTATGGAGATACTGTGGGCAAACTTTCCTTACTCAAGGGAAGTATGTCAGAGGGCTTCTCAAAAAATTTAGAATTGAGCAGTGTAGGACAACATCAACACCTTTACAGCAAAATCTGAAATTCTGCAGTGACGATGGCTCTAAGGAGGTGGATGCCACTTTGTATAGGAAACTAGTTGTTAGTCTGATATATCTAACTACAACTAAGCCAAACTTAGAATACTATGTCAGTGTGTTGAGCCATTTCATGTCTAAACCTCTTGAAAGTCATTGGGTGGCAGAAAAAAGTGTGTTGAGGTATCTTCATGGTACTAGCAATTATGGTATTTTATACACTGATACATATCATGTTATTTTAGTAGGTTTTTCAGAATCTAATTGGGTAGGTAACTTGGACGATCGACGATCTATCATAGGTTATGCATTTAGTGTTCGATTTGGGGTCATAGCATGGAGCAGTAAAAATCAGAGCACCATGTCTTTATCTTCAGGTGAATTTGAATACCAAGCATGATGCACAACAACATGTGAAGCTACCTGGTTGAGAAGGCTTCTCCATGATGCAGGAGAAGAGAAGAGAGAGGAAACTATCATCAAATGTGACAACCAGAGTTCCATTAAGCTAGAAAACAATCCACTGTTTCATAAGAGTAAGAAACACATGGATACTCAGTTTCACTTTGTTACAGAAAAATTCTAGCCAAAAGAAATTTTTATTGAATTTTGTAAAACATGTGACAATGTGGTTGATATTTTTACTATGCCTCTTGGGAAGGTGAAGTTTGAATTTTTTAGAGGGATATTAGGACTACGGGATAATCCTTTCTCCATTAAGGGGGAGAGTTGGAAATAATTAATATTATATTTTATTAATGGAGAAACGTTTACATGGTTGTAACATAACTCCTTAAGTTAGGATTAGTTCCTAGGTTCTAGGAGTTTGTTCCCAACTCCCTATTCTCTTGAGATGTATTTATCGTTGTATCCTTGATTAATTGAATGTAGAGTGTATGCTCTAGTTTGTGAAGTCTCCAAGTGAATTTCTTACCTATGAGCTGCTTGTTATTCAATTCATTTCTTTTCTTTCCAGTTTTTATCAGAACAAAAGGTTGATGTATTATATTTTATCAAGTTGATCGTTGGTAAACTATTTCTTGACACAAAAGGATGGTTAGGGAATTCTTATCAAATTCTATACTTGAAGGAAGGTATTTTACCTGCAGTGAAGTGGATGACTGGGCTTTAAGCATTAGAGAATGATGCAACTGTGCGAGTTTAACATTTTTGAAACTGAGATTTGAAGAAAGATGATTGGTGAACTACACACTATGTGAAGCCCATGACTATCCTTACTAGTTCTTTTAAGTGCTTTAACATCTCAGTATGCATTAAATTATTTCCACTATAGTTACAACCAAAATTAAATGTGGAATATAATTTTTCAGTGGTGTTCAAATGAACCATTTGTATCATGTACTTGTTGAAACATTTTTTATATAGTTACTAAGGAGGGAGGGGCGCTGATACTGAGTGTCCTTCCATATTTAATAAGTAGAGGGATCGTCCTCTACCTCTCAACCAACCGATATTTCTTAGCGCGAATATGCCAAATGTAAACATTTTTTTTGCCCTCAACATATGTTCAGTGGTAGCCATAAAAAAATTATGAGTTGCAGGAATTAACAGATTTCTAGGATTGTATTTGTGAAAGATGCCAAATGTCTCATCCTTTTAATTATTTTTTTTGATTTCATGATATAGACTGCAATATAGTTTGTCATGGAAATGGTTTATTGAAAGGCCTCCCATTATTCACTATCATCATACCTTTTTTCAAACATACAACTTTATTTTTTAAGGAGTCTGCAACCACGTTAAGACGCCTTTTAACATGGAAGATATCAATACATTAAAATTTTTCAAATTAAGAAGAATAAGAACTTGAATTGGATTAAAGGATTCATTAAGATTTTGGATTACTATCATCGAATCTCCAAAAACCATTATGTGTCAATTCCCTCTGATACAACTATGTTCAGCCCCTACTGCAAAGCTAGAAACCCTAAGTGGTCGATGGTTGCAATCCCAAATCCCCATGCTTAGTGATCTCCTTTTCTTCATTAGTGATTATTAATACTAAAAATAAATCTTCATTAGTTATTATTAATAATAAAAACCAATCTTATAAAATTTCAATTAACAATATGAATATATCTATTTATTCATTAACTTTCTATACATAAACAAATTCAATCATTTTTTCTATAAACATGTATCAAAATCTAAGGAAAACATGCAAAATATTTTGTTAATGAACAAACTAAAACAAATTGAAAAATCAAATGCTAATTATTATGCTTTATACTAAATGTTTCAATAATTTCATAATTTTTTGAAGAATTTTTTTTTCTTGACATTTTTAATAAGATTATCTTAGAAAAACAAAGAGTTTAACACATCAAAATAATTTATCAATTCAGGCCTAAACCTGCCCACACTTGCTCACTAAAAATACATCATAATGTGTTTCAATATATAACTATGGGATAACTAGACTCAATAACATAACAACATGGAAGATATAGACTCTAACTCACTTACAACTCACTTACATTGGAAAACACTGATTTCTAGAACTACACCTCATAGATATAGAACATGTCCTGAAAACTAAGAAGAAAACTCATTAACTCTATCTAGAATCACCATTTTGACATTATTCCAACATCCCCCTTAATGGAGAAATGGATTTTCAACAATGCATAACAATGCCTACTGGTCTAAGTCTCAAGGCTTACAATATGACTCAAAGATTTCATTTTGACTTTCTTTGCTTCAACATATTGATGAAATTCCTTCTTGGAATTTATGCTCCAAAATTTCAAGCTTTAAACCTTTTTAGTCTTTTTCCTACTCTAGATCATGAAGTCTGAATATTGCTTCTTATCACAACAAAGATGATTCCAATCCATTTTAACTCCTTTTTCAACAAGTTCATTTTCATCACCAAAAGTTTCTTTTTCATTGGACTACTCCGACATCAATCCATGATAATGTTTAATCTAGATAAATGTCTTTCGGATTAATCACATCATTAGGATTTGGTCGATGTTTCAAACTATCTAATGTGGTTCATCCTCGGGACAAGGTGAAAAAGATAATCGATCTTATTGAATAAATAGTGTGGATGCATCATTTATCGAAGATAGTTGTTTAAAACTAGTCATTAAAAACTAGCCATTTATAGTTAGTCATTAATTAGTTAATTAGTTATTAGAAAATTATTATTTTAAATAGGTTAATTAATAATAATATTTTAATAAAAATATTCAAAAATTTTATTAAATAGATTAATTAATAATACTATTTTGATAAAAAAAATCAAAAATTAAATACAATGGGATTAAAGTTAAGGTTATAAAAAAAATATTTATAAATAATAAAATTTTTAAGAAATTGTATCTTATTTATAAATAATAATAGGGGTTTATTCGATTTATAAATAATAATAGGGATTGAATTTTTCTTTTTTTATTTATTTTTATAAAAAAAAACGAGAAAACACAACAGACCAAAGGCGACAGGAGCTTGAAAGTAATGTGGGAAAAAACACTGAGAGAGAACTGGAATCTAGCTCTTATCAGTTTCCAACCATCATCCCTGTTGATATTCTTAGCATGCCTTTCAATCTCAATAGCTTCCCTAATATTTATGTGGTAGAAGTGATCAACCCTAGCAATAACTATGGAGCCCTCAATGCATACATGGTGACACGATTTTTCCACATGTTTCGCAAGAGCAGATGTGCAGGACCGATTGTGTCTATTGTCAACAACATGCTCCTGGATTCTTTGTCTAATGGATCGACCTGTTTCGCCAATATAGGGAGTACCACAGCAACAAGGAACCATGTAAAAAACTTTCATGTCTTTAGGGTCAATAGGGTCCTTGACAGATCTGAGAGAATTTCTAATAGTATAAAAGGGTTTGAATGAAGAGGACATTATTTCCCCTAAGGACATGGGAAATTTTTTCTGTGATCCCTTGGATAAAAGGGAGATGAACCTTGGAGATAGGCTCCATCCAAGAATATTTGCCTCATAACCCCTTATAAGATTTTTGAAAGGAATTAAGGCATTGAGATATACTATACCCATTATTCTCAAAAAAATCAAGAAAATGGGATTTATCAGACTCTAAGTGATTATTGTCAGAGATTATAAGAGAATGGGTAGAAAGAGTGCAAAAAACACCAAATTTTTGAGAAGAAAAATGATGAGAACTATAATGCAGATATTGTTCCATGTGAGTATTCTTGTGATAAACTTGGTGGGAAATGTAACCAACATAATTTATCGAAAGGAGGATATGTAAGAATGGATGGCAACCATCCACCTCAACTTCCATCGTGAATTTGATGGAATATGACTGGGAATTCAGGTGACCAAGAAACAGATCTAACGTTTTGCGAACGTGGGGCCATATGACACAAGTATCATCCATGAACCTCTTCCAATTATTAGGGTGAAAATGAGCTGAGGCTAAGGCCTTAATTTCAAAATCCTCCATAAATAGGTTATCAACAATAGGAGAAAGAGGGGAACCCATAGAAACACTACAATATTTCTCATAGAACTCACCTTGGAAACTAAATAAAGTCGAGGTGAGGCAGAGGCCAACAAATTTAGAGGTGTGTTAGTAAGAGATCTACTTAATGACATCAATGGCTTCCTGGATGGGGGTTTTTGTAAATAAGGACACAACGTCAAAGCTGACTACTAACTCCCCTGGTTCCAACTTAATGTCTTTCCATTCTATGATAAAATAAGTTGAGTCCTTAACATAGGAATCAGTAAGACACACAAGGGGTGTTACAGGTCAATCTGGGCATCACTCCTGAAACTCAAATAATTACAAATAGGGTCTATCATACTCTAAATCAGTTGCTACTTACCTTAAACAAGTCATCCCATTGTTGGTTTTTATCCATGAAATTTCCACTACTTGAAGTTCAGCTGAAATTATCCATTGAGCCACCAACTCACCCCTAGACTACAGTAAGTTATTTGCAGAGCACTTACTCCCATGCAAAGAAACATTACAGAGCACCTAGGCCCACTTAACAATCCGTTGGTCAACTAAGAGTGAATTTTTCAAATGATTTCGAGAATATTCCCACTTTCTAGTGGCGTCTAGAAGTATTTCCAACTATCATGCTATCTGATAAACTCGAATATGAACACCATGAAGCCATTAAACCACTTATCCTTTTATCCCATTGAACAACTAATCTCCCTAATCCATTTATGGAGTAGCCATTCAATGACCGATTAATTCCAAACTACCCTCATTTCCTATAAATTGAGCACTGATCATAGTGCAAAGGAGAGAAAGAGTTTGAATTTGTAGAGTTATGCTAGTGAGATTATACCTCTTGAGGTATTGTTTGAAAGTAATGATGTCGATGTGATGAGGATAGGACTAAAGTTGGAGTGAGTTTACATTGTATATCCAACTGGTTGTAACTTCTCCTTCTATAGTATAATAGAGAGATTTGTTCCTTTCCTAATGCATGTGTTCATGCTATTATATATGTATTTTCAAATGTAATCGATTCAGTTTGATGAAGATGAATAGATCATATGCCTTTATGTCATTTTCTATCTTCTATCAGTATTTGTAGGTACCAATCAAACGAGTTCACTTCAATTGGGAGCGAAAAAAGTGACAAAAGGGAGATGAAGAATAGCGAAGGATCATAAGTAGGTGTTCTTATATTACATGTTTATCTTAAGGAAAAGGCCAAGTGTCTTTCATCTATTGTTCTAAGTGTGTCCACCACACTTATGGAAACTTATCTATCCATAGATTTCATACCACCCTTATGGGGTAAGGCGACCATGTGAAAGTAAGTAGATACAACTGCATCCATAGCGTATACCCACGGTCTTCCAAGCAATATATTGTAGTCAAGGGGTTCGTAAATGACCTCAAATATCCTTCTTCACCTTCATTTCCCAGAAAAATGGAAGCATTATGTTAGTTCATAGTGCCCCACCATCTCTTCAGAACATTGGTGTAGGACTCTTTAAGAATTATTCCCTAATGGGCACCTTTTTGTTACCGTTGCCTGTGAAATCAACAGAAATTTAAAAAAAAAAAACCTGCAATATGATATATTCCACTTCATCTGATTTATGAAAGGTTCCCAATTATTCTAAAATATATAGGCTAGGTGTAACTATGCTGCTATGTCCAATCGAGCTTGCATAACAATCAATCTTTTTGGCTTGTGCGAGCAATCCTGATCCTTTGTCGCCAAATGTTTGGGTCAATCGTTCTTTGGATTATGATACTTCTTCTGACCCTTTTTCACGTATATTCTCAACTGATGAAAGCATTATGGAATCCATGATGCCAGAAGAAGAACCATGGGCTGATTCTCATCATTGATCCCATATTCCAGATTCCATTGAAGATAGTCCAACTGAACTATATCACCCTAGAGTCATTTATTTCTTAACAAATTCCATTCCTATCCACGCCATCGATTCTGAGCGAAACCCATAAAATATTGAAGAAACAATTTCTAACGATATTTCAACCAAACCTAGCATAGTAGAAAAAAATTATGTAGGCGTGTCTTGTTCTGCATCTGAACTTGAAACTTACCGCTCTCTTTCCGTGAATTTCATGATGTATTCGCTTGGTCGTATGAGGAAATGCTAGGCATCAATTCTAGTATCATTGAGCACAAGATTAAAATGTACACTGATGTCAAACCGATACAACTGTTGGGCCGTGAATAAGACCACTTTTTAACACTTATTTCATCCATTTTTACTCTTCTTTATCATGTCATTTATTATAATTTATTATATAAATCCATTTTATAATGTTTTATGCTGTTATAGATGAATATTCTTTTTTCTCCTTATTTTTAATAAATTGATGATTATTATGCATAATTTTATCAATAATGGTTTATTAATATATTTTGTAACAACACTCACCATTTTAGCCTCGAAGATATTTCGTAGATTGCAGATTTGACCTCCAGATCATCATCAAATATTCCAAGTCAGAAGTTCGCTGGAATAAGAAGTGACAGTTTTGCGGTTGAGATTCTAGACAAATGGAGAAGAATATGGAAAATCAGGAACATGGGTTTTGTCTAGAACGGACCAAATTAACTCTAATAAATAATGGTTTGCCCAAATTCAGCCTGTATTGAGAGAAACATAGGGTTTTTTAGCACGATTTTCTCAGATTTGCTGTTGCGACCATCCTCCAAATTATCTCAGCTGCAAATTCAAATTCGACTTGTTGTTGTTGAAAGATGGATGGAAATCTATTTTCTTGTTGATCAATTGGTTAGGAACAATCTAATATTGTTATGAGAGATCATATTTACTATTTAATTTCTACACTTTGTGATTATAAAAGGAGAGCATGTATTATGTATTGGGGGAGGATGGATGAGAGATGGAGAGATTTATTGTTGTAATTATACAATTCCTCATTGACTCTCATTGATTAAATAGAGATCGACTGTTTATAAACGCTGTTATGCATGATTAATACAAGAACGTGTTGTCGTTTAACTTCTTAGTTCTGTAGTAGTTCAACGACGTTTCATCGGTGGTTGAGGGCCCGACCCTGGTGGATCAATCCAATTTTTGTATCTCTACCTTTTCATTATTGTTGTAAGATAGTTCATATTTGATTTTATTATAGTTTTCAAGTTAATCGGTTTGCTGTTTAATTTCTTTGATATCAGTGTGTTATATTAACGAATCGCGTTGCTGTTCTTTTATTATTTAACAAGAATCTCAACACTGTATAACTTATCTTGTTAATATCTTAATAGAGCTTCGCTTTTCTATTTCCATTATGGTTTCATTCCACTTGCTGTTCCGTTTGATTGATATTCATTACAGATTGTTGTTCAATAGGATTGGTTATTCGATTCCATTAATTAGAGTTTGTTGTTCAGATTTATTAAATAGGATTCATTGTTTAATTCCTTTAATTACAGTTTGCTGTCCATTTACTTTGCTGTTCATTTATGTTGATTAATTACAAAGAGTTTTCTTTTAAAGAGTTTTCCTAGTTTACTTTCAAGAGCAGCTTTAGTTCAATTTCTATTTCCTTTTAATTGCTTTAAAGTAGGACCGTCAACTGTAGAAAACATTGGTTATTGCTTCCTCGTTCCCAGATTGATTGTCTTGTTCCAGTTTGATTTCAATTGCATCAATTTCTAGAGGAATGAGTTATTGCCACTGTATCCTCAATTGATGTTTGCTGAGTGAATAGTTGATTTCAGAGCATTTGAGTTTATGTTGTTGTAGTTATATTTCTTTTTCAAGCATCCATTTACTCTTGCATTTAGAACACTTTACTACATATTGAAGAGCATTACTCTTGGATAAATTGTTGCCTCAGACTGAGTACACTCTTGAAATAAAAAGTCGTTCGTGGATTATAATTAATGTGAGATAAATAGGTGTTAAAAAGATACCTTTTATACCTCAACATTTTGGCGTCGTTGCCGGGGAGAGCGTATTCCATTTAGAAAGAGTGATGCATATTTATTTTTTTCTTCTTGGGAATAATTGGGTATTAAAGACGGAAGGTAAGAACCTGCGCACCGAGCAAGAAACACACTTGTTCACTGGCCCGCTTCACAACATAATTGAGTGAAAGCTTAAGGTAGGAATGAATGGTTGCGTTTTCTTGAATTTTAGAGGTAGAATTTTTGAAAAAAATTCTTGTAATTCCACTCGAGTGGTGATGTAAGCACCACCCATTTCACTAACCAATTGACAGGAACATTGGAAGGAGGATCCTTAAAGAAACACATGAAGAACATATTCTATTATGGTAAGAAATGGCTCACATTGCAACTTTCGAATTCCCTATCAACAATCTAGGAGGAGTGACACAAATGCACATAATTCCCCCATTGTCGCTACCAAATTTTCATGGTTTGACAAATGAAGATCTAGATACATTCTTATTTTAGTTTGAAATACTTTGTAGAGGATATGATTATTGTACTAATGATCAAAGGTTGAAAGTGTTTCCTCTTACTCTAAAAGGAGCAGCTCTCCGATGGTTCATGAGCCTAGGTGGGAACTGCATCCAAACATGGGAGGACATGAAGAGCATATTCTTGAAGAAGTACCAATACTGTTGCAAATCCAATGAAGATATTTTCGGTATGATACAAGGGGAAGATGAAAGCTTGGAGGACTATGTGGAGCGATTTCGTTACAACCTTCAAAAATCAAAGCATAAGAATTTGGAAAAAGCGATCTTGAAAACACTCCTTCTTAAAGGAATCAAAGATGATTTTTTAGAACTCTTAAATCTGATAGGAAAAGGTGATGTTTTTCAGTTATCATATGATGATGTTTGTGAGTTGTGCATAAGTTATTCAAGAGGAATTTCCAAGGCTGGTAAGAATTCTAGAGAAGTTTCTTCTTTCTTTTCCAAATTTACTACAAGAACAAGAGACATAAGAGCTGAAATCAAGATTTTATTTGAAAATTTTAAATATTATTTTATTAGCTCCCTAAATTCACAATTGAATGTTTTGTAGGTTCGGAAAAATCAAGAATTTCATGAAGTGTTTTGCCCTCATTACCGAAAGGAGCATCCCATAGATGGTTGTTCTTCCTTATCTAATTTGGAAGTGGCATATCAAAGAGATCGGGAAGCTGCAACAAGGTCAAGAGGTATGGTTCAAAAAAATTCCTCTCCATTCTCTTACTTGCATAATCCATTATGGAATACTCATATGTTAGGGCATCCATGCCAATCTTAATATAACAACCACCAATATTGTCTACAAGTTTGGCATGGTTCATCTTATGATTGCATGACTACTCTCCCTCATCTTGTAGCACAAAAACATCTTCTAGCTCTTCCACAACACCTTGCTTGCCTAGCAAAATCATCCACTCAACACAATCAACTACATCACCAAAAGGCTCCATTCCCTACACAATCTCCTGCTCAACTCATTCCACAGCTTCACCAAAATAAACTAGTACAACATGCTTACAGTGTTGAACTAAAAAATTTACCCACCTTTCCCACCCATTCTATTTCACATGCACCATTGGAGAAAACTTACACTGAGACTCATAATGAATCAAATCCAAAAAGTGTAGAAGTTATGAAAGAAAATGAGTTTTCTTCTAGTTTTCACCAACAAACCATTTTAAAAGCTCAAGAACTTCATGATACGATGACTATGGGAAATCAAGAATGTAACGGATACATTGAAGATTGGTTTCACTCCATCACTTGTTTGCAACATCACTCTATGCTTCAAGAATTTTTGGCACCATCTTTTCAAGGGAAGTTGGCTTCTCATACCCAAATTTTTATCAACATGCAATTTTCAAATTTGGGTATGTACATACTAGAGGCATTATTTCTAAAATGGTTCCACTAGAAATACTCTTATACATAAACATATTTTATTCTCAAAGAAGAGTAGGATAGTGGATAAAATAAAATAAATAAGGAAATAAAACAAACACATTTTTTTTATTTTTGTAAAAATAGTTGTTTCTTTGTTGCAACACGTTGTGAAATCAACATTGATGATAAACATTCTAATTTATTTTTGTATGTAGATGAATTATATTTCAAATAAAAATTCTACAAAAACTTATATTCATTTTTATCATCAATATGGAAAAATTTCTTGAATATCATATTTTTTTGGCTTGCGGGCTTGATGAAATTTATGAAAACAAAGTTGGGACAGTCATGTTTTGAGGGACCAAAATTGAATATTTTTAAAACCTGTTTCTATACTAAGTATCCCTTGATGTCTAATTTCCAACCCAATTTGAATCACTCCATTTGGATTTGAAACGAAAAAGTTAGAACCAAAACATTGACAGGGTGTCTAGTAGGCAGCTTAGGAACAGAGTTGGGACAGTCAATTTTTGGAGGCCTAAATGACTATATTTTTAAAATTTATTTCTATGAGAGATTCCTCTATGAATATAGTTTACAACGAAATTTGAATCACTCAATTTTGATATCGTATGAGGAATTTATGACCACAATACTGATTGCCTATCATAAATCAGCACTCTTGAAACTCTGTTTTCTCAGCTGTTCATTAACGTATTTGACCCATCAATTCTTTTTCTCTTCAAAATATATTTCTATTGGAGATAAATAAATGAATCTAATTTAATCTCAAATTTGAATCAGTTCAATCTGTCATCAAACGAAAAATTTATGCTTGAAATATCAACTGTTGGTTTAAGCTGGAAAATAAAAAATGACTCTATTATGCAGGTTGTTCTAAGCAAATTTGACATATCACAGCATTTAATTTTTAAAACCTGTTGCTATTAGAGATAAAAATTTGATTTATCTCTCATTTGGCTTTATAATAACTCAAATCGGACAAAAAACAAAGAAGTTATGATTGAAACACTGCTGGTTAGCATGATTGGCCACTGCTCTCCCACAGGTAATAAATTAATTTTACTTTGTCTGTGGATTTGTTCTACAGAGTAACTAATTGTTATTTTTTTGCATAATTCTTGGATTAGGGGAGCCTTCAAACCTCTCTTTCTCCATGATTTAATGTATTACAGGTAGATACTCGTTTTTTGCAGGTCTTAGCAGAACAAAGAAGGTCAATTTATGGACGAGCGATTCTTGAGAGAAACTTTAGTGAAACAAGGGAATTTCATCCAGTTCATTACCTAACAGATTCATAACAAGAAGAAATGAAGAATTGGTTTTCATTTGAAGATTCATGTCACTGCTGCCAAAACATTTTTCAAAAAGATCATTTTTTTCCATTAACAGATTGATATTCCTTTAGGAAATAACATCATAACTATTGTAACTTAATAAAGTGTTGTTTCTTTTCTGATTTCTTTTATGTTTTTGTGTTTCAGGTCTCGATACCTTCAAATTGTAGTTTCCGCTCAATTGACGATTGAACAATAAGGACCCCACCATGCAAGTTTCAATTACAGAAGGCAATTCTTTGGCAGCACCAATTCTGTGAAAAAAAAAAATTACTTTTTCTTGAAACCTGTACATAAAGTTTGTTTTCTTTTACTTTGCTTGTTTTTTTTTATAAAATTTTATTTCTTGAACCATTCTTACTTTGATTGCTGCGAATTTTTGCTGTTCCTTTCCAAAGGAACAACACTTTTGTTGTTCCTTTCCAAAGGAACAACACTTTTGCTGTTCCTTTTGAAAGTAACAGCAGTATTGTTGTGAGTGTTTTTGTTGTTCCTTTTCAAAGGAACATAACTTTTGTTGTTCCCTTCGAAAGGAACAACAGTATTGTTGTGAGCATTTTGCTGTTCCTTTCCAAAGGAAAAACACTTTTGCTGTTCCTTTCGAAAGGAACAGCAGTATTGTTGTGAGCGTTTTTGTTGTTCCTTTCCAAAGGAACAACACTTTTTGAGTGCATTTTTCTTGTTTGTGAATAACTTTTGAGGAATTTTTTTGAATTTGTCATGAATTTTTGAAAGGAAAACATACAATTCATGCAAGGATACACAAATTAAAGGTTACTAGAATCAGCTAATCAAGAGAAATTGTCATTTTTAAGAATTCTTTTGTAGTGATAAGAAAAAGGAAAGGACACAACCAACCATCTATATCCCTTTGCTGTCTTTATTTTCACTAAAATTAATATGATCGATTATCTTTATCATGTTGGTTCTTTCTTAAATTCTCATAACTCTCTTTGATTTTTATTTCATTGAATAAGAATAAGGGCATATTTTCTCTATTGAGATGTTCAGACTTCTTCCACCATCCCTAATCTTAAGGAGTGTTGAGCCACCCTTTATATATAAATAGGGAAGTGCTATATGTAAAAATAAATAAAAAATCTCTATATGATTACTAACAATTATATGATATTCCAGATGGAGGATAGGGGGTCTCATCAAGAGCCAGACTACCATGACCATAAGGAAGCAGTGAAGTGGCATTCCCATTATGGCCACCACACCAGGGATATGATCCAATGGACAACTCAGAAAAAGAAAAAGTTCTTGGAACAGGAGCTTTCATCACGAGCCGGCCTGCCCATCTTTCACTCTTTTCTAGTGAATGGCATTGTGATTCATCTGGTTCCCAAGCCAGCACAATGGCCTCCATCATAACATCACACAACACTTTCTGAGGCATAAATAAAGGATAATGGTTCCATGGGTGAGAAAGAAACTTTGTCAAGGTTATAGACACCTGTGGGCAACAGAGCTCTGCTGATGGTATTGGAGTCATATTTTTCACAAATCAATAGTAATGATAAACCCCTTTCTTATATTTTTATCTAATATCAAATGAGAGTATGCCCCTAAACCCTTTGTTTGGAACCGCTTATGCATGAAATTTATTTATAAATTGATCATAATGGTTTATGTGGATAATGACCGCATAAGTATGTTTTTTCACAACATATGTCCTTTTCCCTTATTTTCGAATCATCACATAAACATTTCAATATCTACTCACGATTTAAAAATATGCATTGATTTTAGTAATGCGATAATTTGTTGATCATATCATAAGTATGTATGTCTTTCCATGCTGTACAATTGCTGTGCAATACGCTGCTCTTCTATTTTGCTGATTTGCCACAATATTGATACTGCATTTTTACAAAAAAATTTCTGCTTGAACTTTTTTTGCATGCATCTTATCTGTTGCCATTCCAAACTAAAACTGTGGATTCAAGAAAATTGCATACAGAATTGTGATTTGTTTATAGGAGAAAAACAAGTATGGGGGGGAATTCTATTCACAGCACGACCACACTATTGCAACTAATAGCAAAGGCTCGCATGGCTTCCACCTTTTGCATCACTTTCAGTATCCGCTCAGCCTACATCAGCTTCAACAAAGGCCAGTCCCTAAATGTCATTCCACAGTTTTTCGGAGGTAACACTTGAGGTAAAATAACATAATTTTCTAATTTATTATGAATTTAGGAGAATTTCATGAAAATCCATTGAGCATTATTTATCATCATTCATTCCACATCTTTACCACTTCCCATTTTTTTAGACACGTCTCATCTTTCAGTTTGGGGGAGTGTTGATTTCCTTCATTTCTTTCTTATGACCATGTCAGTAATCTTCTTTGATATTCTTATTCATTCTCAACACCTCCCTTATTCCATGTTGTTTTACACCAAACATAGATTTCAACAGATTGTAGCAACCACCTCTCTTTGTTTTCTAGCATCGCATGAGGACATGCTAATTCTTCAGTTTGGGGGGAGGGAATTGCTACACATGATGGATGTTTTCCACTTTCTTTCTCATTTAAGGCATACAATTTCATTTGTATATAGTGCAGAAATTGATTTGCATATATCTTTAAAACTATGAACTGAATTCTTGTGATTTCTGGATAACAAAGAGGTATCATTAAAATACACAAACCCAGATAATTTCACACTAAATTAGTTCATAAAATTTCGAAAATTATGCACTATCACCTACAACCATTTTGTTTATATCTCATGATCCGTGCATAAAAACGATCTGATTTTTGAGAAAATGGTTAATGAAGTTTGTTGTTACTTATGTCACATTTTTCTACAACTTCATATAGTTGAACGTCAACTGTATAAATTGTTATGCCTTTATCAAGATTGCTAAAATTGAATATTCATTATTTGAGGAAAAATTCATTTGTTCCATCCATCTCATGATTTGGGATGAACACTTTTTGCTTGGTTAACACATGGGTTTTGTCTTTGGGTTGCATGAGGACATGCAATATATTAAGTTCTGGGTTGCATGAGGACATGCAATATATTTAGTTTGGGGGTATGTTGGGCCGTGAATACGACCATTTTTTAACACTTATTTCATCCAGTTTTACTCTTCTTTATCATGTCATTTATTATAATTTATTATATAAATCCATTTTATAATGATTTATGCTCTTATGGATGAATATTATTTATTCTCCTTTATTTTTAATAAATTGATGATTATTATGCATAACTTTATCAATGATGGTTTATTAATATATTTTGTAATAGCACTCACCATTTTAGCCTCGAAGATATTTCCCAGATTGCAGATTTGACCTCCAGATCATCATCAAATATTGCAACTCAGAAATTCGCTGGAATAAGAAGTGACAGTTTTGCAGTTGAGATTCTGGGCAAATGGAGAAGAATCTAGAAAATATGGAACATGGATTTTGTCCAGAATGGACCAAATTAACTTTAGTGAAGAACGGTTTGCCCAAATTCAACCTGTATTGAGAGAAACACAGGGTTATTTGAGCACAATTTTCTCAGATTTGCTATTGCGGCCGTGCCCCAAATTATCTCAGCTACAAATTCAAATTCGACTTGCTGTTGTTGAAAGATGGATGGAAATCTATTTTCTTGTTGATCAATTGGTTAGGAACAATCTAATATTGTTTTTTTTTCTGAATTGGGCTAATTCTATTAATAAAAAATATGGTACATAAGAAAGTACAGTCAAGAGAAACCAGAACTCGGCCAACCGGAAATGATAAAATATCAACTTCGGTCCCTGAAGAGAAAAATACAAGCAAGGAGCAACAACAAGCGACTAGATAGCAAGATGAAACCGACTCCTACCCAGAATTGGTAGAGTTTTCCACACGAAGTTTCTTTCCTTTATTTTTGTTGACTTTAACCCAACCTTCCTGGTGAGTATGTGCTGGGATAATATGAAGACTGAAGTTCTCCAAAAGAGGGGCCTCCTTCTCTGAATCAAAGGAGGCAGACTCATGACTACGCTTCTGAGTGACAGTGGGATCATGGGGATGCACGGGAGTATCGGTGGACAGGTTCTTTGACTGAGGAGCAAGATCTGATTCTGCGTCACTCCCATCATCATCTGAGCTTGAGGAATTGGAGTTTTCAGCAGGTGGCGGGGTACAGGGAGTCCATCTTTTGGATTTGGACTTTGTGTTATTTCCTTTAGTATTTTTTGCAGGGAGAGTAGGACAAGAGTTCTGCAGATTCCCTGTTTGCTGACAGTGGTGGCAATGGAATGCAGTGTTCTCATAGTCTAAGATCCGAGTCCAAACAAAATCGCCGACCTTGATGATGATTTGATCAGGCAAGCCTTTGTTGATGTTAACCTCCACGCATATTCTGGCATATGTGTAGAGGCCCTGAAGTTCCCTTTCATAATCTGCAGTGAGAAAGCGGCCCAAGGTATCACCCATGGATCTGTAGACTGCCAGATGCCATAGATGGACAGGTAAGTTGGGAAGCCTAACCCAAACAGGTGTTCTAGTGATGATAGCTGTAGCAGGGTCGAAATCTGGGAACCATGGGGTTAAGAAGATCCCAGCATTTCCAAAAAACCAGGGACCTTCCTGTAAGGCGTGTTCATAGTGCTTAGAGTGATCGAACAAAACTATGAAGAATCCTCTTGAGCAGAAGCTGACCTTGCATTTGCTAGTCCAGTTATCGTGCAGCCAATCATAGAGTTCCTTTGTTCGTGGCCAAAATCCATTAAATCTGCAAATGATGGCTTTATCTGCAAATTTTTGAAGCTATTCTGTGAGAGCTGGATGGGAGATCTCAACAGAAGGAATTTCATCCAACTTGTCAACCAGAAAACGCTGAGGTTTGGGAGCTTCAGGGGGTTTTGGGTTCTGAGAATGAATAGCATCTTTATATGAGAAGGTTGGGGATGAGGAAGACTGTCCAGCAGCACCACCTCTCAAACGAAGGGTAAACACAATAGAATCATTTCTGTTAATATTGTAAACTGAGAGGGGAAGAAGGTCCTCAGGTTGTTTACCTTGGAAAAGAAGTCTCTGGTGTATCGAGGAAATCCTAGTCCGATGTTCCAGATTTAGCTTAAGATTCTGTATCAGATCTGAAGAAGAAACCCATTGAAAAATAGTTTTTCCATAGAGCAGCCGGAGTTGGATCTGAAATGACGCAGGGTGCTTTTTAATGGCAGGATCTGCGCAGCAACTAAGGGTGTGACTGATTTTGCGTGCATCTTCAAACCTCTACGAAGATAAGCTGTGAGGGAGGGAACCACCTGTAGACCAACTCCGGAACCCAAAAAATTTTCCGCAGGGGATAGCGGCTAGAGCCCCATTCAAGGCAGCGGTGAAAATTTTTGCTGTAGGGCTCGTTTTATCTGAACTCTTCGAGCTGAAGACAACCACGGAGAGGCATGGTTTAGGGAACCAGGGCCGAACTCCTTTAGGTGTTGCATCCAAGCTTGTCCACTGCATCCAAAAGAAAAAAATTCTTGAAACATCATCAGCGATAGCCCCCACGCGATAACAGGGAAAGACTGCAGGGGGAAGATGAGCATGAGCAGGACCCGCAGAATCGTTGAAAACGGCATCATAGCTGAACATAACCCATTCGGCGGCCAATTTATTCTCTCGAATAACATTATAATAGTCATGGAGAAGCCAACGGAACAGAGCCTCATTTCGAAAGCAGACTGCAATCGCACTTCTAGCTAGAAAGAGCATGAGAGAGGCGAATGGCAGCCTGGCGAATGCCAAATGGAAGTCTGGAAAGTCCTCAAGCCATTGTGAGCAGAGATCTCCAAAACCAGATGGCGGCTTGACAGCATCGGCGGATAGGGGAGCAGGAAAAAAGAGGCTAGGGTTCATCTTGCTCTTTCCCTTTCCTCACCTATGTTATGAATAACAATCTAATATTGTTATGAGAGATCATATTTACTATTTAATTTCTCCTCTTTGTGATTATAAAAGGAGAGCATGTATTATGTATTGGGGGAGGATGGATGAGAGATGGAGAGATTTCTTGTTGTAATTATAAAATTCCTCATCGACTCTCATTGATTAAACAAATATCGACTGTTTGTAAATGTTGTTATGCATGATTAATACAAGAAAGTGTTGTCGTTTAACTTCTTAGTTCTGTAGTAGCTCAGCGGCATTTCACCGGTGGTTAAGGGCCCGGCCCTAGTGGATCGATCCGCTGTTTTTATCTCTACCTTTTCATTATTGTTGTGAGATAGTTCATATTTTCTTTTATTACAGTTTGCAAGTTAATCAGTTTGTTGTTTAATTGCTTTGATATCAGTGTGTTATATTAACGAATCGCGTTGCTGTTCTTTTATTATTTAACAAGAATCTCAACACTGTATAACTTATCTTGTTAATACCTTAATAGAGCTTCGTTGTTCTATTTCCATTATGGCTTCATTCCACTTGTTGTTCCATTTGAGTGATATTCATTACAGACAGGGAAACTTTTAAGGAAGGAAAATTATCTTGAAGTTTAAAAAATTGGCGAATCTCACTAGTCCCTAATATGAAAACTATAAAATGTTTATTGATGTATTTGTAAAATTATTCAAATTTATAATGATATTATATATAATTTCTATATAATTTTGGCGATTTTTAACATAAAATAATTTTATATTGTAAAATTTGGGCAAATCATTTTTATAAAAAAATGGAAATTGGCGAATATTTTTTTTTGAAAAACCATGGAAAATTAGCCCACTTGCGAATATTAGCCCCTAAAATTTTCCATGATTACAGATTGTTGTTCAATAGGATTGGTTATTCGATTCCATTAATTAGAGTTTGTTGTTCATATTTATTAAATAGGATTCATTTTTTAATTCCTTTAATTATAGTTTGTTGTCCATTTACTTTGCTGTTCATTTCTGTTGATTAATTGCAAAGAGTTTGCTTTTAAAGAGTTTTCCTAGTTTACTTTCAAGAGCAGCTTTAGTTCAATTTCTATTTCCTTTTAATTGCTTTAAAGCAGGACCGTCAACTATAGAGAACATTGGTTATTGCTTCCTCGTTCCCAGATTGATTATCTTGTTCCAGTTTGATTTCAATTGCATCAATTTCTAGAGGAATGAGTTATTGCCACTGTATCCTCGATTGATGTTCGTTGAGTGAATAGTTGATTTTAGAGCATTTGAGTTTATGTTGTTGTAGTTAGATTTCTTTTTTAAGCATCCATTTACTCTTGCATTTAGAACACTATACTACATATTGAAGAGCATTACTCTTGGATAAGTTGCTGCCTCAGACTAAGTACACTCTTGAAATAAAAAGTTGTTCATGGATTGATAATTAATGTGAGATAAATAGGTGTTAAAAAGATACCTTTTATACCTCATCAACGACATTGCCTCCGTCCTGTTTATCCTATGAATGTGGTTTCCATTAAAGCATAGGTTGAAACCATTTTGCGTGTTGGTTTTATTTACCCTAGTCCGCTTACCGATTGGGTTTCTAACATTGTTCCTGTCATGAAGAAACAAGGGACAATTAGAGTGTGCGTTGATTATCTGGATGTTAATCATTCTTGTACAAAGGACAACTATCCCACTCCCTTTATCGACCAAATCATTGACGAATGTGCCAGATGTCAAATATTTTCCTTCATGGATGGATTTTCTAGCTACAATCAGATAAATATTTGCCCATAGGACCAATATAAAACAGTTTTTATTTGTCCCTAGGGCACATTCGCTTATTGAAAAATCCCTTTTGGTTTAAATAACGTTGGGGAAACCTTTCAGAGGTCAATGAATTATGATTTCCATGAGATCAAACACATTGTTCAAGCTTATCTGGATGACTTACCTTCTCATTCATGGAAACTGGCTAACCATGCGGTACATTTGAGATCCATATTTTTACATCGTCGTCACTACAAAATACGCCTCAATCCACACAAAAGTGTGTTTTGTGTAGTTTTTGGTCATTTTCTTGGTTTCATCATGTCAAAATATGGAATTAGACTTGATCCTTTGAAGTTCCAAGCCATTCTAGATTTTACTGTGCCTTCCAACTTACCTCAGTTACAGAGACTCCAAGTGAAGGCTAACTTTATAAGGAGATTCATTCCCAACTACGCTAAAATGGCTAAAGGATTTACTCGAGTATTCAAAAGGGGACTCCCTTCCATTAGGATGAGGTTTCACAAGCTTCTTTTGGTGCTCTTAAAGATACTCCGATCCGAGAATCATTAATGTATCCCCCAAGTTATCAGACTGATTATTTCTTGTATCTCGCCATTGCAGATACAACCATTGCCATGGTTTTAGTCCAGGAAGAATATGGGATTGAACTTTTGATCTATTATTTGAGTCGCAATCTCAATGATACGAAAGTTAAGTACAATTATGTTGAGAAGCTCTCCTTAGCAGCCGTTCAAGTTGTACAAATATTTCGCCACTATATCCTGCTCCAGAAGACCATTTTCATTTCAGATTGAAACCGTATGACGTAAATTTTGTCATGCCAATTGCTAAGAGGAAAATACTCAAAATGGATAGTCATTTTGTAGAAATTTGATTTGGAATTCATCAAATCCAAGTCAAATATGTCTTTGGTTTTTGCTGAGCTTATGTGAGACCTTCTCTCTAGTATCACTAATTTTACCTCGAAACCATCCATTCTAGACGAGTATTTGTTTCTGATCATGTCATCTAACCCGTTGTATTGAGATTTTATGATCTATCTCCAGACCCAAAAGTTCTGACCCAATACCTTTCTCTCACAACAACCACATATTTGATACCAAGCCAAAGATTATCTGATCATCGGTGATACCCTTTATCATCGTGGTGTCGATACGATTTTATGTAGGTGCCTCACTCATGAGGAGGTTGAGAAAGTTTTGAATGATTGACACGCTGGTACCTATGGTAGAAATTTGTTTGGTTTTTCTACCACACAGAAGATTCCCCGCGCTGGTTACTTCTGGCCTACCATATTTCGTGATTGCATTCTCGCGGTCT
The DNA here is from genome assembly GCA_034641835.2 of Pinus albicaulis. Lineage (NCBI taxonomy): Eukaryota > Viridiplantae > Streptophyta > Pinopsida > Pinales > Pinaceae > Pinus > Pinus albicaulis. The sequence continues at coordinate 168,422,770 of CM076584.1, forward strand.
GAAGTTGTCATACTTTTTAGAGATTTGACTGTAAAACCTGTGTACCTCCAGCACCAATGCATCTTGTCATCGCTATGGGGCCATTTTCCAAATGGGGCATTGACTTCATGACATGTAACCCTTGCTCGGTCGGGGTGCATAGTTATATTATTTTCGTCGTTCACTATTTTACCAAGTGGGTCGAGGCGACGCCTACATTTAACAACATAGGTGAGACAACTGCATTTTTTGTGTTTAATCATGTGGTTACTCGGTTTAGTGTGACGCAAGTCATAGTTACAGATCATGCAAAGCACTTTCACAACTACATGATGACTGAGTTGACTTCCAAGTTAGGACTGTCATATGATAGTTCTACCCCATATTATCCATATGCTAATGGACAAGTTGAAGCCATTAACAAAATTCTTAAGCGTATGCTTCGACGAATGATTTGGGTTCATAAATGAAACTAGCATTTAATCTCGTACTCATCTTTGTGAGCTTACCAAACCTTAGTGAGAGATGCAACCGGATTTACTCCCTTTCAGATATTTTATGGTCTGGAAGTTATCTTACCGATTCAATATGAAATTCCATCGTTGAAACTCGTAGTTGGATTTCTACCTTACACTTCTTACTATGAGGCACGTATTTTAGATCTTATCCATATAGATGAAATGCGGCGTGAAGCCACATTGGCCAACGAAGCACATAAAAAACAAATCAAGGCACAATATGACTCAATGTCAAGCCTCGCAGCTTCTCGGTAGGAGACCTAGTCTTTCTTTATGATCAGGAAGTTGATAAGATAGGAACAAGAAAATTCAAACCATTATGGCATGGCCCTATATTTTCAAGCGTATTCTGGAAAAGGGCTTCTATGAGTTGGTAGATTATGATAGGATTCCATTGTCACAACCTCAAAATGGGTTGTATCTTAAACGTTACTATGCTTGATTCTACATAGTAAACAATGTATAATACTGCATATATGCTTTGAATGCGTGTGTGTCATTATGTCTCTTTCAAAAATTTTCATGTGGTTAGTAATCTGCTTTGCATTTTGTTGCAGATGTGAGAATCTTCAGAACCAATTGTTGGTTATGCCGATGGTTCTAGTCGTAGTACGCAGAATCTATCTTCTGCAACATGGGCCATCTTCGCTCCAAGTGGCGAGTTAGTAAGTTTCCAAGGGATTTGTATCGGTTGATCCACCAACAATATCGCTGAGTATAGCATATTGATCGAACTCCTCTCTGATGCCATTTCACATGGCATTCACCACATCATCATCAGGCTAGACTCATAGATTATCGTACTATATTTTATTAGTACTTTACTATCCGAAATCCAACTATTCATCACATGTTCCTTTGAGTTTGTCTTTTTGAAAGACATTTTTCTCACATCCAATATCAACACATTTTTAGAAACTTTAACTACTTGACTGATTATTTAGCAAATTACTCGTTAAACATAAATTTGCAAGATATGTGTTAACACTGGAAAATCGTACAGTAGAAGATGACGTCAATTAATGTCGAGCCCAAGGATTTATAGGACAGGGACACATTATGGAATCAAGAAGTATTTAAAATCTCTAAAGTTTTGAGAAAACCAGATTTGAACTAGTCATAAATGTTGAAATGCGCACTTTATCCTTTGAGAAGAGCGCCTTCTTCGCGCCTTTTTCCCCGATAAGTGCGCATTCCTGGAAATGGAAAAAAGTCGCTTTCCGAGACCACACCAAGCAAAGGATAGTTACTCCATATGTGAAAGCCGCCTAACGACAACCACCAGTGCCTTTTTAGACATTATGTGAGCACACAAAAGAATATTTGAGCACACAATGGAATCACACCTCTCCCTTGGGTCACCATCGATCATGTACCAAGGGAGGGAAGGAGGACTTGAAGCTCACCTATATAACCCACCAAGAGATGAAGAAAGGGTGATCACAGTGTTATGCTGGCCAAATTTTCCCAAGCAACACTAGCATTGTGTGTGACCTGGAGTTGGAGCTAAAGAGGACACGATAGTTGGCCACCCAACATCTTAGTCCACCACAACAGAGAGAGAGAGAGAGAGAGAGAGATTGCATCAAAGGCAGAGCTTGGAAGGCAACATCCTTGCATCGGGACCTAGAGCCATTGCCTAGGGGCCCTTTGGAAAGTGGGGAAAATTTCTTCTCTGTGTCAAACGTTTAATAAGAAGAGGCCATCGAGCCATTGTTTGCATTATTATCAATTTGACTCTCTATATAGCTTCTGTATATTTGTGTTCTAGTTTTAGTTTAACCAGAGCATACTTCAGCATACTATTTCCACTAATTTTTATTCTTTTGAGCTGCCCCCACTTTCTGTCTGTTACCAATAGTTTAGAGAGTAGACCACACTCTCTAAGCTGGTGCGATTTCGTACACCCGTACGACAAATATACCATAACAGGATTGGCGACTCCACTGATGTGTTCCAAGTTTATGTGGTTGTGCCATCTTTTGCAGGAGGCCCTTTGTTTATGCTGGAGTGGAGTTGACAGTCCTCTGACCCATCTTGCAGTCCCTAGACTCATTGAAGTGACAGACTGAAGAAGGTAGCTCCTAATATTTTACTTGTAGGATTTTTGCGTGTAGTTTTTCCTCACAGAGGCACATTGCATGCGTTCAGGACTGACTTGCGCACAGGAAGGCACACCTATCAAGAGTTTTTGCGTGCAAATTGTAGACTGAGATTTTTTCTCCCTATTTTCTGCATATTCTCTACTTGTAAGTGTGTTGGGAAGCCCCTAATGTATCTTCCAACACCTGTGTTGATACCCCACAGCTTCTAAGAATTCACTTTTCGCTGCTTTGTATAGGCATTTAGTTAGTTTTTCATTTAAGTTGGTTTTTGCAAAAAGTGTTCACATAGTTTAAGTAGGGGGCGAATTAACCATTTCTTTCCAAAAAATTTATATTTTTTCAGATTCTGGTATGAAAACTTAGTTTAAATAGTCCAAGTAAGTGGCTTAAGACCACACATGCATAAGCTAGCGTAGAAATTGTTTAGTTTAAATTCAATTTTTGCATCTAGGAAATTGCGGGACTAGGATTGAATCGCCAATTAGAGCAAGTAATATCTGTTGTCTTTGCACCATTTGGTGACCCTAGACAAGAATATGAATGCTCTACATTTGTGATTCACCATCTCCCTTTAGTTACTCACATAGACTAACTAGGAAGATTTGGAAGCGGCCCATTATCCGCAAATGCTTTCCATTTGAGCAAGGAACAATGTCACATAGTTTAACTAGGGGAATTTTTGTAAAGGATCACCGATATCCATATGCTCAAATTATGAGATTTTTCACCATACGCTCACACACGCTAACCCACTAAGCAAAAGGAAGCCACATAAAAATAACTTAAAACAACTCACTAAATTCTCCCCATAGGGGCCACAAGAGAATTTATATATTAATTTAGGATCAAGGGGGTAGGCATCCAATAAGCCACCTTGATCACACTTCACATTGAAACATAGAAGTTGTGTATTTAGGGAGCTTTAAAATCCACCTATCATCCCATGGAAAATAAAACTCGAGCGCGGCAGAGACCCGATTCAGAGGGGGTTAGGCTTAGGCGCAGTGCATGCAGTATTACTTGGGGCTACCTGACCCAGCTGATACTCGGTACTGTTAGTTGACTACCAAGAAGCCCAAGACTCGAACACTCACATGGTACAGTGGTTCTTAGAGGCCAAAACTAGGGCATCCTTTACCTTATAGCTGACGGTGCAGGTAAGAACCAGACCATCTACCCTTACCTTGGTAGATTCTCTTTGGCTGACTAGGGGCATTTCCAGCTCTTACGGGACATTGTGCCAGCACTCGCAAGAAATATTCTCAAGGCCAAGTTACTTTTGAGTGTGTGAGGACATAATAGGTCTTCTAGGATTTTGAGTATCACACGCAAATAAACAAAACCATTTTTTTCTTGATTGAACACATAGATTGAGTTAAAGGGAAAATTAATTTCATTTTCACTTTGTTTTATGTATGTGGCCATAAATTTTTTGTGATCATAGACTCAATCCCATAAAATTTTTTCCAAAACCTACCTTGGTTGACACCTAAATGGTTCCAACGGAACCTCATTGGTCCAGGCGTATTTTGGACCTCCCCCCATTAAAGGGAGGGGTTCCAGGTCTTTCGCCATTCAAGCATCAAAGATGGAACATTGCCACAATTTTTGGTTCATCATTTCTTGGAACAACCTTATTTGGGAACCCTAGTCGGTCTCCCAACACCACACCACACATCACTCCCCACTCATCCCCTAGGGGACAGAGGAGTGCATCCCATACGGGAAGCCAGATGGATTCACAACAGGGTACGTCCCAGACTAACCCTCGTTCTAACTAGAACTTCATGTCTTCACACGTTGCCATGGCGTCAACCTCCCAGTCACCCTTTTTAGCGGCGTTGAATCTACCAGATTTAACCAAAGTCACCAATGACCCCATCGCACATGACCCCAATTTTCCTCCCATGCCGACGAAGCTCCCTTCGGACATACCAAAGCTTGAAGGCAAGCAAGCAAAAAACCCAGGTAATCATATAATGACCTTTCACCTGTGGTGCTCATCGAATAGCATCATTGATGATACTATTCGGTTGAGGCTATTTCAACGCACTCTTACGGGACTGGCTGCGAAATGGTATGTGGAGAAACCTCCTGCTTCACATGGAACCTTTAGCACCCTCGCTACCGTGTTCCACACATACTTTCAGTTGCCCACTCACCACGATTTGGGAATGGAATTACTGACTCATTTTAGACAATCCCCCTCCATCCATATTTCAGAGCATCTCTATGAATGGAGGCAGCGTCGCAGTTTATGCAAAGCTAAACTCTGCGACCTAGTCCTTTTAGATTTATTCTTGAAAACTCTGATGGAGAATATTTCAAAGGATGTGGCGCAACGCAACCCCACATCTGAAGAGGACACAATCAGTAAAGCCCGGCAACTTGAACTGATCTATACGCAGTCATGATACATCTACAACATCCTGCCTAATGCCCCGCGCCTGCAATCTTATCAAGAATTGCCAAGCGCGTCTAACTCCGCAGACAGACTTATTGGGTCAATGACCCAAGGGTACCTAGGCATCAACAGTTAGAATCCTAGTTACACACATGGTTCTACCCATAATATGTCTCAACCCAGATTCCAAAGTCATCATATGTAGCAGCAAAATTTGACTAATAGGGCACAAGCATATCACCAAGGAGGACCTTATCCTCCAGCTGAGGGGACCTAGTAAGCAGGAAGAAAGATTAAAGGAAGATATCCCCCCCAACGGCCAGGTGCAAACATGGGACAACATTATGCTCAGTCCCAAGCACACAACCCACCTACGCAAAACAATGCACAGGTGAACTTTGTGCAGCCGTCCCAAAATCAACCACACCAGTATGATAAGGAGAACTACACTCCTAACGCGGTTAAGAAGAAAACAAAAAACAAGCCCAAAGGGAACATTGGATAGGGGGCTAGCAACCAACCGTTCCCACCATGACCCCAGGCTGGCGGTAACTCCAACCGAAATTAGAAGCAGGAGCCAAGCAATGCCCAAGGGCAAGGCAAAAGGCCACCTCTACGAACAAACCATTCTTGTTCAATATGTGGTGAGTACGAGAACTATACTCACCACTGTCACGAAATCCTTGAGATTAAAAAGCTACAGAGTAACCGAGGACAAGGAGGATCTTCCCATAAAACTATAGTGATGCAAGAACCCTTCCCCCATCAACGGACGGTTAGCACTCAGCAGCAAAACCTAGACGATTCTGGGAAAATAAACCATGAAATTTACATGGCTGGGGAAGAAATGTTTTTCCAAACTCGAAATCGCAGCTACGACACCCCACCAGACACCAAAACGTCAAGGGCTAGTACGACCATGCCGACTGCACCTCTAACCATTCCAAATATTACTGCGGAACCATTGCCAAAAATGGTAAAAGGGCCTAATAGGCGAGCAGGTAACTACTCCAAATCGGCCCACAATTATAGCACCGTAGACGATTTAGCTCAGACACCTGTTGCGATATCCGCATTGGAAGTACTATAGTCGTGCCCAAAACAACGGAAATCCCTACTTTCCGCATTAGACACTCTCGACCCCACCGATATGCGCATGATGGCTTTTGACTTAGACAAAGCCACCCCTAGGCTTCCCTCCATGGTCGCCTTCCAGATACCAGTATTGGTACATAATATCACTATTCATCGATGTTTCATTAACGAAGGTGCATCCACATCCATCATGTCAAAGAATGTGTGGAAGAAGTTAGGATCCCCCAAACTCAAACCTTCCGTCATCACCCTGAGAGCATACGACGGTCGTCGCTCTTCACCTTTGGAACTTGTACATAGTGATCTCATGGGTAAATTTCCAGTGCTTTCAATGAGCAAAGAAAGATATGTGTTGTCATTTATAGATGATTACACGAGATTCACTTGGGTTTACTTCTTGAAACTCAAGTCTGAAGTTTTTCAACATCTAAATATTTTTAAAGCACGTGCAGAAAATCAGTCTGGAAAATGCATCAAGATACTCCACATAGATAATGGGACGGAATATGTCAACCAAGATATCAAGAATATTTGTAATGAAGTAGGAATACAGTTGCAACATACAGTTCCTTACACTCCACAACAAAATGGCATGGCTGAAAGGAAAAATTGATCTTTGAAAGAGATGGCTAATTGCATGTTGCATGCAAGATCTCTTCCATAGAAATTATGGGCTGAAGCTATCAATTGTGCCTCATACATCCAGAACATATCTCCTCATAAATCTGTTACTGGAAATACACCTTTTGAGGCTTGGACTGGCATGCAACCTGAAGTTAGTCATTTCCTCATTTTTGGATCTTGAGCATGGGCCCGCATTCCTACAGAGAAGATAAAGGGTTTGGAGCCTCAAAGTAAAGCATGCATGTTTTTTGGATATTCTGATGAAGTCAAAGGGTACATATTGCTTGATATCCACACTGAAGAACTCTTTATTGAAAGGAGTGTAAAGTTTGACGAAGATATTTTACATGTAGCAGTGAATGAACTTGTTACCAAGTCACCATCACCACTCATTGATGACTATGCAGATGAAACTTTAGAGCATAATTCTGATGAAGATGAGTATTTTCCTATGACGCACCAGTTGTTGAACATCGAGATCATACTTCCGCATGTAGTTCGGAAGATTCTCGACCACCTTCAACACAAAAATGGCGCAACGTGAGTGATATCATTGATGATCTTGCCTCTATCCCTCTGTTTGAGGAAGATCCACAAGCACTCATAGCTATGGAGCCATCCATGCCCATGCATTCTTATACGATGCATGGATCTGATCCAAAAAATCATGCAGAAGCAAGTGGGCATCTGAATGGGAATCCGCAATGGATGAGGAATATAACTCTCTCATTGAGAACCGGACTTGGGATTTGGTTCTGCTACCTTCCAATCGCAAACTTGTGAGGTGCAAGTGGGTTTACCCGACCAAGAAAGCATCAAATGGCCAAGTTAGTTAATATAAGGCACGATTGGTAGCAAAAGTTTTTCAGCAAGTACATGGTGTTGACTATGATGAGACTTTTTCTCCAATGGCAAAAATGGATTCCATTCAGCTAGCTCTCTCCATTGCAACAACAAGAGGATGGGAGGTGCATCATATGGATGTGAAGAATGCCTTTCTTCATGGTGATCTTGAGGAGGAAATATACCTGGAGCAGCCAGCGGGATACATTCACGATTCATCTCTGGTATGCAAACTAAAGAAGTCTCTCTATGGCCTCAAGCAGACACCTAGAGCATGGTATGCAAAGATGGATTCTTATTTGTTATCTCAAAATTTGTACGCTGCAGATCTGATTCCAATGTTTATTTTTTGAAGAAAATTGACTCCTTGTTGATCATAGTACTCTATGTAGATGATCTTCTGATAATAGGTAGTTCAACTTCTGTCATTACTAAGATTAAAACTGCATTACATAAGTGGTTTCCTATGATAGACATGGGCTTGCTAAATTTCTTCCTTCGACTAGAGATCAATCAAAGTGATTATGTGATCTAGGTGGATATTGGTGGTCATCCACCTATTCCACTTAGGGCCCCACCATAGTCTCTTTCAGTTTTTCAGTTTTGGCACAACTTACTATTTTTAGTAGTTTTTCGGAACTTGAACTTCCAGAACCGTTTTGAGGCCCTAAACAACATTATTTTGGAAAAAAGGGGAGCAACATTTTTTCTAGACCAATGTTTCTCACTCAAAAGTTGTAGTCCTCAGATAGATATTTCTAACGAGCTATTGAGCACGTCAAATGGAGATCGGATGCCAAATTTACGTCCCCGGGAAGTTGAAACACCAGTTTACCCAAACGAGGCCCATAGTTTTGGCGCTTCATCTCCTAGGGTTAGGGTTTTGGATGTTTAGGGTTTTCCATTGTTTCTAAATAGTAAATAGGCCCTCGAGCCTCATTTTAACTCATTTCAGAGGCCTGCAGCCGCCACATCTCTTCTCAGAGATAGCTACCAGAGCCCTAGCTTGTTTATTTCCATTATGTGTGTAAGAAAATTTTAGTTCTTTGATATTAATGAAATGAAGTGTTATTTCCATTGCATCTTTGTATTTATGGTTATATGTTTATTCTATTGCGTTCCTGCATAAATCCAGATTAGTGGTATGAAAGCGTTCTTCTTTTTCTCGATTCTTCTTTGCATGTCCCCAATGAGGTCGGGGTATAAGGAGTTAGGGCTCGAACTGGTGGAACCTTTGCAGGATCAACCTCACAATCCCCGACGGATGCCCATGGGGGATGAAAATAAATATGAGGGAGCAGGAGATCCTATCAAAATATTGCTTGAGGAAGCCCTCGAAAAACAAAGGAACGAGATGATGGATAACTTTTCCCAGATCCTTCAGCGTCTGCCCACCGGTGGCGCATCTGCATCCAGCAGTCACTTTGGAGGTGCGACTCCTTTTAAGGTACAAGTAAATTTTGACATTCCTATATTTCAGTGTCAAATAGATGTAGATGCCATTCTCGGTTTATGACTTTTCTGACCGAGAGAAGATTATTTTTGCACTCCTCAAAGCTACCCCCCATGTCAAGGACTGGTGGGAAACCCACTGTGAGAAAAAGGATGAGACAGAAACCTCTTTGTTCTCAGCCGTAACCACTTGGAATTATTTCTGAGACGCCATCAAGGAAAAATACTATCCCGTGGGGAGCCATGAGGACCATATAATGGACCATGCTGTGACAACAAAGGGATCAGGATGTGCATGAGATGACGAATTTGTTCCATACCCTGCGCACAAAGTTGGGTATCAAATATTCAGAGAAATGTCTGGTGCTAAAGTATCGTAGTTGTTTGCATAGATACATTCAGGAGGAAATGTAGTTCCTCGACATCTCCTCGCTTGGTACGACATACTGGTATGTTGCCAAGATTGAGAAGAAATTCAAACAGAAGAAGCAAGACTTTGGATCTGCAAATCAAAATCAAGGGAAAGGTGCTCCCAAACTGTAGAACAAAGGATAGAGCCAAGGCATGGCAGCTCAAGAGAACCTTTCGAAGCCACAAGAAAATATCAACACCGCAAATCCAAATAAGGACATAGGAAAGTGGTGTGAGTTCCATAAGAGCTCCACTCATAACACAAGTAAGTGTCGAGCCAAGTAGTCGCTGGTGGCCGAGATGAGGGCTTCCAATTCATATGCATGCTCCAACTCTGAATCAGAACCTGACAAAGGGAATGAAAAAGGGAAACAAATTATTGATGCCGAGCCCAATGCCATTGTTGCCACTACAAAGATCCAGAAGGAGCAACCAGAAGATCCAGAGGAGGAGGAACGTCTCTTCCACTCCCAGATGTGGGTAAAGGGCTCCCCAGTATAGTTCATTTTTGACAATGGGAGCCAAAAGAACCTCATTTCAGCAGACGTCGTAAAGCGGTTGGGCTTGCCGACCACAACTCCCGCACATCTATACACCATCGGGTGGCTTCACTAAGGACAAGATCTCCGCATCAGCTAGCAGTGTCGTCTTTACTACAACATCAAGCCCTTCATGGATGAGGTATTATGTGATGTTTCTCCTATTGATGTTTCTGATGTATTGTTAGGAAAACCATACTTGTGGAAGCGTCATGCTGTGTATGAGTCTCGGCCTCGCGCTGTTATTGTTACTTTGGGAAATAAGTTGTATAGGATACCAGAAGTACCACCTCCTGCTGCTATCTCTTTGTGTTAAGTCCCTATATTAATAGTGTAGCCACTTATTATGTTATTGTATCCCCCCTTATTGTTATTATTGTACCCTTGTAACCCCCATTTTGTTATTATTGTGCCCTTAAATTATTATTGTTAGGTCGGCTAGGATTACATTGTGGCCCACTAGGATTACATTATGGCCCCATGGACTCCTATATATAGAAAGAAGGTTTTGTAAATTGTATCATCCAAGAATTGTTCATTCATGTAATGTATTGGAGGTTTCCCCCTCGAAGTGGCTTATTTCTAAGGCGTTGATATCTCTTTTCTTCTCTTTTTGGAGTTAGTTACACAACATTTGGTATCAGAGCTTGGGATTCTAGGGTTTCGCTGCTCCAAACAGGTCATCGTGGAATGTTCGCTATAACGTTTTTTCTACGAAGTTTCAGAAGCTGAAATTTTTAGGGTGCGAAGCTGAAATCCTGAGGAAGATTTTCTAAAAATTTCAGAGCTTGGTTCACAATATTTTCGGAGATATCATCTGTGGAAGTTAGGCCTTTTTTCAAGCTCCGAAACAGGTCATCGTGGAATTTTCGCTATAAAAATTTTTATACGAAGGTTCAGAATCTGAAATTCGTATGGTGCGAAGCTGAAATCCTGAGGAAATTTGTCAAAAAATTTCAGAGCTTGGTTCGCAATATTTTTGGAGATATGATCTGTGGAATGTAGTGCTTTTTCAGGCTCCTGAATTTCATCTCAAAGAGGTGATCGTGGGAAACGTTCAATAACTCTCGCTCTGGAGATTGGATTGGAGTGCTGTCAAAAGTGGTCGCAAGTACACGGCCTTTAGTTTCTTGGATGTCAATTTCAGAGACAAAGAACAAAACAGTGACACGTGGCAAGTCGTACAAGTTCGCTCTACTGAACCAGTCCAAAATTAGGTCATTGTGGGAGATTGGACACAAATTTGTCTTGGAGAATCCAAATCAGGTCAGACATGTGGCATTTGAAAGAAGCTTCAGAGGGATACTACAGGGTTGAATTTCAGATATTTAAGATTTTCAATTACAGAGATAATTCAATTTCAATATCGAGCTCCTCAAAGCAAGTAAAAGAAATCTATACTATGACGCATGAAGAGGAAGAATTGCAGGATGAGATATCAAAATTACGGTACCAAGTGCAACAAGTTTCGATCTTACGAAGAGAAATTGAAGATGAAATAGATGGTTTAAAAGCAGAAATGGAGGCTAAGTTCGATGGTTTGAAGGATCAAATAATAGCAAATATGGATGATAAATTAGTGGAAGATCACATTGAGCATCAACAACAAGTTCTCCAACTCTCAAAAGATAACCCAACTTTGGTGCAGAATCTAATGAAACAACAGGAAGATCAACATGACATCAAAAGAAGTTATGAAGCAGTCATAGAAACAAGAACTCGACAAGTACGATCAATTTCAGAGTATCTCAGCAAGTGGAAGAACTTTCCTGTAGAAGATTTCACATGGGATGATGAGAATTTTATACAGAAGCATCAAGAAATAATCAAGCGTTGAGGACAACACTTGTTTGAAGGAGAGGGGCATGTTAAGTCCCTATATTAATAGTGTAGCCCCTTATTATGTTATTGTATCCCCCCTTATTGTTATTATTGTACCCTTTTAACCCCCATTTTGTTATTATTGTGCCCTTAAATTATTATTGTTAGGTCGGCTAGGATTACATTGTGGCCCACTAGGATTACATCATGGCCCCATGGACTCCTATATATAGAAAGGAGGTTTTGTAAATTGTATCATCCAAGAATTGTTCATTCATGTAATGTATTGGAGGTTTCCCCCTCGAAGTGGCTTATTTCTAAGGCGTTGATATCTCTTTTCTTCTCTTTTTGGAGTTGGTTACACAACACTTTGGTTACTGAAAAACAATGTAGTAAGCTCATTTCCCAAACCAGGAAATTCGTTTTCCTGATGATGCGCCCCCGGGGCAAGAATAAAACTGTGGCTACGACCTCTAGACAGGGCTCCTCTGCACGACAACAACAAATGGACAAGGTTGTGGAGGAGTACAGGTACATCTTCACCTCACCCACAGGGGTTCCTCTGCACTGTCAGGTCAAGCACCCGATTGATTTGACCCTAGGTGTGCCGCTACCCAATGGACCGATCTATCTGTGCTCTGTTCTAGAGAATGATGAAATCAAGAGGCAGATGCAGGAGCTACTGCAGAAAGGTCACATCCGACCAAGTTAATCGCCCTGCGGGAGCCCGATCATGTTGGCACAGAAGAAAGATGGGACGTGGAGACTCTGTATTGACTATCCGGCACTGAACAAGATCACTATCCGGAATAGGTACCTGATCCCATGGATTGATGACCTTTTGGACCAACTCAAAGGGGCGAAATATTTCAACAAGATCGACTTGAAGTCTGGATATCACTAGGTACTAATTGAACCCTCCAATGTGTGGAAGACTACCTTCAAAGCTAAGGAAGGCCTTTTCAAATTGCTGGTCATGCCTTTTGGGTTGACGAATGCTCCCACAACTTTCATGAGGTTGATGGATGAAATCTTGCAGCCATTCACCAACTCATTTGTAGTGGTGTACTTGGATGACATTCTGATCTTCAGCCAGACTTGGGAAGAACACCTCCACCACATCTGACAAGTCCTCTAAACACTGTGGCAACACAAGTTGTGTGCAAATTTGGAGAAGTGCACTTTTGGAATGACCCAGGTTCAATATCTGGGATACATTATTGATGAAAGGCGGGTGCATGTGGATCCAGCCAAGATCCAATTCATTCGAGATTGGCCAGCCCCAACCACTATAACAGAGCTTCGTATCTTTCTGGGTCTTGCCAATTTCTACCATAGGTTCATGCTGGGATTATATCATATCACTTGGCCCTTGAGTCAAGTCACCAAGGGAGGAGCAACAACAAAATTCTTTTGGTCGGAATCTCAACAGAAGGCATTCACAGAATTGAAAAATCGCCTCTGTTCTGCCCCAGTGCTCACATTACCAGACTTGCAACAACAATTTGAGATCGAGATAGATGCCTCTGACTATGCTACTGGGGCAGTTATTACTCAATAGGGACATCCAGTGGCATATCACAGTGAGAGATTGTTTGACACAGTTTGCAAGTATCCCACTTATGACAAATAAATGTATTCCACTGTGCAAGCATGTCGACAATGGAAGCATTACATTTTGGGGGAGGAAACAATCATCCACATAGACCATCGGCCCCTAAATTTCAGACAGACACAAGGGAAGTTGTAGAATGATTGCCATCAGAAGTGGTCCACTTATCTGCAACAATTTCATTTGAACATCAAGTACAAGAAGGGTAGCACCAATAATTTTGCAGACTGCCTCAGCCGACCACCGATCATGGCGCTCAGCAGATGGAAAATTTTAGGGGCTAATATTCGTAGTTGGGCTAATTTTCCATGGTTTTTACAAAAAAAAGATTCACCAATTTGCATTTTTTTATAAAAGTGATTCGCCCAAATTTTACAATATAAAATTATTTTACCTTAAAAATCGCCAACATTATATAGACAATACATATAATATCATTATAAATTTGAATAATTTTACAAATACATCAATAAACATTTTATATTTTTCATATAGGGACTAGTGAGATTCGTCAATTTTTTATACTTCAAAATAATTTTCCATCCTTAAAATTTTGCCTGGCTCACCACTGTTCTCAATTCTTGTCGGCATGAGACTTTTGATTGGTCACTTCTCTATGAGAGCGACCCAGAATTCGGCCACACATACAAGGCACTCTTGGGGGGTACGTAAGTTCCAAATTTTCACCTCCAATATGCACTCTTATGTCACCTGGGACACCTTTGTGTTCCTTCAAGCGAGTGTGCCAAGATGATATGGGAAGCACACTACAGCCGAGTCGCTGAGCATTTCGGGGTCGAGAAAACAGTAACAGTACTGCAGAAGTATTTCTATTGGCTGAGCCTTCGAAAGGATGTCGAGAAGCACATTAGATCCTACACTGCTTGTGCCATTGCCAAATCGACCATCAAGAAGCAAGGCCTATATACTTCACTACCTATCCCTAGTCGACCTTGGGAATCCATCTCCATGGATTACATGTCGAGCCTACCTTCTACTAAGCATGGAACTGACTGTGTTTTCGTGGTCATCGATAGATTCTCGAATATGGCCATTATGGCGGCCTGCAAGAAGAATATCACAGCAGAAGCCACTGCTAAACTCTTTTTTGAACGAGTGTGGCTGCACTTTGGGATCCCACAGTCTATCATATCAGATCGGGATATCAGGTTCCTCAGCACATTTTGGTCCAACCTCTATTCAATGTTGGACACCAAGCTCACCAAGTCCACAACTTTCCATCCCCAAACAGATGGCCAGACATAGGTCATCAACAAAATGATTGTACACATTTTGTGCATGTACAATTCAAAGCATCCACGCACATTGGAAGAGAGCCTCCCCTAAGTACAACATAGTTATAACCGGGCTCTCCAAAGCTCAATCGGCCACAACCCCTTTCAGATGGACTTGGGATTCCAACCAATATATCCCACTCACGTAGCCATGCCATTTGCGGCTACTCAGGCCAATTCGGCTCATGTCCAGTTTGAAGTTGACAAAGAAAATGGCTTCATCGAGTGCATTCAACACATCTTCCAACAAGTTCATGTCATATTGGACAGAGCCAATGCCAAGTACAATCAACACTATGATGAACATATGGTGCCACACAACTTCCACGTCGGCGACAAAGTGTGGTTACATTTGCAGAAGGAGTGCCTCACTGGACCCCACCGCAAGCTTCACTCGCTCTGATATGGCCCGTACACCATCACCAAGGCTGTAGGGAACAATTCCTTGGAGCTCAGTATTCCACCATTCCCTGGTCTGCACCCAGTATTCAATGTGGACTGGCTTCGTCCTTACTTCCCACCTCTACTGGACACCTCTGACATTGCAAAAAAAAGCACACCAACAGAGTTAAACCTACACTGCATGGAATAGGCCACCACATATTGTATCATGGACATGGAAATCAAGAACACTCGCCAACAGAAGATCCAACTATATCGGGTTGTCAAAGCTGGCCAACTCCCGCACCAAGGAAAGTGGTTCACTAGGGACCAAGTTCAGCAGAATTTTCCTCATCTCATGGAGGAGCTTAACGCAATGGGGACCATTTAATGCAATAGGTGGTCACCCGCCTATTCCACTTGGGGCCCCACCATTGTCTCTTTTATTTTTTCAGTTTCGGCACAACTTACTATTTTTAGCAATTTTTCGGGTACTGAACTTCCGGAGCCGTTTTGAGGCCCTAAACGACTTTTTTTGGTAAAACAAGGAGCAACTTGGGTCATATACCATCGATGTTGCTCACTCAAAAGTTTTATTCCTCAGATAAATATTTCTAACGAGCTATGGAGCGCGTCAAACACAGATCGGATGCCAAAGTTATGTCCCCTGGAAGTTGAAACACCAATTTACCCAAACGGGGCCCATAGTTTTGGCGCTTCATCTCCTAGGGTTAGGGTTTTAGATGTTTATGGTTTTCCATTTTTTCTAAATAATAAATAGGCCCTTGAGCCTCATTGTAACTCAGTTCAGAGGCCTATAGCCGCCAAATATCCTCTTAGAGATAGCTACCAGCACCCTAGCTAGTTTATTTCCATTCTTTCTATAAGAAAATTTCAGTTCTTTGATATTAATGAAATGAAGTGTTATTTCTGCTGCATATTTCTATTTATGGTTATATGTTTATTCTGTTGCGTTCGTGCATAAATCTGGATCATTCTGGGATTACCATTTCCCAACCAAAGTATGCTAGAGATATTTTGGCACGATTTCACATGAGTGACTGCAAGCCAACAACCACACCTTTCTTATAAGGGATAAAGCTTGAGAATGGAAAATACACAACATTGGTTGATTTTACATTATAACGCCAGCTTGTGGGAAGTCTTCTTTATCTCACTCACTCCTGTACTGATCTCTCCTATGTCATAGGACCAGTTTCCAGATACATGCAGGAGCCACATGAGTTACACTGGAACACTGCAAAGCGCATCCTTCGATATGTACAGAGGA
Organism: Pinus albicaulis; assembly: GCA_034641835.2. Lineage (NCBI taxonomy): Eukaryota > Viridiplantae > Streptophyta > Pinopsida > Pinales > Pinaceae > Pinus > Pinus albicaulis. The sequence goes on from CM076584.1 coordinate 168,439,140, forward strand.
CAATCACCTCTGGGATTCATTATGTAGCCAATTTTTCTATGAATATCATTAGGTTCACAGATTCAGACTGGTCTGGTGACACCATTGATCGTAAGTCCACCTATGGTTATGTACTTAGTTTGGGATCTGACCCAATTTGTTGGTCAAGCAAGAAGCAGGCTGCCATTTAATTATCATCAGCAGAGGCCGAGTATAGAGGAGCAGTCAATGCCACTATTTAGGCAATTTGGCTACAATATTTCCTATCTGAGCTTGGGATCAGTTTCCATCGTCCAACTATCATCTGGTGCGATAATCAAATTACGCTAAAGTTTTGCAGAGATCCAATGCAGCGGCAGCGAACCAAACACATCGAGATCCACATGCACTTATTTAGATAACTCATTCATGATGGGATCATCGATCTTCAGTACTGTCCTAGTTCTGAGAAGACTGTTGATATCTTCACTAAGACTTTCACTGAGCAGAAGTTTCAATTCATGCGATATCGTCTTGGGGTGAAGGACATGACTGCCTAGCAGTTGTCTTTTCTCTAATTTTGCATTATATTTTGAGGGGGGGTTTTCTTCCCACTGGGTTTTCCCTCTTTGCTCCTTTATATGCATTTTATATGGGTACCTAAAATGGCCGTGTTATCGGGACTCATTGATTTTGCATCAAACTCACCTAAGTTATGCTTAAGGGGGGGTGTTGGTGTACATGCCCCTAGACTAGCTGTGTTGGTGTACATGCACCTATATTAGCTTTAGTTAACTTATTGCTTGCATGTGATGTGCACTTGCTTAGTTAAGTTAACTTATTGCTTGCATGTGGTGCATGTGCACATTAGCATAACATAAAGAACACTTAGCTTCAGTTAGCTTTAACTATCCATAGTTATTGCATGTACAACTAAGCTTAACTTAGCTGCTTTCATGTATTTATTCCAAAACTGGTATTGAAGAATCAATTTCATTCTTTTCTCTATTCTTGCTCGCTCCTTCCTTCTCTTGAAAGTTTGTTCATTGTTTTGCAAATCTAGATCTATGTATCTCAAAATCTTACAGATATGCACACTAAGACATATGACCCCCAAACTCTTTCTGCCTTCAAAATTCCTTCATATTGAGAAAATACCATAAAATGATCTCATATCCATTTATGAGCATTACACAACAGGTTCTGGGTTCTTTTGATATGCACTTTGATTAAACCAATCTCATTCCCAAACAGTCACATCATCCACACCCTCGGAAACTTACACAAAAGTTTACAAATAGCTTCAAAAAATTGCACGCCACCGCTAGTTCAGCAAAATGGATCAAAATATCCACAAGTTTATGCTACAAAGAATCACCACACCTTTGCAACCACGGCCCTAATCTTGTAAATTTTTTGCAAATCATTGATCCACAACATTTAATACAATTAGCAATGATGAACCTTAACCATGTGCGATGAATGTTTGCGCACTTAGGGCCCTTCCAAGAGAAACGGACTACAACAGTTGGAGATCGAACTACAATCTCAGTCAACAATATAAAAATAAAATTTGAGAGACGCTATTTGAAAATTTTCAACATCTATACGCATATTAACTTGAAAATTTTAGCCAAAAAAACACCCCATCAAGACGATGTAAAAATAATTTTACGGACAGTTGTAAAAACAATTTTACCTCTCTGTAAGTTCTATTTCTCCTTAACAAATTTTGGGCAGATGTATAGACAATTTTACGGACCAAACAACCTCACATAATTACATATCTTGGCTTTCAAACTCTTAGATCTAAAGCTATATTCCACTTTGAATCTGATACCATACTAGAACAAAAAAGAGTTTAACACAACGGAATAATATTATTAATTCAGGCCTAAGCTTGCCCACACTTTCTCACTGCAAATACATTATAATGTGTCCCAATATATAACTATGGGATCACTAGACTCTATAACATAAAAACATGGAAGATAGAGACTCTGAATCACTTACAACTCAATTACATTGCAAAACACTCACTTAACTACAACTAATAGATCTAGAATATTTCGTGACAACTAAAAAGACAACTCATTAAATCTATCTAGAATCACCATTTTGACGTTATTCCAATAGATTATTGATAATGTTACACTATTTAACAATTTTTATCTATTAATTTTACTTCTGTGAAAATATCTGTAATTTTTGTTTGTCATTATCTAATTAACCATTCTAGATATTTCTAACTTAGTATTATACTCTTTACATTTACCTAGAAACTCAATTGTAATTTAACTTTTGAATTTTTACAGATACATGTACATATAGTTTTATGTATTTTTCAAATTCATTATCAATTTTAATTCAAATCTTCATAATTATTTTCTTTAATAATTGAAGATATACTTATCACAAATCAGTATAGTTTAATATCACTGAGCAACATATTATTATAATTCATCATAATAATTTAGTAAAGTATAATAAGAACATGTGAGAATACTATTTTTTTCATGACCTTTCGAAATATAGTTTAAATCCCTGTATCAATCAAAAATTTATTATTATAATGCATCATAATAATTTAATAAATTAAAATAACAACTTAAAAGAATACTAAAATTTTTATGACCTTTTGAATAGTTTAACTTTAAACCTAATGGGATAGGATTTTCATAAATCAACAAAACCAAATATATTATCATTATTTTTAGAGCTGATAATAAAATCATATTTATCTATACAATCTTCGATAATGGATAATAATAAAATAGATAAAAGACTCAATAAGCCATTTCAACTTGGATTTGATTTTTTCTTGAAGTTAAAATTTCGACCAAACTGCATCTAAATTACTTGATCCATGAAAAAAGAGAGCTTAAGTTTTCAAATGGCGAGCATTCCATGGAAATTGGATGGGGCATACCATTCATTGTCCTCATATAGGCCATAATTGTCAGCGCCAAATCAAACAGAGAGCTTAAGTTTTCAAATGGCGAGCATTCCATGGAAATTGGATGGGGCATACCATTCATTGTCCTCATATAGGCCATAATCGTCAACGCCAAATCAAACCTCATCCATGACGGGGATGAATCTCAAAACCCCTCGGAGGGTTTCTAGACATACGAATACAACTCTGAATTTTCTCTTCGTTTATATTTGTACATGTTAAAAAATTTTAAAAGTAGAGGAGATGCTTTTCTTCAACACACAAAGTTCACACAGAGTTGCAGAAATGAATTTAGTCAAGACAACATAGTTATTGAATTTTATATAGAGTTGCGACACTGACTTAATCCATACCATGCAGTTACGGAAATCAAATCATATGAATCCTCTTTTCAATACAAAGTGGCGGAGATTAAAATCGAAACTATAGGGGAGCTAATAAAATCAATTAATTCTACTAATGGTGAAACATAGTACAATAGAGTGTTGCGGTAAGAACGATACATGAAAAATTCTAGATATATATCGTGACTAACCAAAATTTAGATTATAATTCAAAAAAACAACATACAGATTCATATGGAGGTTGGGGATCCTTCACCAGTAAAACTATTGTTCTTATTGATAATTACATTTACGAAGTAAGACATAGTAAAACTATTTTTCATGCACCCACCAAAATTTGCTCCACGATTTTCTCCTTCTTGTATTTCTAGACTTACATCTGCCGCATTACATAATACTTGAACTTACATGTAAAATATAAACATATATATCTAAGGAATTTAATTCATGACAGACAAAACTTAATACAATGGATGGGAGAAAATGACTTTATGAATTTTATAGAGTTTTCATGAAGTAAACAACACTTGTGGATTAATTGTTTGCCCGTACTCATTTACTAACCATGCATTAAATTTCTATTTGAATTTTAATTATTTAATCTGCCGCAGAATGGATAGAATGTACTCTGCTCGAAACTTATCCTTCTCTGCAAACTGAATCTGCAACCTGCAAAACATTAATTGAGGTATGGTTGATGTTAGAATAATTTAACGTGGTGGTTAGGATTAATTTTCCAACACTCCATCTTAATCGCAACTGCCGCCATTGACCATTCCCAAGAAATCTCTGAGATAAACAAAATTTTCATGTGCCAATGGCTTTGTGAAGATGTCTGCAAAATTTTCTTCTGACCTACAATGCTGCAACACAATATCACCATTGTTAACTAATCCTGTTATGAAATTATATTTAGCATCAATGTGATTTTTCCTCTTGTGAAAAAAAAAAATATTTCATAGTGCAATTGTTGAACTATTATCACAAAAAATAGTGGTTGATCCATCTTTTTCATGACATAAATACCACAACGTCCTTCTCATCAAAAAAATTTGACATGTTGTTGTTGTTGTGGTGACATATTCAGCTTCTGATGTTGACAATGATACTATTGGTTTCTTCTTGGAAGTCCATGAAATGGCTCCCAAACCCAAATGAAAAAAATATCCCGACCTGTTCTTTCTGTCATCAACACTTCCTTCCCAACGACCGTCAGCGTAACCAACCAACCTAAAATCATCAATTGCGGAGTACACAACACCATACTCCTTTGTCCCATTGGTATACTTTCAAATTCATTTGGATGGTTGCCAATGTGTCTCCTTGGGTGTGTCCACGAACCTCGACACCAAACTCACTACATAAATTATATTCGACCTAGTTGTAGTCAAATAAATTAGATTGCCCACCATGCTTTTGTATAATGTCAGATTGACATTGTTGATGAAATATTCCTTGCTCAACTTCAAGCCCATGACAGGACAGTTGGAGTTGATGATGGCTTGTTGTTCTGCATATTAAACCTCTCTAAAATTTATGCCACATAGTTTTCTTGAGAGATAAAAAATCCATTTTTTGTTTGCTTCACTTCTATGCTCAAAAAATATCTTAGCAACCCCAAGTTAGTCATTTTAAACTCACTTTTCATGACTTCTTTGAAATCAATGATGAGGAAATCATCACTCCCTGTAAAAAGCAAATCATCTACATACAAAATGACAATAAGAAGCTTACCGTCACTTTATTTGATGTAGATAGTAGGTTCACCATCACATTTTTCGAACCCATTGTCCATCAAGTAAGCATCTATCCTGCTATACCATGCACGCGGTGCTTACTTCAATGCATAGAGAGCTTTATGCTACCCACAACCCTTGTCTTCTTTGCCTTCTACCTCATAGCTAGGAGTGATCCGGATCTTGGGGGGGAGGCCCCCAAGATCTAAAAAGTTGAAATAAATCTGACAAGATTTGCAAAATTATAATGTTAGAAAAAAAAGGAGAACACAAATAAAATAAAACCACAAAGAAACTTGTTTTATTAAAGCAGATAATAACTGTAGAAGCTACATTGTGGCAGACAATCTGTCATTTTACAAAGTGAGGCTTGTTATTTATAGCCTTTTTTGAGATACAATACCATAGGTGGATACCATGGGCCAATACCATGGGTAGATACCACTTACAATACCATGGGTAAATCCCATGTGTGGATGAATACCATGGGTGGATACATACCATGGGTCACTTATAATACCATGGGTGAATAAATATCATGGGTGGATGAATACCATGGGTCAATTCCATTTACAATACCATGGGTAAATTCCATGGGTAGATGAATAACATGAGTTGATGCCATTTTCCATTCGGATCATTCCTCCCTCCTTAAGAAGCAATGGTCTCCATTGCGTGAAGTTCCCTCCTGAGAATCCTTTGTTGAATATGAAGAACCACTGAAGAGAAGGGTTTTGTGTAGTTAACCCATAACCGTGATGAACGAAGATCCGAGGATAGAGATACCTTGTAATGCTTGTGACCAACTGTGATATTGACAGTGTGTGGCCTAGCAAATGGACTTCGATGAAGTGTGGGTTTGTGGATGAACCAAAATCGTGACAAACGAAGATCCGAGGATAGAGATACCCTGTAATGCTTGTGACCAACTGTGTGACTAACAGTGTGCGGCCTAGCAAATGGACTTCGATGAAAATGATTTTGTGTAGTTGACCCATAACTGTGATGCTGATTGTTGATGAAGTAGCAGGTGCCTACATAGCTTGGAGTGTGAGGGCACGTCTCCAAATAACCCAAGCCAAATTTTGCTATGATCAAACTGATGAATGTGAAGCAGGTGCCTACTAAAGCGGGGTGGGAGGGCACGTCTCCAAAGGGAACCCGCTCCGAATGCTGCTCCAGATTTAAAATGAGCATAACTCGGTCAATATAACTCAGAATATTTATTATAACTTGTTTTTGGAAATGGAATGATCATTCTGCATCATCTCATGTGTTTGAAACCACTATCTGGGGACTCTAGACTCTCAGATTTGCGCTGGAAATGGCACGCCGTCACAAAATTTCGGAAAAAATAGTTGATTTTAAATCAACGATAACTCCCACATCCGGACTCCGATTCAACCGATTTTTTTTTTGAACTTGGGTGATTTTTCAAGAGGAGCTCAGATCTATCTCCATTTCTCTGAAATTTTGTACTAAAAATAGCGACAAATGACAAGAGAGCCGCCGTCCATGAATTGTCGTCAGAAAAATTGCTTCAACATTGTTGATTTTGAATTAGCGATATCTCTCTCATCCGAACTCCAATTTGGCCGATTTTTTTTTTGAATTTGAGTATTTTTTCGCAAGGAATCCAGATCTGGTCTTTGTTTTCACAAATTTTTTACCAAAAATTTCAGATCTGATCTGAAATCTCGCCGCCCAAAAACATTCATGGATTTTGCTGAAGATTGCTGCAAAACATTGAAACTGAAATATGTTTCAAACCCTCATTCCCATGGAGGCGTAACCTGAATCTGATACCACTGATCCGGATCTTGGGGGGGAGGCCCCCAAGATCTAAAAAGTTGAAATAAATCTGACAAGATTTGCAAAATTATAATGTTAGAAAAAAAAGGATAACACAAATAAAATAAAACCACAAAGAAACTTGTTTTATTAAAGCAGATAATAACTGTAGAAGCTACATTGTGGCAGACAATCTGTCATTTTACAAAGTGAGGCTTGTTATTTATAGCCTTTTTTGAGATACAATACCATAGGTGGATACCATGGGCCAATACCATGGGTAGATACCACTTACAATACCATGGGTAAATCCCATGTGTAGATGAATACCATGGGTGGATACATACCATGGGTCACTTATAATACCATGGGTGAATAAATATCATGGGTGGATGAATACCATGGGTCAATTCCATTTACAATACCATGGGTAAATTCCATGGGTAGATGGATAATATGGGTAGATGAATAACATGAGTTGATGCCATTTTCCATTCGGATCAAGGAGGTTGCGCAACATACACTTCCTCTTTCAACACTCCATTCAATAATGTGGATTTTACGTCCATTTGATAGACTTTCCATTTCTATTGCGCGGAAATCAACAACACTGTACACACTGTCTCCATCCATGCGACTGGCGCAAATGTTTCTGCATAGTCTTGTGGATGTTGCCGCTTGTATCCTTTGAAAAATAACCTTGATTTATGCCTTTCAATATTGCCTTCAATGTTTCTCTTGTTCTTATAGTCCCACTTCACTCTAATGACATATTTTCCTTGCGGAATGTCCACTAACTACCATGCCTCATTCTTTTCTATTTCCCCTATTTCTTCATCCATTTCCGCAACCCATTTCTCTTCTTTGACTACATATTCAAAGTGTATTGGGTCATCGACATGAAAAAATATGAAAATAAAGAATTTAGACCAGCACTTCTATCAACTTCATCTTTCTCATAGATTTCAGATAAATTTCTGAATTTTGGTCTTCTTATGTTTGTTGAAGGTGGGCTTGGTGTTGCACTTGAAGTAGATGGAGTTGCAGATATTTGTGGTGTTCTTGGAGAACCACTTGCTTGGTTGTAGAACGTTGTCCTGTTATTTTTTTGTAGTGTCATATGTTGACTTCTTTGTTGAGCTTGTGTAGGTGGAGAAGGAGCCATCATTGAGGAATTACTTGCTGCCATCAATTCCTCTTTGTCTTCATGTGACATACATGTCTTCACATTGACTGTCTTCTCTAAAATTCCATCCCATGCTTCCTCTTCTATGAACTAAACATATCTGCTGATTACTACCTTCTTGGTTGACAAATTGTAGATCTTTTATGCCTTGGATTTATCATTGTATCCAAAAAATATACATTTCTCCCCCTTGCTGTCCAATTTCTTCCTCAACTCATCTGGACATGTGCATACAAAACACATCCAAACACTCTCATGTGAGTTCTATATTGCTTTCTTCCACTCCATGCCTCTTTAGGAACAATATTCATAACACTTTTGTTTGGACACCTATTAATAAGATGCACTGCACAAGTGACAACTTCAGCCCAATAATCATTTGGAAAATGCTTTGCCTTCAACATAATCCTTTCCATTTCCATGATGGTCCTATTATTCATTTCCATGACACCATTTTGCTGAGGTGTATACCTTGTTGTAAACTGATTCTGAATTCCATGCTCCCTGCAAAAACGTAGGAAGGCATTTGTGATGTATTTTCCACCTCTGTTATTCCTCAACACTATGATGTAGTGTCCACTTTGCTTCTCAACAAGAAATTTGTAGTGGTGGAAGCACTCAAACACTTCAATTTTATGTTTTAGGAATATACCCATGTCTTCCTTGTGTAGTCATCTATGAAGGTCAAAATATAATGGCTGCCACCAATTGCTGGTGTTTGCATTGGTCCACATAAATCTGAATGCACAATATCCAAAGGTGCCTTTTCCCTTATTGACTTTCCTAATGGAAATGATTCTAGTGTTTTTTTCCCAAGAAGTATCCTTCACATAAGCTGTCCGATTTTTCTATGAATGCCAATCCCTTCACCATGCATTTCCTATGCAACAAATTCAAACCTCCAAAGTTGAGATGACCAAATCTCAAATGCCATAACCAATTTTCATCTTTAATTTCTTCTTTATATTTTTCTTGTGTGACAACTGCTATATTTCTTTCATCCATTTGTGAATTCATTGATATTTGTGCTTGAGCACCTTCTTCCTTAAAATATTATCTTAGCTTGAGAGGAAACATTCTGTTGTTTTTCATATGAATGTTTGTAATCATTTGTCTACTTGGAGGCTTATCCAAAACTGTGCACACATCATTCTTGAAAAATACATTGTAGCCCTTTTGCATGAGTTGTTCAATGCTTATGAGGTTATGTTTCAAACAAGGAACAAAGTAAAAATCTTACATGAACTTCTTCTCTCCCAACTACAAGGAAAAGATCCTCTAGTGGAGGTTATAAAGGAGCTTTTTAGTGTTATAAAATTGGCCAAAATTGTTAAAAAAACATTTTCTACAAAATCCATTTATGGTTATGGAGGTTTTAGCAGAGCTTTTAATGGAAATTCAACACAACTAAAAAAATTGGGTGGCTAGATGTTATTACGCATATTTTTTTCATCGGTGCACTACTAAGATTTCAACGCACTAGTGCGTTTCATCTAGATGGTGGCCCCAGGGTAGTCGAAGGTTCCTGCACCGGGTCTTCAAGGTATAAAACCGCACCAAACGCAGTCACTAGTACATTTGGGGGAAATTACGACACTTGGTTCCGACACTTTTGACCAAATGTCAGAAATTTCCCCAAATTTTTTCAATCCTGCCCGAAACCATCGCTATACCGACATTTAGAGAAAAGTGTCGCAATACCGACACTTAAAAAAAGTGTCTCAATTACGACGTTTGGAGGAAGACGTCGCAATTGTGACACTATGCCCCAAAGCGTCGCTATTGTGACGACTGCCTCCAAACGTCACAATTGCGACACAATGTCTAAGTGTCGCAATTGCGACGTTTGGAGGCGGACGTCGCAATAGCGACTCTTTGGGGCATAGTGTCGCAATTGCGACGTATTCCTCCAAACGTGGTAAAAGACCAGAAAAATGGTCGGCTTACAGAGCAGCGCGAGGAGTAGTTCATCGAGGCACCTTTGCGATTGTGCATAATTTGGAGAGAAAATAGTAATAATGAGAGAGGCTCCTTTAATTGCATCTTTGATTTGTGAAGGTATGGATTGTCCAGCCTACAATTCTATGCTATCGAGAAAGACTCGCAATCCTCTAGAAACAAGACTGTTGTGAAGATGCCTGGTGAAGAAACGGACATCAGGTTCACGACTGTTGATGAACACATCATAGTCCGGCGAAGAAGGCACCAAGGAGGGTATTCTTAGTGAATGAGGGATTGTGTGTGCGTTCTGCATAAGAAATTGAGAAATATTGAATAAGGCCCTATTAAAAGAGCAAGTATAACCACGCTCTGTCTATTAAAGGATGGTGGAATTTTCCTAAAGCTTACTCCCCGCCTGTTTGAAGTAACAAATGTTGGTTTGTTAAGTGGATGATCGATGGCGTAGCTTGATCTCTATGGACAAGGAAGAAACCAGAGTTAATTGGCATTGAAACTTTAAAGTGGAACCTCGAAGCGGAGATGAAACAGAACCGTGATGCATAAACAGTAAAGGTGGTATTCGGGAATGGGTTATGGTTTTCACGCAGGTCCACTAGTGGTAAGCTGTATTGAAATAAAAAAGGTGATACCACAAAGCAAATGCCACGTGTCCCTAAGCAGATTTGCAAAAACGCGAGTTTCATGTTATTTCTGAGCATTAACGCTCGGTGAGAAAAAAAAACGCGAAATTTCTCATTGATCATCCGATTAACGCTTGGGGAGCGACGCCATATGGATCGTTGTATCTCCTTGATGTTTAAGCAAGGTGCGTTTATATGAATGTGGGCCCGAGCATCCGTTTATATGCCGTGATTTTAATTCAAATCGAAAACATAAAGGTGGTAGGCCTATATCAATGCGTTTGCGGAGTTAGCACCCATATGAAATATATGTGGGGCCGAGTAATATTATATAGGGTTCGGGGTTAATCACAATCGAGGCTTATGAAGTTGAATGGTATGATTAAATTTCAAGAAATGGTATATGCATTAGGCCAATATATATATATATATATATATATATATATAAATTTTCGCAGTTGAAGGCAAAAGCTTGGTGGACCGTAAGTACAAGGTGAATGTCGGGTTAAATGATATATGTAGATTTACTATATATGTATGGGCTCATAACCATATAGTGAAGTTAAAGCACTCCCGCACAAGCAGTATACCTTGGGTGCATGGTTTTATAACCATTTTTGTAAAAGGGAAATGAAATTGACTATGGTTGAGACCATAGGTTAAGCCTTTGACAAGAAGCTCCCAATAATACTCAGCACTATTTCGATAAAATAAACAAATAAATAAAATAAATAAATAGAAATAAAATAAAATAAAGATAAAATTAAAAATACAAATAAAATAAAATTTTTAATTAAAACATAAAAATAAAATAAATAAATAAATAGAAATAAAATAAAATAAAGATTAAAATAAATAAATAAATAAAATAAAATAAAAATAAAAATTAAATTAAATAAATTAAAATTAAATAATATTAAATTAATAATTATTATTTTTATTAAAAATAAAATCCAATATTTCATATCGTCACAAACGAACAAAATATTCAGCTCCTTCAGTTATTACACATTTTACCCCTCATATAGCACAAAATGATTCACATCTCCTCCTTCTGGTGTTCCCTTGCACCCCCGGTGAAATTGTTTGTTTATCAGATTATATGATACATGTGAGATAAAGGTTGATTATTTATCATATATAAATAAATTTTATCAATATTGTACATTTACACTTTTACGAGGTGATGTTATAAGTAAATTCATAAATATCTCTTTTTAATCCTCATTTTACTCCATGAATATGTTTGGAAATGAAATTTCAATAGATTAATTTTCTTGCTATTATATGTTTTACGAAGATATGGTAAGGAATTCTCTCTTGTTATTCTTAGAAATAATTATATATAATTTTTTTTTTTCAAAATAGATTAAAAAAATTATATGAGAAAAATTATTAATTCATCAATATGTGTGTGTGTGTGTTGTGAGGAATAATTTCATAGTTCAACTTAATGGTTCATTATATAATCATGTAATCATCACCAGTGATATATCTTAAAAAGCAACTGAAAAGCCATGTGTACAAAATTGATGTATACTCTAGAGAGTGTTTCCCATATCACTATGCAAATTGTTGTATGCTACTTCAAAAAAATTATAAGATAAACTGTAATACACATCATATATGCACCATAACAATTGGTGCAGGGTAAAACCCACCTACCACACCTTTGTACTTGATCTAATTTTCTCTATCAACTCTTCTAGCTGTGGGAGTTTCCTCCAAGGTTCATAATACCCCCAAGGCCTATGCCATGCCTTCTCACATGTATAACTTCTTTACTTGATGGTTCTAAACCATACTATAAGTCCCCACGTTCTATGGTCTAATCCCCATCATACCTAGCAACATTCAACCACTCTTTACACACCCTGAATATAATGACTAGCCTACTCTCATTAATATATACCCCAATAAATACAAGCCACTTAGGAATTAAACCCCAAAACCTCGGGCTCACTCATTTTACATATTCGAATTTATATTCGAATGTATCAACTGCTCTACCCTCTCGTATTTCAACCGTGATGTTTAATGTATGTCGACCTTGTTAATTCAAACTCTATCACTTGGTTTCAACCAAACACACTACCATTCACATAATTATATAGTCCTCCTTATTATAATCTCTGCCAATCGTCAAAGATCGTAACAAATCTCGACTTTGGTCTATAACTCAATGGTCATACATAAACCATTCTTGGCTCCACAATAATTTACCTCTCAATCCGACAGTCGATGGAGCATCGCGCTGGTTTGGAGGATCTAATGGACACAACGAAATCTCGCGTAACGAACATGCCCAAGGGTTAATCTGCGATGAGAACGGTTTTATAATTCCGCCCTTGGCCACGTGTCTCACGGAGACATATGTCGCGTCCTTTTCACCAATTCTGCTTACCACCTCCAAACTTGTGTGATATCACCGATTTTCGAAACAGTGGTTTTACTGTGCACTTCGGTCACAGTTCCACCTCTTATCTTCCAGGTTCCGTCGAGCTTTATTTTATTGTACTCCGCTTCCGATCCTTTGACTCGCATCTTCTTGCACTAGTTTTTTTTCTTCAATTAAGGACTCGCACTCCATGAGGTTCCTTCACACGCCAGTTCTATGTACGTGGTAGCACCGATCGAACCTTGAATCGAAGGCTCGAGCACAATTCTCTATTACACTGTGGGGAGATCCATAATTTGGACCTGTGGACCCTCTCTACCATGGCATTTCCCACTGTATTACATGAGTCTCGACCAAAACATTTCCATACCACTATCCAATGCCACACCGTCCACTGGCATGGCGCTTAACATGGGTTATCACACAACTTTATTCGTCCGGAAATTCTTACACCGAGTTAAACTAATATCCAATGGGTTCGGGAAAGGCTAGAACCGCTCGCACAGAGGCTAGTAATTTAGGAAAATACTCGGTTCCTCTTTCAACATATAGGACCCCATTAAACCACAATTATCGAGTATGTATTCCAGACTACTATATAGTTGATTATCGGGACACAGAAACCATTCATGCGATAGTTAACTCGACAAATGCACAATACCATTGAAATAATTCTACATTTATGTAGTGAAGTACTTACAACTTTGGCTCGATCAGATCTTCGAATTACTTGGCCCTTCTCCTCTACTCTGTCTCTACGACAGTCCTACGCAGCCTATGCGGTTCTCTATGCAGGTCTGCATTATTATGCCTATAAGGCTTATTTTTATACAAACCCTGAATCAACTCAACTCCTCTAACACTAAAAAATATACATATCTCTAACTCTGAGACTAACCCTTTGACAGACAGAGACGGACTCCTAAAATTAGCTTAACTTCTGAAACTGACTATCTCTTCAGGTGCCCATTAATCATTCAGGCAGTTACATTTTCTTCTCTAATTAAATAAAAATAACTCAACTATGAATAAATACATGGGGAAATAAAACATGAGACCCCCCTTTACATTTATTTATGGACAAAGGTTGTTTTGAGCCTAATGCCCCTGCATCAACAATTGCCATACAACTAATTTGTTTTAGGATACATGTGGCATTCTAGGGGTAAATTCCATATGATGTGTATATAAATCTATTAGGTTTTGGTAGGTTGTGAGTATCTAAGAAATGATAAGGAATATCCATACATCATGATCTTGTAATGTGATTATAAATTGTGTCTATAATTTCCATAAAATGTATAAATGATTTTTTTTTTTTTAAATCAACACAATCAACCCTAAACAATGCTCATGATGTGGAATGTCATTGGAGAAACCAAAATGATGGTCACATGTCCCATTTATATGGTAATGGTGATCATATATATGTTTTAGCGACACTTGATGAGTAATTAAATAAATCTCAGAGTGTGACTCATTGTGCCATATTTTTTTAAAGCATGATTTGTTTTCCTAGTTTTTACTAATTTGTTAACATATTTTATTCATTTGGAAAGCTAATAATTAATGATGCTTTAAGTAATTAGGACCTAATGAGAGATCATCTTCACATCTTCACTGAAATATATTTGGTAATTGTAGTCACTATATGAACCGTACATGCATGCTACTTAAGAAAAATTGAAATATAAACTATAATACACATCTTATATCTGCCATAACAATTGTCATACAACTTATTTACTTCTAGATACATATGAAATACTTCAAGTAAATGCCATATTATGTGTATACCAATATATTAGGTGTTGGTAAGTTATGAGGATCTAAGAAATGATAGGCTATCCACACATTAGTGCCCTGGTGAATTTTTTGCATAGTTTTCTATTTGTTGTAATTTTGTTGCCTGGATTTGTTATCGATTTAAAATAATACAATTATCTACCAATTGTTCTTTATAAAGAAGAAGTACAATAAGTAGTCACCTAAAAGTGAGCCATGTGAAAATATTGGTAACATGAGTAACCTGGTAAGCTGCCAATGAAAAGTGAATAACCTCCACTCACCAACAGGTGGCAGGCAGGGTTGGAATTTGGATTTCTCTTTACCCGTCACACAATTTTTTTTGACGTTTTGGTCATTATTTTTCTAGTCAATAAACGTTATGTTTAAAAATTTTCACTTCATTAATGACGTTCTCGTAATAAATTAACTCTTCACCAATAAAAGTTTATTAAAAAAATTGAACGGTCTTCCATTTTATTTGGATTTTGGAGTGTGATATATCTGTGTCATGGACTTTTAATACCTAAAGTTTCAAGAGAAATAACTGATTCTTTTCAAACTAATATTTCCTAAATATATGCTATGATCTACTAAAAATTACTTCAAAAAGAAAGTAACCTTCCAATATAATGAAAAAAACATGAACGAGCTTTCCCTAAATTGCAATAAATTTATGTATTATTAATTTTGCATAATCTGTCTTATAAAAATTGCATAATCGGACTAAGAACAGATCCTCAGTCCATTTTTTATTGTTGTTGTGATTAAAATAATGAGCCAAAGAATGCTAACGCACTCAGAGAAATCAATCTATGTATTATTTCTCACAAAATCATGTTGAGTAGTGGAGACTAAGCGCTAGATTTTTTTTTGTCCTCAATCTCTCTATTAATTATGTCTATGTAGTTATAAGAATAACAAGCCAAAGAAATCTCAGGCTTCCAAAGAAATTAGTCTCTGTGTGCAGAAATTGATGATTACTGTTGACTAAATGTTATACCATTTGAAATTGCTGAGCGAAATTAATCAGGCAATGATGTACCATTTGTCAGTATCTATTTTCTCATGTATGAAAGTTGATGTACCATTGAAAGTTTAATAATTCTATTGAAAGTTTAATAACTATAATAACTAAATAAATAAATAAATATATATATATATATATATATATATATATATATATATATTTAAATTTAATGATTAATAATAATTAAATTAAAATTCTTAAAAGACAAAATAAAAGTGTAATAATCACGAACTATTATGATAATTTAAAAATATAGAACTTAGGCTAAACATAGTTACAAAGATACCAAGAAAAGAAGAGTGCATGTGCATGATAACCTCTTTCTTGACAACCTATGAATGCCATTCTCAATGAAGACTCAAGACTCAACTAGATTGGATTGTGTATCAAAACAGTAGGAATGAATCAAAGTTCAATGAATGAATAACTTGATCGAGAAAATTTATAGGGAAAGGTAACTTGACTATCAATCTACTAAAACCTCACTTCCATGATTAAAAAAACACCCCCACCTTCTCAGTGGTCCCATAATGGTCCACCTATTGAAAAAAAACCAACAAATATTATTTTTTTATATATTTTTGCATGGCCATTGGACAATGATTTACTATGGTTTTCGTACTAAATTCCAATGGATGATTATTCAAAAATATTGAGAATTAGTTTAGTCTCAAGGCATAGCCAAGAGTCTTACTGGATAATTATAGATTACCTCTCCATTGGATAATTGTACATTTTTCATCTACTTTTTCACGTGAATTTCAGTTGATGCTAGATCTTTGCCTTCTATTTCTTTAGTGAAGCTAAGAGTTAACTTTGATCTTACATTAATAACTATACTTGCATGAATATCCATGCTTTTATACTTCCCCACTCTGGTCAATGTTGATGTATGGCCTTGGCCCATTGATCTTACAATTAACTCACTATTCATATTCAATTTTCTCTAGTTCAGCCCAATAAAATAACGAAAACAGAAAATGAAGTCTTGATTTTTCTTTCCAGTGCTCCTACATAATAAAAATACTCTTAAAAACCAATTAATATATAAATTGTCATCATTCATGCTAAAATCAGTTTGAATTTTTTTAATGAATCTGCTTACAATTAATAGATTACATTGCTCACAGAATAAGAGATAATTTATAACTATGATTTCACAATAATAAATTACCCTAGCAGTTCAAAATTTGAACATACCTTATGAAATTAAAATATGGCACGTTAATGAACCAATCTAGTTTCCTCGAAGCGAATATTGAGCTTGGCCTAAGTCTGAATGCCTTGAGAGTGCGAGTGTAAGGAACTAGATGCCTAAAGCTTTTATTTTGTGCTTGTGTAATTCACTGTTTGACCATCAAGCCAAGCCACCAACTGTATTAACACTACTTCATGTTGGGGCATATTTGCATTCTAATTTTTCAGTGCTATAGCCATACTTTTTCACTGCTTCACTAATCACAACCTTGGAAGTTTGCAGGGCAACGGGCTTTATTCTTTCTTTGGTGTTTTATGTAAAAGAAAGGATTTGTGAACTTTTTGTAATAGGAAGGGGAAAACTAAATTGATTCTAATTTTAAAATATCAATAGTGATAAGTGGTAATTCCTTTATTAAATTTTTTATTTTGAGTGAACCAACAAAGTAACTTTCCTTACATTTTGAGTACAGCCTTGCAATTGCGAAGAAGACTAGTGTTGCAAAATTATTGGTAAGTGGAAATAAAAGGGCATAAGAACATTTTTGAAAAAATTTCAAACGTCAAAATTAAGTCTTCTATCCTTCCTAGCACGTCACGGAAAATGGGAATCTACAAATTGTAGTCGTCAAATACGTGCAAAATGCCTTATGACGAGCAAAATGGAGGACTAGTCCTATGCTGCTACATGAGTTAGGGTTTCATGTGGCAGCAGGGAACCTTGTATAGTTTTTCAAGGATAGGAAAGGAGAATATTGTCAGTTAATCATCACATGAAACTTCATCACCATTTGAAAATTGTGTCCTAATTTGAAACAATAAGGCTACCCAACTATTTCATTATTTAATTTAGATTGTGTAATACAAAAAAAATCCTAGATAAATTAAATAATGTAAGCACTTTTGCAAAAATTTAGTGGGGAGAACCTTCAATTACATTTATTTTGAAGATCCACTTGCATTTTAAGCCATTTTAATTAGTCTTTCATGGCTATTCTAGTAAAAATTTCAACCTCTTGTAGAAATTTGTTTGTCACTTGTATTAGAAATGAAAAAATCAAATGTATATAAAAATGATTTGAAATGAAAAAATCAAATGCACGCTACATAAAAATGATTTTATTAAAAACTACATTAACGTTTTATATCACGTGCGCATTCGCCCTCCGTCGCCCTCGGCTCTTGCGCGAACAGCATTCGCCCTCGGCTCTTGCGAACAACATTCGCCCTCAGCATTCGCCCTCAAATCTTGAAAAACAGCATTCGCCCTCAACTCTTGCAAAATGGTAAATTCTTATTGCAGGCCCTTCCTCCTATAGTAGGGTTGACTCTATTTGGGTTTTTTTGGTCAATTCCATTGGATTGTGTTCAGCTATAGGGTTCTCTCTAGATGTCTTCCAATGTTATTTCGGATGAGTTTCAAAGAGGATGTGTAATATGTGTTTGTGCTTGCATGAATTTGACTCCACCAGTTTCATGAAGTTTAAGCTATGGATTTTAGTTCGACAAACTCATCCATCTCAACACCCAGTAACGAATTTCCCTTGGTTTGATCTATATTGAAGGTGAAGTGCAAAGTGGTAGAGAATGGGAGATCGAAAGTCATCAACTTTATCACAAGGGTAGTACTCGAGATCGAAAGTGATGAGATTTATTTCTCCAGATTTGGGGATTTTTTGATGACATACCAAAGGTCACATCCATACAACCATATCAAGGTCAATGTTGAGATCATTCTCATATAGATATAGGTCACTGATATATAGGGTTAATATCATCATCACTATCCATGGAAACCGAATGGTTACAAAATCTATGATTGTGGTTGGCTCATTTATAATTATTACCCATTTACAGTAGAGCACAGAAACACTAAATATGGCCCGAGCAAAGCCTTTACAACAGGCAATGGAATTGCAACTGCTTCATCAATAACCAATAGCTCCACTTGAGAAAAAATTTCATAATCTTGGGGATGGATATACTGCAGAGTAAACAATTGTAGTTATCATTCGTGCTCCAATATACTAATATACTTGTTACATTGAACTGAAGAAAGGGAAACAAGCAAATGCTAGCCATCATACAATGCTTTGACATAAGAGTTTTGAGTGACATACTTGAAAAAAGAACTCATCCACTGATATTTATAATCATTTGAGTTATTCAAGTTAAGCACAATGTCAAGAATCAAGATTCAATACCCTATATTATCTTCATCACCCAATACAAGATTTAAATTTTTCCCAAAGAAACGCTTATTAAATTGGAAGCCATTATTTCTCCCTACTTTAAAAACCCTACATTTAAATGAAAACAAGCATTGCATTTCAACTACAAAAATCTATTAGTGTTCAAGTGTACATGCGTGCATCACTTGTGTAGGGTATTCCTTTTCCACTTTCACATTATTCAAGAATGTGTGCAGTATAGTTCATATTTTTTGTGATTTAGATTATCTTGAAAAAGGAAAGGTAAATTATTTCCCATGGAAAAAGAAGGTTTTCCCTTTTTACTACTGGAAATGGTACAACAAAGTTCCATTTCTACCCAAAACTCCTATGAAACAGAAACCAAATAAAGGCCATGTCCTCAATGGACATCATTTGGCTTTGAAAATGGCCATTGCACCGTGTTGTTTCTTATATTACATCACGATAGTTTCTTAGGTCATTTCTTGTTTCTTGAGATGAAAAACAACCAAATAAATCATGAAGATATTTTCAAGAAATAAATGACCATTTCTCAATCATATCTCAACTATTTTTTATTTTATTCAGTGGTTGCTTACTTTGAGAGAAATTTGACACTTGTATAAGGAATATGACATAAAAACACAAAATGGGAAGGAATTGATGAGGTAGATGACCTTTAGTTGTTGTCAATTAAGAATTGATAATACATGATGCATGTTCTGTACTACAAACTAGATTCCTTCCTAGAGTTAGGACATAGAGTATTGAATCAAATTTGTAGTTTCTAACTTCTTGTATTGGTTCATCAATCTTGAAATTCAGACATTGCATGTCTTCATTGCTTCATGTTTGAATAATTTGCATTATATCGTACAATAGGAAATTAGGAATTATGATTATTATTAATTTATGGATCTGTTAAGTTACTTTTATGTTTGCATGGTTTAGTGTGAAATTATTCTTGTGTGCCCCTAGGCCTAGGTGAAGGAATGCCAAGGACTGAAAACCCTAGTTTTTAGATGGTATTGTTTCTTATACCCAAAAACCCGTCAACATCACTTCTTATTAGTTCTTAACAATAGTGTTGTAAAAAATTTGAGAATTGATATAACAAAATCTCACACTTCTCAAGATAAATTCCTAAAGCTAAAGTGTGATACCATGTGTAATTCAATAGCCCCATTGTCACCTCACCAACCTCTTTTCACTTCGAGCTAGCTCTCCTCCAACTGAAGGGGGGTTCTCCCTAGTAGATGTTAGGGATCTAATGGCCCAACCAAACCAGGTCAAGAGCCCCCGAAATCTCTATGTTTACTACTATCAATCAAAATATTGAACAATAGGGTCAGAAATGCATCCTGAAGATAAAATTGCCAGGGTATTTTTGTTTAATTTCAAAGGGAAAGTCCCCAAACACATATAATCAAGGAATTATAACGTGATTTCAAACATTAAATATCAACAAAATCGTTTAAAGGATATTGAAATGAAAAAGGTGATGTAAGATAGAAAGTGCCTTACTTAAATGCTCTAAGTATTTTTCAATAGTTGCTCCAAAAGCTTCACTTCAAGGCCCTTCAAGATCGTCTCCAACAATTCTATACCATCAGCTTCAACAATGTTGCTCCAAAAATGTCCTCAAGGTTTTCACAACAAGTTTACTAGAAGTTGCTCCAACAATATATTCAATAAGTTCTTCATTGTCAACTTGTCTCTTGTTTGGGTGCCTTAATGTGCAATGACATGTTTCTAGGATTGAATTCAATGCAAGGCATATTTGAAACTCTAACTCTGTCTTCCCGTTTCTTGTTAGAAATTATTTCAGTTTTGATTTTGTGTTTTCAAGTTAGATATTGTTTTCAAGTTTTTACATTTATAATTTTATTGCAATGTGGCAGATTGATCAGGGTAGTACAGGAACAACCCCAAGACGGGATGATCGCGGAAAGAGGCCAGCGGAAGAACATGTAAAGTGCCAGCATTGCTCTATCTTCAAGTATTTTAGTTATTTACATAATTGAAATAATATTAATTTTGTTCAAATATGCATACACCTAGCCATGGTACGCTTGATGATTCCCTCTATGAGGAAGAGATTTCTTCATCCCTATCTCCAGTGCTCTTGTTGCAAAAAAAGGCACGAAATGTAAGGTTGGAATTTGATACTTTGATAGATGCACCTCAAACACCTGAAATAGAAGAGAGGATAAAACAACTTATGACCCAACTAGAAACATATCAGGTAATAATAAAAAGTCAAAAGGATATTTTTTTTTTTCTGCATGAGATGAATTGTGATAGTTTGATTTTTAATTTTTACATTGACTAAACTAAGAAAAAATTCTTTTGTATGTAGCGTTTTCTGACACTTGTTGAACCTGGTGTTGGTGGTAGTGGGACACAAGAGCAAGAGATTGCCCAACAACCCTCTCGTACACCTTCTACTCCTTTAGGTGCCAGCCATGAAACACACCCTGCCCAAGCAGACACCTAGCCAACCGCTGAACATGTTGGCAGTGATGAGGCTGATATGGCCAACTACATTATTGCATTTCCTGGAGCTACATGTGTGAGCTCCACAGGTACCATTAATGGCACATTTTTGGTGAACGATGAAGGTGTCCCTATAAAGCACCCACAACTCCTAGGTAAATTTTAATATTTTAACTATTTCATGTACTCTATCTAAAACATATTTATCATGCTTTTTATTTTTAAATTAATGATAATATCTTCTTTTTCTGTGTAGGAAACAATGAGTTCTACAGGTTTTTGGAGAGCCATGCATTGGTAATTTTTGGCCCAACCATACACAGAAGGTGGAATTCCCAGAATTCCAACCTGAAAAAAATAACTTCTAGATTATCTAGAAGCCCTTTTTGGGGTCGGCACATTTGACAGAACACCAGTGGCTCGGGTAGCCGGAAAATATTTGAAATATACCAGGGACACCTATAGGACGCAATTGCAATTTAACCCTAGATACGAGCTTCCTCTCACAGTTTCAGAGAGTGAGTGGAGAGAACTCATCCATGATGGAAAAGAGAAAAGGGAAAAGAAAGAAGGAAAAATTCTAACTGGACCCGCAAGGTAAATTACAACTTTAATTCAATAGCTTTAATTTTCTCTATGTCTAAAATAAAAGTGTGCTACGTCATATCTATCTTCAATCATTTGATGATAGGTTTCCTGACACCTTGAAGGCAACCAAATCTAGGATTGAAAAAAAGGGCCATCACAAGTTAGGCCAGGGTGGCTACTTGAAATTAGCCGCAAGAATTGTAATTAAGTAGCTAAATATCTTATAATTAATTGTATCTCCTTCCAACGTTTTTGTAATCCTATCAAATATGATTAAAAATAAAAAATCATATGTAATGTAGGGTGATGAATTTGGAACAGAAACTACAGAGGAAGATAAAAATATCGCTTTCCATTTCGGCTATCAAGCCGTAGTTAAATGTCGCAGAAGCTTGGGGCGGGTCCCAAGATCCAGAATGCCTGATAAGGTAAAACATTAACCTTTCAATATGTTTGTTTTCGTCCATAAATTTAATGTCTAACAAATTTGTTTAAATCAGGGGAGCAGCACTACCGACGAGGCAAATAACCCAGTTTTAGAGCCAGATGTAGATGATCCTCACATGCAACCTGATCATTGTAGTGGGGACCAGGCTGACAATGCTACTATCAGTGAGGGTCGTGACGGTAATTAATTTCCACTTATAATTTTTTCTAATTATACCTTGATGGTTGTCCTTATAAATTTTTTTGTTTAAATGACAGAGAATTTTTCCCTTGAGGATCTTACCACCAGAGAGGAAGACAGGGCAACAGTCCCAACGGCGACAACTGGTGCACCAGGTAAATAATCTCATTGCAATTTTTTTTATTAATATTATCGAACTAGTTCAATGATATTTAAAAATTGACAATTAAAATTTAATATTATCTGTTTTTGTAGGCGATGCCCCGTCACTAGATGAGACCAGACATCGTGACTATGCAACTAGCTCAGTAGTGCGGGTCGAAAGGCACGAAACAGGAGAAGAGCACGATGATATTGATGATGTAATTAGGAGCTTTAGAAATAGGAAGAAGAAAAAGAAAATTTGATAATGTAAAATATTGTATTATTATAAGACAAATGTTACCATACTTGGAACGTTTTTTGCATTATATAAAAAACTCATTTATCATACTATTTTTATGTCAAGCATTAATTGCAATGTTTCCTTGCGTACTTTTTGTTGAATTGTTTTTTTATTAGTTATTGAGTATTTTTTTTTATGCTCATGAAAGTAAAAAATGAAATATAGATTGGGTATTGGGGAATTGAGAGTGATGTGAGGGGGGGGGGGGAGGGGCCATAAGAGCTTCCACCTTCACGTGGTTGGCCCTGTTTAGTAGAGAATAATTTATTGGAGCGATTTAATCTTGGAGCAAACCTCCCTTGATCCATCGTAGCAACAAAAAAGTCACTGTTGACTTAGTTGCTACTCTTTCAGATCGTGGGAGGCTTGTTCCAAGTTCATGCGACTCCAATAAATTGTTATTGAAATGAAGAGGAGCTTATTCAGGTATGTTTTGACATTTTCAACATATGTTCTAACATTATCATAAGAATGCATCTTAGAGTAAAAAATACTACATCAATTACTTGTATTTATGGTATAGATAATGATGGATTTTGATTGACTTGGCAGTGCAGGTACAAATCCTCTTGCATCATGAGCAATACAACTTGTCAACCAGGGTCATGTCCAGGATATTTTTTTCTTGTGCGCTTGACCAGGTTCATAATGTCACATTTTGTAAGTTCCTTTACAGTTCATAATTCAATATTAAGCTTGTTCATGGTTATTATCTAGGTTTTTTGTATGTGTTTTTCATCTATTTGATTGTAAGCAACTCTGCATGTTTCCTGTTGTTCCCTATGATTTCTCCCATTACCACTCCCAGGATGAATTCGAATTTATTGTTACATAGGTTACTTTATTGTTACTATGATTTCTCCATTTACTCTCACTAGGTGTCTATATCACTAGGTGTATCTATTTTGAAATTATAGTTTCAATGGTAAATAAATTGTTATCTTAAAATTATAGCTTTGATGGTGATACCTTGTGATTGATAATGCAGTTTGAAGCAGCTTTGGCTTTGACTAATATAGTCTTAGGAACCTCTGAGAATACAAAGGTTGTGATTGATTACGGGGCACTGCCTATATTTGTGGAACTTCTTACCTCTGGGAATGATAATGTTTGAGAACAGGTAGCATGTTTATTTTAGAGGAATAAAATTATTCTTCCCAACTGTCTTTATATTTCTGTAATTTTGGAATTTGATTTAAAAAACTAGTACCCAACTTTGAGTTCAACTGGTGTTCGTGTAAGGCTGTTTGAGCTTTGGGAAATATTGTTGGAGACTCTGCAACATTTAGGGATCTTGCCCTCAGTCATGGAGCTCTGAGGCAGGTGCTTTCCTAGTTGAATGATACTGCCAAAATTTCAATGATAAGAAATGCTACATGGGCTCTGTCAAATTTTTGCTGTGGTAAAGCCCAACCACTATTCGAACAGGTAAGCAGAATACATTTTTTGCCTCTTCTTCTTAGTTCGCAGATACTATGGATTTTTTTTATAGATCTTGGTTATTGGTAAATTTGGACGTAATATGGACCTAGGCGCTTGTTTATTACAATGACTCTGTCATCAGGTTTTAGAAAATGCTCAGAAATTTGGGTTTCACAAGGGGATTACCCTTGCTTGCAATTATCGATTATCAATCACATTCAAAAAAATTCTTTCGTAGCATTGCTAAGCTCTTTGTAGGTGAATTTCTGAGGCAATTTCATAATATCTGAACTAAATTTGTTCGTCCTTTTCAATAATCTGTTCTTGTAACAGAACCAGACAAACAATCTAGTGGCCAATGCAACAACAACAACACCTCCTGTTGCAATGCCTGCAATTCACCCTCTCTGCACGCATGAATGACTATGGCACCCTCTTTTTTGAATAGGTACTGGAGCTGAAGGTACTGGTTTCCATTAGGATTGTGGAATTCAACATCCAAAATAGTATCAAATTCCACTGCAATAGTATTCCTCGGCGAGGGCAACAGTTCATTCATACCTATTGGACTCATCACCCCCAAATAGCCTCCAGGGCTACCCAGAGTGTGATCATCTAGAGCAATAAAAAATGCTGATCCATCCCCAATTGAAACAAGAATAGGACCCACATTGGTTACAGAAAATGAGAAACACGTTTTGAAAGATGAAGAAATTTTTGTATTAGGGTCCAGAAAGCTAACTGGTCTATTGTACAATTCCCTACCTGCACTTCAAATTGGTACTCCCAACTCCATGCTAAGGCTCACTGTGCCATTCTTTAGATGAACATCTTAACCTGAAGTTTGATTCCAAAAAACCCAAGTCCCTTGTTCTATGCCCAAGACCTCTGTTACAACAAGTAGAGTTCTGAGCGAAATAATTCACAATAGGAAGCAAAAGAAACATCGCAAAATTGCTCGCTTTAGACTGATAATTTTCTGTGTGAAAATTCAATTGCGGACAGTAAAAACATAATATAAAACAAAACCAATCCACAATGGAATTTGAACATGAGGATTTATAACCAGAGAAAAGCCTCTCCAGGTTAAAAGAATTTCAGAATGGCTTTAAGATTCTACTAATGAGCACTTACAACACCATAGAAATTATTGTCACAATGAAATCTGCTGGAAGCAAAGCCCTTGTACAGTTTCTACATTTCCACAATGGAAGCAAGAATCTTGCTATCTCTCATGATCTGGTTCTGTGGTCAGATCCTTTGCTATGGCTGTATTGTTATGCTAAACGTGAATCTGTCTTAGCTTTGGCTCTGGTTCTCATTTAGGATCATGGCTATCTGATCTTGCTATGGCTTTGACTATACAAACTTGTTCAATAGGAAAATGTTGACTCTGCTATATATAGGAGCTTCAATGGGTGCTCTCAAACTGCTCTACTACAGTAGTTGCACTCTCAATGGACTTCTACATCAATTGGCACCATCAATCTGATTTGTTACAATGATGGCTCACATCAACAAACTATGCTACAACCATTGGCACCATGAATCTTCTCTCTGCTTTGTCAAATGGTTGGCACCATCAACTGACTTTGTGCTCCTCAGGGTGATGACAGTGGCAAACACTTTTTTGGGCAGCTTTGTTTTGTCTCTGATTCAAGGCAGAACTATGTTGGCCTTGTTTTTTAGTCCTTGGAACTTAGTTCTCTCATATTTTCCATCTTATCCCCAGTTTGCTACCGAGAAAGACATAACTTCACGATATCAAAATTGACTATTTTTGGTCATTTATCTTTAGTAATGGTACAACTTTAATTTGGTGCATTTGTACAGTATCTGAAGAGCACTCTCAAGCTGTTATTCAGTATTTTAGCATAACTACTACATTTAATTGCCATGCTCTAATATTTATATCAACCATAAGCATTATTAAGGTAGTTCCACGTTTGTGAAGAAGAAGGAATGCTTCTGACAACTTCTTATCATAGTGGTACAATTCTGTTTGCAGTTTATCTTTTATAAACCTCCAATTTTCCAAGCGTAGTAGAGACTACAGTTTGCATCTCAAATTTTGGACAAATCTGTTTAGTATTCTACAGAAAACGCATTAAGAATACAGTGCTGTGTCTACTAAGCATAAATAATTGTTGTACTGAGTCATCTAAACATCTTGACATCCTCGTTTTATATTCCTTTTCTGTTTTCGCAAAGTTTCCTCTGCTATGGAAAATGTAATTATATTAATTTTTTTCCATCGATATACGGATTGGATATAATTAGATGTAAACCCTTGCTACAATGGTTATTCGAATGGGTTAGAATGTGAATTGTTATTTGTTTCTTTGGAAATACATGCATTACCACTACGCGAGATCTTTGCATTAATTTTGAAATGTTGAGATCTTTGCATTGATGTTGCCTTTGCTTGGTGGTGTCTCTGAGATTGAGCTGATCCAAAGGCAATGGATGTGCATCAGCGGTCGATTTCTCTTTTCTAGTACTGTAATCCAAATCTTCTAGCATGCAAACAGGTGTCGCAACAATTATATCTAGGATTGATCGTTTTTTTCTCACCTTCACTTTAGGCTTGGAAAACTTTGTTCCATATTTTTTGGTATTTGACTCACCTGATAGACAGTGATCTATGTGGGCATTTAAGGCTATATTGGATGTAGATGAGAAAGATATACAAATAGGAAAAACCTTTGGTATCATGGCCTCTGGAAGAGATCTTGGATTCCCAAATTCTTCATTCTTTCCAGGATCTACCTTGCTCTTCTCCAAAGTTTGGATCTGCCTTGTAGGCTCCTGCCTCTTCTACACTGCTTGAATTGGAGCACCTCCATTATGATATCAAATCATTCACTAATATGAAATGACATAGGTCATAGATGCTTTGATAGACTTGCCTTTTGGGCACTTCACCACGAACCAAGTTTTAAAATGTCACGACCCACTTGATATTTATCCCTAGCAAAAGTGTCACATGTGAAGATCAGGCTTTTGATGAAGCGAATAACTTGGTAACGAGAATTTTTGATTACTTATGTATTCGGACCAACAATATAGATTTTGATGCACTATAATTTTTAACCATGTGTGGAAAACATACAAAAAACTATGTTTTTAGTGAAATTTGAGTTCACAAGAATCGATGCCAGTCAAAATGTAGACCTTGCTCCTAGCTTACTGGTAAAAGGCGATACTCATATTTCATGCAAGTAATGGAATGCCTTTCTCGTTGTTTTATCTCGTCTTATTCAAACTTCCAAGTCTAGCATCAATGATTGTCTTATGCTTCAGAAAAACGGTATTATGCTTTAGAGAAGTGTATCTACTTCTTATTATACTTCTTAACTTCCAAGTCTAGCATCGATGATTATTTTATGCTTCACACATAATCTAGTTTTCATTATACTCAAAACATTTTTTATTAGTTGAATGAGACAAACTTAAAAGGAGTAAGCCAATATATTAGCAAAAGGATTTCTGTCACAAATCTAAGATTCTTATAGGAATTCAGTGGAAATTTTAGGCATCACCTGAGTAATCTTTAGTGTCTACAAATTTTGACATCCAGAGAGAATATTTTTACAAAATTAGGTAGCTCCTACTTGAAAACATGTTGATGTTGATGCATAGCAATCTCCTTCATTTATAGCCATGTGTTGGAATATTTGAAAATTCCAGAATAAAAATGGAGAGAGTAATACTCTCCTCTTATAACATAGAGAAAATATTGAAATTTCTTCACTGGAAACAGAGTTCAACACTTTGAAAAATTTCTATTCCTTCAAAAAAAAACTACTACAAATTCTTCCTCACTGAGAGGGATTACAAAATGTGACTATTGCAAAACGCAGTGCACTCAAAATTCTTCTCTGTCTCTAAAACTACGCACTGCTGTGCTCTTCAAAACACTTACACTGCTATTGTGTGTAATAATAAAATTTACAAATACATTCCGAAACAAGCTCACAACCCTTTTATTTTATATGCAACGCATATATTAAAAAAATAACAAAACTATGCAAATAACAAATCTATTAAAATGCTCCTGGGGTCCACAATTTATAAATGTTTTAATATATATATAAAATATATATATATACGTCACATTTAAAACAAAATATTACGAAAATTAGTGTGGAACCTTAACAAACAATAAAACTATTCCGCCGCGCGTTATATAAAACATATAACAAAACCTTTGTCAAAACTTCAAACGAACCCTTTAGCCGTGGAGCCCGCTGGACTTCAAACAACAATAAACCATAATTCAAACCAAATTCGCGTTGCAAAATAGCCTATTGACGTCGGCCAATTTTGTGACGCTAAAACCAAATGAATTCCGCCCTAACATTTTTCGGGTCTGAATTTGGGATGGCATACGGAGAGAGAGTTGTGACGCGAATTTCTTATCAAATTCGCCCTAATCTTTTTCGGGTCCAGATTTCCACTGCGAGAGCGGCCCAAACAAAGATCTGCTCCAATCAATTTTTGCCACGTGTCCTCCTCTCGCTTGCCGTGGTGCGGGACCACCAAACTTTAAACAAAACCCACGCTTCAATCAAAAGTTGCCTTACCTGCGCTTCAATCAAAAGTTTCCCTGTTTCTATTTTAAACCTGTTTTTGAAATACAGAGCCATGTACTCTATTTTCTGTTTTAACCCTCTATTTTCAATGTGCAAGACTAGTTGTTGTTTTTAAACCTTGACTTTGACTGTTCGAACATTTTGGCAAGTGGCCTGGTGAAATAACTTCTTCAAACAAATATAGAAGGCAGCTCTCAGTACAGAGGTAGGTGAAAGTAATATTTCAACAATTGAGTCTTAACATATATTAGTAAGGAGTATTATAGTAGTTCACACCTGTAATACTCACAAATGGAACTCAGACAAACCATCATCTCTCCAAAACAGTGACTAAGATTTTCACAGTTGGTTTCTTCATATTTATTGATGCCACAATACCATGTCTCTTTCAGATTACTTCAAATTCACCGAATGCTTTCAAGCGATTGTCATTATGAATTAGTCAAAACTGGTTTCAGCATACGACAAGGATTTATATGCACTAGATTTTGATAGTTTAACTACCACTTCGCACATTTCCAAGAGTTTATATGCCAAGAACTACTGCGCTTTTAATCAGGCTGTTGGAAAATTTTGTTTCATATTTTGACATTATTAATGCCAACCCTAACTTGCGACTCTTCGAAATGAAGATTCAAACAGTTGAGTAATGTGGTTATTAAGGGACAAGAGTCAGATTATACATGTATCAAGGTAGGCTTGATCCAGATGAACTCCACCTACAGATTACAGATGTCTATCAACACTTGTATCCTTCAATAGTGTAGTTTGCAATACCATCTCATTCAGTATTTTGGTGTTCAAGAGTCAAGATCAATAAAAATGCATGAATCTTTCTCGGACTGCTTATATTGTCAAATCATCAACTCTAAACCTTTGAACACCATGCAAACAAAATTGAGCACCTGGTCACTGGATTAAAATTTCTCGCATGGCTACATTGTGTATAAGCTTCTCTTACCCCAAAAATCTCCCACAATCCCCCATAGATAGAAAACAATGGAAATGGTTTGCATGCCTCTTATTTGACAATTTCTAAGCTAAATTTATGGAACTGTTCTAGTTACCATAAACATATCTTGGTTGATGGGGTAAAAACCCACAGTCCTGGTTCTTCTCTCATTTTCAAACCTCAAGCTGTGTATAGATGCCTTCAAAATTCATTCCCAAATTCAATTCCGGGCAAATTTACAATACTGATGTGGAAGCACTTTTCAATAGTTAACTGGTTACAAACCCAACCAACCCAGAAATTAAATATAAACGCTGCAAAGAGAACTGCATAGAGCTGCATAGGGAAGAGGAGGCCATTGTATCGAAGATCTGGCCGAGGACCAGGAGACTGTAAGAAATTTCATTTATATATGTAATCTGTTAGTATTATATGTGCATTGATTGAGTAACTTTTCTGTGTGTGAATATATGTACGCATCCTGGTGAAAGATAATTGAAATCCCGTGGTAATTAAGAAACCCTGTGATGAGGTTATGTGCATATAGACTAGTTGAGTCCTCGGTGGAACATGAGCTAATGAATCAGGACTTATGAGCATTGGTGAATTCCACAGATAACTGTGTCAAAAAGTTGGGGAATTTCTCTATAATCAGTTGTGTGAACAGAGGGTGAATTAGGTTAATGACATTCCCGTGTGCCTATGGTAGAGCAAGCAGATGCTGTGCTCGAACCTCCGAGAGCTAAGTAAAGCCTCGTAATGAGTGTTGTGAATGTGTAGGAGATTGAATGAACCAAGGACCGGTGTATCGATTTGCAGATTCGATACTAACCTTGTCGGAACCATAAGACATAAACCGTGGCATATGTAATGCTTCGTGTCTCCTCGAAATGGTCGTGCCCGAGTTTTTTTGGTATGGTCGTGCGAAGGATGAACAACGAGGCAGAGTTTAATGGCAGTAAGGCATTGGTAAGTGGACGGAACCTGGAGTAGGAGTAGTCGGAACCTTAAGGACCGCACAGTAAAGACGGGTTTCCGGCATATCGCACCGCCTTTGTACGGTAAGCGGAATTCCCCATTTAGACGTGATCAATGTCATAGTCCGACACGTGGCCTTGAGCGGTTTTGAAAACCCACTCTCATCGCGAGTTAACGGTCGTACAACTAACTCGCGCGATATCCAGTTGGATCGTTGGATCGTCAAGGCCAGAGCGACGTATTATCCACCGTTGGATGTGGAAAGGCCGCTAGCGCTGGGCCCCATGCGTATATACGTCCACTATTGTTGTCCTAACTAAGGTTCAATGGAGATATGTGTGGTTGTTTGCATTGACAAAAGTTTATTCATATTTATGTGTCCAAGCCTCATATGAAGTCCCAGTTATAAAGTGAATGCCATCAATAAAGGTTAGCGGGGTCCGATATTATTATATGATTGTTTATTTCACGCTCGAATTACGTTCTTAACAATTGGAATGCGCACAATTCATAACAAATATTGGAGATTTACTATCATGTTTTAAAGTTTCATTTTTTTTTTAAAAATTGAACCTGCCGTCGATATACTGATGCTTTGTAAGCGTCGTTCTTCCGACGCCTTATAAGCATCGGTCTTCCAACATTTTGAACAATTTCCATTTTTTTCGGTCATGTGATGTCCATCAATATTGCGACAGTTCTTCCTGGCGTCAGTATTGCGATGCTTTTGGAATGCGTCAGTATTGCGATGCTTCTAGAAAGCGCCGGTCTTGCGACACTTTTGCAATGCATCGGTCTTGTGACACTTTTGTATGGCGTCGGAATTGCGACAGTTTAGAAACGTCGGAAGAGCGACAGTATAAAACGTTGGAAGAGCGACGTTCAAAACGTTGGACCACATTTCGTCGAAAGTTCGACAGTTTACAAACGTCGGAAGAGCGACGGTTTGGGAAACGTCGGAAGAGTGACGCTTGTTTGGAAGCGACGGAAAAAGTGTCGGTATTGCGACACTTTGTCAAGGCATCGGAATTGCGACATAATGGCGAACCACGTTTTTTCCATCCTCGAACTGTTGCTCTTGCGACGACTATGTGTCGAAATAGCGATGAAGTGGGCGTCAGAAATTGGGCCAAATTTTCTAGTGAGTGTTTGTGATACAACACATGGGGTCATACAAATTGGTCTTGGGATTTGTGTGGTGCCCATAGGTCGTCTCAACGCACCGGTACATAGACTTATAGAAACACACTGGTCCGCCGTATCAGACAAACGCACTAATATTTATAATTGGTATTGGTATTTGTGTGATGCCCATGCGTCGTACAAATTCACTGGTGCGTAGTCTCACATAAAAGAACCGGTGTGTAGTATCGCACAAACGCACCGAGATTTTTAATTGGTTTTGGTATTTGTGCGGTGCCCATAGGTCGTAGAAATGCTCCGTTGTGCTGCATCATACAAATGCACCGGTGTACAGTAATTGACATGCACCAGTGTACAGTAATTGACACGCACCGGTGTTCATTTTGTATTTTTTTGAAACATCGACCTGTGACAGTGCAATTATTGTGAATTTTCTAAAATTTTAATTATTCATCAAAAGTAAACACATCTTATAACAATATTCATATTAATTAAATTTTTATTAATGCATTTGAATGTGATGTTTGGATTAATTTTTTATATCTATCATACTTATTATTAGTTTTTAAAATTCATTATTCATCAAAAGTCAACACATATATATCTGATAACAATATTCATATGAATTAAATTTTAATTAGTGCATTTGAGAATGATAATGGAGAACGCAATAACGACAATGGAGAACGCAATAGAATAAATTAACACACACATGCCCACAGACACACACACACACACACACACACACATATATATAATACAGTCTTTGTCATACAAAATGGGACAGTTATTTGTATCCCTTTTTCTTTCAATTGGGACACTATGTCCATTACATTAATCAAAATGTCTGATTTCATAGACAAATATTTCAAAAAATGCAATACCTTGCTTTGATATCCAAACATAGTGATCATCATTCTTTGCTTGAACTGTTGTCACTGCGAGAGCTACTTGCATGACTTGGGTTATTTTCAGGAATGTTTTGTTCACGGTGTTGATTGTTTTCTTCTTCTTCACCTTCCATCTACAAACATAAAAATAAACTGAAATGAGTGTATATACATTGGTGAGAATAATGAAAATTGCAATATTAAATAATATACATCAATGTAAATCGAAAATAAAAATGATGTACCATAGCAACAATTGACTCATAAATTATACACATTCTTTCAAAACCATGTACCATGCCATCTTTCAAAATTTCATTTTTTGGCATAGTTCCATACTTTGTTTCTTGCAAGTTTTATACCCCATAACAAATCATATATTTAATATAAAATATATTTTTGTTCTATTAATTATAGACAGAGCTAAGTAAAAAAATATCGATAGATGCTTACAAATTCCACAATTAATTCTAATATGCCAACATATACTCACAACCCATATTTAACCCAATTTCAATGAATTCGTCCGATGGTTCTTCTTTGTATGTTAGCACCTGTTTGAAGACATTCAATGATGATTTTTGTAAAAAAACTTAAAAAATACAAAAATGAAATCTAGATAAGTTGTTATAAGGAAGTAACAATTACTCACAAACTTAGATATCAACCCTTTTCTTCCTTGTTGTCCTGTTTTATGTGCTGAATGAGTTCCATTTTCTTTTATTTTTTGCAAGAAAAATCTTGAAAATTAGTATTTAATGCTAAATTGTTTATTTATTGTACCTAATGATCGAAAAATTCAATGATTACATATTACATTTGAAGCACGTTGTTTTTGAGATGGCTCCTCTTGCAATGCAATTTTTCCCATTTCTTTGACCATCTCCTTGCAAACCTTTTTGGACATTCCTACTGGCATATTTCTGATATCAACTTGTTCATCTTTTGAGATTTTCATAATATTCGTGAAAATGTAACATGACAATAAACTATTTAATTTTTATATTGATATATGAAAAGTAAATATAACAAAAGTGATATTTATAAATAAATCTAGACAAACATTTAAAGGAATATTACTTTTTCATTCCTTCTTTCTTTTTGTTGTATGTTTTTGTTATTAAAAGTCTGACATGTCTCATTGACCAATTCTCTGGAAACTCTTCCTGTAGTTTAGATAAAATTTGGTTCTTGGAATCATTGGATTGGTTTTTGTACTGTAAGTGGAAATAACATCTATACATTCATTCCACTAGATCCCTAAAACTTTTGAAAAAAAATTCCCCCTTACGTTAACCTCCAACGCCACTCCAGATGAGCTAAGGAGCAATTAATTTTCATTTGCATGTTCTATTTTTTGTTCTTTTCTTAGAACACCATTCCTTTTATAAGATGTTGGTTCCTGTAGAACATTAAATAGATGCGAATTAATAGACTGTTTGACACATGTTATCTAATAATTTTAAGTATATTATTAATGAAAAATAAAAAAAAGAAACTCATATTGGATCGATAGTATTTTTTCATTCACCTGATTTATCCTTTTTCGATTTTTCCATCAAGCTTTTAAGCTCTTCTAGTCCTAGATTAGAAATAATCTTATCGAGCTTTAGCATTTTGTGGCTCTACATGATACACACTAAACAATACATATTAGTTAAACTTACATATAGTTCAAAAATAATATTTTTTGTAAATAATTTACAAAGAACTTTCCTTTTTTTCTTTTCTTGATGTGTTATCAGTATTTTTGATACTTGATCTCTTGTCAGTAATTTCTTTATCAATCTGAAACATGTACCATATCATTAATTAATATATTTATAAATAAATTGTCAAATTTTCATGTAAAAAACAAATCTCAAGAAACTGGTGCACCTTTCATGATGTACGCATTGACATTGGTGCGTGGGGATATTATAAACGCACCACACAAATAGTATAATAGAACGTATGGTGCTATCCTCCTAACATAGCGCACTGGTGCCCTATTTTAGATATGACACACTGATTGAAAACAATTTTTTTTTTAATTTTTTGATTACACAGTACTTGCGTGATGCGCTCGGTTACGTAGGGCACATCGATAAAAAAATTCCATTTTTAAAAAAAAATCACACAAGGGCCAACATGGATTGGGATCCAACTATGCAAGTCATCCCGTGGGCTGGATTTCGATCTAAAATGAAAAGACCTAATTCTGAAATCATAGAAACAGGGAGAAGAAAGGGCAGAAACGAAAAATGAAGGGTTTAGGGTAAAAATGGATAAAACTGAAGAAAAAGTAAAACAAAACTGCATAAAAAGTAAAAAATATAATCAAATATAATCACGAGATCTTTTGAAATTCTATGGTACAGGGTTTGAATCACTAGAGGTTTGGATTCTGATTGTCTGAATACTTCTATTCGAATGTATTTCACTGCTCCACAGTGCTCTCATGCTCTCTTTCTCCAGTTATGTCTCCTGCAAATCTTTGGCTGAAAATTTTAGAAAAAATAGTGAAATAATGAAAAGTGTTCAATATTTAAAGAATTTTTTTATGAAATTATATTTTTGAAAATATTTTTCCGCCCATTTTTCAATTTTCCGTTTTTTTTCACTTAAAGAAAATATAGTTGTGCTTTTTTTATTTACGTTTATTCGTCACCGGTGCCTCACTTAATAACACCACCTCGATGCATCCATTGGTAACACGACACCGGTTTGTAGTAACTAAAATGCACTAGTACGTAGTAACTAGAACGCATTGGTGCGGTTATTTGTACATTAGCACCGATTTGCAGTTGAGGCACCAAAATTACTTTTACGTGTGTACACCAAAATTAGACATGTTGGAAATGTACATTTTGCTGTGAAATTCTTTGGGCCATTTCTTTTCAAAACTACACCTCTTCTTCTTTTATAAACATAAACTTGAACCTTTACATAACTTGCAACAAGAAAAGGTGCACCATGATATTCTTGCTGACCCATGATCTGCTTGCTCATTTGTAAGTTACTCCTCTATCTTGGCATCTGATTTCCTCTTTACTCCTTTGTGATTTCTATCTTGATCTTAACAAAATTTATACAATATTTGTTTTACGAGAAACTGGCCTTGAATGTTCTGGGGGAAATGACAACGAGTCCTTCATTCTGCATTTATTAGCAGAAGAAAACCGATTTTTGACTAGATGATGTAGTTATTACATGTGGAGGAAAATGTTTCCCGTAGAAAATGAGTATAGGGTTGAGTAAAGGAAAAACATTGCAAAATGGGCTATTACATTAGCTTTTCCAATGGGAAACAGATTTGCAGGTGGAAATATGGTAGCTGCAGGTATCTATGCTTTTCGTCCCATAGAAATGGTCACTAGATTTCCATTTATAATACAAGTAGAATTTTTACTAGTTTTATCCAGAGAGAGCATCATTTTCAATAACAAATGGAACCAGGGAATCCTTAAGTGTATCCCGTTCGCATTTTGTTCGGCATTTAGTTCTTTGATAAGTGCTAATTAACCTATACTTTCAAATATTTGGATTTTTGGGTACCTTCCATGTGATATTCCTCGTTATCCGCAGGACCACAGCTCAGACAAGTTAGAGATTCCATTCAGGTTCAATTGAAAGCCGAAGATGTGATTTTATGCGACATCAACTTCGCCAGTAAAAGTTTATGTAAGCCAACCGAAGCTCGAACAATACTCCCAGCTGCTTTTAATCGTATTCTAGAGAATCTTTCCCTTCGTGGGACCTACCAGCCCAATCAACAACGTCAATCGATCTTTCTCTGCTATCCTTAAGGGAATGAGAATCCTTCCCTTCATGGTGCCTCTTGGCTTTATCGACTGCCTCGATTGATCTTTCTCTACTGTCCAATCTTTCCCTGCCATCCTTGTAAGAATGAGAATCGTTACCTTAATGTGATATCTTAGCTTGTTCAAGAGACTCAATTGATCTCTCTCTTACATCCCTTAGTGAATAGGACTCCTTGCTTTCGAAGGACCGTTTCACCTTGCTAGTTGCTAGAGTGTCGACATGTATTTCTCTGCCATCAACTCTGCTCTCCCTTTCTCCATCATGGGACCTCTTAAACCTATCGCCAGCCTCAACCGAATGCTCTCTGCTGGTCTCAATCGAGATTTCTCGACCGCCCTTCTCATATTTTTCATAAAATTTTCTCCTTTTGTACTATGTCCAACTTTGTAGCTATTTGCATCCCTATAAGCGTCTTTTTCCATCTTTCTATTTGAATCACTCATTTTCTCTGCTATAAACTTCTCAGCCGAAATTATAACCCTCGTATTTTCAAACCCTCGTCTCCTCAGAAAAATTCTTACCCACGATTCGATTCCTCCATTTCTCCAATACTGTACTTTACAAAATAAATTTTCCTTCTTAGAAAAGATATTTCAATAACATACCTAGTTCGTGCGAGGTTTTATTTAACCCTGTTCCGATGCACGAGGTTTTATAGGCGCACCGATGTGGTTCATAAGATTGTGGTTTATGTTTTGGCGCAGTGTTTTATGACGTATCAGTGCAAAAGAGTTTTGAAGCACTAGTGCATCTAAGATGCACCGGCGCGAGCTATGATGATAAGCGCACCAGATGAAAAACTAGGAATGTCCGCTAGAAATGGCATACTGTATAAAGTTCTTTCTTTTCGGTATGTAAGATCATAATAAAATAATGATAATTCTAAAGTACATGAATTTATTTGCATTATTTCATAAACTTTGTTATGTTTCAAAAATTCATACTATTCAAGATTTATTATTTTACAATTATTTACAAATTTAAAAATTTTAAAATTTTAAAAATTTAATATAATAATTTCACATTAATACAATTGAAATTTTCACATTAATACAATTAAAATTTTAAAAATATTTTACATACATTACAATTAAAATTAAAACTAGAATTAGAATTATAATTACAATTACAATTACAATTTTACAATTTTGACAGACAATTACGATTAGAATTACAATTACAATTTTAGAATTTTACATACAATTACAACTACAATTATAATCATTTCACGTTAATACAATTAAAATTTTAGCCCCCAAGGGATAGCTCAACTGGTCTGAGCCAGACGTGGGTCCTCTCCGTAATCAGGGAGGTCACGGGTTCGATTCTGAATTTGAGTCCCTTGGGGTCAGGCGCCGTAATCAACGCCGACGGTTTATCGCGCGTACCATCCAGATATTCTGGGGAAGTGCGCCCGAGTTCTCCGCGAGTTTATTCCTCGGAAAAACAATATAATTCATTTTATATATTTTACCTTGATTAGAATTAGTCAGACCCATTTACAATTACAATTACAATTTTACAAATATTTTACATACAATTACAATTAAAATTACAATTACAATTATTTCACAAATAAATTAAATATTACAATTACAATTAAAATTTTATATTAAATATTTTACATACAATTATAGTTAATTACAATTACAAATACAAATACAATTTACAATTTTACATACAATTAAAATTAAAATTTCAATTACAATCACGACATTATATTTAATAAATATCATGGTCATTTAATATTAAATTAATTAATAAACATCATGATCATGATAACCATCGTAAAAACATCATATTCGACTAAAAAACACATTCAAATTCGCTAACATCATTGTGATCATGATCATCTAACAAAACACAATTAGCATTGTATAACATCATCACAACACAAACATCAAATATACATCTCATGCCAAATAACTCATGTTATCACATACACATCTATCTGCACGTTGCACATTAAATGAACATATCTAACATGACCTAACAATATACACATCATCATGATCACCAACATGTAAATTAAATACAATTGCAACATGAACATAAAATACATGGACCATATATATATATATATATATATATATATATATATATATATATATATATATATATATATATATATATGTACATTGATGAATAATGTTGCGTATACGGCTTGTAATATAAATGTCATGGATCAGCTAGGTAGTGCAACATCGACAACAATACTATTAAGGCCTACTCGATCAATGGTGCGGCCTCAATGATCGATGGTCCAGCCTCATCTCCATGATGAGTGTTGTTAGATGCTAGTGGAGGCTACTCATCTAGCACGACGCGAGGTGAACGACCATGAGATGATGAATCGTTGCTCGCTGACTATCGATCACGTGATGTGTCTTGACCACACATATAACGTGCAATGGTACTCCTTAGTTGCGTAACTAAGGTCGTAGCTCCTACGACATGCCGCATCAGCATGTACATGTCACGTGGCATGCCTCATTTGTAACAGCCTACCATCAACTTGTATGTCCCTCATATGAGTGGGCTTGATGCCCACCTCAACCATCAATGCAGTGAGGTGGCCGCCCAAATCCATCATGTATCTAGTATCAAGTCAACCACACCTAGCAAAAGGCAGTACCGGTGCACCAGTAGGAGCAGGTTTCTCTGCACCAGCCTCCTGATGATCCTCGGCATCTGGCATGCACTGATCGTCATCAGGATCCACACCTGGATCATGTGGTGGTGTCGGCATGTCCTCACTATCAAAAGACCCAATGTCTGCAAAATATATACAAGTACACAACAATAATGAGACAATTTCATT
The DNA here is from genome assembly GCA_034641835.2 of Pinus albicaulis. NCBI lineage: Eukaryota > Viridiplantae > Streptophyta > Pinopsida > Pinales > Pinaceae > Pinus > Pinus albicaulis. The sequence goes on from CM076584.1 coordinate 168,479,057, forward strand.
ACACAATTTAATAAAAACAATTTAAAGAACATGTTAGAATAAATTTAAATAAAACAGTAATATTACCTCTATCATCTGGCGGCTCATCATCTATGAAGAGGATGTTGGCACACCCTCGCCAATCCAATCCAGCATAAGGATAGAGGACCATAATGAAGGGATGTATCTCGTCAACACTGGCTAGAAACTCCAGTGCATCATGTGATATCTTCGCTTGAAACACGATCTCGCCCCTCTTGGGCATCATCTGCCCCCACATGTGCATCCGTGCCTCGAACATCGAACTATGAGGCTAACGAAAAAAAGTAGGCCTCGTCTCTAGAAACCTCTCAAAAATAAACAAAAAATATCTAAAGCAAAACGGAATTTGAACCTCCCTTGTGCATGAGCACAACATCTATCTAAGCCTGTACATAACTTCTACAAAAAAATGGCAGACCACCTGACAAGTCATGGCTCCTGTACTAAAGAATCAACACAATATAGAAGCAAGAAACTAATGCATTTCCCATCACTGGCATTGTGTGAAATGGTCAAAATGAGAAGTGAGAGGCACTTCACCTCCTCACTACCAAATGCACGAATATGTAACTAACCTCCAACGACCTAAAAATCTGAAGGAGATAGTACATTTTCTCCAATGTATCTTTCGAAGTACACTAGCTAACTCCCTTCTACATAGCCAGCTGGAACCTCTGGGAAGGAGGGAAAATCCAAACCTCTTCTCGATAGCCCTGTAATGAAATATATATCCTCCTCAGTTGGCATGTACCACTAGTTAGGACCAACCTAGAAAGCCTATCGATGGGCATTCCACCTGCAGATATGATGTCTAAAAAACACACCATAGCCCTTTAGAGAAGTAGCCTCCTCATAGAACTTGAGGAGACCTACCTGCCTTAGGAGCCCCTAGGTAGCTGTTGTAATAGGGTGAGGGTACACATCTCTCTCCCTCTCTTGTGCCTCCAACAAGAGAACCATGTCCTATTGCTTCACCTATTGTTGTTGTTGTCCCCCCTCTTCTCTCTGAATGATTGACATATCAAAGAAATATTTTTTATTAAATGAGACATGTATTTAGGAATATACATATATAATTTTTTTTGGAAAAAAAAAAACAAAATAGTCGGTGCACCACAAAAAATAGTCATGCACCGGTTCCGATGGGTCTTTTGTTTTTCGTGCTCTAGGGGCGGTGCCCTAGATGAAATTCAATGCACCGTAGGCAATGCACCTGAAAATTTTCAGAGCACCATTGAATATCTACGGTGTCAGGAGTGTAGTGTGCTGACTAAAATCTATGCCCCGACGTGTATAGATATATCAGCGCACTGACCTCCTAACTAATTACATAGTCAATGCTGCGGTCTTTTACTAGGCTGGACCGTTGACCCTGTCAGAATGCCAAATGCAATGCGCTGACAAACACTGGGGCAGATATTTCCATCAATGCATCACATTGCCGCTATTCCACATGGTCAATGGTGCGGCCAGCTAAATGACCACACCAGACTTGTTTTTAAATTTTAAAATAACGTAGTGTGCCTTTCGGTACCGCCTCGGAAACAGTGCAAATAATGTTAGAACCGGTTGCGGTGCATCTTGTAAATTTTACAGGTAGCACTGCTTACCGGTGCGAGCCAAATGGCTCGAGTGCACTGCACGACAATTTTATTTTATTTTATTTTAAATGGTTAATTTTAAGGTTATTTCAAATTCTAATCCACTGCAAAGCTTAATTATGGAAAAACAAGAAAAATACTTGTACATTTGGCCGTCAAGGAGGCATATTGGCTGTAGAATTTGCAAAAGAAAATTTGACCATCGTTTTGAAAAATTCAAGCTGGAGATTGGTGGGAAATGCACAGGAACAATGCGTGCAATGGGTGCAATGGGAGCACCGATGTCAGGGCGGCTCAGACAAGGATAAATTTCACCAGTGCTTGAGAGCTTTCGAGTACTAAGAAAAGTGAAAATGAAGTTTTTTGGTCGTAATTTTTTTTTTATTTAACCCTGTTCCGGTGCGCGGGGTTTTATAGGATTACTGGTGCAGTTTATTAATACCACACCGAGCGGTTTTTATTTTGGCGCGGTATTTTATGATGCACTGGTGCGGAAGAGTTGTAAATCATCGGTGCTCTATAGTAACAGGACGCATTGGGAGGGTGTGTATGGAGCGCATGGTGTCCAGTGTGCCAATGTTTTGTGCACACCAGTGCTTTCTTTTGTACAGCGCACCAGTCCGGTTTTGGATGCCAAGCGCACCAAGCAGAAAAAATCCGCAAAACCTTGCACCCACCAACCTCCTCTAGTAACCTCTGCTAGAAACAAATGTCTGGGGTATTTTTATAAGGGCTTCCTTAAAAGAATCTTCTAGAGGATATTTTCCTTGTAGTGCCCTTTTTTGTTAGAATGTCTACTCTTTCTTTTCCCATGACCAAGACGTTGCTATCAGTCCCCAATGTCACTTCTTATTTCACACTTTCATCTTGATTGGAAAACATTTCTATGTTTCCAGTCATGTGGTTGCTACACCTTGTTCTAAGAAGCATACATCCCCTTATTTTTCTTATGCTACATTACAAGATAAAAACATGATATCATGGTTCTAATTTTCCTTTATGAAATTTGTAGTTGGTTTGCTACTTATGTCATATTGCTTCTTTCGACATTCATTTGCATAATGACCATACTTCATACAATAATGACATTGAAATTGATATTTATCATACCTCTAACCTTGTGTTTGATTTTTTCTTGGGCCTTGACTTGGATTTTGATTGCTGCCCCTTCCACTTGAGCTTGAAGGGTTGATTCTTCCACCTCTATGTGGGTTTCTTCCTCTTTCTCTATAATTTGTTCTTACTCAACCTCTACCTTGAACAAAGGAAACTTGTGTCTTGAATGCATGCTCCAATGATGATTTTGTTCCTCTCTTCAATCCATGTTCATGAGAAATCAGTGATGCATGACGCTCATCCACTGAAAACTGTGAGAGATCTTTTTTCTCTTATATGGCCATAACTATGGCATCAAATCTTGCTAGAAGACTTCTCAACACTTTCTTAACTCTTCTTCTTTCCTCAAGTGTCTCACCATGAGACCTGATTTGAGTAACCAACCCAATTACATGTGTAAATAATGAGTCTACATTCTCATACTCTTTCATAAAAATTGTCTCAAAATCTCTTCTCATCATTTGTAGTTTTGTTGTCTTCACCTTTTCCATGCCTTGGTACATTGTCTAGATGGTATCCCATGCTTTCTTGGAATTTTTTGCTGCTGCAATCCTTGGGAATATAATTTCATGCATTGCTTGAAAGATGTATAAGAGAGCTTTGGAGTCATTCTTCTTGTTTTCTCTCAACAAATCCTTCTCTGCTTGTGTCAATGCATTGTATGCTACTGCATCTGCTGGTTCTTGGAAACCATTCTCCACCAATTCCCAAATATCTTGTGAGGAAAATAGAACCTTCATTGTTATAGCCCAATAGTCATATTTTTTTCCATTAAACTATGGTATTTATAGATTATTCAAACTTGTGATTGTTGTGGCCATTTTCACTGTGTAAACAAACTTTATTACTGTGTAAAATTGTGTGAAACGTTTGTCACTACTGGAGAATACCGTCCAAACTTTTTTGGAACTCTATTTAAATCCTCAATAAAAACACTTCCTTTTAATGAGATTTTAAACCTGATCTGATACCATGTTCAAAAAATTTAAAAGCAGAGGAAATGCTTTTCCTCAACACATGGAGTTCACACAAAGTTGTGGAAATGAATTTAATCAAGACAACACAGTTACAGAAGTTTACACAATCACTTAATCCATACCATACAGTTGCGGAAATCAAATCATATGAATCCTCTTTTCAATACAAAGTGGCTGAGATTAAAATCACAACTATAGGGGAGCTAATAAAATTTATTTATTTTACTCATGGTGAAACAGAGTAAAACAGAGTGTTGCGGTAAGAATGATACGTGAAAAATTCTATAACTATATGGGACTAACCAAACTTTAGATTAGAATTCAAAAATAAAGCATACACATTCATAAGGAGGTTGCACCTCCTTCACTAGTAAAACTACTATTCTTACTGAGAATTACATTCAACAGGGTTGCGGAGTAACACACTGTAAAATTGTTTTCACGCACCCACCCAAATTCGCTCCACGATTTTCTCTTTCTTGTCTTTCCAAACTTACATCATCCACATTACAAAATACTTGAACTTACATGTAAAATCTAAAAATATATATATCTAAGACATTTAATTAGTGTCACACAAAATTTAATACAATGGATGGGCAAAAATGACTTTCTGAATTTTACAGATTTTGGGTGAAGTAAACAACACATGCAGATTAATTGTTTGCCCATACTCATTTACTAACCATGCATTAAATTTCTATTTTACTTTTAATTATTTAATCTGTTATGGAATGGGTAAAATGTCCACAGCCTGCAAAACATTAACTGAGGTATGGTTGATGTTAGAAGAATTTAACATAGTGGTTGGGATTAATTTTCCAGCAGTACATTATTTTACATGCATGGGAAACTGCTCCAGCTTTGTGGTGGTTTTGGGTAGAACAAAAGGTCGAGGTATTGTATTTTCGTAGGTTGATCCTTGTTCAACTATTTCTTGACACAAAGGATGGTTCAAGAATTGTAATCAAATTCTGTACTCTAAGGAAGGTCTTGTACCTGTAGTGAATTCGAGGACTCGTGTTTTAGCATGGGCTAATGATATTTGACTATCCTTACTCATTATTTTAAATTCTTTACCATCTCAGTCTGCATTAAATTATTTCCACTACAGTTTCCACCGAAATTAAATGGGGAAGATAATTTTTCAGTGGTGTTCAAATTAACCATTTGTGTAATGTCATTGAAATACTATTGTAAAATTGATTGTTAATGGAGTGACATTTACCTTGGCCAACTATTGTCATGATTTTGAGTCTTTGTTCGAATTGACTGTTTTAAGAATAGAAAAATTTACAGGAATTATTGAGTATCAAATATGATGAAGACATGACATAAATATAAAACCAAAAGATTTAGATACCCCTTACCAGGTTCAAGTTTATTTATAAGAGAATCAAATTTGTGTGATCAATAAATAAAAATCGCAACTCATGTTATTGAGTTTGAATTAAAAAAAACGCAACTCATGTTATTGAGTGTGAATTATTTGTGTTAAATTGTGTTTTTCTCTTTGTCCTTCCAACAACAATGATCATAGAACCCATGCCAACCCCCCCCCCACCCCCCCCCAATCCACAAGTAGAGAGAATTCACCAAGGAAAACAATCAAGCTTCCATGGATCTACATAGCCTCCACGTGCTCAAACAAAACTCCACAGATCTAGTTAGTAGGCTTAAACATCGATCGAAGTCTTGTGGGGATGGGAGGAAGGGCCATGACTCTATTCGGGATTGTCTTTTGAATTTAAATTTTGAGATAGCGAAACCACCTCCCCTTTTTGTTCGTATGACTGTGGACCTCTTTAGATTTCCACCCACTTCTCCTTTGAATGTAAAATCATTGGACACCATGGGGGGTGAGATAATAACCTCTCCACAGAGTTTGATAGGAAGTGATATAAATTTTCTGTTAAAAACTCCCGAAGTGGAATTGGCTTCCCATTAGGTTCATACTATCCAGCCTACATCTCCCCCCATTGTTATAAGTCCCGCATCTGCCTCCAATGTTACCATTAGAAAGAGTATAGGCCGACCTCGACAAAATATTAAGTCCATATCTGCTGAGGTCAAATTTTCTGAATCAAAAAATGGAAATTCCCGTGATATCCCGGTCACTCTGGGGTTGGATAGGTTCCTTAGAGCCACAAAGCTCTCCAAACAGGTGACATAGTGATCCTATGCTCACTTACTATCTGAGGAATGGGTGGGCGAGAAAGGTTTGCATCTCTAAGAGAGTTCTATCGTCTGTTGGACACGTGTTTGATTTTCTTATAGGAAATTATGGCTTCGGCTGACTGCGTGAACTCTTTTTTTCGACTTATGTTTCAAGAATGGCACCTGACAGAGATAGATGTGGAGGCGCATTCAAGAGGTTTGGCGGTGCTATGGGATCCACGATGGGATTATTTCAAGGAATACAAATTTTTGGGTGGGATCATCATTACTGGTCACCTTCGGGGACTTTCCCACTGAGTCACGCTGATTAATCTCTATGCCCCTTATAATAATAGGGATTCATTCTGGGAAAAAATGGATAGATGCAGAATTCTCTCCCTCGATCATTCGATCATTGCAGGAGACCTGCATTTAACTCTAAATGGGTACAAGATATGGGGCTTGGGGATACTGGATCCACTGTTGGATCACATAGGGGATTTGTTCCGCGACAATCATCTTAAGGATGTCATTCCACAGAAAATGAGGCCAACATGGTTCAATGGCTACTCGGGAGTTGAATTCATTGCTAAAATATTAGACAGAAGTTTGGTACAGGAAGACCTGGTTATGCATTTAGGAAGTGTAAATGCTCGGGTGGAGGACCTCCTAGTTTCTAATCACCATCCCACTATTTTGGAATGGCTTTTTGAGAAAATGATCAATCATGTATGGCTCGACGATGACGATTTGAACCTCATGGTTCCATATTTTTTTAAGACACATAGAAGGGAGGTTGGGACACCTTAAATGATTTACCTATTAGATACTTTGAGGACATTAAAACATAATGTTAGGACTTGGGAGAGGGATAAGAGATGACAAATGAGACTCAGATTGGAAGAGATATCTGCACAAATGTCTAAAATTCTGGGAGAAATTGACGATGGTTTAAGGTTCGATGTGGTTTGGGACAACATTAAAGCATTGGAGTCTGAAAAAAGGAAAATACTCATACAAGAAAAGACGCGGAGGTTGAAAATCCATGCCATCTGGCTAAAAGAGGGAGAGAGAAACACGAAGTATTTACACTCTTGCACAAATATAAGGAAGCTACAAAATAGAATTTGGAACATTTAAAGTGATGGGTTCTTTCACAATACTACTGAGAAGATACAAATGGAAACTATAAAATGATTTGATAATTTATATAAGGCACGTGAGGGATCTTTTGTTTAGGATCAATTTTGGGTTGTCAACGAGTACCCTATGATGTTATCGACCGAGGACAATGAGAAGCTAGTCAAACATGTTAGTATGGAGGAGGTGGAGGTCATTCTAAAATCTCTATCACTAGACAAGAGTCTGGGGCCATACAGATGGACACCAGATTTCTTTTTGCACTTCTATGATATTTTATTAAGGGGCCTAACAGATATGGTAGAATATATTAGAAAGGAAGGAAAAATTTTGGGGGCAATTAATTCTACCTTTTTGGCCCTTATTCCTAAGAAGAAAGGATCAATGACTTTCGACGAATACAGACCTATTTCTTTGTGCAATACTTTATATAAAATATCATCAAAATTGATTATAGAAAGAATTAAGGGGGTCTTATCCACCCATATTTCGATGTAACAATTCGGTTTTCTAAAAAAATGTCTTATACATGATGCAGTGGCTACAATACAGAATATTATGCAGACTATCCAAAATAGGAAAATGGAGACGGTTGTTATGAAGGTAGACCTGAGCAAGGCCTATGATCGAGTCAATTGGGATTTCTTGAGAATGGTCCTACATAAGATTGGGATGCACAGGGAGGGGGTAGAGTGGGTCATGGGATGTGTATGCAGTACATCAATGGCCATTATAATTAACATATCGACATCCAAATTTTAAAAAACCTGGTAGAGGCCTTCGACAGGGATGCACTCTGCCGCCTCTACTTTTTCTGCTTATCATGGATTCCCTGAGCACTAATGTTAATAAGGAGAATGAAGTGGGAGTGTTTCGAGGGATCAAGGTCACTTCTAACTGGGAGATAACACAATGTGTTTGTAGATGACGTAATGATGTTTGGTCTATTGATCCGAGAGTGCTGGGAACATGGAAAATTTTAGGGGCTAATATTTGCAGGTGGGCTAATTTTCCATGCTTTTTTCCAAAAAAAACGATTCGCCAATTTAAAATTTTTTCTAAAATGATCCGCCAAAATTTTATAGTACACCCTTATTTTACCTTTAAAATCACCAAAATATTATATCGACTAATATAAAACCATTGGAAATCTGAATATTTCTACAAAAATATCAACACAAAATTTACAATGTGCATATTAGTGACTAGTAAGATTCGCCAAGGTTTCTAAATTTTACGATAAACTTCCATTATTAAATTTTCCCTGGTTGGGAAAGACTATATTTCATTTTTCAAAAATCATGTTCAGCATCAGGGATGGCGGCCACTGGTGCACAGTCTTTCATTTACTGTTCTGCGGGATATTTCAACTGTATTGAGAAGATTGGGAACATTTTTAACTTCCAATCTAAACCACTTTCTGAGGGTCTATCTTATTTAGGATTTCATCTGAGGCCAATGACATATCGTGTGGCAGACTTGCAATGGATTATCAACAAATACAAAAAGTGGATCAATGGTTGGTCGCTTAAATATTTGTCTAAGCGGGAGATGCTGACCTTAATATAGGCTATATTACAACATCTCACTCTATATCGGGCTCATCTCTTTATGATCCCAAAAGTAATTATCAACATGATTAAAATTTTAGTGACCAACTTCCTAAGGAATGGAATTAAGGGAGGAAAGAAATACCACATTGCAATGTGGGAACTTCTAACCATGCCGAAGGACCAAGGGGGTTGGCGGATATTGAATACAGAGTTATTTGGGAAATCGTTGTTGATGAAATCATTATGGAGGTGCATGCATTCACAAGGCATATGGCATGACATCATTTCATATAAATACATAGGGAAACAAGAAATGGAGGAGGTATTTTTCATGGGATGGAGACAGGTAGATAAGAGGTCATAAATATGGAAGGGGTTTAACAAACTATGGCCAAGATTTTAGAGACATCTCAAATGGACCTTTAGAAATGGAAAAAATATCATGATTGGTGAAGGACACATTCGAGTATCTCCAGAGGATTTCATATTAAGTGGACATCTGAGATTAATATTGCATGGAAGAGGCATATTTTTACTAACTCAAGTCATGCAACAGTGGGAGGACGAGATTCCAAGATGGAAAGGTGCAACTGAAATGGGACTTGGGGGCGTTGATGTCATAAAATGGTTGACTTATATTGACACTATGAGGGGCATGGGCTGGGGAAGAAAAAATGAAGGAGAATGGATCACATGGGGGGGAAGCTTATATAATGGCCATATAAGCACCAAGGATACTTATACGGATATGATTAATCTACAATGCAAATTGACATAGAAGTGGTGGTTCACGAAATTATGGAAGGAGAAGACTCAAAAAAATATTATCATCTTTCTATGGTGTTTTTGGCAGAACAAAAATTTAACTTGGAAAAATTTAATGAGGACAAGAAATATAGGATCGGGCATATGTGTACTGTGCAAGAATGTATAAGATGAAAAGCAGCACATTTTATATAATTGTGCATTTACTAAAAAGGTTAGCTCCCTATCATGAAAAAAATTCAGTTTTCAGACACCAGACTATCAGTCGGTCTATGAATGTACTCAATGGTGGTCTGCAAAGGGTAAGAACTACTGGGTCATACCTCTTATACTTCACTGGAGAATCTAGATATGAAGAAATTTGAGGATCTTTGAGGAACGGTACACCCCGCCAATATGGATAGTGACACACATCATTCAGACTTGGGAAGAGTTGAGAGTCTAGCAGAAGCCTCCAAGAGAATTATCTATAAGACACCGTCATCATGATATACACTATCCTGTTAGGTTTTTGGTCGGAGCAACAGAAAGTGGCAGGTGTGGCTGCGGGACCTGGTTGATGATTAATCCTTTATGTCATTATAAGATTCATTAGTTTGGAGAACATGGGACCAATACCAGGGCAGATATATTGGCTTTATGGGGTTTCCTACGGTTCACTAAACAACTCTACATCGACAAAATCTGGATTTTTGGTGACTCAAACGTCCTGATTGATGACCTTAACCATAAAAATCAGTTGGATCCTATTCACTTATCCTCTTGGATAGATCGGATAAAAATTTTGGTAAGATCCTTCTCCAGAATTTATTTCACACATATTTATAGAGAGAAAAACATGACCGTTGACAGGTTATCAAAGAAGGGACTAAGAGGTAGATATGAGGAGATGCACTATGAAATTTCAGAAGAAAATGGTACAGAGGCAAGGGGCATTGTTAAATTTCTCTGAACAGAAGAAGTCGGTGAGTCAATGAAGAGAACACTCAGAAGATTAAGGAACTAAAATATATGGACGAGAAATCATTTGTGACAGTTTGGTTTTATAGATGCTATTCATAGACAGTGCGGAAGATTTATTTTTGATAGTGTATGTGGAATACAATATTATATGTTTTTGCAATACAACTGAGTACAAATAATAGCGAATGTATAGAACCAAAAGAAGATGATGTCTGGAAGATGAATGGATGAAGAATACAGTTTTTGTTATGAAATATGACAGAGAAAAAGAACAGCTGGACAGTGACATCAAAGGACAATACATAATTTCATTTGTATTTAGCTTTAAGACAAACTAATGACCATACGTAAGAAAAAGAATTGGATTTTTGTACTGGTACATGAATATATACCAGAAATTTTTTCTGCTTCAAAAGAAAAAATGTTAACTTGCAAATTTCAGCCAACAAAACACCCCATCAAGACGATGTAAGAACAAATTTACGGACAGTTGTAAAAAATATTTTACCCCTCAGTAACTTGGATTTCTGGTTAACAAACTTTGGGCAGATGTAAAAACAATTTTACTAACCCAACAACATCATTACAGATCTTGGCTTTAAAACTCTTAGATCTAAAGTTATCTTTCCCTTTGGCTCTCATACCATACTAGAAAAACACATAGTTTAACACAACAAAATAATATTAGTAGTTCAGGCCTAAGCTTGGCCACACTTGCTCAGTGAAAATACATCATAATGTGTCCCAATATATAACTATGGGATCACTAGACTCAATAACATAACAACATGGAAGATAGAGACTCTGACTCACTTACATTGCAAAACACTGACTTCTAAAACTACACCTCACAGATCTAGAACATGTCCTCACAACTAAAAAAAACAACTCATTAACTCTATCTAGAATCACCCTGTTGACATTATTCAAATCAATTATTAATAATTTTACACTACTTGACATTAATTTTACTTCTCTACCAAAATACTTATAATTTTTCTTTGTCATTGTGTAACTAACCATTTCAAATATTGATAACTTACTATTCTACTCTTTACATTTACCTATAAACTCAATTATAATTTAACTTTTGAATTTTTACAATACATGTGCATATAGTTTCATGTATTTTTCAAATTCATTATCAATTTTAATTCAAATCTTCATCATTATTTTCTTTTAATAATTAAAGATATAAAAAATTAGTATATTTTAATATCAGTGAACAAAATATTATTATAATAATTCATCATAATAATTTAGTAAAATATAATAACAACCTGTGAGAATACAAATTTTTTCATGAGCTTTTGAAATATAGTTTAAAGCCCTGTATCAATGAACAATTTATTATTATAATACATCATAATAATTTAATAAAATACAATAACAACTTATAATAATACTAAATTTTTTATGACCTTTTGAATAGTTTAACTTTAAACGTAATGAGATAAGATTTTCATAAATGAACGAAACCGGATATACAAACTACGATAATGGATAATAATAAAATAGATAAAAGATTCAGTAAGACATTACAATTTGGAGTTATAAGATTTGATTTTTTTCTTGAAACTCAAGTTCGACCAAACTGCATCTAAATTACTTGATCCATGCAACAAGAGAGGTAGAAATCAAATTAAGCATTAACCATACTATATACAAAGAAAGTAATATGGAATCACATCAAAATTGTAGAAATCAAATTAAACATTAATCATACTATATATAAATAAATTAATATGGAATCACATCGAAGTTGTAGAAATCAAATTAAAAATTAATCATACTATATATAAATAAAGTTAAAGTGGCTGTGGTTGATTATTTCAGGTCTCTTTATCGCCAAAGGTCAGTTCTTGTCTCGGAGGAGTATCTGGAAATGATCGAAGAGTTTCATGTTATGTTTAATGATGCTGACAACCATAGTTTCTTTGGGGAGGTGTCTGCTAAGGAGATCAAGATCGTTTTAAAATCGTTTGTTGCTGATAAAATTCTGGGGCCAGATGGTTGGTCCCTGGATTTTTTTCTTCATTTTATTGAGGACTTGAAGGAGCTGGTAGAGGAAGTGAGAGTAACTGGAAAGATCAATGGTGCTATCAATTCGACTTTCCTAGTTCTTATACCCAAAAAGAAGGGGAAACTAACTTTTGATGATTTTAGACCCATTTCATTATGTAACACAGTCTATAAAATTGTGTCCAAAGTTGTGGCGGAAAGAATGAAGGGCATTCTCTCAAATTTTATCACCTCGGAGCAATATGGTTTCCTGAAAAACCGTAATATTCATGATGTCATAGCAGTGACACAAGAAACTATTCATACTATTCACTCAAAGAAGTTGGAAGCGGCTATGATGAAGATTGGCCTTAAGAAAGCTTATGATCGGGTTGATTGGGCTTTTTTGCACCTGATTCTGTTTAAAATTGTTCTTTCCTGGGAGGCTTTTGCTTGGATCATTGCTTGCATTACCAAAACCTCAATGGATGTGATTATTAATGGTTTTGCTTCTAAGTTTTTTAATCCAAGTAGAGGATTGAGGCAGGGGTGTGCCCTCTCACCCCTTCTATTCATATTAGTTATGGATGCTTTAAGTATTCAAATTAACAGGGCTACTGTGAATGGAGGGTTTAACTACATTGAAATTGGTCCCCAGTTGAAGCAAACTCATAGCTTGTTCGTGGATGACATTCTCATATTTGGGATGCTGATTAGGAGATGTTGGGTGATATTGTATGACATTTTAAAACTTTTTAGTGAAGCTACAGGGATGTTGGCTAGTGTTGAGAAGTCATGTATATACTGTACTAAGGGGGACGAGTTGAGTTTTCAGGATTTAGCAGATCTATTTAATTTTAACAGGGCTCCACCGTCAGATGGGATGATATATCTTGGCTTCAGAATGAAAATCTCAAAGTATACTGTAGATTACTGGAGCTGGTTGATAATTAAATACAGGAAGAAGCTTAATACTTGGTCAGAAAATTGGTTATCAAAAGGTGGAAGATTAATTTTGATGAAGGCTATCCTCCAAAAAATCACTGTCTACTGCACTCACCTTTATGTTCTTCCAAAGAAAATTATAAAAGGAATTTGGGATATTATGGCCAAGTTTATATGGGGAGGGGGAGAGAAAAGAGATCCATTCATCTCGCTAAATAGGAAGTTTTGACTCTCCCAAATGATAGAGGGGGATGGGGCATATTAGACATGGAGACATTTGAAAATTCCCTCATCATTAAGTCTTTATGGCGGTCTCTGCATGGTAAAGGTAAGTGGAACGATATTATAAAACATAAGTATTTGAGAGGGGTTTCTGTGGAGGATATGGTCATTTCGGGGTGGGTCGATTGTAGGTATAGATCCGATATCTAGAAAGGCTTCAACAAGTTATGGATTGTTATTATGGAACATATGAAATGGGTCTTTGGGAATGGGGAAAAAATTCTCATTGGAAATGGAACTATGCTGGGGATGGATGATTTCCAGCCTCAAATTGAGGATTTAGTTCATCAGTTAAATCTAAAGGGGATTTTCTTTATTTATCAGATTATAGAGGAATGGGTAGGGGAGATTCCAAGATGGAAGAACTTGTTTTATTTGGGTTTGGACATAAAATGGGTAGAGAAGTGGCCACAGCTCATGACGAGGCTTAAGTCTTTGGGTTTGTGCAGGATGGCTGAGGGAGATTGTCTTTTATGGGAAGGTAAGGAAGCAAAGGAGGGTCTCAAAGCTAAGGAAATTTATTTGACTTTGATTAAAAATAAGGTGGCACATGATACTGTTTTTTGGTTTAAATATTTATGGAAAACCAGAGCTCAAATTAAAATGATTCTTTTTTTATGGCTTGTGTGGAAGGAAAAACATCTAACTTGGAGGAATCTGTAGAAAAGAGGGTGGCTGGGACCTGGTAGATGCTTGCTATGTAGGAAGAGGAGGAGGACAACTGTCATATGTTCTATTTTTGTCCCTTTTCTCTTGAAACTCTTTCTATTGTTTGTGCAAAGCTTAAGATTAGTATTCTTGCATATCATTTGACGGAAGAATGCATGAGATGGTGGCTTAATAGAGGGAAAATTTTTAGGACCATTCCTATTCTTTTTCATTGGAATATCTGGTGTAATCGTAACGGGAAAATTTTCGAGGGTATTTCTTGTAATCCCATTAATACTGCTTTTCAGATTCTCAGTTCATGGCAACACTTAAAGATTGATAAAAAACCCCTTGGAGATCTATCAAAACGTTTCCTCCCTCATGAGGTCCTTTATCCTGTGGGTTTTTTTGATGGGACCTCACAACATTCTATCTGTGGCTATGGGGTTTGGTTACTGATGTCTCCTGATTTCCATTACAAAATCTTCTTGAATGGTGGAGTCAGAACGAATATGAAGGCCGAAGTTTTGGCTCTCTGGGGGCTATTATGGTTTGCTAGTCAGCTGTACATGGACAAGATTTGGATTATAGGGGACTCAAAAGTATTGATTGATCACATGAACCTGAAAGCTTCTATCAACTTGGGTTCACTCGCTCACTGGCTGGAGAGAATTAATATCTTGAAGAGTTCCTTTTCTGTTATCTCTTTCCACCATGTCTATAGGGAGAAGAACAATGAAGCTGACCGATTATCAAAGAAAGGCTTTTCTGGTAATTTCGGTGAAATGCATTATTAGCTGCATAGGTTGGATGGTGGTGGAGCAACTGGCACTATGAATTTCCTTTGAGAGGGAGGTTTTTATTTCCAGTTTTCTGGATGTAATTTATTTTTTTCTCTGTTTCTGAAGACAAATTTTTGTTTATGATGTAAATTATTCTTAAGTAATTACTTGACTGTGCAAGCATCTGAACTCGATAGATGGTTTTGTTTAGGTTTATGTTTTTTTTTCATGGTTCTTTCGACAGGGACCATTTTTGATCTCTTGGAGAGATATTTTGATAGTTTTTTGTAACTTTTGAAAAGGTTTTGTATGGATGATTATAGTTGTTTTTGGTACATTATATATAACCAGAATATTTTTCATGTTGAAAAATATAAAGAAAGTAATATGGAATCACAACAAAGTTACTTGTGGAACTCAATTACCCATAATCCATTGACACGTCATATGGGATTAACACCTCCTTTGAATCCTAATGCATGACACAACTCCTGAAATTATTGTTCTGTCCACTCCTTGTACCCTGGACTGTATGCCAACATCATCAAATCTGAGTGAAATGAAATGCATGTCGAGCATACAGAGATGTCTTTATAGCCAATGGGAGGATTATATCTACCACAATCACCTTCCCTTTCTCTGGAAATGCCTTGTGACAATTCTTCAAAAGCTTTACACAATCTTCGTCACTCAAATCATGCAGAATCCACTGAAAACCATTCGATAGATATTATAATCAGGTGATCCATGTCCTTTGATTCAATACGAAAATACCCAACAACAGAAAGGGACTGGCATACCTTCATAAAAATAGTTTGGCCACTTGGTACGCTATCAAACATGTTTCCACCTACATGCCTCACAGCTAAACAAACACATGAAATTCACCAGATCTAATCACCTGCACCCATAGATTCAATGGAATAACTTGGGGAGTGGGATGTACCTAGATAGTGGGGAGCATCGGCCACCACATGAGGCATGTCGAAGTTGATTCCCGTGATGTGGGGATACCTAGACACTATGAGATTCAGAGTCGACCCAACTCCTCCTCCCACATCCACCAACTCCTGAACTTCCTTAAAAGTCATGTACCTTTCCAGAATCTTGGTCATCAGCATGGCAGAATGCTCAGACATAGCCCTGTTGAAAATCCTGTTGAATCTTGGGTCGATGTTCAGGCGCTCGAACACATTCATTACATGGGCTTTGGTGAATGACTGGGAGCCTTCAACCATAGTGCCTTTTAGATAATACCACGACTCCAGATTCATCAACACAAGTGGAGCCAGAGAGTCTCCATCCTGGTTATTCACAAGATATTTTCACAGAGGAGTGACACCATAGAATCTCTCGGCCTTCCCGTTGTTGTAGGTGGTCACAGAGCAACTCAGAAGCGAATGGGTAGCTATCACTCTGAGGATCCGATGAGGAGTAATGGCGAAATCTGGGTTCATCAATGGAATATGGGAAACGATTTGTGTGGGGGAGAGTTGGATGCCATTACCGGCATTTGCTATGATTTGGAGAACATCGAGTTCCATAGCTTCCTTCATCGCCATGTGGAGTCATGCAAGGTTTGTGACCTCCATTCCCAGAAGCCATTCATTCTCATTCAAAATATTCATAATTGATTCTGAGTTTTCAGCAGCTATTGAAGCCATTTAGATGCCTATCTTGTTGGGCCAGAGATGACCACACCCTAAAGCAAGGTCTCTTTTATCCTCTAGCCTTTTCATAGTAATTGCTAATGGAAAATACTCTATTGAATCTACCAAACTAGATAAAAAGAAAAATACGCTGTCGAACGAACCATTTACTATTTTAAAGTGATAATATTAACACCAATATAGGATTCTGGAATCTGAATATGGTCCTAGTATTGATGTTTCACACATTCCTCCTGTATTTGATGATGGGCATGAAAATTCTTATATCCCCGCTCTTGCTGTTGACCCCTTTTCCTCTAGGTTGTCACCTCTACCTACAAATGATGCTGACCCTCCGCTTTTTCTGACAACCAACTTCTGTATAGGGGATTTGTCTACATCTAGGACTGAAATGGAACTCGAAGAGTCAAATAAATCTCTTGACAATCCTATTCCATTGACTATCATCGATTCCCCTAGGAATTCGGTGGGGAGTGATATAGAATCATTGATGGGAAATCCTAATATTGATCTAGCTGCTCTTATGGTGTTTGATAGGCCTCCTAGATCTGGTCCTACCTCCAATACCATCTCTTCGACCTCCAATATTACGATCCGTAGATGCACCAAGATAGCCTCCAATATAATTAAAAGGAAAATGAAATCAATTGCATTATTCACTGATGATGAAGAGGATCTCACGGACATCCCAATATATTTGACTAACAATATTTCTGCAGAACCACTGGCGCTTAGAGAAAGCATTCCCGAGGATGGTTCCCCATGAAGAAAATCTTGTCCCTGAATATCAGGGGGATGGGCAATGCCTCCAAAACACATTTCCTCAAGGAATTTTCTGGTCCTATGAATCCTATTGTTTTTTTATGTCAAGAAACATTATGTTGTCGTAACAAGGTCATACAAGCTTTTTTAAATATCAAACTGGGATGGTGTGCGGCGGCTTTCGTCGCCAATGGACACTCGGGAGGGTCGATTGCAATATGGAATCTCGGCAAGGCCAAACTAAAGGCCTACAGTTTCTTCGGTGGAATCCTATTATCTGGAAATCTAAGGGGCATGGATGCAATTTTCAACATTATCAATATCTATGCACCATATTCCAATAGGGTCTTGTTCTGTTCCCATATGCGTGACTCTGGAATCCTAGAGCTATAGAATTTGATTATTATGGGAGACTTCAATTCCATTTTGCATGCGGATGAAGTTTGGGGATCTCGGGCCAGACTTGATCGTATGGCTGATTTCATGAATGATTTGTTTATCTCAAATCATATTCTTGATGTTCGACCCTTTCCGCTTATCCCTACATGGACAAACAAAAGGGCGGTGAGGGTTTCATTGGAAAAATATTGGATAGAGTCATGGTGAAGGAAAATTTGATGGATTATCTTGGTGACCCTTGATCCTTAGTAATGGTCTCTGATATTTCTGATCATATGCCCATCACATTATCTTGGAAGTTGGATGTAAGTGTGAAAGGGATGGCCTTTAAATTTAATCGAGTATGGTTGGAGGATGAGTCATATGTATGGCTGATTCAGGAGCTATGGAAAGACGACTCTGATATTGGGGATTTAACAGGCTGGGATCGTCTTCATTTCAAATTACAGAAAAATAAAGGGGCTACTAAGTCATGGGAGATTAGGAAAAAGCCAGCTCTCAGAGCTGAGTTAATATCTATTGAATTCAAGATTAAGGATATATACTCTCACTTTCCAGACCAGGTGTCGGATGAGAACACATATGAGGTTCTAAAAGAATTGGGGATTAGAAAAAGAGAGATTCTCAGAATTGAAGAGATTTCATGGAAACTCAAGAGTAGAATACAATGGTTGAAAGAGGGGGACCTTAACACTAATTTTTTTCAGAAATGCGCATCGGATAGAAAGAACAAAAATGCTATTTGGCGCATTAAGAAAGTCGATGGCACCTATGCAATCACAACCACAGAGATTCAACATGAAGCTTTCTTACATTTTTCTGCTTTTTACCAAAAAGATCGTTGTATTGATGAAAATAACCAGAACTGGATGCTGCAACATATACAAAGGTTGTTTGATGCAGAGGCCATAAGGGCTATGGATATGCCTATAACTGAGAGCGAAGTGATATCAGTTCTCAAATCTTTCCCTCCTGATAAATGCCCCGGGCTCCTGATAAATGACCCGGGCCCGATGGATGGCCATCGGAATTCCTTATTTTCTTCTATGATCTGATGGGTGCTGAAATCACCATGGTTGTGGATATTTTTAGGATCCAGGGGCACATTACTGCAAATTTGAATTCCAGATTCATCGCTGTAATTCCAAAACCTGCTGAGCCAAATTATTTTGGGGAGTTCAGACCGATTGCTCTGTGCAATTTGATCTATAAATTTTCCTCTAATATTATTGCTAATAGATTAAAGGAAACCCTTCAGGACCATATACAAAGGGAACGATATGGATTTTTAAAGGGTCAATCCATTCACGACACCATTGCAGTTGCGCATGAGGTTCTGCATTCCATGCACACAGAGAAAAGATAGGCCCTTGTTATGAAGGTTGATCTCTATAAGGCCTATGACTCCATTGATTGGTCTTACATCCGATTGGTTCTGCTTAAGATAGGTCTTACAATATCCATAATTAGATGGATAATGTCCTGCATATCTACTGCTAGATACGCAGTAATCATAAATGGTTTTCCCACGAATTTTTTTGAAGCAGGAAGGGGACTACGTCAGCGATGTGCTTTTTCCCCTATGATTTTTATTTTAATCATGGACAACTTCAGTAAGATAGTGCACAAGGCAGAGCAGAATGGGTATATAAAAGGTTTCACTTTTTCTACGACTATATCTTCTTCACATTCTCTGTTTGTGGATGATATGCTCTTGTTTGGCTCTCTCATAAGAAATCATTGGTTCTATGTTCATTATATTCTTATTAGATCTGGATCTGCAACGAGATTATGGATCAACAAACAAAAATATTTTTTGATTTTTGAATATGGAAATATGGATGAAATATCTTTCATTGCTGATTTTATGGGAGTCCATATTAAGGTTGCGGCATATGGCTTTAAATATCTTGGATTCAATATCAAGCCATGTTGCTACAGGAATCAGGACTCGACATGGTTGATGGATAGGCTCAGAGAAAAAATCAACAAGTGGACTCATAAGTGGTTATCAATGGGGGGCCGACTCATTATGATTCAGTCCGTTCTCTCACAATTAATGGTTTTCTGGAGTCACCTCTTTTATTTACCTCAGTAAATCATAATGATGATCAATAAAATATGTGCTCGTTTTCTATGGGGTAGAACAAATTTGTATCAAAAGTACCATCTATGTAATTTGGAACTACTATGTCGCCCTAAAAAGCATGACGGGTGGGGAATTCTGAATATGAGGATCTTTAATAAGGCCCTTCTGGTAAAATATTTCTGGCGTACAGTCAAGAGCACAGGAATGAATGATATAATACGTTGTAAATATCTGTAGGGGGATCCTCTCCATCAATTGCTATGTCATGAGTTTTTCTCTCCGCCTGCTATATCGACCATATGGGCGAGCTTCTATAAAATCCTTGGCCATGTCAATGATCGTCTTATATGGTGCTTTTATGATGGCATTCCAATCCCTATCGGTACCAGACAGTTGCGCGGCATTTCAAATCAACGTGGACTTTCCATGGGCCTTATTCACCGACTGAACCACCATGGCATTATCTATTTATCGCAGATCATTTTAGATTGGACACATCATGCTTCAGTTATCAAATCGGCTGAGAATTCAGGTTTGAATGGTATTTATGCTTAGGAATGGGTTCAATACCAAAACACTCTTAGGGGGGCTGGATTCTTTCATGCTACGGGTGGTGATGCCATTATTTGGGATGGTCCTCTTCATGGAAATTTGGTCATTGTAAAGGATATTTATCAGCATATCAACTATAATTCTTATGCAGGTATGCATTCCTCCTCTTTCTCTCAATTTTGGAAACTTAGAGTCCCAACTAAGATCATTATCTTCGGATGGCTGGTATGGAAGGGTAAACTCCTTACTTGGGATAATCTGGTCAAATGGGGACAATGTGGCCCCAGTATATGCGCAATTTTTTCTGTTGAGGAGGAATCCATTGCACACATTTTTTTCAATTGCCGAGTTGTTTGTAATCAGTGGAAGATGTTCAGCAACTATATTATTGAACCAAATTGGATCTCGAGTGACTTTATATCCACCGCAATGGACTGGTACAAGCTGAAAGGAAGATTCAGGCTGCTCCCTTTCTTCTTTATTTAGGAGATCTGGTTGGCCATAAATAGACTGATATTTGAAAACAAGGATTTCAATATTCCTCATATATATTCTAATATTCTCAGGTGGATAGAGCAGTGCCCCCTTGTTTGTAAAGCTGTGGTGGATGGGTCTCACCGTATAAGACCACATGAAATTTCTATCCCGGCGCTATTTTTTGATGGGGCTTGTAAGGAGGGGACCATTGGATGCAAAGCATGGGTAAAGCTATCTCAAACAGAGCGGATTATGATATTTTGGAATGGGGGACCAAGTTCGAATAATAAAGAAGAGATAATGGCATTGTGGGGAGGTCTCTTGGCTGTTATCAATTTAAGCCTCCAGCAGATCTATATATATGGTGACTCTAAATTGGTGGTGGATGGTATAAATGGCTGCATTAATTTGGTGGATCTGGAGTTACAAGGGTCGTTTCAACGAGAAAGTCAGTTATGGATCAGATTGAAAAGGCTGCCCATTAAACATATTTTCAGAGAGCACAATACTAGGGCTGATGGTTTGTCGAAAAAAGGCACCAGGGCTAGTTTTGGTAATATGCAGGTTCAACATATCAAAGACAGATCAATGGTTTGGGAAAACAACATCCCTCTTCCATAATTGCATTAATCATTTTTATCAAGCAAGCCTGATTCCTGGGGCACAAATTTTATAAGAGCTCTTTTTCAAGTGAGCCTGACCACAGGAGGTTGATAAAATATTCATCAAGTGAGCCTGTTACAGAGGCTTCGGCCTGTTCTTTAATTTACAGATTTCTATGCCAAGAGATAGGTTATGAATTGAATACATGATAGGGGCACAAATTTTGCTACCACTACATATTTTCTTCTTATAAAAGGAGGTTCAAGGGAGCTGAGTTCAGGGGATCGATTGGGAAATGGGATATTGAACTGCGGGAGATATATTTGTGAATTTATTTGGCACATAATATCCATACTTATTTTTTGTAATTTTCTCGACCTACTATCAAGCGATCTTGTGCGTCTAATCTACTATATCAAGCGATCCTGAGGATAGAATATACATATTATCAAGCGAGCCAATTTTTCCCCAAGCGAGCCTGATCATGTTGACGCTCATCATATCTCTCGGTCATTGATGTTACAGGTATTACTACCATTTCATCAAATAGTGCCCTCTTATAATGATCTGGTTTCGTTTTTGTATGTTTATAGGGGTGGAGACTACTTAGATTCTGCTGAGTTATATATGTAATGAGTCGTTTCCGCACTCTGAAATTCGACTTGCCAATCTACTGTGATCCTCTTTCTTTCTCAGAATGGTGATCCGTTTTCAATTATGGCAATGATGTCTTGAGATTTTCTCACTGTAGCACAGCTAAAAACGAAATTGATGTTTAAATGTACTGGCATATATAATATATAAATATATCAGTGTTTTTTTTCCTCTGTAAA